>CM033792.1:47470614-48070614 GCA_019656835.1 Rhododendron ovatum | reverse complement strand
ACATTCCACATGTTTTTTTTTTATTGGTTACAGGATGGATGGATGAAGAAAAAGAATCGCAATTGTTAGTATTTAGTTTCACTGACCTTGTAGAAGCTACCAATAATTTTTCATTCGAAAATAAGCTTGGAGAGGGTGGATATGGACCTGTTTACAAGGTAATATTATTTGGCTTTGCATAAATGAGAGGAAACAAAACAAAATACATAATGTGGTGAAATAATCGATTAGAAGTGTCTGTTTTGCCTGCAGGGTGTATTACATAATGGACAAGAAATAGCAGTAAAGAGACTTTCAAAGACTTCTACACAAGGATTTGAAGAGTTCAAGAATGAGGTGATGCTTACTGCTAAACTGCAGCATGTAAATCTTGTAAGAGTTCTTGGATTTTGCACCGAAAAAGAAGAACAGATGTTGATCTACGAATACATGCCGAACAAAAGCCTAGATCATTATCTCTACGGTTAGCAATCCTTAATGCTTCTAAAATAATCGTGAACAAAAATTGAGAGTGGTTTTAATATGAGGTGTCGCCTCTGTTTTAACTATCCAAATCTCTTTCGCATAGATCCAATCAGAGGATTACTTTTAGATTGGGAAAAACGAGTTCAAATTGTTGAAGGGGTTACTCAGGGGCTCTTGTACCTCCAAGAGTATTCAAGATTGAGAATAATTCATAGGGATTTGAAAGCGAGCAATATTTTGTTAGACAACAAGATGAAGCCCAAGATCGCGGATTTTGGCATGGCTAGAATTTTTCAAAAAGATGAATTCGAAGCTAACACTAGCTGAATTGTTGGAACGTAGTAAGTGCCTTCTTTCTAACAATGCACACTAGCTAATGTGTTCTAGCCTCAAATATTACCCATCTAGTTATCTGTTTTTTTTGTCCACTTATGCAATATTGCAGTGGTTATGTACCTCCTGAATATGTAAAACGTGGCATATATTCCACCAAATCAGATGTTTATAGCTTCGGAGTTCTTCTTTTACAAGTCATTAGCGGAAAGCGGAATAATTGTTTACATGGCCTTCATGAAGACTTAAACCTCCTAGACTATGTAAGTAATTCTGAAAATTGTGACATGAATATTGCGAATTGATTTCCTTCCGGTGAACTCTAAATTAAGATGCACTGCATTGAAATACTTCAGGCATATGATTTGTGGAAGTGTGGGAAAGGCATGGAGTTCATGGATCCATCGCTCGATGATACAAATTCATCCTGTAAATTAGTGAGATGCATGCAAATAGCTTTGCTATGTGTCCAAGAAAATCCAGCTGATAGACCCTCCATGTTGGAACTCTCAGTGATGCTAAAGAATGAAACTGCCGCCATGAACATTCCCAAAAGACCTGTTTTTTCTACAAGAAGAGATGAAGATGAAGTTAAAGTTCAACAGTCTACAGCTCAACAAGAAATTTGGTCAGTTGGTGATGTATCCATTACCCAAATGGTAGCCCGATGAAGGTTAATTCTCCTTTTTTTCATGACTAGAGTAAACCCCGTAACAGTTCATTTTTTTGTCAGGATTTTGCTTTTGCTGTCACATCTTTCTGAAGTTTGGGCAAATATTATTCCTATCTCTCTGTGTATATTGCCAGAAATACAACTTGTCTTGCTTCAATCTCCTAGTAGGTGAATCGGCTCTGGAACAATCATTGCTCCTATTAGTTCATCAAAGTTTCAAGAAGACACAAGCTAGCCATCTACAATGTTGTTACTCTGGAAATTTTTGTCATTATTCTTTGAAATATTTAGCCTTTGTGAATTTTGAACCTGCGAAATCTTGGGGGCAAGCCCCTTTTGTTGCTTTCTCAAACCTACTTTTACACCTTGGGCATTGGGGTTCATGACAAAGATTGTATTCCATCAGCATTTTAAGAGTCATGATGTCATTTTCCTTTTTATGGGCGAATTGGTAAAAAAAAAAAAAAATAGTAGTAGACGGGCAATTTCATATTCAAAAGAGAAAGATAATAAGCATTATAACATGTTTTTTTTAACCTTATAGCTTTTGGACCGAGCTATTCGACCTTTTTTTTTTTATAAAACAAATTGAATAAACTAAAACCTAGAGAGTGGAGTTATCAGGAAAAACTATACTCCGTAATAAAAAGCAAATAAAATGGTGACCTCCTAGAAATTAACATCTTAATTGGTGTGAATAATTTTAGTTGCAGTGGGTGTTTTTTCTCGGAAAGAAGTTTTATTCTAATTTTGTAATCTCTAGAAGCTGATCCCTAAGGGATGTAATACCTGTGTTCGTACATGTTGAAAAAGGAAAGCAGTGGATGAGTGCGTGTCATGTTTCGGAGACATTTCTCCGAGAAAATCTTTTCCCTAGATACGGGTGTTATTGATTAACTTCTTTACTTTGCTGTTAGTCTTATCCCTTTAGTTGCTTTCTCGTTGATTTCAACATTCATATCTCTCAAAATGATGAAAGTGTCATCCGGTATGGGACGGGGAAGTAATTTTTATTAGGTTCTTAGGGGCCATTACTAATAATTAATCATATTTTCATAGTTATAATAAACTTGATTATCTGTTTCTACCAAGATCTAAAATCTAGATTCTATAACAGAATCTAAAACTAGAATGTAAAATCTGTATCTATAGTTATCATAACCCTAATGCACACACCCAAATGCGTGACTGCGGACATGCCCCAAGAGCAGCCAAAAATTGCCCTGAAATGAAAGCAAATGAAAGTTTGGAACGAGTCGTTATTGACTACAAAGACAGGTACTTATCAACACGGCCATGTATTGAGACGTCTATTGTCGTGACCGAATTGGTTATACATCTAAAATCATGCCTTCCAACTGCCAAGTTGTGAATTATGTGTGAGAGAGAGAGAGAGAGAGAGAGAGTCTCAATCTTTCGGAATTGAAATTTTCCTGGGTAGGTTTTTTCGCTTCGTTCTTAAATATCATCACAATCAATAGTTTCAATCTCAATCCTCATTCCTGCAAATTTAAGAGTTTGCAACATTTTTTAAAGACACTTTCACGTTTGTATTTGTACCTGCACTCCTACTCGTTGTTGTGCCCCAAGGATCAAAACCATCCCCTTGTATCCAATGGCTTCCAAGTATACCTGTTTCTCCCTCTTCTTTCTCCCTCTCCTCTCTCTCCACTTCCACTTCTCAACAGGACAAGCTTTTGTGAACTTCGTCAACTGGTTTCCCAATAGTGGTCTGGCAGCATCAGATATAGACTCCACTTTGTTCACTGTACATATTTTGTGCTTTTGCTGATCTTGATTCCAATACAAATCAAGTCACTATTTCCTCCTCAAACAATGCCCCATTTTCTTAGTTCACCAAAATTATCTAGCTTAAAAATCCTTCTGTCCATCGGCGGTGGCTTCGCCGACAAGACCACCTTCGCTTATATGGCAAGCCAATCGGCTTCTCGGAAAAGTTTCATTGATTCTTCCATAAATTTGGCAAGGTAAGTAATGTTTGTGAAATCAATCCTAGAAAGTTTAGTTTGAGGTTTATTTCATTTGTTTTGTTTAGTTTTGAATTAAACTAGGGTGTCAATTACTAACCACTTGACTTTCGTGACTACCCTTTCATTTTACCACAACTTGAATCTCTTTCCTCTCCCTGCGAAATTAAAATTTTTTTTTATCACATTCAATGGGTTCTTTTGGACCACTTGAGAATGACATCCATGCGTCTCGATGCTATTGATATTTACGAGACTTGAGATTGTCCTAAAGTTGTATTAAACCGTCAAAATTTGCAAAAAGAGAGAGGCTCATATGATTTTAGAATGACATCCATGCATCTCGATGCTATAGATAATTACGCCAGGAAGCAAATTGATAGGGGAAAAAAATTTATTGCTTTTGAAGCTTTAAGAGAGTGTTTGCTTTTGTAATTTCAAATTTCATACAATCTTCTCATAGGGTCCCTTTTTGACGTCTAAATACCCAGGCTTGGATCTTGACTGGGAGTACCCACAATCCACTTCAGAAATGGCCAACATGGGTGCCCTCCTCAACGAGTGGGGGGCCGCGGTGACAACCGAGGCCCACCAATCCGCCGGACAACCACCGTTGCTTTTAACCGCGGCCTTTTATTAATGGGCTGAACTATCCCGCGTCCAGTCCATATCCAATAGCTTGGACTGGATCAACTTGATGGCCTATGCCTTCTACGACCCTACATGGGCCAAAGTGACCAACTCACATGCAACCCTATGCGATCCGTTGGGCCCAATTAGCGGAAGCTACAGAGTCGGGTCTTGAATCCAGGCCGGGATGAGCCCAAAGAAGTTGGTCCTTGGAATGCCGTTTTACGGGTACACGTGGTGGCTCGTGGACGTGAATAACCACGGGCTTATGGCACCGGCTGATGGGCCGGTTGGATCGGGCAATGGGGCGATGAGCTACTGGGAGATCTTGGGGTTCATAGCCGAAAACAAGGCCGCAACGGTGTACATTGGCACAATTGTTTCGAATTATTGCTATGCTGGGACAACCGGGATAGGGCATGATGGCACCTAGAGTATCTCTGCCAAGGTTTCATATGCTAAGCAGGAAGGGTTGCTTGGTTACTTTGCTTGGCATTTGCAGCTGATAACAATTGGTACATAGATCTCAATCCAACCATAAATTCATGCATGTTGAATTTTTTTTTTTCATTTCGATAACCAGGTGTCCAAACCAGTTTGCACGCTGCTTGACTAGCATTTTGAAGTTAAAATTTAAGGAAAATGACGGACATATACTCTCCCCGTTCAATAATTTTGGTCCTGGCCTCATGGGGTTAATTCCATGCCGTTTTGGCACTAAAAATTTACATTTCCAAAAGCAATTTCTTTTGTATCTTTTTTTATGCATTGTAACAACCTAAATCCCAATAGGGATTAAAATTATGGGACGGCAGGAGTAGAATTTTTGTTGGGAAAACTCTTTTGAAATGATGGGGCAGTGACATTGATCACGAGTGCATTATGTAAGCCATCTGCAGTAATTAACCACAGCAACGCTTTAAACGTACAACCAAAACTCAGGTCTCTTGTGGTCGGATTTTAATTCTAAAATTAACTTTTCTAATGTATGTGTTTTTTTGTTTTCATAGCAGCCAAACAAGCATAGGGAGCATGAAACTCATGGAAAACAGAAAATATAACTATACAAGGATTAGCCGAATAAAAGGGCTTTGGTAAAACCCTAAATTTAGCAAGCTGATGAGCTACTTTGAAGAATAATGTGGTTGTATTATGATAATAACATTTATGCGCTAACTAATTTTTGTTGGCTCGATCCTTGTCAGTCGTAATGATTTTAATAAAAAAAGAAAAGTGGCAAATTTTTCACGCACAATTCTATGGGTACCGACGAAGGGTTCACCATCATGCACGAAGCTCACGTTCAGATTCTACACAAGTGATCCAAACTGTTCATAATATTTTTATGGGTGGTCTAGTGAAAATTCGGGTTGCATATCTATTTATATATTGAGAGGAAGGAACAGATCAAATAATGTGGGCAGAAGAGGTTCGAGACTTCAAGTGGTGAATGTCAATTAACCGGCCAGCATCATGGGCAAGTCTCACTTTCGAACCACTGGGCCATTTATTTCTTGGAGGGATATATGTATAGTACAGCAGAAGTGCCTTTCTCCTATCAAGAAGGACATGTGGGTTTGTTGTTTTTTCCCCTGTCGTGGGCACATTGAAAAATATGGTTATATCTCCGAGCAGATACACTAACCAAGTAGGATGTCTAGCTTTCCATATTCTAATACCAGAACCTTGTAATTCCGAACTTGCCAACAAATTTGAAATAATATTCGCTGACCTTTGAATAAATTGAAACTCACTCTCTCATCTTTGGACCATGTGACGCACAAATAGGCCTTGTTCATTCTAGAATTTAAAAAGGGTGATATGTGTTGTTTATTTCGTTCACCCCATTGACTCTCACATTTCAAACATCGGCAAAAACATGAATGACTCACATTCATACTACTTGCTACACATATTTAGGCTATTTAGTGGGTATTATGAATTTGAGACAAAGTTTCAAAGACATGTGTTTCATTCATGTCTCTACCTATGCCTATATTTGATCAATGTGATTTTTGCATAATTAAACAGCTAAAGAGCCTAGCAAAATGAATGATCCCGATCATGTCTTTTTCGACAAGAAATGAGGCTCATCGGTGTCAAATCAGGGCTTGTTGTGCCTTAAATTAAGCAAAATAAGGCCTTTGTTTCAGTTAAAAAAACAAAATAAAAGAGGTTGTAGATATTCATTTTTGGCAAAGCTATGTCATAATTTTGTTCTCCTTTCATGTCAAGTAGTACTACAATGATCATGTTTATGCATCACATTTGGAGTACGGGGTTAATCTCCTCTCTATATTTGTATCCTCCATACTCCTCTTCTTTCTTTTATTTCCGATTCACTTAGACCATACAACAATGATTGAACTTGTTCATCTTGTAGATTCCAGAGAGAAGCAAATCCATACGAACATCTTGATCAAATGTAAATAAACGCATGGATGGTTTGCAACTTTTTTTTACTTAATAGTTGACAAGTAAAATTTGAAACATAAATTTTATACGATATGTTCATGACCAATATAATTTTTTGCATAGATGTTTTGCTTGCATAATCAACGAGATGAACTGGTGAATTATAGATGTTTTGTTCTGTTTACGGATCATTGTTATGCGCTACAAGTGAAGCCCAAAAAAGAGAGTCTTGAGGAGTATGAATTATAGGTATGGAGAGGTGCTTAGCCTGTAAGGCCGTAAATATTGATAAATGTAGAAGAAAACTCACAGTTTAGGTTTTGTGGTATGAAAAAATGACACGTTACAAAGAAGTCTCTTTTATTCAATTTTGACAGTTTATCTCAACAATCAATATGTGGTACAACTTATATGTGGGATACATTCAGTAAATATATTATTTGGTTTATTGAAAACACTTTTGATCAAATTGAATCAAGCGAATTGTCCTCTATAGTATGCTTTTGGACTGCAGAAAAGCCCTTTCGCGTTAAAATTGTGTTTCTAAGCCACTTTATTTTAAAAAATACAGGGCAATGGTGGAACAAGCCCATACATAAATTTCAGGATAAACTCTTAAACCTCCAACTACCAAGTCAATTACTATGCAAAGTTGCAAACAAGTACACCAAAAAGAGGAGACTTTTCATCCTTAATTAAGTGGTAAATCTTGCAACCCCCATTCATTTTGGGATTTTAGATTTGGATTTAAGGTAATAAGTGTAAAAAAAAAAAAGAGTAATAATTAAAAATAAGAATAATGATTGGAGAGAGATAGAAAGAAAAATGAGAGTAATGATTGGAGAGAAATAAAATAATAATTAAAATTTAAAATCCAAAACCCTTAAACGAATGGAGTTGTTGATTCCTAAGGAGTGATTACTCAAGTGCTCTTGGATTACCACCACGTGACAATTTGGCGATGACTGGATGATGATGGGGTGAGGCTTGTTCAGTCGGTTTAATTTATATCAGTATAGGTTTAAATTTTAAAAAATCAATTTTTTTTTAAAAACTCATTCGTTTTGGGATTTTAGATTTGGATTTATAGGTAATGAGTGTAAAAAAAATAGAGTAATAATTGAAAATAAGAATAATGATTGGAGAGAGATAGAAAGAAAAATGAAAGTAATGATTGGAGAGAAATAAAATAATAATTAAAATTTAAAATCCAAAACCCTTAAACGAATGGAATTGTTGATTCCTAAGGAGTGATTACTCAAGTGCTCTTGGATTACCACCACGTGACAATTTGGCGATGACTGGAGACGATGGGGTGAGGCTTGTTCAGTCGGTTTAATTTAGTTTACATATTCGTATATCAGTATACGTTTAAATTTTAAAAAATCAATTTTTTTTTTAAAAACTCACGTGACAATTTTACATTTTCAATTTGGCATCCGCAAATTCTACCCCATCGATCTGGGTGTGTTCTAAAACACATTCTTAAAAAATAAATACTTATTTCATATTTTTAAGTTCAAAAATAATGTAAATAAATTTTTTTTTGTACCATATAAAAGATCTCATTGAAATTTTTCAATCAAGAACTATATTGCATATTTTTAGATTTCCATAAATCTATTATTTTTGAGTTTGAAATTACCTTATTAAAAATTTATTTTCTGCTCTAAAACGATACTTTAGTTTTAGATTGGATCGTGCTGACGGGCGCTAACTAGAGCCGGAAAAAGATCAAATAAATTATAGGAGGAGTATTATCGGTAGTCTAAACATTCTGTCAACAGCTATATGTAATACTACTAGACACATGCTCCAAAACATCATTGCCATCTCGTACTTTTCACTTATTACAATATCAACTCAAATATTGAACTATTTTACTACTATATTACTCATTTACTCCGGTTGTTCTCCTTCGTCTCCTTATTTTGTAACATAAGAGCATCTCTAACCCTTATTTATTTTTTAACCCAAATTTAGGTCAAAGCGCATTATTTGGATCTTTCTATACTCATTTTTTTTCACCAAAATATAGTATTTTTTATGTTTTTCCTCTAGAATTTGAAGCAAAATGGCACATTTTATGAATAGTAAGGAGTGAAAAGAAGTGTTGAGAAAAATGGATATGAGTCTCTCCAAATTTGGATAAGGAAAAGGATGAATCTCTAAATGGGTTAGAAAATGAGTATGACATTGAAGATGAGTTTTAAGTATTTTTATCCAAATTTCGAATTTGGGTAGGAAAATGGGTAATAATTGGAAATGCTCTAAGAGTAATTCCATTTGGACAAAAATCCACTACAAGAAAAATTGCATTGGGTGACGAATGAAAATCGTTGCAAATTGTATGTTTTTCGTTAATTTGTCGACTAAAGGTTGTCGAGGATTCCTATCCGGTGACGAAATCTATTTTTCATTACCTATAGTGCCTTTTAGTGATAAAAAATTTCATCACGAAAAAATGACTTGGTGACGAAATTTTCTTCGTTTCCTATTATGCTTTTTTGATGACAAAAAATTTCGTCACAAATTATTCCCTTTGGCTCGTCAAAGGTGACCCATCGGTGACGAAATTTTTCGTCGTGAAAGACATTCTTATATGTGAAAAAAATCTCACTTTATTGCTCCTGCGGGGTTTCGAACCCGAGTCTCCTAAGTTTTGCACACAAATTTTAACCAACTACACCACACAAACTTTTCAGCATATGTTTGAAATATCTAATATATAACACATACATTGAACATTAAAATATATTTTGAATGGCATTTTGAACTATTAAATATTAAAATTAGCAATTTTAATAAACATGAAAGTCGTAGCTCTTAATGTTATTGTTCAAACCCAATTTAAATTATCTCAATCGGAGTTCTGAGCGAAGAGTTATGCCCGAAATATATTTGGTGACAAAGTGTAATTCATAAATTTCGTCACCAAATGATAAATTTTTCGTCACTAAAAACGTAAAAAGAAGACGAAAATATTTTTCGTCACCAAATTGGTTCATTTGGTTACAAAATATTTTTTCCGTCACCGAATAGTTATCTTTGGCGACAAAAATATCTTTTTCGTCGCTAAATAGTTATAATTGGTGACAAAATAATTTCGTCAAGGAAGTTATCAAAACAGTGACGAATTTATTTTTTTGTTGCCAAATATACTCATTTAACGATGAAATTAAATTTTGTCGCCACTTTTTCGTCACTAAACATACTTTTTCTTGTAGTGATCATTCTATTGCGACACAAATAAGATTCTAGCTCCCTTCTCTTTTCAAACTTTTTTATTAATACTCCCTCCGTCCCAATTTAATAGTCTCTCGTCCTATTCTAACCGGATAAAAAATTAGTTACGTCTTTAAATTGATAATCAATTTTATATTCAATGTGAATCTTGTTTGATAAATCTTGATTAATTCTATAATATAATATTTTTAAAATCATATAAAAAATTATAAATTTCAAGATATAATCAATTTAAAAGTGGCACAAACTCACAAAATAAACTATTAAATTGGGATGCAGAGAGTATAAATTAATTAAGAAATATCATCAAATGTTTATCTTATCACATTTCTTTATTATCCATCCAAACCTTATTCGCTAGCAAACAAGTCGTTACAGTCATTTTTAGAGTATGGAAATAAATGTCTTTCCTTCAAAAAAAAGTTAAATGTCAATCCTGCAGTATATTGAATACAAAACTTTCAATGCTTTAAAGCATAATTTTTTTTACTAAAGATAAAAAAAAAATTTAAAACAACTAGATGTTGTAATTTAATTTCTGGATTTCTTTTTCAAGCCTTTGGTCATTATTTTTGACTTTTTAAATTTCTGTTATTGAGACGAATTTAACGTTCCCTATTGTTGGTCCTCTGCAAAAATTTGTGCAGTTTTTGGATAAAAAATAAAGTACTTTCATGAATAATTTTTATTTATTTACATCAAATCAAAGATCTCAATTACTTCTTTAATTCGGTAACTAATTTAAAACTTATGCATGGAAGTATTTTATTTTTTAATCAAGAAATTACACGTCTTTTCGCAGAGGACCAACAATATGGGACGAATGAAGTATAAAACTAAAAAAATTCATATCAAATGAAAAAAAAAATCAGGTTAAAACGCACAGAAGAATTGTGATGATGATGGTAGAAAGTAGGCTTAGAGATCATGAAAAAAAGGAGAGAAGTTCAAGGGATACTTGGACAAAGGGTGAAAGGGAATTTTATGTGATATTTTGAAAATTGGAGGGCTGGTTGTTAGTTTATAACATCTATTCGCCACCAGCTGACATTTCATCAAACATTTACTGCAAAAGGTTGGTTCGATTGACACTTGGTTTAACGCTAAGGAACGCCGTACAGCGGTGACAGCATTCGTATCATCTTCTTTAAATTTCAACAAAATTATACCTTAAAATATTATTTAATTATTTTAGCTAGTTATTTTTAAAATATATACTATATCAGACTCGTTATTTTAAATTATGATATATTAATATATTATTTTCTTCTTCTTCCAAAATGATATTGAGATGTTTTTTTTTTTCCTCAAACGTAATACGTATACTCTATAGCAATCTATTAAAAAAAATTATCTGTTTTAATTTTTAATTCATTTGAATAGGTGTGAAATTTTAGTTTTTTGATCTTTTTTTTTCTAAAGAGTCATAATCAATTTTATCTCTGGGGTTTTCATAATTAAGTTTTTGCTCTTTATTTTGGACCCTGTAAAGTAAAAACTTAATTATAAGAGCCATATAGAAAAAAAATAATTATGACACTTTATGATAAAATGATAAAAAAAAAAAGATTTTTGCACCGATTTAAACGGATTGAAAATTAGAGCACTGGGGTTATACCTGGACGTTACCTTTAGGGCTCCGAAATTAATCGAGGTGCGCAAGCTGGCTCGGATTCAATTTTCAAAAGAAAACAAAAGACTCATTGGTGAGGTACAAATTAAATAGTAAAATAATATAGTATGATGAATAATGCCTTGTTTGTTCTAAAGAGGCATTATAGCAAAGGTATGGGGTGTTTGGGAACCTATTTTTTTGCTTTTCATTTTTAACTTTTTGGCTTTTTGACTTTTTGGATTTTGGTCAGAATGTATTTTGAAGAATGAAGGAGTGTTTGAGAGATATGTACAGAATATATTTTGGAATAGTAGTAGTATTTGGTAGATGAATGTTGAAAATATATTATAGATTGGTTTTTTACCAAGTTGCCCTTGGCCTTATTATATTGTGTTAAAAGATGTAAAAATGAATTACGGAGGCGAAGTGGACATTTTGGTAATTCAACCGCACATGAGAAAATGCAAAATGGGAAAAGGAGATCCGAAGGTGATTCTCACTTTTTGCTTCCTTTGTCAAAATCTGGGAACGGGTTTTGTAAAAGAGCCTTGCTACACACGCAGACAATTTGTGCACAGATAATCTGTGTATAGATTGTGCACAGATTTCGTTGTGGGGCCCACCATGGGTCCCACACAAATCATCTGAGCTGTTCATTAAATGTAAAAAAAAATTTCAAAGGTCCCGGTAAAAAATAAACTCAATCCGATACCTATAGGTGCTTCATCCAACCATCTAACTTTTCATTCAGATTTCCAGATAATTAAAAGTTATATGGTTGGTTCGAACACCTATAGGTATCGGATTGAACTTATTTTTTACGGGAACCCTTGAAAAAATATTTTATATTTAATGAATGGCTCGGATGATTTGTGTGGGACCCGTGGTGGGCCCTACAACGAAATCTGTGCACAGATTGTATGTGTGTAGACTTTCTGTTTGTAAAATGGGTTTTGAGAATGGAGTAACCAAACAACCAAAATGCAATAATGGAAGGAAATTGACTTCTACACTCCCCTTTTTTATCACATACATTCCTCTTTTTTTTTTTTGTCTTTATTTAGTGTGAATTTACTCTATTGTCCCTTAATGTGTAAAAAATTGAATTTATGAAAGGGTAAAAAAATAAATTTACATGAATAAAGACAAAAAAGGGAGTGTATGCGTTAAAAAAAAATATATGTAGAAGTCATTTCTCTAATGAAAATGAAAAAATACAAAAATGCACCTAAAAACACCCCGTGAACAAATTGCAAAGTAGAGAGGGAGGACAAGAGGCTGATGGAGGAGACTTTCCATTGTGCTCTTTATTCTAACTTTGAACAAGAAATTGCGACAGTGGTGTGGATGCTCTTAGCATTAGCGTGGATTTTGGAGTGGAATTTGGTTCTGAAATGATCACTGTTCTTAGGGGAAATTACCAACAGGCGGTGTTGACTGGAAATAATCACCAAGCCATGGTCTCATGTCTCAAAATCACCACTCTCATGTCATGAGAAGAAATATTCACCAAAACATGGTAGGCCTGGTTGAATTGACAAATATACCCTCCCATATATTATCTGTAAAAAGCCCTAAACTCAGTCCCTCCCAAATCCATCGCTTTCTGATTTCAAAGGCTCTCAGCAGCTCTCGACCCTCTCTCTCCAGGTAGCTCACTCTCCCTCTCCCTCTCCCTCTCTCTCTCTGGTAGCTCTCTCTCTCTCGCTCTCTCTCTCTCGTTGGTGCGTGTGTGTCTTCTGTGAAAATCGAACAAAACCTCAGTCCAAACCCCCCCGCTTTCTCACAAACACAGACTCATAGTATCCAAACATTGAGACAAATTTTGGGTTGTTTGATGTAGATTTTGGCCCACATTGTTGTGTGAAGCCGGATTGCAGATTTTGACAGAAGCTACTTTGGTCGAGTTGGTGAGTTTGTTGTTGTATTATGCCCATATTTAGGTCACTGTGTTTGATTTTGTTATTTTTTACTCTCTGTTTAGTTCATGTTGTTGTTTGGCATGTGGGTTTCTTTAAAAATATCGTGTACCCACCTGATCTGAACAGAGTTTATGGTTTCCATGGTCGGTAAAGAGTTTTGATCTTTATGATTAGGTGATTGTGTCCTTACGGAACATGTATGTGGGCCATATTCACATTTCACTTGCAACAAAAAAACCTCCTAATCTGAACAGAGTTTATGGTTTCCATGGTTGGTATAGAGTTTTGATCTTTATGATTGAGTGATTTTGTCTTTACAGAACATGTATGTGGTCGGTATTCACATTTCACGTGCAACAAAAAAACTTGGTAGGTATTTGATTAAGTTTGGCAAAACCTTGTATCTTGTACCATCCAAGTCATGGTACAAGTCATAATATTTGTCAAGTAGAGCTCACAAATGGTAAGTTTTACACTATTGTAGCTTAGCTGAGCACCAGAGGGTACTGTAACAAACATTTATGTCAAAAGGGTTTATAAAGTGGTTGGTCTGCTTTTTCATAAAGTGGGATCTACATATATTATCTAGACAAAGACTACATGATATTGTAGTGTTCTGAAAACTAACATATATGAGGACACACACTAGTTGGTCACCATGATCTACATTTTGAAGTACGAGCTGGTGAAATGAAAGAAACTTGATTTAGTTTGATCATTCAAGAAGCCTAGTCTCAATAGTATTAGAATGTTAGGTAATTATCAAATCAAATGAAGCATTACGCCCTAACTTCTTGTGGAGCTGTTCAATGTTGGTTAATGTATTGAGAAAGTATCTTATAAGTAGTGTTGTAACAAATTTTTCATTTGTAGATACGCGAATAGTGTTGTGGCTCTTCTGTAACCAAAGCAGAAAATGATTAGGGTTTTTTGTTTTTGAAAAATCATGACAAAGTTGTACCATGACTTCAACAAGAAAATTGTAATCATATTGCGTAGGGAAATAACACATGATTTATACATGTTCAGTATATTGTTGACTTGGGTTTACTGATCATGGTTGGCATACGTATTAGCATGGTTGAATCCTCATGGTTCTTTGTCAATGACTATAGGCACTTGGATGCATTATGCCCTGTTCCGTGTTTGGTTTATGGGAGGGATGTTTGTGAATTGTAATATGTTAATCAAAGGTTTCCGATTTGGAAGCTACGTAGCCTTAAATTTGCTTTTGTTGGATCCGTATCTTAGCTCACCAAAGGCCTAAAAAATATCAATGCTTGGTTGATGGATAGTGCAAACCGTTGTCCTTCCTATAGCAACTATATTCGTAACGGTGGCCATGACTATTGCCGATCCAACTTTAGCATGTAAACCTGATGTAGCCTAATCCATGAACATTATGGAGGGATTGAAAACAAGATCCGCTGCATTTGTTAATCTCTTGCGCTGCTCAGTTGGAAGATCACTTTGCCCAGGAATTCCAACTAAAGAATCTTTCATGCCATCAACTTCAATTACTTCAATAAGTTGTGCTACAAATTTCTGCATTTTTGACACGTGGGGAAATAGACAGCCTCATTTTGTTGTCTTAATTGTAAACATAATTTGTTTGTCTGTGGGCTATAGAGTATTAAGACTAGGAACATAGGAGTAATCAGTTGCTCACTTCTTACATGGTTTATGTTTGATGTTCATCTATGTGAACATCTATTACCAACACAAGGCTAAGTTATTAGTTTCATTTGTTGTAATTCAACCGAGTCAAACCCTACTGGATTTGCTACAGTTGACGTGCTCGTTTTACAATATACATGTGGTCCACACATACATAGAGTGTTGTCTTTTAGCAATACATACTTGGTCTTTGTGTTCAAAGAACCACCACCTAATACTGAATTTATCTATTAAGTACCCAATTTTTATCAAATTAACATTCCATCCATAAATAACCTTATGAATTGCGTAGTAGTTATATAATGAAACCGGAATATGGTTGTGCAGCCATGTCGACGACACCTCAAAAGAAGTTGATGTGCTATTGTTATTCCGGTGGGGAGCGCATGGTGAATGGAGATGGTGTGCTAGGGAAATATTCGGGTGGTGTTTCTGAAGCCACAATCATCGAAGAGGGCATATCATTTGACGAGTTAGTTACAAAAGTTTGCTCCCGTATGGATATTATGCACGAGGGGAAGACTTTATTTTATAGTACTTCTAGGGACAAGTCAAAGCATTTGCGTATTAGGGATGAAGATGGTGTTGCTATGTTGTTCCATTTAAATGATGATGAGGTTGACATTTATGTACAAGAAGATACTGTTAACCATTTGCCTTGCAACTTAAGCAGCAGGTATGTACGGTCCATATTTCATAACTATATAGAGAGATACAGTCACATTTTCACATGTATGTTTTTGTCTTTCATTGACGTGTTTTGCTTGCTTTCCTTATGTAGGGAGTCGAACTTGTTAAGTTGTAGCCCCTCTATTGGTGGTGGAGGAACTTGTTCTCGTAGTGAAGGTAGCCTGGCTGTTTGCCACGAAATGGGTTTGGTGCCATACTCCCAACAACGAGGTGAAGACATCCTAACTGGGGATGGCCAATTGTTTGACAACCCCAGCCTCTTTAAGAAGGCTGTTATTTTATTTTCGGTGGTGAACAAGTTCACATTCAAGTATTTGGACAATAGTCGTTCATATTATAGGTTGGTTTGCGTCATTGATGGTTGTCCATGGAAGCTAACGGCTAGAGCGCAAGGCAAGTCTGAACTTATAAGAGTGATCAAGCTGAACAACAAACATTTGCACACTGCACACGACACGGCTTCTTTCAAACCAAGGATTCGGGCAAAAGAGATGGGTATGATTTTCAAGGACAAACTACTTGTGCAGCCCGAGCTCCTCCCGAGGAGCATATGCAAGGACTTTGAGTTATCGTTCAAAAGTCCCCTAACTTACTCGCAGGGATGGAGGACTAAGGAACACGCCCGGAAATTGATAAGTGGCCCAATTTCGATGACATATCACTTAGTGCCGTGGATGTGTGAACGACTTATACAATCGATTCCAAATACAAGGGCAGTTTGGACTTCGAATGTGGATGGCAAGTTCAGCCAACTTTTTGTCGCTTATGGTTGTAGCATTACGGGCTTCTTGTCGGGATGTCGACCCATGTTGTTTATTGATGCCTGTTTCTTGACAGGTCTTTATCGAGGTAGTTGCATGTCTGCAGTCGCGTATGATGCGAATGATCAGTTGTTCCCCGTTGCATGTGCTGTTGTATCATCTGAGAATTATGAGGATTGGCTATGGTTCATGCAGAATTTGAAGGAAACTGTTGGTGATAAAGCAATTGTGTTAGTCACCGACCGCAATATTTCGTTGTTAAGGGCAGTGAAGGAGGTGTTTGGCGAGGAATTTAACGCATGGTGTGTTCGCCACGTGAAGGAGAATTTTAGTAAGTTTGCCACCGGGAAAGGATTGAGGGGGAACCCAAAGAGTTCCGCATTGGACCTCTTTACAAAAATTGCGTATGCAAGAGATCATCGACTCTATGGGGTGTACATGACCAAGTTATTTGGTGTGTCACCTGAGTTGGCAAAGTGGGTTGAAGACAATGGGCCACAACACTGGTCAAATGCCTTTTTTCCGCACCGGAGGTGGAACAAATTGTATACGAATATTGCCGAAAGCTTCAACAATTGGATATTAAAACTGAGAGACTTGGACATCATTCAATTCATGAAGGGGCACGTGAACATAACTTCTGACATGTTATTTAGGAGGAAGATGGAGGTCACAAAATGGCATCCCTTACCGGTTGGTCGTAACATTGACACAAAGATTAAGGAAATTCAGTTAAAATCTCAAGGTTTTACTTGCCGGCAAACTTCTCCTACGGAGTTCCTTGTGTACAATGGTGACTGGAAATCTCATGCGGTAAACCTCCACTATCGAACTTGCAGTTGCTTGTTATGGCAGATGAAAGGAATCCCTTGCAAGCACGTGGTGCGCGCGATACAGGGTACCCCATACAATATATATAACCTACTAGACCCTTTCTTTAGGGTGGAGGCACAACTCATTATATACACGACTGTAATGTCTCCTGTTCCTCTCCATGACATGCCCTCTTCTACTGATTTGGTTCCACACGTTAACGAGATTCAGTTTGGTTGCGATGTACTTGATATAGCTACATCGTCTTCGACACCCATGCCAGCATTGCTGCCCCCCGTTGCAAAGCGACCAGCCGGCCGCCCGAAGAAAAAGAGGATTGAGTCCCAATTTCAAAACAAGCAAACAATTTTTTGTGGACTTTGCCACGAGCCTGGACACAATCGAACCACGTGCAAGTCTCCTTTGCTGGAATGATCGTTGGAGCGATAGCTTGTTCAAACTATTATTATTATTATTATTATTATTATTAATATTATTATTATGTTTTATTGATCTATGCTACTTTCATTCAAGCCTTTGGTTTTTTCGTGGCATGCATGCGAAGTTGGTAATTTTTATTTTAATGCAATGTATTGAACTGCTGTTGTCTGACATTGGGTTTTGTTGAATGTACGAGACTTATTTTTATTAGGTTCTGATTATAATGAAATGTAATGCATCTATGATTGTAATGTTCCCATAGTCTATTTGTATCTGGTATGACGGCACGGTGAGGAATTTCTGCAGTAACTCAATCATACAATTTCAGTATGGGACTAAGAGTATGTTTGCTGCTGGTGAGCCAGTTGGTGTGTTGGCTGCACCTTCCATGTCTTATCCTGCATATAAGGCTGTTATTGACTCTTCTCCCAGTACTAATTCCTCATGGGAGATGATGAAGGTAACGTTTTACTACATATTGTAGCATAGAGCTGTTTATTGATACTTCGTTTAATTGCGGCATAATATGTCATTGTTCTGTCTGTTCAGGAGATACTACTTTGCTCAGCAAATTTCAGGAACAGCTTGTCTGGATGGGCATGTACTATTCTACGTGAACGATTGTGAATGTGGGAGAAAATATTGCCGAGAAATGCTGCATATGTGGTGAAGAATCAGATGAAAAAAGTCAGTCTTAAGGATATTGCATCGACGTTCTTCATTGAGTACGTGTTTAACCTGATTGAACTATTTTTTGCTTTTTCTGTTGCCTTGAATGCCTTCATGTTGTTTTTCAATGGAAGTTGGTAATATATAATTGCTGTCGATGTATTAGTTACTTTTTGTTGGCTTCCCCTTTACAGATATAATGCGCAGCAAACATTACATGCAAGTTGTCAATGTGATCCTGATCTTCTTTGTCATGTTCATCTCAAAAATGTTAGCTCCCTTGTTTTCAAATAAGGAACCGATATCTCCTGTATTTACAATTTGTATTTCTTGCCTACTAAGTTGATTGTCTTGGGACTTGAAATGCTATAATATGAACTGTTCCTAGACCGAAACATAAGTATGCAAGAGATTTGTGAGATGTGCGAAGGGACTGTCGATTCACCGTGGATGGAAAAAATAGTTGGCCATCTCTGCAAGAGAATAAGTTTGTCTGCCACGTTATTCTCTCATATGCTTTCCATTTGTTGGTTGTATAATGTTGGTCATCTCATCAAGATCATTTACTGCGATGAGTGTTTCTGTAAATTTTATTCCTGCTAGCCACGCGCCATTTGCTTGCAGATCATAAATGGTATGCATTTTTTTTTACAACTTACCGGAGGCCACGTATGCATTACTGCGATGACTTGTCCTTTGTGATTTCTGTTGTGAACGAATATGTGCTAAATTTTTGTTAGACAGTTTCAGGTTCTGTCACGATGTTATACAATGGCCCAATTTTTTCCCTATTTTCATTATCTCATGTCTTAAGTCCTAATATCCATATTTTCACGATTAGACAATCTGTGTAACTTCAATTTTCAAAGTTTCAGAAATTATTGTCTGCTTGGTTTCTCATTGCAAGTTTGCAACTGTAATTGAAGATCATATAGTGTTTTGTACTGCCAATTTACTTGCGGCTGAATTTATTTGCATCCAATATTCCTGTTATCGTGTTCTCTGTCATTTTATCGCTTTATACCATCATAAGGATCAAGTCTACCTTTTCTTTGAGGACAATTGGTTTTGCATGTTTGTAGTGTAAATTTTACTACCTTTGTTCGTTTGACAGGCCCACGAAAGAGAAACCATTATCCTTGTGCCAATCTATTTGCTTGAAGTGTCTTCTGTGTTTTTCCCCCACCTTATTGGAGCAACATTTGCGTGCACTCTCTCCCCCCTTTAATGACCAGTAGAGCTTCTGTTATTGTTTATCAACATTATCGTGACCTTGCTTTTACCGAGTCCCATTTTTCTTCCCATTTGACCTGTGAGCTCTTGTGATGTTTACACGTGATATGCAACCTCAATGACGGTAGTGGTCTGCTTTATTCTGCCATGCCTTGTGCAGTAGTATAACAATTTAATGTTTGCTGATAGGTTGGAATGAATGAGCTGGATGCTATTGATGTGTATAACTTTCTTCATATTGCGAGGAGCAGTGCAAAACAAGAGGAAACAACCAGCGCATGTCTTGGTCCAGAAATTGATTACCTGGAACTTGAAAATGAAATTGCGGAATGGGCTTTCTCGCCAGACCCAAGTGCTGATAAGCCCATCTGTCAAGATAGTTATGAATTCCAGGATGCCTTGGACAATCAGATGGTTGATGTAGGCAGGCCTGCCGACTCTAGTTGGGAAAACATTTCGTCGGTAAATACTGACCCCAGCAAGGAATGGGATGTGGATAAAGGAAATAATTGGGATTCAGGGCCATTGGGATCCAAACCAAATGGTTCGTCCCCTTTGGGGGGCGGATGCAGTCCAGATAAAAGATATTCTATGTACTGGGCAGCAAGATTTGGAACAGGTTGCTCAGCCAAAAACTTTCGTTGCTTGGGGTTCTTTACATACTGAAGAGAAGAAAGATGAAGTACAATCTCAAACCGGATTTCAGCATGAGTCACCTAGTAATATCTGCGGTTCCAGTCAACATGGCAAGTCCACTGAGGCCAAGGGCTGGGCTGTTGACAAAAAACTGAGTTCGGGGGATCCTACAACGGTGACAAAATCACATGGCTGGTCCACTTGTGGGGTTAGTGGTAGTTCCAATGAAGAGAGCCCGAGTAATATTGAACCAAAGTCGCAGATGGTGCGGTACGAAGATTCACCAGCCAATTCCCGGAAGTTCGGTCACAACAATGACGGCAGTGGTGGCCAGGATTGGGGGACTAACAATGAACAATTGGGGGCTGGAAAAATACTGTCAAAGCCAAGTGGCAATTCTTGGAAGTCCATAAAAGAACGATGAATTATTTAGTGTCATCGCTTATGGTTGTATTATTTTTTGTTTTGTCTCCTGAGGCATACGTTTCGGTTATGCTTTTTTCCTGTTTGAAGGTGGTTTAGCCAAAAATTAATATGAAATTGATAAATGGTAAGATTTGGAACTGGTAAGGAATAAACATGACTAATATTAACTAATAAAATTAGGACTAAACATTAGTAATAGTCAATTCAAAAGCATTACGGTTAAGGGGTACAACAACCACCAACAATTTAACATAACCTCCACCTAACTAGGCATGAGTCTTTGCAAAGAACATCAGTTATTGTCTACCTAAAGATAGCACTTGGGAGATGAACCAGTTGTACGCTTTGTGACTGATAACAGCATCGAACCCATTGCCATCATGCCAATGCGGCTCCATTTCAAAGCAGTAGCTCTTGTATGCGACCAAAACATCTCCATGGCTTCCACCACCCATGGAGTGAACGTTGGTAAATAGCGTGTCACTTGAAGGACCAAACTTCTTGTGGTGCTGTTCAATGTTGGGCACCCCTACAAGCACAACAATGTCTGGGTCATGAAGACATACAAATGCACTCACCATGCGAGTGATTTCCTTTTCTGTGTGTCCACAACATTCCCATACCATTATTTGCATAGTAGGCTTGTCTGGAAAGTCAGGCAAGTTGGCATCATTGCCCCACTGCAGCATTGACCGGACATCAGCATCGGCTTGTTCCTTTGATTTTCGGGTCTCCATTTGCATCCTATGCCACCTTCCTCCGTTCCATTCCGGTGCAAATTGTAGCTCCATGTGAAGCTCCTTGAAAGTGTAATTCAAGGTTATCAGGTGCGCATCATTGAAGTCTGGAATTAGGTCAAACTGTATCGGCACACTTGTAGCAATGTGATGGTGGGTGATTCGGGGTTTTCCTTGTCTAGGCATTGCTTTATTTGCTGAGTGATGACTTATGTGTGATGAATTTATAGGTGAAGAAAACAGAGGGAAAATCAATCAATTAATATTAGTCTGCTTGGTTATCTGACTCATCCTTTATTAGGGTTGATGTTGGTTGAAAGCAATGGACCGTTCCACCAATCTACCATGAATATGGTTGTAACATCATTAATATGGGATGTCCTGTCTGCAATGCAATCATTATGTTGTCCCATTGGACTGACCATTAGTATAGGACAAGGGATAGGAAAACGTCCACAATCCCACCTTTCGAAGTCATAGGGTGAACTACTTTTCGTCCAACATTTTCAAACTGACTCATTATATGACATAGTCTATTAAAAGGACAAAAAACAGATATTCTCATTGAATATCAACTAACTTTCCACGCATGAGTCTTTTCAGGAATTGGACGTGGTCTTCAAACAATGATAGTGTCGTCTTTAGATAAATCAAGTGTAGTCTTTTGGCAATATGAACTTGGTCCTAGTCTTGAATGACCAACCAACTAACTTTCAACTCTTACCACCTGTCCAAAATTGGACTTGGTCTTTATACATTTGTCATGTTGTCTTCATATAAATCTAGTGAAGTCTTTTGGCAACATTGACTTGGTCCTAGTCTTGAATGACCAACCAACTAACTTTCAACTCTTGCCACCTGTCCAAAATTGGACTTGGTCATTATACATAAGTCATGTTGTCTTCAGATAAATCTAGTGAAGTCTTTTGGCAATATTAACTTGGTCTTAGTCTTCAATGACCAACCAACTAACTTTCCACGCTTACCACGTGTCCAAAATTGGACTTGGTCTTTATACATTTGTCATGTTGTCTTCATATAAATCTAGTGAAGTCTTTTGGCAACATTGACTTGGTCCTAGTCTTGAATGACCAACCAACGAACTTTCAACTCTTACCACCTGTCCAAAATTGGACTTGGTCATTATACATAAGTCATGTTGTCTTTAGATAAATCTAGTGAAGTCTTTTGGCAATATTAACTTGGTCTTAGTCTTCAATGACCAACCAACTAACTTTCCACGCTTACCACGTGTCCAAAATTGGACTTGGTCTTTATACATTTGTCATGTTGTCTTCATATAAATCTAGTGAAGTCTTTTGGCAACATTGACTTGGTCCTAGTCTTGAATGACCAACCAACGAACTTTCAACTCTTACCACCTGTCCAAAATTGGACTTGGTCATTATACATAAGTCATGTTGTCTTCAGATAAATCTAGTGAAGTCTTTTGGGAATATTGACTTGGTCCTAGTCTTCAATGACCAACCAATTAACTTTCAACTCTTGCCACCTGTCCAAAATTGGACTTGGTCATTATACATAAGTCATGTTGTCTTCAGATAAATCTAGTGAAGTCTTTTGGGAATATTGACTTGGTCCTAGTCTTCAATGACCAACCAATTAACTTTCAACTCTTGCCACCTGTCCAAAATTGGACTTGGTCATTATACATAAGTCATGTTGTCTTCAGATAAATCTAGTGAAGTCTTTTGGGAATATTGACTTGGTCCTAGTCTTCAATGACCAACCAATTAACTTTCAACTCTTGCCACCTGTCCAAAATTGGACTTGGTCATTATACATAAGTCATGTTGTCTTCAGATAAATCTAGAGAAGTCTTTTGGGAATATTGACTTGGTCCTAGTCTTCAATGACCAACCAATTAACTTTCAACTCTTGCCACCTGTCCAAAATTGGACTTGGTCATTATACATAAGTCATGTTGTCTTCAGATAAATCTAGTGAAGTCTTTTGGGAATATTGACTTGGTCCTAGTCTTCAATGACCAACCAATAACTTTCAACTCTTACCACCTGTCCAAAATTGGACTTGGTCTTTATACATTTGTCATGTTGTCTTCATATAAATGTAGTGAAGTCTTTTGGCAACATTGACTTGGTCCTAGTCTTGAATGACCAACCAACTAACTTTCAACTCTTACCACCTGTCCAAAATTGGACTTGGTCTTTATACATAAGTTATGTTGTCTTCAGATAAATATAATGAAGTCTTTTGGCAATATTGACTTGGTCTTAGTCTTCAATGACCAACCAACTAACCTTCCACGCTTACCACGTGTCCAAAATTGGACTTGGTCTTTATACATTTGTCATGTTGTCTGCAGATAAATGTAGTGAAGTCTTTTGGCAACTTTGACTTGGTCTTAGTCTTCAATGACCAACCAACTAACTTTCCACGCTTACCACTTGTCCAAAATTGTACTTGGTCTTTATACATTATTCATGTTGTCATCAGATAAATCTAGTATAGTCTTTGGGCAATATGGACTTGGTCTTAGTCTTGAAAGAGCCACCAACTAACTTTCCACGCTATACCACTTGTCCAAACATTGGACGTTGTCTTTCTTGTTTTGTTAGCTCCGACTAATGGGTTCTGCGGTGAGTAGAGAGAGAGACAGAGAGAGAGAGTGGAAACATGACGGGGAAGAGGAAAATTGCTGTGCAGACACGCATGGGAAATAGGTTGAATCAATTCTCCAAACCGAAGTTCCCATCTCATCTCCATCTGAAAAACAAAATAACATTTCTCACTCCCATCTCTGTCTCTATCGCTCTCTTCCGGCCAATCTATTGAATTTGGTTTTCCCATCATTAAGGGGACTCGTTCTTTTGCACTATCTGTGAATTTCAGTGAACTTTTCCAGCCATTGAAGGATGGAATATTGACTTGGTCACTGGACAGTGACTTCAACCATAGAAAAGAGGCACATACAATGATATGGCAGAGAGAAAGGGTCATGATATGGATACCTTGGCACCATTCACAGGATGCAATTAACGGCCTGCAAATTGGGATAAGCTTGGTAACATTTTCTTACACTTACAGACCTACTCTTTTTATGAGTCTATATACAATCATGCAGAATCACATGAAAACCAAGTGAACATTTCAATTTTCAGGTCTTTCAGTCTTTCTCTTATCTTTTTCTTAAACCATTAATATACAATGACCAATGTCAACTGCATGTATATAATTATATTAGGTATGTCACAGAAGTGTTCCATAACCATCCCTATAAAAGGGAACTGATGGGTACAAAAGAAAGAGAGAAAAGGTTTACTATAGCGCTGCTCTTTACTGTGACAGAAAGTAAGAAGGTGTTCTCCTTGTTAGTAGTCGAATCTCGTTTGTTAACTGGATTATAGAGTGCTATTTGAGAACTATGAAAATTTAGACTTTGCCTAGTATGGATTTCAGTACAATTTGCATCGTAATTGCGTTTCCAGTGCATGTGACATTAACACAGGGGAAAGGTTTTTGAATTTAACTATATCAAACTTTTTTGTTTTAATGACTTGAAAAACTGCAAAATTGATCAAGTCATTGACCTGAACAACTGAAGTTTTGTGGTTTACCAGATGCAAGTTCAGGGACTATAGTAAGTGTAGTGTTTGGAGCTGCAAAACTACTGGGTATTCTGGTTCAAAACTGACATGTTTTAGATCCAGAACAGCTAGTATAAACGGTTATAACCTAGCTTCACCCTAGCACACGAACCACAAACAAATCTTCATAACATACCACACAAAAACTGCTAGTAGTCCACTGCATTTCATAACATAGCTTCACACCAAATACAACGGTTTTTTACCATGGGTGTGCTTTGGGGTTGACAGTAGCACACAAACCACAAACAGAACGATGAGTACTACAACAAGCGTTGTCAAATTTGTTAGCCTACTCTTTGTCCTCCTTGGCCTAGTCTGTCCTACTAGGTTGACATTAATCTCAGTCAACTCTGCTAACTTCACAAACAATGCATCATTTTCTTGTTCCAATTTTTGCATTCCTCGTCCCAACTCAGTATTCATCATCTTCAAGTCTTCAATTTGTCTCTCCAGTTCTTCCTTTTTTGCTTGCATTATCTTAGCATATTCCAAGCCTCTTTCACATGTTGGTGGATCCACCCATACGAAGAACTTGCATCCATTCTTTTGCTGAAAAATTCGAACTTGTCAGTAAACATACAAACAAAACAATAGCATTTAGGAAACACAAAATTGTATAGACAAGAAAACATTCAACTAAATTACCTTATAGTTTACACAACCGAGGAACCTTCGACCTGGATTTTTCACAGTTAATGAGGGTCTCATCACTGCTTTTCGTCCACAATCGCATATTTCATCTCCATTGTGCTGCTGAATATAGTTGTTGGTGTAACTAGAGCTAGTACTCATTTTTTGGGTTTGGAATTTAAAAGGGGCTTTTAACAAGGGGATAATGTGGTTGGGTTTTTTTTTGGGTAACAGATAGGTTTGTAAATATGTAAATGGAGGACAGATAGGAGGAAAAGGGAAGTTCACAGGTCGAAACCACTTGGTCGGGAGGAAGGGAAGAGGTAGAGGTGGAGATTACCGTGGAGGGCGTGAGCGAAGGTGCTGAACCGTGAAAAGTAGGTTTAGGGCTTCCTGGTGGGGTAGAGGGAGGACAAAAACCGTGGAGGAGGTGAAAGCTTTAGGGTGGTTTTTCTGGTGCGGGGTAGAGAGAGGAAGAGGCAGACTGTGTATTGTAGAGGGAAGAGAAAGAGAGAGAGAGAGAGAGCGAGAGATCGTGTACCTGGTGTAGAGCAGAGGCCTGTTGTGGAGGAGGAGAGAGAGAGATAGAGAGGATGGAGTTTTTGAAAGGAGTATAAGGGTATTTTGGTATGTGAACTTAATTTTCCATCCACATTTTCAATTTTCCACTGAAATCCCTAATGGCCCCCTTGGATGGAGGGATGAGAAAGGAAAAGAGAGGGGAGTGATTTCTCAGTGTGCAAGTAGGGCTGCAAACGATCCGAGCCGCTCGTGAACGGCTCAAGGCTCGGCGCGACAATGGCTCGGCTCGGCTCGGTTCGAGTCACAAACGAACGAGAGTGCTATTCGAGCTAAAATGTTTGGGTCGTTTCATAAACGAGCCGAGCTTAGCTAGTCGAAACTCGGTTCGAACTGGCTCGCAAGCCCAACTATATTATATATATATATTCATATTTTACATATTTTTAGATATTTGGGCAATATATATATTTGTTTCATAAACGAGCCGAGCAAGCCGAGCTCGAGCTCTGTAAATACGTCTAGAGCCGAGCTCGAGCTCGAGTCCTGCAGGTCGTCACGAGCTTGAGTGCTATTCGAGCCAAATAAATGGTTGGCGAGCCGAGCTCGAACACTCTAAAACTCGGCTCGGCTCGGCGCATTTGCCTAGTATGTGCAACCCAAACAACCGGGAGAAATCAAATCCTCTCCGGCGAGAAACTCTGACTGGCGACCAAGATCTATAACTACGGCGACCAATATCTGTAAACAACGGCGATCATCTCGCAGCACCGGCGACGAGCGAGCCACTCCGCCATGGCCTGCACGCGCGCCTTCCTTTCCTTTCTCACAAAATCGCGCCACATCCGACGCGATTCAGAAATGGGGTCCTGTGAGGAAACGGAGTCTTAGTCTTCCCCACCCCTTTGTCACCTGATCGCTCTCCCAAATGTGGCGTAGAGTCGGATTCCTCACCCTCTCCAAATTGGTCAAATTTAAACGTGCAATTTATCCAAATATGAAATCAAATCACTCATATCCATATTTTCTGGCCGCCCCAATCCACCCGGGGCGGTGGTAGCCCACACACACCAAAATCAAACTCAAAAACCCATAAACCAATTAAACAATCCACCCAAAGTTGATGGAATTTTCATTATATACACTGTCCTGAGTCAAAATAATCCCATTGTCCAACTCCAAAGCTGAAATCCCACTTCATAATCAAATAATTGGGCAAATAATTGTTTACTTCCAGACAACATATAGACAAGAGTGTATCCTACTACAAGACACCGAAAATGTTCAGAAAACATTCACCAGATATGGCTCCTTCATTTTCCCTTTTCAGTAGCATAACGTTCAAATGTAGCAGATGTACAGATGTGACTCCAATCCCATAACAGTACAATGACAACAATTTCAGGGACATCTCCAGGACCAACCCATTCCAAAACCAAACCAAACCCAACACTACCCTGCGATCCAACCAGGACACACTACTAACTAAAACACCAAGGAACAGTTAATGCTGTACAAGGAACAATATTCCCTCCCCTGAAGAGGCCAAAACCAAAACCAAGCATTTCACTGTACCACCAACCAGCACCTAGTACCACCTATTATCATCTTGACCAAACATGGAATAACCTCAACCTATATTGTAAATTTAAACATTCTGTTACTGGACAAAACACAGTTTCAGCACTTCCACAAAGACATACAGTGCATAAGAAATACATTAGTCGTCTGCTCCTTCACTACCATTGTATAACCACTTCTGCTTCCCTGCACTATTGTGATATTTTCGTTGACCTTTTTCTATGCACCACTTGCTTTCCTATTCACCTGCACTAGAAATGCAAAGTTAGCAGGTATATTCAATTCAGAACTATAACATCATACGTTGAATTCAGTGACAGGTTATTTTAGACTTGTAGTGGTTATAGTAGCCTGACTTCAGACTCCTCTTTGCCATAAAGGAATATAAATGCAAGTACACAACAAAGTAACCATTGTCAACATGAAAAACCGTCCCCAAATAGTCAGATTTGAAAGTCAATCCTACTGACCAGTACTGGTTGTTCAGATAGTTAAAATATGTAAACCAATAACATTAATAATTAACTAGTCTTTGGTGCAACGCCAATGCGTTCCCATCATCATCATGGACGCTGCCCTGATATTGTCAATGAAGTTGTCCGATGGTCATCTGTCTCCTGGCATCACTTTAGAGGTAAGTCAAGTCCAATTTTGGTTTAAGACATGTTCAGTTTTGAAGTATTTGTGTTGATGTTTCTTGCTTCTCCTTTCGTCTGAGTGATATAAATGTGTGTATTCATCATTAGTATAGGTCACTGTCATTGTCGAGATCCTCATGCGTAGATGTGGTTCAGCCCAAGTTAGGTTAGTTACACCAGAAAAACATCTGAATTTTGTCAAAGGCATTTTGGAGGTAAACTGGTCTTTTTGTTCTGTTTGTTACAAATTCGTTATAGGTGACATTGAATTAATTAATTTACCAAAAATTCGAAACAATAACCATTGAAAAATGAAGGTGCACTGTACTTTTGTTTCAAAATCGACATGGCAAAGCAAGTTCGAAGGAAAGTAGCGCCACTGATATGGAACGGGAAGTTTTGGAGTCATATCCCAGGAGGTGTGTTTGTTATAAGAACGATGAAGAAACTTTTACATATTCAAATTATATGTCCTTTACTTATTTCTCATTCTGTTTTTACTTTCATTTCACGTAGGATGCAACGGAAGAGGAAACGCGAGGAACCTAGTATTCCATCTGAGGAAGATGGTAAAGTGGAGAGTAGATTTGGGAAGGGGGGATGAAACTTGTGAAAAAGGCTGGCAGTCATACTGCTGATCAACGAACTGAAGGTCAATCACGTGGAAATGCAAGAAACAAGAGGAATTTTAATGGGGACCCCACAGCTAGCCGAAACACGCACATAAAGCACACGACAGGAAGAAAAAAATTTCGAGAGGCTAGTCATAGATCTGGTGCTGCCTCCAAAGTGGCCAATAACAGGAAAATGGCAAGGAAACAGAAGGGAGCCTAAATTATGGCCTATGGAAGATTCCATAAATCACTCTTCAAATCAGCGGGTGAGTTTGAAAAAGGAAACATAAGGGAGCATAAATTATATCCTATGGAAGAGTTCCATAAAATCACTCTTCCAATCGGCAGGTGAGTTTGAAAAGATACAGAACATCTCATAACAAGTGACGAATGCAAGGGTACCTGAAAAATTTTATCTGCACTTCTGCAGTACATCATCACGCCTGTTGTTGTGCGGGGATAATATAAATCGTACGAGTAACCTCATTCGCATATCAATACCCATGTTACCCTGTATAGTACACCATTTGTAAATATCGTACACTAGTTTTTCAGGTGCATATGGTTGATTCATAAGTGATAGGGTAGTATTTACCTCTAGTTCGCGTGTATTCATCCTTCCCCCAGTCCAATGCTCCATAAACCTTAAGGTATAAAACCCACAATCGAATCTGCACCAACATAGTGTGTCCTATTTATCTTGCCATGCAAACAATGTATGGAAAATGGAGATGGTGTAGCCACTCACATGTTATTTTGTTGTGGGACATCTGGGTGGTGGATAATCCAATTCTTCCATGGGTAATCCATGGGCCTTGTCCGCTTCAAAATAGTAAACAGCGCCGAAACCTGACCATAACCCAAAAAAATCCATTACATAGTCACACTTAAACTGAAATGTCCCCACATATGATAAAACCATTGCACGACAAACGTTAACTAAAAATGTGGTTACCACATCCGCAGTAGCTACGGTCTTTTCTTCCATTTTTAGCTTCATTGAATCAAGGATATCAATACGCTTGTCAACAAGGTTTATCACAACACAAATCCAATGGTCAGCTGTCGCCAACAAAATCGGCAGAAACAGCTGCATCGACAATTCATTTGAAATTAGTAAAGGACCCCAACCATAGAAAATAACATTACATAATCATTAACAAAAATCAATAACATGTAAGACTTGCCAAATTGCACATCACGACATCATATCCAATAATATTTGGATCAACTCTGTCGGTCACCACATTCTGCTTCTTTAATGTTCTTATATTTCGCAAATTTTCCTACAATGAATTGAAACATTCCGGATAAATTTCCACAAAATTAAGTAACTGAAGAAGTTCAAAACTTCAATCTATGGTATCGATTTTAAAATACCACAAATGTGCTTGAGAACATGTGCCGTCTCGGAATGGAGACTCCGTATTTTTTTGGAGACCTCTCTTTTTCCTCTTTCATCAACCAAACAATCATGCTATCCATGACCTGATACAGAATGGAAACAAATCAGAAATGGGACACGAATACATGTAATGAACAGTAAATGTGTTAAAAATCCACAGGTTTCGATTGGTGGAGCAGAAAATCGACTTATAAATTTTTCCGGTAAACTACTAGGCGGTCATGTAGCCCATGCCGGATTAATAATATTTGGGGGTGGAGCGATGAACCTATTTATCAGCTATGAAAATTTTGTACCCAAGATGCCTATGTATGAAGAAGGTGTAATTTTACTTCCGCATAGCAACTATCGGTGGGGGGTAGGTCATGATGCAAAAGTTATAGTCCCCTTTGAAGTACACAATTTTACAAGTAGTATATTAATTACCAAATTCGACATCCGACCCCTTTCTTTGAAGACATTCCGTAAATCAGTTCGCGATGGTTTGAATGTCATGCCATCCATACTAACAACATCCGCCCTGCAAGTAAAAATATACACCTAATTAGTTGATTATACCTTGATGACGAAATAGAAAAACACAGCAGATTGCTTTTACAATGTACAAGTTAGTAGTCATACATATCTTCTTTTTTTCGAGATGGTTTCATAACATAATCAATCAAATCACTTTCTTCTTTTGTGAACTTCGAATCTTTAACCTCCGGTTCTGCCACATACGGGGTCCTTATAGCTTTACTTGCTCTGACTGTCCTATTACCCCGTTTCTTTGACGGTCGAGTCAAAGCGTGTTCTTGTACAACTCCTTCATCCACCTGTACGTCAACTTGAACTTCTTCACGTTGTACGTCACCTTTCCCTTGGTTTTCCACAACAACTTCCTGTTCTAGTTAATGTACTTCTTTGTGTTGGTCAATTGTGACACCCGTGTGACTTCCACATTTTTCCATCATTGAGGTGTGTACAACTTCGTCCATCATCTGCTCGGGCGTGTACAACGGCATGTCACGAGCATTGTCAACATTTTCAAAACAGCTTATCCTATCCTCATCCATGTCATCCGTGGGAACGCCTTTCCCCGCCTTATTGAGAGTAGAAGTGGAAGTCGACGGAAATTTGTGACAACCATCATCGAAATCAGGACTGTCCATCTCGCTCACATCCTTCCCTTTTTCAGTTCTGTTTTGGGTTCTTGTTTCAGAACCTTGAGCCATCAAGGCAGCGTCCATGATGATGATAGTTTGCAGTTGTTCAAGAAAAGATTTCTTCAAGCTATGAAAAGCCTTTTGCGCCTCCTAATAACATAACATAAGGTCAGGTAAACTCTACGAATTGAAATGACATAAATGGTTCATTGGACATAGCAAGATTAGGTTTTCTCACCGGATGCAGTAAACGAGGCTCGGGAAATTGGCCGGAAATGGGATCTACCAAGTCCAAATTCTCCTCTTTCGCAATCCGTTCCATTATAAGATTAGTCGTCCAAGAGTGAATCAATGGAACACCAACCCTACCAACATTCATTCCCATCTCCTCTTTGTCAAAGTATATAAGCTGCAAGGCAAAAATTACATGTTCATAAGAAATGATTTTACAAAGGTGATACAAATATTTTTTGAATAAGAAAATGGGATGTACATTACCAGTAGCAGCAACACACAGCCAGACACGCCGGGGGCATCCTTCTTATTATCAACCTCCTTCACATCTCTCTTCTTAAACTTAGTTATTTCCTTTACCAACCAATCCAACACAAATTATGGCCATGCATATGTCGAAATCTTCGTTAAATCATACACGGATGGGTAAAACTTTGTGGAGGCCACATCCTTTGTGGTTGGACACAATAACGAAGACAATACAAACAGGACATACGAAGTCTGGAACTTCGCATCTGTTACCCCCGACTTAAATACGTCTTGCATCATTGCAAAGGTTACCCCTCTCTTTAATTGTTCATTCCCTTCCGCAAACATGGCCCGAATGTGTTCAAAGTGGAACGCTTCGCACTTAGTCGGAACTGGTACAGTTCCAAGGGGTAGCCCTAATGCTCTTCCAACATCAGCTGACGTGATTGAATAGACTTTCATCCTCCCAAATTCCAAGGTCTTTTTGATAGGGTTGAAGTGGTGAACCAATTTGGATATGAATTCACGCTTAAGAATTTCACATTGTAGTGTCAGCATTGAACCGAAACCAAGTCTTTGTACAGCAGTTCTTTGATCTTTGTTTAATGACGCATTTTGTTTAACCAATGCCTTGGGTGAACATCTACTCCGAAATATCGGCTGCACATCCAAATAATATACGCATACATAAAAGGTTGGATATGGTCGTAAAGGTGGGATATTTCATACGACCATGATTCAGACATAAATAATATTTTGAACGTAATAATTAACTATATAAAGAACCACAAATGCGAAGCCATACCAACGTAGCCGCCTTTTTCTTTATGGGGAGTTTCTTCTTATTGCGGGCCTTTCTTTCGTTGGCCATGTCCAAGAATGGTGCTTTCTCAGCATCAGACATATTCTTCCATGCTTCCGAAGCTACTGAGCTATGCTGCATAGTTCACAGGAAGATTGAGAGTCAATACATGAAATATGTAGACAAATTTAATTACTTTGAACCACTGAAGGTTAAATATCATAAAGTTGACAACTTAGAACTGCAATAACTCTAACCTGTGTTACAAAAAACTTCTGACCAGGCGCTGCCTTTCTTGCTTTTTTTAAGTAGTCGTCACTGCATTTAAAATCGTAGAAAATGTTGTTAAGCTCAATACAACGTGAAATTGAAAACATTATCCACTTAACTACATCGGTGGTAAACATACGTACAGGAATAATAGATAAGGATTGCTGGTGGTACTTTCCATTGGTGCCTTCGTCCCACTACTACTCCCTTTTTCAGTTCGCGCGCGCTTATGTCCTCTTTTCATCCTTCATTTACAAAAAAATAAAAGAAACTTCAATCAATTAAGAACCAGTAGTGGCAAGAAATTCTAAAACCGTACATAATATTAATTAAAAGATAGACAAAGAGAGACATAAAGAAGATAATTAACTGTTATACATAATTCGCACAGTATTTTACTGGAATCACAAGAGAGGAGCCATATATCAACCTCAGTGCTAGTGCATCTCATAAGGACAATGGAGGTGCCATAAAAGATTACAATTTTTTTTACATTTGTTGATTTTTCGTCGAATTTTTGGAGTACTATTGCTTCATTATGACAAGAGAAATCTAAAAAGTAATCAAATATACAACCGAAATCCTTTTTTTTAAATAAAGACAAAAATAAGCCAATTTTTTCATCTTCATTCAAAAAAAATTTGGATTTCGATTGTAAATTTTTAGTTTTTCGATTCCTCTCATCACGACGAAATAGTAATCCTAAAAAAAATGACGAAAAACTAACAAAATGCAAAAAATAAATATAATAAGTAAAAAAAAAGAAAAGAAAAGCCAAAGGGCTTTTTAAGCCGAAGGACCCCTAACAATTGCATCATGCTCCTCCCAAAGGACACCATCTATCGACGATCAGATGTTGAAAGGCATGGCCGAGCTGGGAGCCAATTCGTCGTTACTTCACTCCCGGTCTCAATCCAACCCCAAGTTAGAGTCGACTCAAGTGGGTCAGACAGCTAATGCTCTTAACTATCGTGAAGAGGGTAGATTACCGAGTCCGGCAGTGGGTAACCACGCGGGCTGCACAATGTTGATCATTCGCAAGTTCACGAGCAAGCAAAGGTTATTGTCAATTGCAGGAATCAAACCGGCAATTTGTTTGTATTCTAATCCCAGAATTCTTTACTTTCTTGAAGCCAGCTAAAGCTATAAATACATATACGGATCATAATACCCCAGAAACTTACTGTCCTTCTCCAAACAAAACACATTTCCCATTTACTTTCTATTTCCCTTACACAGGTTCAACGCATAGCCCAAGTGACATAGAAGAAATTGTGAGAATGGATGAAAACAGAAGAGTGAGGATGTGACTCCGTAGGAGTTAAATCCATTCCCTTTAATTGATCAAAACAATGTGGCCTTTTGCACAAAGTCAACGTAGCTATTCCTCAAGACAAAAACAGGTAACATTCATGATTTGCACAATCGAGAAATAATGAACTTTTGAAAACTCACTGCGAGAGCATCCACCTATACCAAAGAATAAAAGAAACAAAGAATGAACTTTTGAAAACTCACTGCGAGAATCCACCTATACCAAAGAATAAAATAATACACAAAAAAAATGACCAGAAACATTATTTCTACAGTACGCTATGGTTCCCTTGTTGTGAATTTGCATTCTGCGGATAGCTAAACGGATCTCCGAATGGATTAGAAGGACCTGGGTATTGAATCTACTGCTGGGGATATTGAGGGAAATATAGAGGCAGCGGCGTCGCCATCATGTTTTGTATAGTAAGCTATGGTTCCCGATCCAACTTTAATATACAATCAACCACTCAACCTCCTAAAATCTCTACGTGTCGACAAACTTTTTCCCAAGTGTGCTAGCCTACTACCCTAAGGCTTGGCAGGCCATTCAAATAGTTAAACGCACCTAGGAACATTCGTGTCTCGCTCAAATGATTCTAAGGGCAAAGAATGCGCAATGCATATAGCGTTTCTACCTCGAACACTTAGGAGTGTACCAAATCACCCGTAATATCCAAATATGACATAACCTCCAAAATCGGTATGGATTCTAACAACCAACCTACCGTACTTTAACTATAACTTCTTATAGGTTTAGAGTTTGATTATAAGACTACCACCATTAGAAAGTAGATTTTTCATATATCAACTTCAATATATAATTTGCACCAAACGGATTCCGGATGCTAAAGTTATGATCGTCAGAAGTTTTAAAATAAAGCAGATTATTCATTCCCTACCAGTAGGACACAACCTCCTACCGCTAAAAGACCGAAATTTCAAAAAAATAGACACTATTGGACAGCATTTCTACCGGTAGGGCAAAAACTCCTACCGGTAGGACTTGTGTTTCAGCGTACGATTTCTAGTTTCAACAGATTTCTCCCAACAACAAATACGGACGTTTAAACAATCTTAAACACATCAAACAAACTCATAAACATATAAAGGAGGAGAGAAATCCCTACATGTCAAATTGGCAAAGTTAATCATCCACATTACACTATATCCAATTAAACAACGTGAATTTAAGGACGGGAACGAGTAAATTTGATTGAAAATTCATAACTCTTTCATCTTAAACCCAACAATATTGGAACCAACGCCAAAAGTTGCACGACTACAAGTCCTACGCTCAGTAAAAATTCTAGGTTCAGAAACGAGAGGAGATTAACCCAACAATCAAAGGAAAAACAGATTCGCAACCATTTTCGCCCTAGTCGACCAACCCTGCTTTAGAAATTCACCAAAAAATTGTATACTTAACCAAATCACTTGATTCCAACGCCAATCCCTTCTTAACTTAAATGTGCAGCTCCTGTAAAAGACCCAAAGCCACCCAAAATGTTCATCATGCCCACAAAATTAAAAGAAGACAGCCACACACAGATTCGCGCTTCCAGAAAACAGCCGGTATTCAAAAATTCATAACTAATTGTGTGATTATCGGTTTTTCATGATCTTGGTACCGAAATCTTCGTATTCAAACGTACTTTAACTGTTATGAAGACACCAAAAATTGATTCCTGGCAGAAGGGCTCCCAAAAGACAGATTTCCAGAACCCACGAAATTTTCAGCATATACCAGATTCATTCAACACTCAAAATAAATGATCAAACTTGATTCTTGTACATCAAACTGTAGCAGGCCGAGCAAAATGGCTCGGTCAATTTCCGAACATAATCGATAAATACGCTCGGCTCTATGCTGTTTTTCTCCCAAAGTTCGAAATAACAACCGTTGCCGAGGGTCTCGCGGACGTAAACTTTCGTGAACGCTTCCTCCTGAGTACCCGTGGATGGGGGACATGATCATTCGTTCGGTTGCCGAGTTTGAACCTCATGCTCGGTGCCGAGCATGTCTTTATTGACAAATCAGCTCGTCCATGTTCAAACTGTGGCAATAATAATGACGATGATAGTGATGTCATCCGAACGGTTATAAGGATAACGATGGGGGCACGTGAGGGTGCCAGCTCATCTAGAAAAACGGTTGCAAAACCCTAATCATGATGAAAGAATGACGTCAGCCGACGCGTGTCGAGCGGAGGTGAGACCTTGGGGATCAAGCTAAGGGTTCTCTATAAATATCCCATTATGCCTATTGGGGAAGGTATGCACAAGTGAAACCCTAGCTCCTACTTTCTAAGTTCTTCCTAGCAAAGAAATTGATTCTTGCACCGGAGGGCCATTCCGGGGAACCTCCGGTGTGGTCCTTAGTCGTGCTTCGTTTTGCAGGACAGAGCTGGGAAGTCAGGAGCCAAATCCCAAGACCCATATCCATTGAGCGTGAGCCACCCAAAACGGAGCCCCCACAATTTGGTGAACCCGACGTGAAACTACTTTTCTCAGATCCACGGCGGCTCCTCCACCTCGACCACCCCTTCTGACCCTAAAATTCTTGATCCATCCAGACCCCCACCTTTCTCTTCCAAACAAAATGGGCGGAGCGCCTCCTCCTCCTCCTCTTTTTCAACCCATCAGTTCCTCTTTGCACATCACTTCTGAAACTGGTATCAACGCCGCCTCTCCATCTCACCCTCCTGGATTTACTCCACCAGGCGTGAGCTCCTCCATCCAACGACCGGTAGGCTTAAGTGAAGATGCTCTAGCGTACGTACAGATGCTAGAGCAGCAACAAGAGCAAACAAACGCTGATGTAGCCATTCTGAGAATGGAGATCGAAAAAATTAAGGCCAAAGAATATCCGACAGCCTCCCGCTCTGAATCTCACGGACGGCGCCGGAGAGGAAACCTGCCTCCTCCTCCTCCTCCAATCAGTGGTGATACAAGGCCACGTAGAATATCCGTCCACGACCGCTTGGACCCACCATTGACGGACCACCGTGCTGGGGATAGCGCTCGCCTTAGGCAGCAACTCTCCCCAGTTCATACTCGTCTCGGCAATGGTGCGGGACTGAAAGGGAGGCGTGAAGGGAGCCCACACACGGTTTTCTCTAGTTCATCGGCTGGGGATGAATACTCCAAGGGCTCCCAAAGCTACGATACCGTGGAATTTCAGGATAACGATCAGGCCCTCATTCCCTACAAATCCGAACGGCAAAGAAGCCGAACGCCGAGAAGAAACGGGAAGAGTCCACAAAGCCATCAAAGGCATAATAACGAGGTCCCTCGGCAAAAGACCTACGAAGGACGAGCAACAAACTCAGTGGGCGCTCGGGAGCTGAATCGAGAAAGAAGCGTAAGTGTAGTCGTTCGGCAAGACGATCATCCTAGCCAACGAAGGGTCTACCACACTAAAAATCTTCCAGAAGAAGACAACAGGAAGATCCCCACAGAGAAGAGAGAGAGGGGATCTCAACGTCGGCAGGAAGAAAATGAAGGAAAACTCTCGGACCAAAACTTTCGAGCATCAAAGAAATCCCGGAGCGCTCGGGAAGGCCTTCCCCCACGGCCAACCCACGAGTATCAATTGAAAAAACTGACGGAATCTCCCTTCTCGGTAAGGATCCAAGCCACACTGCCGAAACCAGGGCTCCACCTCCCTAAATTCCAAAAGTTTGACCCTAGCACAACCGAGGCATACACCCACCTCATCAGTTACAGAAGCACCATCTCGTGCGTCACCGACGACGACGCCATTATGTGCAAAGCATTCCCCTCGAGTCTAGGGCGCCTCGGCTTGCTTTGGTTCAACCAATTGGAGGCTGGATCTATCCATAGTTTCAAAGAACTTAAAAGGGCTTTTAACTATCGGTTCATCACTAGCAACAAGCAAGCTAAGGAGGAAGATGCTTTGGCCCAGATGAAGAAAAGGCCTGGCGAAACGCTCCGGAAGTATGCCGAGCGTTATTGGCAGTTGTTTAATGAAATACCTGGTGTTGATCAATACTGGGCTGCAAGAAACTTCAAAAATGGGCTGGAAACAGGAAGCAAGATCCTAGATGAGCTGGCAATCCGGGCACCTCATGGAATGAACGAGCTAATGAGGACAGTCGAACAATTTTGTTCCTACGAAGAGTTCCTCGCCGAGCGAGAACTCCAAGGTGGGCAAAACTCTGCTATCCCTCAGAGCCTTCATGTCCCCACACCCCAAATTGCACCCCCAAAGCCAGTGGTCCCCATCCAATCAAAGAAGCAAGTCAACACAGTCAAAATGGCGGACAAAAAGGGTCCCAAAGCCCATGATTATGTAGCCGAAACCACCGTTTTTAAAGAGCCGATCTATTTCCTCCTCCGTACGATAGAGAGGGAACCCTTCTTCATCTGGCCGAACCCTCCGAAGATGAACACCGAAGAAGGCAATAATAACAGTCGGAAGAGATGTTCGTATCACAACGAGCTCGGCCATTACACCACGGCCTGCGCTCCCTATAAAGCACTGCTGGAAAACCTGGCGGCACAAGGACTTCTTGATGACCACATTGACTGGACAAAAACGCCGAGGAGAGGTCCGAACGCCGGTGGACCAAACCCCATACCGCGCCCAGTTGGAGTAATCAACGTCATTCATGGCTCAACAACAAAGGAGGCAGCAAAACAACTCCGTCAGGAGCTTGTCAAGGCTGAAGAAGTTGCCCAAATTTTTTCCATCAACCGCGCTCCTAAGAGAGCCAAATTCCTTGAGCGTCCGTGGTCGATCACTTTCACCGAGCAAGATCTTCAGCGTGTTCAAACACCCCATAATGACGCCCTGGTGGTCACAATCCAAATCTCGACTCACTCCGTCAAAAGGGTGCTCATTGATCAAGGGAGCTCGGCTGAGGTTATGTACCTGTCACTTTTTAAAGAGCTCAAAATACCAGAATCGTGCCTTCTCCCGGCGGAGGTTCCTTTAATTGGATTCAGTGGGACTCCAGTTTGGCCCCTCGGAAGGATTGCCCTCCCCGTTGTTACGGGCTCGGTTGCTTCCAATCTTGAGTTCGTCGTTGTAGATGCACCCAGCCCATACAACGCAATCCTTGGAAGAAATTGGCTCCATTCCATAAAAGCCGTAGCGTCAACTTACCACCAGGTGGTCAAGTACATAGGCGCTAACGGCAAACAGGAAAATCTGTTCGGTGATCAATTGCAGGCGAGACAATGTTACGTCTCGGCCGTTGGAAAATCATCAAGCTCCAAACGAGTTCATTGGGTTGAAGTACCCGATAAACCAGTCCTTGAAGACGTCGGATCTCTTCCCCAAGAGAAATCCATTGAAGATCTTGTCAAATTCCCACTCAATGACGATGCTTCACGGTATTTCATGCTCGGCGCCGAACTGCCCCAAGACGAGAGTGAAGAAACTTTGAGGTTCCTCAAGAGCAACATTGAAGTCTTTGCTTGGTCGCCGTACGATATGCCAGGCATTGACCCAAAGCTCATCCAGCACTCACTCAACGTTTCAAAATCAGCAAAGCCTGTGATTCAAAAGCCTCGACGGTCTGCCACTATTCATGCCGAAGCAGTAAACGAAGAAGTGGACAAACTCCTCGAGGCTGGTGCAATCAAAGAAGTGCAGTACCCCACTTGGCTGGCAAACCCTGTGGTGGTTAAGAAGAAGAGCGGAAAATGGAGAGTTTGCGTGGACTACACCAACCTGAATGAAGCTTGCCCTAAGGACTGCCTCCCTCTTCCGAAGATTGATCAGTTGGTAGATGCAACAGCCGGCCACGCTCGGCTAAGTTTCTTGGACGCTTATAGAGGTTACCACCAGATAGCCATGGACCCCGACGATATGGAAAAGACGGCTTTCATCACCCCCAGGGGTCTTTTCTGCTACCTCGTCATGCCGTTCGGCCTGAAGAATGCTGGGGCCACATTCCAAAGAATGGTCTACCTATTGTTCGGAATTCTAATCGGCGAGATCATGGAAGCCTATATTGACGATATGGTCGTGAAAAGCCTCAAAGCCGAGAACCACCTTTCTCATCTTGCCGAGGTCTTTGCAATATTGAAGAAGCATAAGCTACGGCTTAACGCTGACAAGTGCGCCTTCGGAGTTAGCTCCGGAAAGTTTCTCGGCTATTTGGTCACTCGGCGAGGTATCGAAGCAGATCCGAACCAGATCTCAGCCATTCAGCAGTTAAAGCCACCATCAACTCCTCGAGAAATTCAGAAGTTAACAGGGATGGCAGCGGCCCTCAATAGGTTTATTAGCCGCTCATCAGATAAGTGCCACGTCTTTTTCCAGATCCTCAAAAAGCAGAGCCGACGAAGTTTCAAATGGACGGAAGATTGTGAAGCAGCTCTAGCCGAGCTCAAGACTTATCTTTGTTCGGCACCCCTTCTCGTCAAACCAAAAGCCTTTGAAAATCTGCATCTCTACTTAGCTGTCTCCCCTCATGCTGTGAGTTCGGCACTCGTTCGACGGGAAGGCCTTGAGGACCAACCAATTTATTTTACCAGCCGAACCTTACTCCCAGCGCAGACTAGATATCTGCCTCTGGAGAAGCTTCTTCTGGCATTGGTTACGGCAGCTCGGAAATTGCTCCCCTATTTCCAAGAACACCCCATCATAGTCCTCACGGAATTTCCACTCAAAAACCTTTTGAGGAAGGCCGACCTATCAAGCAGAGTCTCTCAATGGGCGGTCGAATTAGCAAATTTTGATATCCACTTTGAGCCTCGAACTGCAATCAAGGCTCAAGTATTAGCCGACTTCATTGCTGAATTCACCCCAGGAAGCCCAGACGAAGAAGCATTGACCAAGCCTAGTTACGGGATGCTAGAGCAACAAGAGGCACGGAAAACTTGGAACCTCTTCAGCGGAGACGTTTGGAAGTTACACGTTGATGGAGCTTCAAACAGCAACGGCGCAGGGGCAGGGGTTGTCCTTATAAACCCTTGTGGTGTTCTTCATGAAAGTGCTATCACAATCAACTTCCAAGCTACTAACAACGAGGCTGAGTATGAAGCACTGTTAGCAGGACTCCGAGCCGCAACAGGTTTACAAGTTGAAGACTTACAAGTTTTCTGTGACTCTCAATTGATCGTCAACCAAATAACAGGGGACTACGAAGCTCGGGACCCTAGGATGATAAAGTATCAGGCTACGGCTCTTGAACTTATCAAAGGGTTCAAGGGATTCCAAATTGAACAGATCAACAGAGAGAACAACGCTCATGCCGATGCTCTTGCAAGTTTGGCCTCGGCAAGTAAGGCGTCAGAATATCGACATATCAGCCTCGGCGAGATAGACCAACCGAGCTTCGAAGTCACGGATGAAGTTTTCAACATTTCCCTCGGCCCAAGCTGGATGGATGAAATTGTTTCTTTCCTCAAAGATGACATTCTACCCTCAGACAAGAAGGAGGCCCACCGTGTACGCAGTAAAGCAGCCCACTATTGGATCTCTGAGCATGGCCAACTCTACAGAAAAAGCTTTACTGGGCCGTATCTAAGAGTGGTTCATCCAACCGAGGTCCCAATTATTTTGACCGAACTTCACTCTGGCAGTTGCGGTTGTCATTCTGGGGGACGCTCCCTCTGTCAAAGGGCTCTCAGTCAAGGATACTTCTGGAAAGGAATGAAGAAGGATTGTGAAGAAGTGGTCAAGAAGTGCAAGCCTTGTCAGCTTTTTTCTCCCGTACCAAAGCAGCCAGCTCAATCCCTCAAACCTATCACTAGTCCTTGGCCCTTTGCCCAGTGGGGATTGGACATAGTTGGCAAACTCCCAACTGCCCCTGGGGGCTTTAAGTTCTTGATCACTGCAACGGATTACTTCTCAAAGTGGGTGGAAGCTGAGCCATTGGTCACAACGACCGAAGCAGACGTTCGGCAATTCGTTTGGAGAAACATCGTGACGAGGTTCGGCGTTCCTTATGCTATTGTTTCGGATAACGGCTCCCAATTCGTCGGCAAAGAGTTAACTGGACTATGTGCTGAGTTCGGCATTAGATTCTTCAATTCAACACCATCTTACCCTCAAGGCAACGGCCAGGCCGAGGCCACGAACAAGACTGTCTGCGCCGGCATCAAGCGTCGGCTGGAATCTAAACGAGGTAAATGGGCCGAAGAGCTGCCTCGGGTCCTTTGGGCCTATCGTTCCACTCCAAGACGATCCACTGGCCAAACTCCCTTTGCAATGGCCTTCGGCATGGAAGCTGTCATTCCACTAGAATCAAGGTTCCCAACCCTGCGCACTGAAACCTTTGATCCTGAAAACAACAATGATGCAGTGGCAACCGAGCTTATTTTAGCCGAAGAGAAACGGGACGATGCCCAGCTCAAATTAGCTAACTATCAGCAGGAAGTCGCTCGGGGCTACAATCGGAGCGTAAGACTTAAAAAGTTCCGACCCGACGACTGGGTCTGGAGGAAGGTTGTCCGAGCCAATCAAAAAACTAAATTCAAACCGAATTGGGAGGGACCCTACAGGGTGATTAAAGAGGTCGGCAATGGCTCGTACAAGTTAGAAGACAAAGATGGAAGGGAAATTGAGAACCCCTGGAATGCTCTGAACCTCAGGAAGGCTTATCTTTGAAGTCTGTTACTTTCCTTTTCCAACATATTGTACTTGTCTTGGCCATCTTTTGTTTTAATGGAAAGACTCTCTACTTCTGAAGCATTAATGTTCCCTACATTTGATTACAAATGATCAAACTTTGCTAGCTCGGTATTCCAACGGTTGTAGTTACGTTCGGATTTCTTAAATTCAAATCGGCTCGGACAATTTGATTTCCAGCCACAACTAAATCAACCATAATGGTTCGGCTGCGTTCATACTTTGACTTGAACTAGTGGCCACTTAAAACATTTACTTAACATATTACGTTGGCAAAAGGTTGGCATAAAACGCCGAGCCTTACACCAACGTAGGTTATGTTACAAGTAAATCATATTATCTTAGACAACTTGACGTTCAAAACAATAGATGAACTCAAGAATTTGCTCTCAGCTCGGCTAAGTTCACAATTCGACTAGAACTAAACGGTCCCATTCATCAATTACTCCACCTATTACATTGGTATAAGACTGGCATATCGAGCCGAGCCTTACACCAAAGTAGGGGCTATCATGAGTAATTATCAAAACCTTGAAAACAAGCCAACGTTGTTTAACACTCGGCCAAAAACTCAGAAAATATTTCCAAGGCATACAGAAATATTCAGTACGATAACAAAGGCATACAGAAGCTTGAAATTCAAAAACTGATATCAAAAGGGCTCGGCTTAGCAAAACTGTTCAAAACCAACCTTACTAAAACTATTACACCTGGCATGGCTTGTACCAAATGTTCGGTGCCATCCAGTCTAAAGAAATAAAGTTCAGAACACTTAGAAAGAAAACAAAAACTTAAGGGAATCCTAAACTTGGGCATCCTTAGCCACTCCATCTTCAGCCTGAGAATGTCCGTCGCCACCATCGGCCTTCTGTTGTTGTTCAGCCAAAGGTGCTTCGGTCATCTCCTCATCATCATCCTCGGGAGGTAACGGTAGACACTCCTCTTCAGTATACGGCAGCTCCAAATTAGGTACGGTTGGCTCGGGAAGTTGCTTCAAGAAGCCGGAATCGGCTTGAATCGCCATTACCGCAGCCATCGCCTCGGCTCCGGCAGTATACCCCAACTTGAAGAAATCAGGAAGTCGAGCCTCAAGCTCGTCATTCACCATCTTGTGGGCTATCTGGGTGTACTCCAGAGCGGCTCGGTTTATGCCGGCCTCATAGCCTTTGGCGTCGGCAGCTTTGAGTTTCTCTTTCTCTTCCGACCTCATCCTTTCGGCATCGGCCTGGGCTGCAGCCTTAACATCAGCCAGCTCCTTCTGCAGCCTCTCCACCTCGGACTCTGCATCCTTTGCTTGTTGATCCGAGATCCTCCACTTGGTTCGGTAGGAGTCTCGGTCCGATCTATATCTTTCACGCTCGGCAGAGACCTTGGTGGCCTTATCGTAGGCCTTCAGTGCAGCTTGTCCGGCCTGACAACAGTAAAAACGTAAAGATTTCCACAGTAAAGTTCTACGGATATGGGGCAAGGAATGTTACAGAGTACGAGCAATACCTGCACGAGATGGGAACACATCTCACCTAGTCCGGGGATTAGATCTGTTGGCACCTGATCATAATCCCTCGGCAGAGCAAGACCCCTCAATAGCGTCACTGCAAGATTCGGCTCCTCCTTAACAGAGTCGCTCAGCTGCAGGACTCTGCCATCGGACATCGTGTAGGACGGACTGAATTGACGCCGAACAGAAGCTTCGACTGCAGGGTCAGTGAGGTCAATGTGGGGCTCAGGAACGACCCTTTGTTCTTTGGTAGGAGAAGCTCGGGCAACAGCTGAAGGGGCTGACTGAGAGACGTTCGGCGGAAGAACGTCCTCAGATATCTTCTGCCGTTTTTCCTTCTGTTGAAGCTGTTGATCCCCAGAGCCTCGGCTACGTGCTGGGTTAGCCGATTTTGTTGGGATGACAGGCCTGGGAATATTTCTTCTTGACATATCGTTGGGAGAAGGAATGTGGAAGTCGTCGGATGGAAGAGGAGTAAGCCACTCCTCGGCGGTAAATCCTATCTTCGGCAAACGCACACCTTGCTGGCGCTTTTGCCGAACACCTTCAACACTCGGAACTTTCTTCTTCTTCGAAGCTTCGGAAGTCTTCGGGGCTCCCTTTTTCTTCTTCTCTTGTTCGGCCTCTTGACTTTTCTCCTTCCTCCTCAGCACACCCTTGTATGAGGGTGTATAATCAAGCAGTGTTGGGGCGTGTCGGCAAGCTTGGGCAAGGAGCGTATCACAAGCCTTTTCCCGAGAGTTTGTGTTAAGCACCTTGGAAATTGGGCCGAGCTCTGAAAAAAAAAAGGGGAAGATATGAAATTAATACCATCAGCAGCAAAGACATAAAAGCGAAACATAGGCTACAAGAGTAAAGCTTGTTCGGTATCATCACCTCTCGTATCGGCCACCTTTGGAACGGGGTACCGACGGAGACCGTCGCCGAACTCAAAGTTTCCGTGCACCTCGAGATAAAAGTCAGCCCATTTGTCGGTGTCTGAGAGTCCTTCTATCAGGGGCGTCTTTTTTGGTCTGGTCGTGAGGTACCTACGGCCGGATTTGCCATGCCGAGACATGGTGTACGTGAAGAATAGGTCCGTCGGCTTGAAGTCCAAATCTTGACTCTCAACCAAAGCAATTACCGACATGATGATCCGGTAACTGTTGATTGCGAGTTGATGGGGGGCCAAGCTAAATTTCCAAAGAATTTCCCTAAGGAAGGGATGGAGGGGGAACCGAAGCCCGGCCTCGCAAATGGCCATCAGCGGCACGGTTATGTGTTCGGGACGGTGATCCCTATGGTCTCTTATATCAGTGCTCCTAACTCTATGAATCAGAACGTTGTCCGGTATGTTATACTTCGTTTGGAAGGCAGCATATTCTCCAGTATTGCCACTAAAGTAATGGGCGTAAGGACATAGCAAGCCCTTGTCAAAGAGGTCGGCGTCGGTCGCAGCCGACGTCGAGGCCTCGGCTCCAGACCTGAGCCTTGACTTGGCTTCTTGCCCAATCTGTGGCTCGGTTTCCGATTGGGTCTCTGGGGAGAAGCTTATCTCGGGGTCTGTCAGGAAATCGTCGGCAGCATATTCGTAGTCTCGCTCGGCGTTGGAGTCATCGGTCAAAGGAGAAGTCGCCGACATCCTTGATGAAACTGAGGCAATTGCTCGGCTGTCCCTCCACCTGCGGAGCTCAAGTAGCTCGCTAATGAATTGACGATCGGATTCGGTTTCCGAGCAATCCGAGTCTGAAGACACTTCAATGACCTCGTGAGCCAGACCTAGGAAAAGAGCAGAGGGGAATTAAAAAGCTGAAATCTGCGTCGGCAAACAAAATTGTTTTGAAGTTCGGTTCGTCTTATCGGCTCACGAGTCATAAGCTAGTCCATAAAGGGTTCGGTACATCTACAATGACCTCCTACGTTCGGTAAACCTATGGATTAGGGACCGTTCGGCTATGTTTATCCCCCCATTAGAAGGAATCGTTCGGTGAACACCAAACGTTCTATGGGGGCTCGGAAGAACAGGTTGAGTTCAGGGATGAACACCATCGTTCATCCCAGAACTTCACTGTTCACATAGAACAAAAATCCCAAAAACCACCCCAGAAATCCCAAAATGTATACATTAAAAAGCAGGGGAAAGAGTGGGACGATGGTAATCGATGACATACCTGAAGATTTTTGCTAGAATGGGGCTTGAAGATTGAAGATCTGGATTCGAGTTGAAGTTCTGGAACGGAAGTTGTAGAGAGAGAAGCTCTGGATGCTAGAGAGAGAGTGCAGAGAACTTTCTCTCTCCTTCTTCGCTGCTATTTATAAACGGAGCGGGGCTTTTCGAATTTCCCGCCCATCATTTCATCGCCGAACTCTTCGCCAACCGCTGAAAGACACGTGGCAGTAGCAGCCGTCTCTTCACCTGCTGAGACGTCCCTTCGACTGACATGCCTGCTGAGGGCTTCGACAGCTGTCACCAAAACATGAAGTACAACCGAACTGTCTTGGGTCCAAGCTCGGCCAAGTCTTAAATCAACCCATGCCAAATGAAGAGCTTCGGCACAGGTTGAGGGGCTATTGTAGCAGGCCGAGCAAAATGGCTCGGTCAATTTCCGAACATAATCGATAAATACGCTCGGCTCTATGCTGTTTTTCTCCCAAAGTTCGAAATAACAACCGTTGCCGAGGGTCTCGCGGACGTAAACTTTCGTGAACGCTTCCTCCTGAGTACCCGTGGATGGGGGACATGATCATTCGTTCGGTTGCCGAGTTTGAACCTCATGCTCGGTGCCGAGCATGTCTTTATTGACAAATCAGCTCGTCCATGTTCAAACTGTGGCAATAATAATGACGATGATAGTGATGTCATCCGAACGGTTATAAGGATAACGATGGGGGCACGTGAGGGTGCCAGCTCATCTAGAAAAACGGTTGCAAAACCCTAATCATGATGAAAGAATGACGTCAGCCGACGCGTGTCGAGCGGAGGTGAGACCTTGGGGATCAAGCTAAGGGTTCTCTATAAATATCCCATTATGCCTCTTGGGGAAGGTATGCACAAGTGAAACCCTAGCTCCTACTTTCTAAGTTCTTCCTAGCAAAGAAATTGATTCTTGCACCGGAGGGCCATTCCGGGGAACCTCCGGTGTGGTCCTTAGTCGTGCTTCGTTTTGCAGGACAGAGCTGGGAAGTCAGGAGCCAAATCCCAAGACCCATATCCATTGAGCGTGAGCCACCCAAAACGGAGCCCCCACACAAACTAGTATCTTTATGTACCTTGGAGTCTCCGCAATCTTAAAAAAAACTCATACCAATGATGACTAACTTCAAAACCAAGACAAACACTAGTTACATTCTTCACGCCAGGAAATAAACTAGATATAAAGACCAAGATGAAAACACAATCAGCACTTCCAAAAGATGTCATCATGCACCTTGTTGCACGAGCATAACCCCAAACGTACGAGTAGCCTCTTTCGCATATCAATACCCACTTTATCCTCTAACATAAGTACATGTATAAGTCTCTTACACCAATTTGTGTTGTACATAAGTACATGTGTAAGTCGCTTGTTTCCTCTTTTCATCCTTTATTTCCACACTCCCATACAACAGTTGAAAGGTTCCATAGTCAGCAGTGTGTCACTTTGAAAAGTAATAAGTGTTATTTTCAAGCTATTAGACCTTATAGAAGACAGATTTTAGCTCAGATGAGCAGTCACTCAAGGTTCTAATATGTATGGGTAGATAATGGTGCCCTGGAGCTGATATTTTTGGTAAAGAGTGTACCATAAATCATCATCGATATTTACTCAACCAATCTGAAATAAGGCATTCCTGAAACTAATTACCACAGAATGGAGAGACAGTTGAACAACTTCTCACTTGAGTATTTGATTCTTTCATGGTTAAACAACACAATGCCGGTACATTCAGCGACCTGAAAATACACCTACAGTGATTTTGAATGAAATTCATGTCTAATGGCTAATACTAATTTGATTTCTTCATACTGACGAGGATGAGATTAGATTTGACAAAACATTGGGTTTGAAGTGTACTACTAAAATGTTGACTCTCTTGAAGTGGGGACCTAAATGCCCGAATAAAACGTTCAAATTCATAAGACAAAATCGAGACAGAAAGATATCCATCTCTTACAGTGAAGCATATAAAAAAATCAAATTGCTTTCTTTCATTAAAAGCCTAGGACAGTAAATCAAACCCTAGTGACTTGAGCTCAAGTGCTCAACTCATATTGTGCCCATTTGGTATCAGTTTGTTACCTAAACAAGCAAAGTCCATATTGGAAGCCATTTAAATATTTTCAAAAGTGTATGCATCTTTTCCAAAAGTGTATGCATCTCGCACAAGCATTTCATGAAACACGTTTCTTGCAACGTGCCGGCGTGGCATTCGACATAACCAAGAGTGATAGACAGACATAACCTAGGTTGTTCCCAATCACTGGGGGTATGGGTGGGAGAGGATTGGAGACAGACCTAACCTTTGGCAATATGCACAATGTAATTGTTCCAATAACTTCAACCAACACGATTTAGGAGTGTTCTTCAGCCTATGAATGTGTGTGTGATTCAATCGCACCAATGGAAAAACGCCCAAAATTCATCAAGTTACGAACCCCGACAGTTGATTAAACAACTAAATTACACATGGCAAGAACATCAACACAAAGAGGTAAATTCCAATAACTACATATAAAAATAAAAACACCAAAAATGTGCTTGAATTGTCGATACATGTGATATACAGCACTTGATTGAGTACGGGACCTAGGGTTGTCGTTCCTTTTCGTTGCAGTTCCGTACCAGATCGAGAGAGCTCGAACTAACTTGCTCCGATGATAGAGAGAGAGAGAGCTATGCATACCAGGAAGGGGAATCGATTCAACTAACCTGATGAACTGGGGATGGCAATGTTGGAAGTGTGGACGATTGAAGGCAGCGTCTCTGGGGTAGCGGATTCAAACAGATGCGAAGGAGGGAGTTGGGGAACAAGGTTGGCTCTCGAAGAAGGGAGTAGGCAGCAGTCTTCAGAGTGTGGGGAGCACAGAGGAGAGAACGCCAGGAGTAAAACCCTAGAGAGGGGAGGAGGATGTTCGTCTGTGGAGAATGAGAACAAAAGGAGAGAAGGAAAACGGAAGGGAAAACGGAAGGGATTGTATATTGAACGGTGTCGTCTTAACAAAAGGCAAATTTGTCCAGTTTCATCATGTTTATTACCACATACCATGTATTGGTGATATTGTTTGCAAGTGCCATGTCTTGGTAATTTGGAGACTTGACACCATGAAAGTGGTGATTATTTCCAGTCAACACAACCTGCCGGTAATTTTCCCCTGTTCTTAAGGAAAAAAAGTGGTTTGACCTTTCTGTCAGACATCAAGCAATGGATGCCAAATCCATCTACTATTTGACTTGTGACTTGTAAATGAGAGGCTTGACGGGCTTGGCTGTCCTTTTTTTTACCGTTTGAGATGCCACGGTAATATATAGCCGGTCATGAGTTAAAACTTTAAAATGAGCATCAAAAAATAAAATGATTGAATTGAGCATTTACATTTACATATATTGGATGAATCTGAGGTCTAGCAAGCCCACTTGGATTTATTTTTTTTTTAAATTTTGAACGATTCGAATCATCCGTTTACCGTCTGTGGCCATGGTCAATGGCTCTTGTCAATTTCTTTAGCAATACCGAGAAAAGGAGGCGCATCTCAAATTGGGGGAAAAGGATGATGGGGTCAATTTGCCTCAACAACCTACATCAGTCAATCACATCGGTGGAAAAGGCTGGCACTGCTTTGAAATCGAGCGGTAAAGCTACGCCCACCGACTTGAACTTCCACCGAACCTATGCGACGCTGTTTTGGATTGTTTTCTTGGTGTTGAAATATTTGGTTTTATGCTTCTTAGGTTTTTTAACGAGAGTCTTAGAATTAAAAATTAATTATGTTCTTTTAGGATAAAATAATAAAAAAATAAAAAATCTTTACACCGATTCAAACGAATTAAAAATTGAAATATAATTTTTTTATTTGGTTTTATGGTTCTCGTAGGGCTCTTCAACAAAAGTCCTAGAGCTAAAAATTAATTATGATCCTTTAGAATAAAATAATTAAAAAAATAAGATCTTTGCACCGATTTAAAAAAATTGCAAAATTAAAAATAAGATTTTCTTTATTTCAACTCAACCATTTTTTCATTTTCCCATCAAATGGTCTATTTGGAAGACTGTTCTATTTGCCGTTTTTAATGGGTGAAGGACTGGAGCCTTAAAAACAGACTAGAGGTAGCATATACTCCTTGGAAGTCGCCCGACAAGCCTGTGGAAAGGCCGAAATTGGGAAAAGAAAACAAGAGGTAGCATATAGTACTGTGTTAATATCCAATACGGCATTGATATATACTCATTTCGTCCTAAAATGGATGACATTGTCTGCCTTTGTGCCTCTTGAAATTTCCTTAACTAAGTGTCCAGACCAGTTTGCACGCATCTCGACTAGCATTTTGAAGTTACTAAATTTAAGGAAAATGATTGACATATACTCTGCTAGTTCAATAATTTTGGTTTTGGCCTCCTGGGATTCCACTCATGCCGTTTTGGCACTAAAAAATTACAGCAGTGCTACGGTTTCCAACCGGGAAAGGATACCAACCGGTTTCCGACGGCGCGTCGGGCTCACTCCGGCCACCGGACGGCTGATCCGAGCCGTCCAAAAATTTAAAAAAAAAAAAGAGTGGACCCATGCGAGAATCAACGGCATTGATGTGTGTAGGTGCTCGATTAAAAAAATGGAGTGTTTAGATTGAACTACACACATCGGATAATAATAACATTTATGCGCTAACCAATTTTTTGTTGGCTCGCTGTCAATTGTAATGATTTAAATAAAAAAGAAAAGTGGCAAATTTTTCACTCATAAAATCATTTATGGGTACGGACGAAGTGTTCATCATCATGGACGAAGGGTTCATCATCATGGAATTTTCCCGGAAATAACCAATCGACATCGATCACCTTCCTCTTTCTTTCATTTGTATGAACTTTTTACCCCGTGACATCCTCTTCCTTCCACTTTCTTGACTACAAGAAAATCCAGTCTTTCCACTAACGATAGTTGTTGTTTGTTGACAAGTAGATAAGATAGAGACTTCTTATCATTCATAGATGGAGAGATACTTACTTACGGAGCTGCTGTAAAACAGCTCTTTATGGAGGTGCTCAATTTCGATTGTCCGAAAATATTTTGGACGGATCGGATTAAAAACAATCTACTACGGCTAATAGATAATCTATTAACGGTAATATATTGTTTTTAATCCGAGCTATCTAATACACTTTTGAACAGTTGAAACTGAGCTCCGTTAACTTACTTTACATAAAGCTCTGAAAAGAAGTTTTTCTCTTTCTTTTATATATATATATATATATATATATGACCATTTCATGCGAAAGTGAATACAAGATAAAGATAATTGAAACCCACATGACATTCAATTGCTCGCTTAGTATAGCTACCACTCTTCCATGGCACTGACTATACCCACCCTTTTCCTCCTCCTCTTTCTTTCCTCCAAATTCCCATGTTCAACTGCTCAAACATGGATCAAATCCGGTTACTGGTTCTCAGGCAGTGAACTCCCCGTAACCAACATAAACTCACCGCTCTTCACTCATCTCATATGCGCTTTCGCCGGCCTGAACTCTTCCACGTACCAACTTTCCATTTCTTCATCAGATGCCCAGTCCTTCTCCACCTTCACCCCCACTGTCAAGCAAAAGAATCCAACGGTCACAACCCTCTTATCGATCGGTGGAGGATCAGCGAATTCTTCGACTTTCTCCTCGATGGTTAGCCAATCCGGGTTCAGGAAGTCCTTCATCGAGTCCTCCATGAAAACAGCAAGATCATACGGGTTTAATGGGCTGGACTTTTGCTGGGTTTCAGCCAGTACTAGCTCTGAAATGACAAACATGGCCACCCTATTCGATGAGTGGCGATTGGCGATCGAATCAGAGTCAGAAAACTCAAGTAGGTCTCAACTCATCTTGACAATGACTGTCAAGTTCTCCCCAGACCATTACAATGCAAGTTTTCCAATCGAATCTATAAAGAAGAACTTGGACTGGGTACATGTGATCGCGTACGACTACTACATGCCTAGTAGGTGGAATTACACTGCTGCCTTTGCAGCATTGTATGATCCAGGAGGTGAACTGAGCACAGAATATGGAATCAATGCATGGATTGACGGCGGGTTATTGGCTAACAAGCTTGTTTTGGGGCTGCCTTTCTACGGCTATGCTTGGACGCTCGTGAACCCGAATGACAGTGCAGTCGGTGCACCGGCAAAGGGGACTGCGATAACCCACTATGGTTCGATGAGCTACAAGAACCTTAAGGCGTATATGCAGAGATACGGAGCTGTTCCGGAGTATAATGCAACTTACGTGGTGAATTACTGCGTCATCGGATCGAGTTGGATTGCCTATGACGATGTTGAGGTTGTGAAAATTAAGGTTGCTTATGCGAAGAAGATGAATTTGCTGGGTTATTTTGTGTGGCAGGTCCCATATGATGATGAAAATTGGGTGCTTTCTTCTCAGGCAGGTTGAGTACTCTACACCCCTTGGTATCTAAGTTGACCTTTTAAACAAACAGTGCATTATTTTAAGGTAAAAGTACAGGGAGACCCCTTTAACTATGTCTTTTTCCCTTCGGGACTCTTTAAAGTTTAAAATTGTCTATACAGACCCCCTTAGCTATATGAAATAAAAAGTTGGCTAACTCTGTTAACGGAATGAGACAAAATGATGATTCTACACCTAAAAAATCTCCCACACTAACCCCCTCATTTATAAAAGTTGTCTCCGCTGACCACTTCATCTTAACGGTCTTCTTGACAAAAATGTGTTGATTGGCTAACGGTTCTAGTTGTATGGGCGATTTTAAATGCTAGGGGTCTCTGTGAAAAAAAAATGATAGTTGATGGGATCTTCGTGTACTTTCACCTTATTTCAAATGTGAACTGTAAATTGGAGAAAATTTCTAAAATCTATTGTTCCTCTTGATCCACTAAGCTAAGCTACAAAGTTGGGATTTCGTCTATGTGGAATGCATCTTGTAGCCATTTTTTAGCCAAAAAATAAAAAATGCAGGGTTTTGGAACTTCTTCACTTTTTGGTGTATGTATTTGGTTCAAAATCGGCTTGCTATCAGAAAAAACACACGGGAAAACGCAACTTTGATCCTTTTGATGGCAGTTCATGAAGGGTAAATGTTGTCGCGTTGAAAATCCCGAATCAAATGTTACAGATATTTCACAGAAGGGTCATGCTAAAGAAGAACTAGAAGATCGGGAACACATTGTCGTCAAGAGGATTATCCCCGAAAGCCTCTAATTTGAGCAAAATTTTTGAAAATCCCGAATCAAATGTTACAGATATTTCACAGAAGGGTCATGCTAAAGAAGAACTAGAAGATCGGGAGCACAATTGTCGTCAAGAGGATTATCCCCGAAAGCCTCTAATTTGAGCAAAATATATGATTATTGTGTTTTTCTATTGGAACGGAGAAGAGTGTTCTGTTTCTCTTGTCTACTGCTTAGATTGTCTTCTCATTTCTCTTTAATGCACGATTTTTTAGCACAAGAAGATGAGAAAGATCCCAGAAACAAGAGGCACTTCTTGTTACTAGTAATCTTGCTTCCAACTGCACCCACAGTTACCCTTGTACTAGTTTCTGTGACATGGTATCTGCGTAAAAGAGCACGTAGAAATAAAGGTAAGTTCTTCCGGTCGTGAAAACTTTGTGCATAAATTATTTCCCTTCACCCTTTCAACGTCTTTCTTCAACATTCCACATGTTTTTTTTATTGGTTACAGGATGGATGGACAAAGAAAAAGAATCGCAATTGCTAGTATTTAGTCTCACTGACCTTGTAGAAGCTACCAATAATTTTTCATTCGAAAATAAGCTTGGAGAGGGTGGATATGGACCTGTTTACAAGGTAATTGTATTTGGCTTTGCATAAATGAGAGGAAACAAAACAAAATACATAATGTGGTGAAATAATCGATTAGCAGTGTCTGTTTTGCCTGCAGGGTGTATTACATAATGGACAAGAAATAGCAGTAAAGAGGCTTTCAAAGACTTCTACACAAGGATTTGAAGAGTTCAAGAACGAGGTGATGCTTACTGCTAAACTGCAGCATGTAAATCTTGTAAGAGTTTTGGGATTTTGCACTGAAAATGAAGAACAAATGTTGATCTACGAATACATGCCGAACAAAAGCCTGGATCATTATGTCTATGGTTAGCCATATTTAATGCTTCTAATATAATCGGGAATAATAATTGAGTGTGGTTTTAATATGAGGTGTCGCCTAAGTTTTAATTATACAAATCTCTTTCATGTAGATCCAATTAGGGGATTACTTTTAGATTGGGAAAAACGAGTTCAAATCATTGAAGGGGTTACTCAGGGGCTCTTGTACCTCCAAGAGTACTCAAGATTGACAATAATTCATAGGGATTTGAAAGCGAGCAACATTTTGTTAGACAACAAGATGAAGCCCAAGATTGCAGACTTTGGCATGGCTAGAATTTTCCAGAAAGATGAATTCGAACGTAACACTGATCGGATTGTTGGAACATAGTAAGTGGGCATATTTCTTTCAATACACACTACCTAATGTGTTCTAGTCTCAAATAGTACTCATCTAGTTCTCTCTTTTTGTTCACTTATGCAATATTGCAGTGGTTATGTACCTCCCGAATATGTGAAATGTGGCATATACTCCACCAAATCAGATGTTTATAGCTTCGGAGTTCTTCTTTTACAAATCATTAGTGGAAAGCGGAGTAATTGTTTACATGGCCTTCATGAAAACTTAACCCTCCTAGAATATGTAAGTAATTCTGAAAATTGTGTCATGGATATTGCGAATTGATTTTCTTCCTGTGAACTCTAACGATGGACTACCTTCCAATACTTCAGGCATATGATTTGTGGAAGTGTGGGAAAGGCATGGAGTTCATGGATCCATCGCTCGACGATACAAATTTTTCCTGTAAATTAGTGAGATGCATGCAAATAGCTTTGCTATGTGTCCAAGTAAATCCAGCCGATAGACCCTCTATGTTGGAACTCTCGTCGATGCTGAAAAATGAAACTGTCGCCGTGAACACCCCCAAAAGGCCTGCTTTTTCTACGAGAAGAGATGAAGATGAAGTTCAAGTTCAAGAGTCTACATCTCAACAAGAAATTTGGTCAGTTGGTGATGTATCCTTTACCCAAACAGAAGCACGATGAATGTTTATTCTCCTCCTTTTCCTCATGACTAAAATAGCCCCAGTAACAGTTCATTTTTTCCGTTCAGATTTTACTTTTGCTGGGACATTTTTGTGAAATTTGAATAAATATGGTTACTCCTATTCCCCTGTGTATTTTGTCAGAAATAGAACTCGTGTTGCTTCAATTTCCTAGTGGGTGAATTGGCTCTGGCATAAGCATTGCTCCTTTTAAGTTGCATTTCCTCACAAGCAGGTTGCATAATAAACACCATGCCTAAAGAAAATAAGAGAAAAATTCAGTGCTCGAGCTGCTACGTATAGTTCATTAAAGTTTCAAGAACGACACATCAGCTAGCCATCTGCAATGTTGTTACTTAGGAAATTTTTGTCATTATTCTTTGACCAGGTATAATAATCACAATGATTGTATGCATCCAAAACCGGGTAGGCAATTAGGAATTTTAACCAAACTCATCATAATTGGGCTCCCCATCAAGTGGGCAGTAGGTTTGGGCCCCCAAGATAAGTCGAGATGCGTGTAAATTGACCTAATCACATGAGTTATCAAAAAAAAAAAGTCCTCTCTCTCTTATAGTTGTGGTTGCATTGATTGATAAAGTACACTATCCCATTGGTTGTTGATAACAGTAGGTTCTCCAGTTTGCGCGCATTTTGATTAACTTTGGGGCTCGGACAAACCTTTAATAACTGCAAAGTTTAAAATGTTGGGCCTTTGTGGATTTTCAACTGGCAAAATCTTAGAAGTTAACACCTTTAGTTGCTTTCTCAAACCTGCTTGCACCTTGGGCCTTGGGGTTCATGACAAATATGGCATTCCATCAGCATTTTAAGAGTCAAGTCGTCCTTTTCCATTTTTATTGGCCAATTGGTAAAAACAAAAGAGTAGACGGGCAATTTCGTTTTCAAAAGAAAAGAGCAAAGATAATAAATTTTAACATGCTTTTTTGACCTTACAGCTTTTGGACCGAGCTGCTTTCTTGTAGTGTTTTTTCTCTGAAAGAACACTACAAGAAATAATACTTTTTGCGATGGTATTTTACTGTAGCAAATAGTGTCTTACCATCGCTAAAGCCCTTTTGCAACGGGATCATGATGGGAATGAGCGGTGGCAGATGGTTTTATAATTTTGAAAAGTTCGTTTGAGAGAAGTAATTGTGTTTATCAAACTAAGATCAATTTCATATGTAAAAGGTTTCCATGTATGTTAACAAAATTGTAGTTAACTTTTTGAGAGGTCTAAAATGATGAAACTGTCATTCGGCATGGGACGTGGAGGTAACATTTAATTAGGTTCTTGGGGCCAATTTATGAAAAATTAACGGGTCAAATGAGTAAAAGACTAACAAAAATTCTTGGTATTCTACCTAAAATTTTCAAATCACTCCTACCACGACAAGTACATGTATGCGAGAAATTATTTTTGCAGATTTTGAGATTTTAAATTGTTAGAATCAACTTTGAGCGTTTATCAAAAATTCTAGATAACAGATTTTTAGATTTCACAAATTCTAAAAATCTGAAAAAAAATTGAAATTCTGAAAATCTCAAATCGGAATTTGGGTAGCTTTTAGAGGACTTTGAATTCAAATGAAAGCAAATGGAAATTTTGAAGGAGTCGTTATTGACTATGAAGACTGGAAGTTGTCAACACGAGCACGTAATGAGACTTAGGGGGTGTGCCCCAAGGATCAAACCAAACACACACAAACACAAAATTTTACGTTGTTCTTCAAAATCGGATACATCTACGAAAAAATTGGAGCAATCTCACTAGAACAGACCAAAAATTAACAAGTGGAGTTCTCTCCTAACTCACTACCCTCATGCAGGCCGATATTTTAGTTATTCTAGAAATATATGAATTTCTTATTTGGTATTTTAGTAATTTTCGCAGAATTCGTTCCATTTAGCGTAAATTGCCTAGAATATTAGATTTTCTGATTCTATTTATTTTTTATTCTCCAAGACTTAGATTTTTAGCTTTATTGTATTTCCTTTTTAGTATTTCTAGATTATCATTACAAATAAGGATGTAAGCCTTAGGGATAAAAAATTGTTTATTACTCCCTCCGTTCCATATTGATAGTCCAGTTCGGTCTCCAATGCAAAAATTAAATTGTTAATATCTTTCAATTTACAATGTTTTTAAAGATTTTAAAAACATTGTATAATAGAACTAATTGAGATCTATCATATAAGATCCATATTGCACATAAAAATCATTATAGATCGAAAGATATTAACAATTTAAATTTTGCATTGGAGACCGAACCGGACTTTCAATTTGGAACGGAGGGAGTATTTGATTAATGAAAATTTGAGAAGTTATCGCTTGTCCGTAGAGAAAGTATCTTTAGTTCAAACTTATTTTATGATTGTCATTATTGGACGTTCTTCTTTTTTAACATGCCTCCCAACATCACTCTCCCATGTTTACATTGCTTAACCCTACAGCTAGATTCTAGAATACACTGCTTTTAGAGGCTAAAACGGAGCTCTTGTTCACGCTAGTGGAAGAGTTTATCCACTAAGGTTATTCTAGTCTCTCCATTCCATGTCAGGGAATTCAGATATTAATGGCCGAAGATTGACCTGACACTTGACAACCCAACCGCTATAATCCCTTTTCAGTTCAAGGATTCTGAATCCGCTAGGCCACCACGAACGAGACAAAATAAGAATCAAACCACCACCACATTCTCCCAAATACATAATATTGCATTTAGGAATATCTGTCCAAGCCTTAATTACTCCTGCCTGGTGGTTGAAACACAACTGGTAGTACATGAATATCTGCACAAGTATGTGGGAGAGGAAACGCTGAATTCAAGAGGAGTGGAGCCATATGATCTCCATCCATCTTTCTCAGCCCACAAAATTATGAAAAAGTCTAAATCTGTTTAAATGAGCGATATAGACTACTCTAGAGAATTGAATAGATCTACATCGATATTGAGAAAAATTTATTCACGGAGCTCCGTGAATAAGTTTTTACAAAGGTGAAATGCCTGCGTCCGTTTCGACTTTGGATGGTCCAGGGAAAATGTATAGGATCCAAGTCCATTAATTGATTGGGGTTTAAGGCTCAATTTTTATTTTGTTTGGTTTATCATACTGCAATGAAGGAAGAATTTACTAACAGATATGGCATCAACCATCTCTGTGATTAACTTGCCATATGAATATTTATTGGTGACGGTTCCGAGGAGCAAGCCACCACCCCTAGAAAACAAGAATTACAATGCCAAACTTACACAACATCTCCATTCCCCCTTGATAGCAGCTGTTGGGATTACCTCATCTCATGCGTAAGTGTGTGAAATGACTGTGGGAGGGGTTGTATGTAGGAATTAGTTAGAGTTGTACGCAAACTGGTCCGGAACACCCTGCATTACAATAAAGAAATGGCAGAAAGCAAAACAAAACAAAACAGTAAAAGCAGGTCACTGCTAACAAATTAAACACTTAAAGTCTAACGTGACGCAGAGCTGAATTTTGTTCAATTTGACGCTGAATTGGCGAAGTACTATAATTCTACTTCTTATTCATAACTACACCCTAGAAATAGGTGTTCATCTCCGAGTGTGCATCGGCCACAGCTGGACACCCTAAGTTATCAAAACACATAACGAAACAAAAAATAACTAGAACTATTCCCTAACGCCTATTAAGTATTGTTGAAACAAATTTGGGCAATATATGATTTTTTATATGATTTTTTTATATATGAAGGGGTAGGAGTGTTCTGTTTCTCGTCTACTGCTATATTGTCTCCTCACATTTCTCTCTAATGTACAATTTCATTGTACGAGAAGATGAGAATGATCCTAGAAACAAGAGACACATGTTGCTAGTAATCTTGCTTCCAACCGCAACTACAGTTACCCTTGTACTAGTTTCTGCAACGAGGTATCTGCGTAAGAGAGCACGCAGAAACAAAGGTAAGTTCCTTCCAGTTGTGAAAATTTTGTTCCAAAATCATTTCCCCTCACCCTTTTAATGTCTTTCTTTGATTTTCCTCATTTTCTTTTATTGGTTATAGGATGGATGGATGTTGAAAAAGAATCGCAATCTTTATTCAGAACTACTATGGCATCTCTTGGAAATGAAAATGCTCCTAATTTGCTAATATTTAGTTTCACTGATCTTGAAGAAGCTTCCAATAATTTTTCATTTGAAAATAAGATCGGAGAGGATGGATATGGACCTGTTTACAATGTACAATTATTCATCTTCGAATAAATCGAGAAACCAAAACTAAATAAGTGGCTATTTTGCCTTCAGGGTATATTATGTAATGGACAAGAAATAGCAATAAAGAGACTTTCAAGCACTTCTACACAAAGATTTGAAGAGTTCAAGAATGAGGTCATGCTTATTGCTTAACTGCAGCATGTAAATCTTGTAAGAGTTCTAAGAGTTCTTGGATTTTGCACCAAAAAAGAAGAACAAATGTTGATCTACTAATACATGCCGAACAAAAGCTTGGATCATTTTGTCTGTGGTTAGCAATCTTTAATGCCTCTAAAATAATCGTGAACCATAATTGAGTGTGGTTTTAACATGAGGTGTCACCTAAGTTTTAACTATCCATTCTTTCGTGTAGATCCAATGCGGTGATCACTTTTAGATTGGGGAAAATGAGTTCAAATCATTGAAGGGGTTACTTAGCGGCTCTTGTACCTCCAAGAGTACTCAAGATTGACAATAATTCATAGGGATTTGAAAGCAAGCAACATTTTGTTAGACAACAAGATGAAGCCCAAGATCGCAGACTTTGGCATGGCTAGAATTTTTCAGAAGTGAATTCGAAGGGAACATTAATTGACCGGATTGTTGGAACATTATAAGTGGCATATTTGTTATAATACACACTACCTAATGTGTTCTAGTCTCAAATAGTACTCACCTAGTTATCTCTTTTTGTTCACTTATGTAATATTGCAGTGGTTATATACCTCCCGAATATGTAAAATGTGGCATATACCCCACCAAATCAGATGTTTAATTTATAGCTTCGGAGTTCTTCTTTTACAAATCATTAGAGGAAAATGGAATAATTGTTCACATGGCCTTCATGAAGACTTAAACCTCCTAGACTATGTAAGTAATTCTGAAAATTGTGACATGAATATTGCGAATTGATTTCCTTCCTGTGAACTCTAAAGATGCACTGCATCGAAATACTTCAGGCATATGATTTGTGGAAGTGTGGGAAAGGTATGGAGTTCATGGATCCATCACTTGACGATACAAATTCATCTTGTAAATTTGTGAGATGCATGCAAATAGCTTTGCTATGTTTCCAAGAAAATCCAGCTGATAGACCCTCCATGTTGGAACTCTCGATGATGCTGAAAAATGAAATTGCTGCCATGAACATCCCCAAAAGACCTGCCTTTTCTACGAGAAGAGATGAAGTTCAAGAGTCTACATCTCAACAAGAAATTTGGTCAGTTGGTGATGTATCCATTACCCAAATGGTAGCCCGATGAAGTTTAGTTCTCCTTTTTTTCATGACTAGATCGAGTAAGCCCTGTAACAGTTCATTTTTTTTGTCAGGATTTTGCTTTTGCTGTCACATCTTTCTGAAGTTTGGGCAAATATGATTATCCCTATCCCTCTGTGTATATTGCCAGAAATACAACTTGTCTTGCTTCAATCATTGCTCCTTTTAGTTCATCAAAGTTTCAAGAAGACATGAGCTAGCTATCTGAAATGTTGTTACTCTGGAAATTTTTGTCATTATTCTTTGACCTGGTATAGTAATCACAATGATTGTATGCATTCAATACCTTGCAAGCAATTAGGAATTAGGAATTTGAACCAAACTCCGCATAATTGGGCTCCCCTGGGAGTGGGCGGCGGGTTTGGACTTTAGACCCCCAAGATGAGTCGAGGTGCACGTGATCGAGGTGACCTGAGTTATCAAAAAAAAAAAAAAATATATATATATATATATACAGTTATTTTCAAATGTGGAGATCCTTATTTTACTCCCCATTTCTCCCTATTTTCCGATCGAATTTCGATGATTCGAGCCGCTCAATGTATTGAGAACGTGATTTTAAGGGTACCCGCGAGAAATCGGCAAAAAAAATGATCCGGAAGGGCTTGATTTGAGCAGTTTTTGTTTGAACCATTTGATAAAAACATAACAAAAACTGCTCTGATGAAGCCCTTTCCGATATTTTTTTTTTGCTGATTTCTTGCAGTTACTCTTAAAATCACGTTTTGAGCACATTGAGCAGTTCGGATCATCAAAATTTAATTGGAAAAGGGAGGTTCTTATTTTATTAAAATGTGGTGGTCCTTAGGAGAAGGGGACTTTATATATATATATAAATCCTCAAGTAAGACCTTAAAATGAGGACCTTATATGCGGACCTCCTCATTTCTCGCCTTTTCCGATCGGATTTTGATGATCCGAGCCGCTCAATATGTTCAGAACGTGATTTTTAAGAGTACCCGCGAGAAATCGGCAAAAAAAATGATCGGGAAGGACTTGATTTGAACAGTTTTTATTTGCACCGTTCGATAAAAGACAAATAAAAATTGCTCGGACGAAGCCCTTCCCTATCTTTTTTTTTGCTGAACCATCGGATTAAGGTCCTTTTACTTACAACCATATTATGAGTTCAATTATTCCTTGACACCAGATGACATATTGGATGATATCCTAAATTTTAAAAAACAGATAGTATAGCAATTTATGTGTACTTCAACTCGAAATAATTGACGATGGATGAAGTCGTCGTCCACTCAAATCCTAGTATTAAGATATTTTCATCCACTCAACTAACTTGGCTGAGGTGGAGGAGTTTGGACCGGCAAAATTCTTTAAAACGAGAAATGCTAGGATACATGAAAAAGAAAATATGAGAAAATGTCAATGAAAGAGAACAAGCCATTCATTCTCTCTTTTATGAACACTTTCATGTTTTCTATGTTATGTATCTTACGAAGCCTCACAGATACTGAGTCAAATATCTACATACAACCCTCGCATTTCGTTGCAATTGCCGATTAGGTCATATGTGGATAACTGGCTGTTTTTTTGGTTGGCAGCTTGACTGCATCTCAATTAATTTTGGAGTTCAGACAAATCTCTAATAATCCCAAAGTTTGAAATATTTAGTCTCCATAAATTTTGAACTTGCGAAGTCTTGGGGGCAAGTCACCTTTGTTGCTTTCTCGAATCTACTTTTACACCTTGGGCCTTGAGGTTCATGACAAAGATTGTATTCCATCGGCATTTTAAGAGTCAAGACATCATTTTCCTTTTTATTGGCCAATTGGTAAAAAAAAAACAATTAACAGTAGACTGGCAAATTCGTATTCAAAAGAGAAAAGTCAAAGATAATAAGCATTATAACATGCTTTTTTGACCTTATAGCTTTTTGACCGAGCTTGTCGACTTTTTTTTTATTTTTATGTAAACAGATTGAATAAACTTAAACCTAGATAGTGGAGTTAGCAGGAAAAACTATAATGAAAAGAAAAAAAAATGGTGATCTTCTCCTAGAATTAAACATCTTAATTGGTGGGAATAGGTCTAGTGGGTGCATGTTTTTTCTCCGAAAGATGTTTATTCTAATTTCGCAATCTCTTGAAGTCGACCCCTACCTAATACCTATGTTTGTACATGTTGAAAAAGGAAAGCAGTGGATGAGTGCGTGTCGTGTCCCGGAGACATTTCTCCGAGAAAATCTTTTCCCTAGATACGGGTATGAACCATTAACTTCTTTACTTTGTTGTTAGTGTTCGGATCAGCTTATCCCTTTAGTTGTTTTCTCAATGATTTCGGCATTAATATCGCTCAAAATATTTACTAATTTGTAGTATTTTATAATTTTGAAATATTTGTCTGAGAAAAGTAATTACGTTCCTTCAAATAAGATCAATATCGTAAAAAAAAGGTTTCATATATGTTAAAAAAGTCATAGTTAATTTTTTGAGAGGTCTAAAATGATGAAAGTGTCATTCTGTATGGGACGGGAAGTAGTTTTTATTAGGTTCTTGAGGGCAATTACTGATAATTAATCATATTTTCATAGTTATAGTAAACATGTTTATGACATGCCCCAAGAGCAGCCAAAAATTGCCCTGAAATGAAAGCAAATGGAAGTTTGGAATGAGTCGTTATTGACGACTACAAAGACGGGAAGTTATCAACATGGCCACATATTGAGACGTCTATTGTCTTGACCGAATTGGTTATACATCTAAAATCTTGCTTGCCAATTGCCAAGTTGTGACTTATGAGAGAGAGAGAGAGAGAGAGAGAGAGAGAGAGAGAGAGAGAGAGAGAGAGAGAGAGAGTCTTTTGGAATTGAAATTTTCTTGGGTAGGCTTTTTCGCTTCGTTCTTAAATATCATCACAATCAATAGTTTCAATCTCAATCCTCATTCTTGCAAATTTAAGAGTTTCCAATATTTTTTAAAGACACTTTCACTTTTGTGCTTGTATTTGCACTCCTGCTTATTGTTTTGCCCCAAGGATCGAAACCAAACACACAAAACACAGAGTTTTACGTAGTTCTCCAAGATTGTATGTTCACGGAGGAATCGGACCAATCTCACAAGAAACAGACTAAAGCTTTACAATTGGAGTTCTCTCCCAACTCACTACCCTTCTCTTTCTGTTTACATTGCTTAACCCTACAGAATTTATACACCGCCAGAGGTTTGCACTTGTGTGCTAAAATGGAACTCCATGCCAAACCAAGCCTGGTGGTTGAAACACAAGGCAAGTAGATGAATATCTACACAAGTGGTGGGAGAGGAAATGCTGAAGTAAAGAGGGAGCGGAGCCATGGGGCTTTAGTGGCACCAGTCGCCACGGTAAGAATTTTAGAAAATGTCAATTATTACGTGTATGGTAAAAAATTATTCCAAACTTATATAGTTTCGCCACCGCTAGATTTTTTTTCCTTATTTTTTGTTACATGCTAATCCTAGATCTTATTTTATCCGAGAAAGGAGACTCAAAAAAGTATTCCAAAACTAAATTCAAAGGGCCAGAGTGAAATAATACTCAAAAAAGTATTCCACACTTTAACCCTAAAACAACTTAACCTAAAAAATTAAAGTTAGTCTTTTTTCGTACTCCTTGTGCAAATGACAAATATCATCTACTATAGTTTTTGTTATGTTATTTTAATTTTTTTTAGAGTCGATGACTACTAATATCCTAATGCACATCTCCATCCATCAGTCCCAACACTCACTCCATCGCCATCCTGAATGTGTCTTAAGTCCACAAAATAAAATCCTTGATAATTCTCAGCCCACAAAATCATGAAAACGTCTAAATCGGTTAAATGAGTAATAGACTACTCAAGAGAATTGAACAGATACAGATATCTTATAGGACTTGGCTTCTACAACGTGAAAGTCGCATGTAAAAGAAAATGACTTTTAAGTCCTCAGGATGCATGGCAGCTACATATAGTTCAAAGGTTCATGAATGGGAACTCCAGGCTCGATCTAGCCATCTTAAAAAATGTTGTTCACCATCATTTCCTTCCTCCTCTTTCTTCCTCCATTAACAAGTTCTTCAGAGGCCCAAACCTGGATCAAAGCAGGTTACTGGTATTCCGGCAGCCAATTCCCCGTCCCCGATATCGACTCGACTCTGTTCACTCACTTGACATTTGCTTTTGCATATATCAACACTTCAACTTATGAGCTCTTGATCGTGCCCTCTGATGAGCCATACATGTTCACCTTCACCGACATCGTTCGGCAAAAAAACCCATCAATCACAACACTTCTGTCCATCTGGACAGGAGATTCAAACTTCTCGACCTTCTTTTCAATGGCTACCAAACCCTCTCACAGAACTTCTTTCATCGAATCATCAATACAGAGAGCCAGGCTTTATGGGTTTCACGGCCTGGAACTTTGTTGCGTCAAACCGGACACAAACACCACCAAGATGGAAAATATGGGAATTCTCTTTGACGATTGGAGGACTGCGGTAGACAGGGAATCGAAGAATTCCACCCGATCACCGCTCCTTTTAATGCTGGCCAGTCATTATTTGCCTTCCAAAAACAGCACAAGTTATCCGATGGAGTCGATTCGCAGGAACTTCGATTGGGTACACATCGTAGCCTATTACTATCACTTACCCACCATGGAAAACTTCACAGGCGCTCATTCTGCTTTGTATGAACCCTCAAGCAATGTAAGTACGGATTATGGAATTAAGGAATGGATTAGCAGAGGATTACCTGCTAAAAAGATCGTTTTGGGGTTACCATACCATGGGTACGCGTGGACACTTCTGGACCCCTCGACCAATGAGATCGGATCGCCTGCAACAGGTCCCGCCGTTACGCCTGATGGGTTGATTTTCTACAAGTTCATCAAGTCATATATGCTATGTGATGGAGAAAAAGTAGTGTATAACTCGACTTATGTCACGAACTACTGCATTAATGGTTCGATTTGGATCGGTTATGATGATGCGGAGGCTATTAGAACTAAGGTTTCGTATGCGAGGGAGAAAGGGCTTCTGGGTTACAAAGTATGGCACGTTGCCAATGATGACAATTGGATGCTCTCTAAGGCAGGTAAAACTTTAAACCAACATAGCCGACCCTAATTGATTGGGTTTACAATTTTGTTTTTTAGTTTGGTTTATCATATCATACTGCAATAAACGAAGAATTTACTTACAGAGATGGAATCAACCATCTCTGTGAACTTGCCATATGAATGTTTATCAGTGACGGTTGAATCCGCCCAAGAGCCAGTCCATTTTTTTTTTTGGGTTTGGGGGGGGGGGGGGGGGAGGGGGGGTTGTGGTTTAATAGGATCAGGAATTAGATTAAGAAAATCCTGCTTATAATCCGTAAATAAGCCTAGGAAGCACCCACTAGGAGCTAGCCACCACCCCTAGCCAACAAGAATTACATCACCACACTTACATAGCACCTTCATTCCCCTTGCTAGCAGCTGTTGGGGTCACCTCACCACATGCGTAAGTGTGTGAAACGACTGTGGGAGGAGTTGTACATAGGGATTAATCCGAGTGCAAGCTGGTCCAGGACACCTTGCATTACAATAAAGAAAACGCAGAAAACAAACAAAATAAAACAGTAGAAGCAGGTCAACATGCTAACAAAACACCTGCAGCGTAACATGACGCAGAGTTAAATATTTGAAATTTCGTTTAATTGACTAAGTATTATGCTACTCTTATTCATAACTACACCCCTAGAGATCGGTGTTCATCTCCAGGTATGCATCTGCCATTGCGGGACACCCTGAGTTATTACAAAAACAAAACAAACAAAAAAAATTATAGAACTTGGGAACACAATTGTCGTCACAAGGATTCTCCACTTAATGCCTTTTAGGTACTGTTGAAAATAATTTGGGCAATATATGATGATTCTTTTTTTCTTTTTCTTCTTTTACATTGGTAGGCATAGGAGTGTTCTGTTTCTCTTGTCTACTGATATATTGTCTCCTCACATTCCTTTGTAATGTACAATTTCATAGCACAAGGAGATGAGAAAGATCCAAGAAATAAGAGACAGTTGTTGCTAGTAATTTTGCTTCCAATCGCAGCCACAGTTACCCTTGTACTAGTTTCTGTGACGTGGTATTTGCATAAGAGAGCACGCAGAAACAAAGGTTAGTTCCTCCTAGTTGTGAAAATTTTGTTCCTAAATCATTTCCCTTCACTCTCTTAACGTCTTTCTTCAATTTTCCACATGTTCTTTATTATTGGTTACAGGATGGATGGACGACAAAAAAGAATCCCAATCTTTATTCAGAACTACTATGGCATCTCCTGGAAATGCAAATGATCCTAATTTGCAAGTATTTAGTTTCATTGACCTTGTAGAAGCTACCAACAATTTTTCATTTGAAAATAAGCTCGGAGAGGGTGGATATGGACCTGTTTACAAGGTAAAATGATTCATCTTCGCATAAAATCAAGAAAACAAAAGTAAATACGAGGTGTTTGTTTTGCCTGCAGGGTATATTACGTAATGGACAAGAAATAGCAGTAAAGAGACTCTCAAGGACTTCTACACAAGGATTTGAAGAGTTCAAGAATGAGGTCATGCTGACTGCTAAACTGCAACATGTAAATCTTGTAAGAGTTTTGGGATTTTGCACCGAAAAAGAAGAACAAATGTTGATCTACGAATACATGCCGAACAAAAGCCTGGATCATTTTGTCTATGGTTAGCAATCTTAATTTAATGCTTCTAATATAATCGTGAACCATAATTGAGTGTGGTTTTAACATGAGGCGTCGCTTAACTTTTAATTGTCCAAATCTCTTTCGCGTAGATCCAATCAGGGGATCACTTTTAGATTGGGAAAAACGAGTTCAAATTATTGAAGGAGTTACTCAAGGGCTCTTGTACCTCCAAGAGTACTCAAGATTGACAATAATTCATAGAGATTTAAAAGCGAGCAACATTTTGTTAGACAACGAGATGAAGCCCAAGATCGCGGACTTTGGCATGGCTAGAATTTTCCAAAAAGATGAATTCGAAGGTAACACTGACCGGATTGTTGGAACATAGTAAGTGGCATATTTCCTACAATACACACTACCTAAAGTGTTCTAGTCACAAATAGTACTCATCTAGTTTTCTCTTCTTTTTTTTTTTACCTACGCAATATTGCAGTGGTTATGTACCTCCCGAATATGTAAAACGTGGCATATACTCCACCAAATCAGATGTTTATAGCTTCGGAGTTCTTCTTTTACAAATCATTAGCGGAAAGCGGAATAATTGTTTACATGGCCTTCATGAAGACTTAAACCTCCTAGAATATGTAAGTAATTTTGAAAACTGAGACATGGATATTGCGAATTGATTTCCTTCTTGTGAACTCTAAAGATGGACTACCTTCAAATACTTCAGGCATATGATTTGTGGAAGTGTGGCAAAGGCTTGGTGTTCATGGATCCATCACTCAACGATACATATTCATCATGCAAATTGATGAGATGCATGCAAATAGCTTTGCTCTGTGTCCAAGAAAATCCAGCTGATAGACCCTCCATGTTGGAACTCTCGTCGATGCTGAAAAATGAAACTGCCACAATGAGCACTCCCAAAAGACCTGCTTTTTCTACAAGAAGAGATGAAGATGAAGTTCGAGAGTCTACAATATCTCAACAAGAAATTTGGTCAGTTGGTGATGTATCCTTTTCCCAAACAGTAGCACGATGAAGCTAAGTTTATTCTCCTCCTTTTACTCATGTCTAGAGTAGGCCCCTTAACAGTTCATTTTTTCAGTTAAGATTTTGCTTTTGCTGGGACATTTTTGTGAAATTTGAATAAATATGATTGCTCCTATTCCCTTGTGTATATTGTCAGAAATAGAACTCGTGTTGCTTCAATTTCCTAACGGGTGAGTTGGCTCTGGCATAAGCATTGCTCCTTTTAAGTAGCATTTGCTCACAACCTGGTTGCATAATAAACACCATGCCTAAAGAAAATAAGAGAAAAACTCAGTGCTCGAGCTGCTACATATAGTTCATCAAAGTTTCAAGAACACATGAGCTAGCCATCTGCAATGATGTTTACTCTGAAAATTTTTGTCATGATTCTTTGACCAGGTATAGTAATCGAAGGAACGGATCAGCAATTAAAATGGTTGAAATTCCTCACCGTATTCATGGCCATTGATTAATCGAAAACCAACTTTAACAGTTGGATTTGGAAGGCTCAATTCATTTTCCTTTTTTTTTTCCGGATCTTTTTTTTTTTTTTTTTGAGGGCTCTGTTAATCTCAAAACAGCCTTTTGCTGGGCACTTACTGAAGTACTTGAATGAGCTCTAATGGTTGGACCTCTCTTGGAACATGCTCGCAGGGGAAATATTCCCTCACTGATGGAATGAGTTACTCGGGGATAAAGTTTGACATATTTTCAGATGATTCCTACACTGTCAACTTTGCATTATGCGGAACTCCATTATCATCAAGATGCAAAACCCTACCATAGCGCAATTGATGTTCTGACAAGAGAATTCAAGATTTCCAAGGGTTCAGCCTGGAAGTTAAGGTCTGAGATTGAGATCATTCCCAATCGTCAAGAGCACTTAAGTGTCATCGCTCAATAGCTTCGATCTCAGCTCAAATGAATCTCAATAGTACAAAGCACAAACTATTCAGGTGCTCTTGAATAGCTTAACTTCCACACTTAGGTCACAGTTTCGCACAATACTTCATGAAGACTTAAATCTCCTAGACTATGTAAGTAATTCTGAAAATTGTAACATGAGTATTGCGAATTGATTTCCTTCCTATGAACACTAAAGATGCACTGCATCGAAATACTTCAGGCATATATATGATTTGTGGAAGTGTGGGAAAGGCATGGAGTTCATGGATCCATCGCTCGACGGTACAAATTCATCCTGTAAATTAGTAAGATGCATGCAAATAGCTTTGCTATGTGTCCAAGAGAATCCAGCTGATAGACTCTCCACGTTGGAACTCTCGTCGATGCTAAAAAATGAAACTGCCGTCATGAACACTCCCAAAAGACCTACTTTTAATTTCTACAGGAAGACTGAGATGACGATGAGAGTCTACATTATTAAGAAAGGGCATTAAAGTCGGCAGTGAGTTAGAAAGTTAGAGGGTAATTAGTTAGGTTTGTTACGGTGATTAGTGGGGCTAAACCCTTTGCTTTGTATTGTCAGGGACATATATAGCTTGTAATGGTCATTCTATACAAAACAACGAAAAATGAAATAGAACACCAGATTCTCTCTCTCTGTCTCTCTCCCTCCAGCTCCCTTGAATCATGTACTGTATCAAATAAGGTTTTCTCTTAATGGTATCAGAGCCCATGATGAAGGAAGTCTGTAGATCCTAGGCTTGAACATCAAGAGCGAACCTCTTCTACAACTTAGGGTTTTCAATTTCAGTTAGGGTTTCAATTTCAATTCAACCTCTTCTTCAGGCTAACGGCTCAAGACCGTGATGCACAATCCTGTTCTTTTCAACATGTCTACAGCAAATGCCACAGCTTCTACATCGGTTGTAACCCTACCATCATCTTTGGCATTCCTGGTTTAAAATTTTCATTCTTTGGTGAATATCAAATTGGATGGATCAAATTACCTCCTCTGGCGAGTTCAAGTTGAAAGTGTAATGGAAGCAAATGGATTTTATGGATATCTCGATGGTTCGATGGAAGCACCGCCTTCACAGCTCCGTGATGAACAAGGTGAAATAACTCTAAATTCTGTTTAGATCAAGGAGTTAGCACAAAAATTGGCTGTTGCTGGTAGTCCTATTGAGGATGATGAACTCGTTTTTAGGACTTTACATGGCTTACCTAAAGCCTTTAATGGACTTAGAACTGATGTTCGTGCTATATGCACTAAAGGACATAGTGTGTGTTTTGATGAACTTGTCACAATGTTGAAAAGTGAAGATGTTCAGTTGATTCAAGAATCTCCATCAAAGACTGATGTTCAAAATTCTTTTGTTTTGGTTGCTACACATGGATCACAAATAGTAAATAGTAGTGCTTCAGGGCCATCTCAGTTTCCTAATGTATCATTTGGACCTTATAGGGTTCCAAATCAGGGGTTTAATTCTTTTGGTGTATCACCTTAGTTTGGTCAATCACCTTATCTTGGTTGTTCAAATCAGGCTTCAAATACGTTTGGTGTTTCAAATCAGTTTGGCACTCAATTTTTACCACAACAATTTGAGTATTCACAGCTTGGTTCACAATTTGGGCCACAATATAGTATACAACAGTTTGGACCACAACCGTTTGGCCCACACCAGTTTAGGCCTAATCAGTTTGGTTAACATTTTGGATCCCAACAGTTTGGTTATTCTAGAGGTTTTCCTAAAGGAAGTGGCAGAGGTCCAAGACTGCCCTGTGACATTTGTGGAAGGAGTAATCATTCTACCAACTATTGTTATTAAACACCACCACAAATGAATTTCTCTCCTCAGATGCCATCCAATTTTCAGTGGAGAAGAGCAGGTTCTTCTGTTCCTTGGGGTAATAATGCAGGGATTCCAATGTTTCAACCCTCTCAGAGTATGCCACAGGTTTCTTCCTCTTCAATACTATGCCCTTCTCTCAAAATACTGGTCTTGCATAAGCTAATTTTGCTGCTATGCCTGAGGCTTTCTCTGCTCTGAATATGGGTCCTTCATTAAGTGTTTCACATGGCTCTCCTCAATATAACATTGCTCCACCAGCAGCAATAAACATGGGTAATTCTTCATCAATGCCTATGCCTACCAATTTTTAGACTTCTTTCACTACACCACAGGCACAACCCTGGTAATTTGATAGTGGAGCAACTAGTCATATCACTAATAATCTTTAGAATGTAATCAATCCTCAACCTGTTGTTGTCACTAATGGTGTTAGAGTTGGAAATGGAACAAATTTGCCGATTTCTCACACTGGAAAAGGTCTCTTACCAACTCCTTTAGGTCATTTACTTTTATCTCATGTTCTTCATACTCCACAAATTACTCACAACTTGATTTCTGTTTATCAGTTTGCCAAAGATAACAATTGTCTTCTCATCTTAGATTCCTTTGGTCTTGTAATTCAGGACAAGACTTCTCACAAGATCTTGTACAAGGGACCTTATCATTAGAGATTGTACCCCATATTGAACTCTACTGAACCTAAGTCTGGGGTTTCTTCTTCTACTGCACTTGTAAGCATTTCTTCTTCTACCATGCTTTGGCATCAAAAACTTGGACATCCAAGTCTACTTTTGTTTCTTTCCTAAATAAAACAGCATGGCTTACCTGTTCATAAGCAAGCCACAGTTAGTCAATTGCAAATATTGTAATATGGCTAAAAGTCATAAGCTTCCCTTTTCCAATTCAGAAAATGTTGCTTCTACTCCTTTTCAATTAGTCCATATGGATGTATGGGGGCTTTCTCAAATACCTTCTCATAAAGGTTTTAGATACTATTTGCTTATTGTGGATGATTTTACTAGGTATACTTGATTGTTCCCTCTTCACTATAAATAAATCAGAGATCAAACATGTTATTGCCCAGTATAAAGCTTATGTCAAACCTCAATTTCACACTATTATTCAAAATGTCAGGAGTGATAATGGGGGAGAGTTCATTAATCATTTTCTTCTTCACTTGTTCTTGACTAATGGCATAATCCATCAAACTTCATGTCCTCATACTCCTGAGAAAAATGGTCGTGCAGAAAGAAAGCACAGACATTTGATTGAGACTACCATTACTCTTCTTCTACAAGCTAACCTACCAACCTTTTTTTGGCTTGAAGCTTTAACTACAACAGTTTTTCTTACGAATAGAATGCCTCATACTTGTGTTAATTTCAAAATTCCTTATGTTCTATTGTTTCATTCTACTCCTAAGTACATGTTTCTTAAACCTTTTGGTTGTTGTTGCTATCCCTCGTTAAAACCCTATGCCACACGTAAATTGTCTCCAAAATCTACTCCTTCTGTTTTCTTAGGATACTGTCCTAATATAAAAGGATATAGCTATTATGATCCTTGTACAAGCAAAGTGTACACTTCTAGGCATGTCAAGTTTGTTGAAACATAATTTCCTTATTCATAGTTGATACAATCCCCAGGGACTTCCACTAATTCTTCCTCTAAGTTTCATGCTCCTTTAACTATGTTTGATGACATACTTATTCCTGTTTCTGTCCCTATGTCATCTATGTCTTCTACTTCTACTTCATCTACTAATACTCAAGGTCTTTCTGTTGTATCAGTGTCTGTTTCACATACTTAAGCTTTTTCTTCTCCTATTCTACATAATTCTTCTCCTACTATGTCACATGTTTATGCTGATCATCCTGATGAGATGTTTGTCCCTATGTTGTCCCATTCTTCTCCTTCTTCTTCTATTATTCCTTTAACTTCTGCTCCTACAATTTCTCTACCTTCTATTGTACCTCATCATTCTATGACTACTAGATCTCAGAATGGCATTGTTAAACCTAAAAAGTTTAATGGCATGACAGTAGTTGGTAATGAGTCTTGTTTACCAGTAAAAGAGCCTACTCATTTTTCTGAAGCCAATAAACATCAAGTCTGGCAACAAGCTATGAATACTGAGTATCAAGCCTTGCTTAAACAAGATACTTAGAGTCTTGTTCCTCCACCACCTGGTGCAAATATAATAGGATGTCAGTGGATTTACAAAATAAAGCATGACAAACATCGGAGGTATCTCATCCTCCATGGATATAAAGTCTCTTGGACTTGTCACGATCCACCTCACACTCAACGCTCTAAGAACAGTTTTAACCTCTTCTTAAATTTACACGAGATGGATCATTCCAAATGATATCATCCGACCCGTCTAGAAAAATGAAAGATAGTTGATCACATAACCGAGTCAGAATTGTCCCTCTAGCCACCATACGAATTAAATCATCATACCAAGGAAAAATGTGCTTAAATGGCAAAGTTTCAAAACTCACCCTAAAAATTAAGACCGAACAAGACACATTACTCTTCATCTCTCCCTCTAAACCATGAATATTTGTGCAAGAACCACCTACCCCCCAAATTTGAATACACTCCGTATGTCCGCAATCTATCGTGATAGCCTCTATTAAATTAACACATGGAACCATGGATTCAGGCGGCACATGCTATAACCCAAGCTCTAATGGGGACCCTACAAATGGAGTGGGTGGTTCACTCAGAAGAATGGGTCCAGGCTCAACTTTGATTTCTTGAGGAAGGGTGACCATAAGGTGTGTGGAACCAAGTAAAGTATTAACCTCCTCGATAGACTGATCAATATCAAAATTCTCAAAGTCAAAATGAGCTAAACAAGCGGCCAGCGGGTTATCGGTCAAAATATTAGGCAACGCCTCCTCCACTATGTCCTCTATGACATCGATTGCGAAGCAATCTTCTTCCACTAAAGGAGGTCTCACGGCCTTGTAAACATTTAGTTTAAAGGTCATGTTCCAAAAAGTCACCTCCATCTCCCCACTCCTCACTTGAATGTTTGCATTAGCAGTCGCCAAGAAGGGACGACCAAGAATAACTGGAGTTTGGTTTTTAAGGGTTTACATTAGTTCTATGTCAAGGACTATAACATCAGCCGAAAAGTATAAATAATTAACCTTAACAAGAACGTCTTTAACTACTCCACGTGGCACCTTAATGGATCTACCAGCTAATTGCAAGGTAACCGATGTGGGCTTCAACTCCCCAAGCCCCAATTGTTCATATACCGAGTGCGGAATCAAGTTGACACTAGCCCCTAAGTCTAAAAGTGCATGCTCTATGGCATGTTTTCCAATGACTATATCAATAGTCGAGGTACCTGGGTCTTGCAACTTAGAGGGAGCGTCAGACTAAAAAACAGAGCTCACTTGTTCGGTGAGAAGGACCTTTTTAGATACATTGGTCGTAACAACTCCAATTTTTAGTAAATAAAAATCTCGTTGTTTATTCGAATTCTTAAATTTCCTCTTGACTGGCTTATTGATTTTCTCATTGATCTCTGTTAATCCATCATACTTAGATTATATCTCTTGGCTAGTATAGTTAACTTCTAACCAAATTAGTTAGAAAGACTTAACCACGAAACCATTTAGTTACCTTTGGACCATTACCCATTGGGCGATAAATGTTAGGGTAATCTTTGTCCATTAGACAATAGGTCATTCATTAGAATATTTGGTTAGTACAAAGATATAGTAGTATATTGGTGTATATTCACATGTGCAAAGGACGTATTTACATTGTTTATTAGATATCCTTTTCCCCATTATCCATTGGTTATTAACTGCTAGAGAAACTATTGCCCATTGGATAATAATTACTAGGGGAATTGTTATCCATTGGTTAATGGCACCAATCTTCCAACAAAGTACTTGGATCTATTAAATAATCCCTACATAGATTTTTCATGTGCCTATATGCCTTAAAATATTTGGGTAAATCTAATCCCTAAATTTCTAAAAGTACTTTATTAATACTTAAGTACTAGTACTTTATGATTATTTTAATAAGGGAATCCTAGCATTATATTCTATTAGATACTTGGTACTTCTTTTTATATTTAAATATATGGATATGTGTACTTGTGAATATTTTTATGTAAAAGCCTAGATTTCCTAAAGTACAATATCTATTAATTTAATAGAAACATGTGTCTAATTAGAATTCTTTAATGAGATATTGATTTTGAAAATCTAGTACTTGTACCCTTGGCCATTATTATATATATATATATAGTGTACTTGAGAGAGAGAGAGAGAGAGAGAGAGAGATAGAGAGAGAAAGGAAGAAATAGAGAAGAAAGAAAGAAAGATAGGGTTGTACCACCATGATCTTCTTCATCTTTTCAAATCATTGGGTGTATCTTCTTCCTAGCCAAAATCTATCCTCTCATTGTCCTTCTATGTTTGTTTAAAGACTAAATCATGTACAAACTATCCTTCCTTCCACCAAATCTTCCAAAATCCAATCCAAGGTATACAAGCTAGCCATGCAAGCCTAAGATAACCCCATACCCTAACCTATCATGCTTGATATGTGAAAGATTGAGCTATGGAGAGAGAGAGAGGGGGCCGGCCTTTAGAAAGAGAGAGAGAGGGAGTCCAATTTTGACTATAAATAGAGCCACTCTCATGCCATTTCAACTCACACCTTCACTCCTTTGCTCTCACTTCTCTCTAGAAACCATTTCATTTTCCAGACAGCATACTGTCCCTTCGTAAATCCTCATTTTTCTCCTACCTAAAGTAGTTTCTAGAATCAACTTCCTTCACAAAAGTTGGATAGCACTTCTAGAGCTTCGATTTTAACCCAAGAACGATTGTATTAGGCCAAAGATTGACCGAGTTACTGCCATCCAAAGTTCGGTCCAGATTTGCGAGTTTCATCACCCGTAGGATTTTCCAACTAGCTTATTCAGCCCCGACTAGTTTCGGATCAAGGTAGATTATCCTTATCCCCTATCTCTAAGTATACGTAGAATGTCCCTAACCGTTTTCTTTAAGTATATAAGGTTATCTTTCACCTATGACGTTTGAAATACATGATAATTTACAAACTTGTTTTCGCTAAATGGAAGTTTGAGCATGTTTGAATAATCAACTTTTAACTTCGAATAAACATATGTTGTTTTGAACTTCCCACAAAGGAAGAAAGAACGATTTTTGAAAGGTAGAAACTTATCGCTTGTTTAGAAGTATTTGTATTTTGATCTTTAGGTTGGTTATGAGCATGCATACATGAATTGCTTGTAGTATAATATTGAGTTGGATGATCTTGTTAGATTAAAGATTTCAATGAATGATGTCGTATGTGAAAAGTCCTACCGCGAAGTCAATGCATGAAAACGAGACACGAAAATCGAGAAAGTAGAAACATGACACCTAAGGTGTGGTTTATGAAAATGCGTGTTTTGAAAAGGGTGAAATGTTTTGGAAACCGCAATGTAGCCGGACGTGGTAGCCCATTGTGTGGTGTGTGTTTTGTGTGCCAATGGGAACCCGGGACGGCGGAACCATTGTGAGGATACTCGGGAGACCGGAACGGCGGAACCGAGGTTGGGTGTGTGGCTTGGTTATCCGCGGAGAGGAGCCAATGCAAAGTGTGCCAATGGAATCCCGGGATGGCAGAACCATTGTGAGGATACTTGGGAACCCGAAACGGCGGAACCAAGGTTAGGTGTGTTAAAATTGAGTTTTTGAAATAATGAATGGTTATGAAATGAGGAAAACGAGACACGACTTATGAGATGTCGTGTATGAGAAACTCATAACTCTTGGACACCAACGATGATTGAATATCGAATGCGGATATGTCATTGTTAATTATTTTGACTAGATTAGCATGTGTTATGTGGAAATTGTTGACTTTATGATGTATTGTTTGCAAGTTAAGGGTTAGAGGGTTTGGATTATTCTATTGAGTGTTGTAGCTCATGGTGTTGCCTTTTTGGTGACCCTGACATATTATATTGGTAGTGACGCCGGTATAATATGTCAGACCTCTTAGATGAACAGGGTGAACTCTACACCTTGGAGGCCTTTGGAGCCGAAGAACTAGCCCGAATGGAGGAAGAAGCAGAGCAGTAGTTAGGAACCCTAGTTCTGTCCCTTGTTGAATAATTGTACTCTTGTAAAGACTTTGGGATGTAATAATGAGCCAGACTCACTGATTTATGTAATAAAATGCCCTTTTAACGTACCCAAAATTGGGGGCGTTACATTGGTTCTATTTTCCTCTTTTGAGTGCAAAGGTCCTTAAGAAATTTTGCATAGATTGGGACTTGTTTGATGGCATCTAAGAGTGGAATGTTAACTTTCACTTGCTTGAATACCTCAAGGGTATCGTCTATAGATACTCCCCTCTTAAGAAAGGGAGATGGTGCATTCAAACATGATGGGAACGGGGCTTTAGGCACATAGGGTGGCACCTTAGAGCCCTTTGACATGGGAGTGGGTGGTGTAGGTGTGACTAAATGGGTTCCCTTCTTACTTTATGAACTCTCCTCCCCAAAGTCATCGGGGTTGAAGGGAGCCAAATGCTCATTCGGCTTCTCTTTCTTTAGTCGGTTTTCGACCTTTCTCTTATTGCGCAATGTCATGACTTCTTTAGCGTCAGCAGGGGCGGTTTCATGAACCACAAACTATCATTTAGGGGGTTAGATAGGCTGACTGGGCAACCTACCTTATTCCCTACGACTCAGTGCATTGGCTATTTGACCCATTTGGGTTTCTAACCTCACGATGGACTGTGTGTTGGTGCGCACCTGTTGTTGGGTATCATTGACTTTGTCAACCGCTTGTAGCACCTTTTCCTTAAAGGATGGACCCCGTGAGGATTGGGGAGGTGCTTGCTGCTGGTTCTGTGAGAGATAGGCCGCAGGGTTAAACTGAGTGCTAAATGGCCTAGGTTGTTGGGCAAAACTGTTGCCCTGTTGTTCCGTCTTCCACGAGAAATTAGAATGTTTGGCCCTACCCGCATTGTAAGTACTAGAATATGGATCATTACCCGGTTGGGAGAAACCCCGTGCATTAGAGTACCCCTGTGCGGCGTTAACTTGCTCCTCCACAAAAATGGGAAATTGTGGGGCTGCAGGACAATCAGCAATGAAATGGGCTGGGCTAGCACATAAAGAACATGCCTCCTAATAAGGTGGAGGCTGTAAGGTGGCCGGTCCCAAGCAAAGAAGCTTTTCAACCTTTTCAGTCAATATTTCTACTTTAGAATGGAGATCATAAGATGGTTTAATCTCGTACATACCTCGTGGCTTATTAGAACCAGCAGTGACTGACTTACCTCTCCTCTCAAAAGAAACATTTTATAGGGACCCTTCGCTCATATTTTCGAACAACTGCTAGGCATTCTCTTCATGCTTAACCATCACAGAGCCTCCACATGAGGCATTAACCATCACACAATGCGGTAGAAGCAACCCGGAATAAAAACTATGTACTAATTGCCACTTAGGTTTGTCATGGTGTGGACACTTACAAATGAGATCCCTATATCGCTCCCCAGCCTCATAGAACTATTGTCACGCCCTCGATTTTTAACAAATAAATAATCCACTTCAATAAAAGATCCTTGCTTAACATAAATATTACCCAAAAGAGTTCCCAAGTTTAAGTAATTACAACTTTGGCACTACGGCCCAAATCAACTTAAATACAAGTATGAACCTGTTTAAGATATTACATACTTTATAATCAAGAGGAATTTAGGTATAATTAGTTACAAATCCATCTTTGTCAAAGGAAAGGCAATACAAGATGTTTAGTAACTGAAATGGAATTTGCTCCCAAAAGTCTTCATGCCCAAGCACACGAATGCATACAGTCTATTGTCCAGCATTTTGTCCTAAAAGAAAGATTATGTTGAGCTACACTAGCCCAGTAGGAAAATCTTTACCGATTCTATATGTAAATATGATGAAATGTGCAGGTGAAAAGAAGACAAGAAGTACGGGTCAATTGATAGATAACAATTGATTTAAGGGCATTCCAACATTCGATATATTCATCCGAACGCATGCCTATAGCTCAATGTACCACCAAGTTCACACGATGTTAAATAACTCGAGTAACCGCGACACAACTCACTATTGCCAATCACCTCCATTGGTATTTCCACCCCTTGCGTTACCGTATAACACCATAAGGATTACCGTGTTACCACCCCTTGCGTCATGGTGATCCCTAACAACTTGGGTCACCGCATTACCACCCCTTGCGTTGCGGGACCGTCTAAGTCATCGTATTACCACCCCTTGCGTTACGAGACTTCCTAATCCAATTTTCGACTCACATACCTACCTTCGTACTCAACAAGCAAGCTAAGACATTACACTAGTCACACGTTCACATGAAACGTCATACGATATGCCAACAACGCCATAATCATGCCACAAACATCATCAAGTAATCGATTAACCAACATAATGTATTTTAACAAAGCTTTTATCACAACAATCCTTATTCGATCTTTACTAACGGAGTCCAATGAATCATGATTAGCAACGATTAATCGTAGAAGGTCAATTGAGCATGTGAGAAAAGTTAAAAGACGTTTGAAAGGGGCTTAGGGACAATTAGAGCTCAATACGATCAACGAGGCACTAAAACAGCACAAGCTGTCCAGAAAAGGGAGGTGTATTGATACCCCGGAATCAGGTATCAATACCTGGCAAGCTGGAAATCCAGAGAAGGATGTGGTATCGATACCCCATATTTGGGTATCAATACCCCGCTGTTTCGAGGCGATTTTCTGCAGTTTTGACAGACATTCAAAGCACCAAAGGGGGACGATCAAAGCACAATTTCTACACCATATCAACATATATACACATAAAAGAGGTAAAGAAGTCCCTACGTCGAGTGAAGGAGCGAAACCCAAGAGATTCGAACAAGCCCTAGCTCCAAACTCCTTGAAATCAACCGAAATCTTCTCCCTGAGCTTCACCCAATACGATACAAGCCCGAGGTTGTGTTCTAGAGGTGAAAGCAAGATGGATCCTTGAGGTTTTGTGTGAGGTAGCTAGAGAGAGAGACACACACGGTAGAGAGAGGGAGAGGTCGGCGTGAGAGAGAGGGAGAGATAGAGATCAAAATGATCTCCTACATCACACACACCCCTTTTTATACCTCTATATCTATATATTACACTCATGCTCCCTCAATCACCTATTCTTTCACTTTAATCCTTGATTTAAATAACCACCAAATAAGCCACATTTTTCCAACTTGACATTTAATAAATATTTCAATAATTATAATTATCTGGGTCTCTACAGTCTATCCTCCTTAAAGAAATTTCGTCCCGAAATTTAAGCATAGCAACGAAGACACCTAATCAAGAATCCTAATCTCAAAGGCCGCCCCCCCACTACACAATGCTTCGTATCCACCCATTTCCGTGTCCACATAGTCAGAAAACTCTGTAACACTGCAGTTAACTAGCATAGCTTCTTATCCAAACCATCACCAAGTCCTAACATAAACACATATCAAACCACGAAGTCATAGAATTCGCACGAATTATAATCGTGTTATTAACCAATCCCTGTCCCACAACTCGTATCCATTCCTTTCACTTTCTACTGATCAATTTTGATTTCCCAGACTGTGTCCAAACACATGGTAGAATTTCATACGTTGTAACTCAACCACCACACCAAGTAAGACATAATCAACAAGTTCTAATAATTTTCAATATTAATTTGAGACAAGCTCCCTCGAAAGTCGAAATGCTAACTCAATGTTAATGTGTCTGACACGATGATGTCTAAACTGAACGATGATCAAAAGTCTGCAACTTACAATTTCTAAAACATAAGCGTAATGTCAAAGTCAGTAAGTAGTTTTAACGAATATCTAGCCTTGTTGAAGATTCAAGCCTAAGTAGTTTAAGAGTCCTTGTAGCATGCCCATCTGTGATGAAATTTTACAAAAGAATTGAATGGAAAAGTTTGCTTTTGAAAGACATTCGCAACAATTACGCAAAACACCTCACATGGTTATTTCAAAACAACGACAATCTAAATGACATAATAAAGAATTAGCGATGGGGCTGACTCCATGGTGGTACCATTCCCAATTTTTATTTTTTTTTTAGGAAAAAAGTTTTAAAGAACCCATTTCACCAAGCATTACCCCTTCTAGAAAAAAAAAAGTCTTGAATTTCAAACATATACACTTGTAACAAATCTTGAAACAAAAGTTCACTATCCCTCATGTTTCACCATGCTCGCTTGATACCCCAAGTAAGGATCTCAATTCAAGTTCGACATATGCCCTCAACGTCCAAACTAGTCTAGCTTGTTCAATATCTTACAGATAATTTAGCTAAGCTGTCACTAGTCCCACTAAGACCATAGTTAAGAAATTGAAAGATAGACAAAGCTATCATTAAACCATAAGCTAAAATAGAACAAAGAGTTGGGACAAAATGTTCCACTTAACACATAGCGTTACATCTAACCAAGAGGTTTGCGTCACCCACACAAACTCCTTCAAACACACGTACGCCTTCCATCCTGGCATCAAATCTATCCTCTAACCAAATTTTCCCTTTTTACTGGGTTTCCCTTACAAGTCTAATACACAAGTGCTGTCATAAATTCTTCATAGTACGTTTATCATATCACAATTTTCAAACATACATTCATACCAAATAAAAGTCCATACTGATATCATAACAACAGGCTATCGTAATTGAGTAGTCTATAAGGAGACAACAAAGCTGGTATCAACATTTTAGGTGATCTTAAGTGCCAAATCCAGGTCGATGTTCACAGTTTCTCATCTGAATACTTCACTTTTTTTGGTTCCTTTCATAAATCACGAACATTCACATTCGACATTAATAGCATGCAATCATGGTGTAAATGACGATCTCTTTTCACAATTTGAATCAAAAGACACATATTCACGACCATTACATTTCCACCCCTTGTGTTGCAATAAACATTACCCATCTATTGGGCCTCTGCATTACCACCCCTTGCATTGCAATAATCTTCACATTCTTAACTACAGCCTCTCAAATCACACTAGTCTAGCAGCTTTACCATTTGACATTTTCTCAAATCAATACAGAAGAAAGCACGCCAACAAAGCTAATTCAAAGAGTAATACACGTTAGTAATCTAATTGTTACAATTTCAATAAAGATACACAATACCACATCTATCACACAGGAATTCAACATTTGTTTCATATCTCCTTTTTACCACCTAACAGATCCCCTTCATGATATCACCGCGCGTTAGTAGTCTAACTTGCCAATACCTATAAAGACCTTTAGCTATATTACACCCATCAACACTTATCAACCATGAGTTCTTGCCAAACAATTTTACCAAATTCTATTCATCGTGCTACCAGTGTCAAATAAGCGCTCTACTGCCCAACGTCACATCACGACATCAATTAACTTATACATCACGTCAACAATTTTACTTGTCGAGTTATTGTTAAAAGTATAATCCATTTAATCGATTGTTGTCCATTTTCTATTCCAATTGCTTCATTGGATATCCAAATCTTCATTTCATAAAATAATCCTCCTTTATGCCACACATGATTTTTTTTTTTTGTTGATAATACGGTTATCCCCATTTCTAACTTTAACCTAACCATCGACCATCTCACATTACCTATTTCCTATAGCATTTTTTTTTTTTGTAATGGCATACCACTGGCTCTCCAAGTATCAAGAATACATATATCAATTCGTATGGGCAATAATAACTCTAATGCTTCTTCGGTATCCTCTTCTAAATCTCTGCAATTGGCACACTCTAATATTTTGAACCTAGTTCATACATTCTGGTTGACCCTAAATCTTCTACCCTTAGTCAAGGTTACCTACTATAATAGTCACTATAACTCAACCCCCCCATGGAGAACTTTATCTCTTATTGCAATAGGAACCTCCGTTATACTTCTCTAAATTACAATCTCCCACTATTGATGACAACCCTCCACCAATTAAATCCTCTTGTCTTTCTACAAGACATAAAGAAAAGTATCCTCTCATCTTTCAAACACATATTAGCTAAGGGTAACATAGGACCATTTCACATTCCTCTACCTGAATCATAAAGTTTCCATAATCATTACACATCATTTTCACATAAATAACGAGTTATCCAACACTACAACTTGACCTCACTTAGTCTAATAACTTAAAGAAAAGGGATACATTTGGTGGTCTCAAGACTGCACAAAGCGTTCAACCGTCAAAGACACTACAGCCCTAATTGCTTATATATATAAAAATCTAGCTAACAAGTAAGACTAAAGGTGCACCTAGCCACTCTCTAGGTGTAGTCACTCATAACAACCTGCTAGACTTAACTCCAAGCTTCCTCGCGTTCTGTCTTACAAACTCTAGTACATTCATTGACCTTACAAGATTCACAACTCGGGTCTAGATCACTTGTCACATCATTATGACAACTCGCTTTATGCCTAGGTCTAGATTCAATAGCGCGCAACACTTAGGGGTGTCGGTTCACTCTCAAGTAAGTAAGATCATATAAGTACATACCCCACACAACAAGAAGTAAGCATATACTCCACATAGCAAGAAGCACGTAGCATGCATGTGTTAGAAAGGCAAGCACATAAGCATATTACTCATAAAAGACAAGCGTCAGTCAAACATTCACCTGGACCTACAATAGTGACCGAATCCTTTCCTTTCAAGATTCAAGACTAAAGATATTCAAAGACTCTTCGTTATCACAAAGTAATTTACTCCATTACCTTCTCGATTTCATAAAGATAAACAGACAAGGTGATCTTAACAGCATCTACAGTTTTCTCATAATCCACCAATCTATTCATTAACTTCGGTTCCCCTCCAACACTAACACTCCTTTCAAAATCAAACACCTACTTAAGTAAAACCTTCAGGGTAACTGATTTAAAAGAATATATATATTGTTGAATTCCCTTGACTCAAAGACGTAACACTTTTCACCCTGTCATGATATTGTGTCAAACTTCTAAAAGTCACTATCGACTACTCATTTTCCCAACTTATTTGTAAACCAAGCGGTTTCTCACTATGACACGATAGCACACATATTTAAAGTATAGTGACACATTCACAATGAACTTATTAGACAGTATGAGATCATTAAACATGCATACTCGTTATAACGTCCCTCTTTGTTCTTTTGCAACTTGAAATTTCACATCAAAGCATTCCCACATTCGATAGTATGAGATCAACAATAAGTATTTTTTTTTTTAACTACGACATCGCATGATCTATCTAGATTTGGTTTTATAGAAAAAGAAAATCTTTCCATTGTTTATCTTGTTTAAAAAGCATCTATTCTAAATGTTCAATTAAGAAGTTGCGATGGCCAGTCGCACTTCAAATTGAATATCCTGAAATAGATTTTCAGTGTCTTAGAAAAAAAAAATTTGAGTTTCACACCTGTCATATACATCCATCTTTAGTAATCAAAACATCTCCTAACATAAGCATGTTAGACACGTTTTAGATTCAAACTCTATCACTCAAGATAACACAAACAGGCACCAAGAGTATTTAGCGTAAGACAAAGATAAATACATAGAATACTCACAAAACGTAACAACCACAAAGTCTAATCACATCACATCAACCACATTAAGACCTAATTTTCAACAAACATACATACATGTTCTCAGAACAAACAATTTCAAGCCATCACAAGAGTTAAATAAAGAAGCAATCAACTGCAAGCACCTTGTTTATAGGGTCAAGCCTCCAACTTCTAACACTGGTCGACAACGACACGTCGTTCTACTCAAATGTAAAGGCAATGCCATACAGTCCAAGAAATGTCAATTCACACAGGCACACACGTCATGCAAAAAGGTGCAACATTTTGAACCCATGAGACTAAAAGTCTCCCCACGGTCTCAAAGTATTCAAACCTAAACGCTCTGATACCAATTTGTCACGCCCTCGATTTTTAACAAATAAATAATCCACTTTAATAAAAGATCCTTGCTTAACATAAATATTACCCAAAAGAGTTCCCAAGTTTAAGTAATTACAACTTTGGCACTACGGCCCAAATCAACTTAAATACAAGTATGAACCTGTTTAAGATATTACATACTTTATAATCAAGAGGAATTTAGGTATAGTTAGTTACAAATCCATCTTCGTCAAAGGAAAGGCAATACAAGATGTTTAGTAACTGAAACGGAATTTGCTCCCAAAAGTCTTCATGCCCAAGCACACGAATGCATACAGTCTATTGTCCAGCATTTTGTCCTAAAAGAAAGATTAGGTTAAGCTACACTAACCCAGTAGGAAAATCTTTACCGATTCTATATGTAAATATGATGAAATGTGCAGGTGAAAAGAAGACAAGAAGTACGGGTCAATCGATAGATAACAATTGATTTAAGGGCATTCCAACATTCGATATATTCATCCGAACGCATGCCTATAGCTCAATGTACCACCAAGTTCACACGATGTTAAATAACTCGAGTAACCGCGACACAACTCACTATCGCCAATCACCTCCATTGGTATTTCCACCTCTTGCGTTACCGTATAACACCATGAGGATTACCGTGTTACCACCCCTTGCGTCACAGTGATCCCTAACAACTTGGGTCACCGCATTATCACCCTTTGCGTTGTGGGACCGTCTAAGTCATCGTATTACCACCCCTTGCGTTACGAGACTTCCAAATCCAATTTTCGACTCACATACCTACCGTCGTACTCAACAAGCAAGCTAAGACATTACACTAGTCACGTTCACATGAAACGTCATACGATATGCCAACAACGCCATAATCATGCCACAAACATCATCAGGTAATCGATTAACCAACATAATGTATTTTAACAAAGCTTTTATCACAACAATCCTTATTCGATCTTTACTAACGGAGTCCAATGAATCATGATTAGCAACGATTAATTATAGAAGGTCAATTGAGCATGTGAGAAAAGTTAAAAGATGTTCGAAAGGGGCTTAGGGACAATTAGAGCTCAATACGATCAACGAGGCACCAAAACAGCACAAACTATCCAGAAAAGGGAGGGGTATTGATACCCCAGAATCAGGTATCAATACCTGGCAAGGTGGAAATCCAGAGAAGGATGGGGTATCGATACCCCATATTTGGGTATCAATACCCTGCTGTTTCGAGGCGATTTTCTGCAGTTTTGACAGACATTCAAAGCACCAAAGGGGGACGATCAAAGCACGATTTCTACACCATATCAACATATATATACATAAAAAAGGTAAAGAAGTCCCTACGTCGAGTGAAGGAGCGAAACCCAAGAGATTCGAACAAGCCCTAGCTCCAAACTCCTTGAAATCAACCGAAATCTTCTCCCTGAGCTTCATCCAATACGATACAAGCCCGAGGTTGTGTTCTAGAGGTGAAAGCAAGATGGATCCTTGAGGTTTTGTGTGAGGTAGCTAGAGAGAGGCACACACACGGTAGAGAGAGGGAGAGGTCGGCGTGAGAGAGAGGGAGAGATAGAGATCAAAATGATCTCCTACATCACACATACCCCTTTTTATACCTCTATATCTATATATTACACTCATGCTCCCTCAATCACCTATTCTTTCACTTTAATCCTTGATTTAAATAACCACCAAATAAGCCACATTTTCCCAACTTGACATTTAATAAATATTTCAATAATTATAATTATCTGGGTCTCTACAACTATTCATTCTCAACTTGTTTGAAAGTGGTGATCTCCTATCAAAGTCGGAGTGTTTTTCCTATGGGGAAGAATTTATTAAGGAATGCCGCACTCATTTGCGCCCAAGATGTTATAGAATTAGCTGGCAAAGTACTAAGCCATTGTTTGACGTTCCCTATCAAAGTGAATTGAAACAAGATCAATCTCAATACATCCATCGAAAAATTATCATTAAAAGCATGGAACTGAGGGCTTCAAATTCAGTGATGTGTTGATATGGATCCTCTTGAGATTGCCCTTGAAACTTAGGGAGCATTTGGAGTGTATTGGGCTTAATCTCATAGTTGTTAGCCGTGATCGTGGGTAGTCGTACACATGATGGTGTAATGTATGCTGTGGGGGCGAAATGTGAGTTCAGAGGGAGGTGGTTAGGTACAACTAAGTCCCTCTGCTCATCAGCCATTGTGACTAAATTAGTCTTTTTGTGAACCCTGCGTCTCCTTTTTAAGTCTAGATTAAGAGGAAGAAGTTCGGGTTCCAAAGACCGAAGACCAAGCATGTAAGTTCAATACCCCTCAATTGTAAGAACGGGGTACTCTAGACACAGACGCAAATTCACCAAAAAGATGAACAAAACTCACAATGGGTAAACGAAATCGCTTTATATCACGTCACCGCTTCACCATTGTGATCTTTGCTCATTTTGTCGCCTCGTAACCTGTAGCTAAGAGTACCAAAACTAACAAACAAAATTACAATAAATAACAATAAACTAAAATAAAAACTAATCGAATTAATGCAACCATTCAAACTGTCCCCGGCAATGGTGCCAAAATTTGTCTGCATCGTTTCGTGTCAAAAATAAATTTATAAAAATCAAGAATTAACTACTACTCTGTAGAATAATGGTTACGACCAAGTATCGTTCCAACGGGGACTGAATGGCTAAGTTACGACAAATTCGATTAGTTTGCAGATGAGTTTGGAAAGAAAAGAGTTGATTGATTTGGTTTGTTTGGAATAACCTACTCCCTCCGTCTCTTTTTAAATGTCCCGCTTCGTAACTCCAATTTATTAAAAAAACATCATCATTACACCTTTCTCAATAACTTTTACCTCTACTTTCCCTATTTACTCTCTATGGAGACATCATCATTATACTTTTACTCACTACCTTTTCAAAATGAAATCTACTTTTAGGGGCAAAATGGAAAATGTACTAACTTTTACCCACTAATTTTACAAAATGGACACTTAATAAGGACAACCCAAAATAGAATACTGGACTTTAAAAAGGGGACGAAGAGAGTAATTAAATTAAAACAATGAATTAAAAAGTTTGAAAATGATGGAGGAAAATATCTAGGGTTTGGAATCCACTCCGACTGCGTAACAACAATATGCATAGGCTAGGTTTATTTATTCGAATCAAAAGAGATTATTGCTTGGGCTTGCAAACACTTTCGATAATTGTCAAGGAAATAATCGAGTTGTTAAAAGGCATAGACCATCCCATAGCATGGATTGTCTCTCAGTAGCACGGTTTGGCCACCTAACAGCACGATCCGTCTTACGAGCCTAATCTATCTCAGAACTCCAACCTCAATCAGTGAAAACTATTGCAAAACTAGATATTTGGAATCTAGGATACAAATACTCAATCGATAGAAAGAATTAAAATTAATTCATTCATTTGTAATGAAAAGGGTTTTGAGTTTTACAATCAATCCGAATATTAAAACCTAAATCTATGAATATACAAAACTACTTGGAACGGAACAGTGCTTCATCTTTTCCCTAGACAAGGGGTTTAGCCGGCCATGAGAACGTGCGCAGCTTTTTCTTCTATTTTGCTCTCATCCCAATGGCCTCTCCACCGTCGTCATGTTATGTGCGTGTATTGCTCCTTTTATATGTGGTCCCTCAAAGCAAAACCCTCCTCTTAGGTCAATCAGTTGCCAGGAAAACAAAGCCTTTTTTCCTTCTGGTCCACGCTCACGATTTTCGCCAATAATGGAGTTAATGCACTCCAGGTCCTCAGAGCTGAGCACATGTTACAAGTAGGCCCCTAAACTTATTAAAGTTTGCACTTTAACTCATTAAAATGTTAAACCTTCAAATGCCTACAAACACAAGAAACATCTCCAAGTAACAATATAAGTGGACTTAACAAGGATAAGTTAGGAGGAGCTAATATGAACATTTAGGCGTCTATCATTAGCACCTTTAGTTGCTTTTTCAAACCTGCTTGCAACTTGGGCCTTGGGGTTCATGACAAGTATGACATTCCATCAGCATTTTAAGAGTCAAGTCATCCTTTTCCTTTTTTATTGGCCAATTGGTAAAACAAAATAGTAGACGGACAATTTCGTTTTCAAAAGAAAAAAGCAAAGATAATAAATTTTAACATGCTTTTTTGACCTTATAGCTTTTGGACCGAGCTGGTCGACCTAGATAGAGTGGGTGATTTTTCTCCGAAAGAACACTACATGAAATAATACTTTTTGCGACGGTATTTTACCATCGCAAATAGTGACTTACCATTGCTAAACCCTTTTGCAACGAGATCGTGACGGGAATGAGCGGTGGCAGATAGTGGGGTGACAAATACTTTTCGCAACGGGTTTTTACCGTGGCAATACTATTTGCGACGGGTAAAATACCGTTACAAAAATTACACAAAAATCAGAAGTCCTATTAGTGACGGCCTAGCCCCGTTGCAAATGGCAAATAAAAATTTTAAAAACACTATTTTCTTAATCATGTGAACAACTTGTCCAATGAAATCAGAAGCCGACCCATAATACCTGTGTTCGTACTGGTATGAATGATTAACCTCTTTACTTTGCTTTCCATGTCCGAACCAGCTTACCCCTTTAGTTGCTTTCTAGATGATTTCGGCATTCATATCTCGATCTCGAAAATTTATACTCCCTCCGTCCCTTTTTTAATGTCCAGTATTCCATTTTAGGCTGTCCCTTAATAAGTGTCCATTTTGTAAAGTTAGTGGGTAAAAGTTGGTACAATTCCCATTTTGCCCCTAAAAATAGATTCTATTTTGAAAAGTTAGTGAGTAAAATTGTAATAATGATGTCTCCATAGAGGGTAAGTAGGGAAAGTGGAGGTAAAAGTTGATGTGAAAGGTGTAATGATGATATTCTCTTAATAAGTTGGAGTTACGAAACGGGACACTTAAAAAGAGACGGAGGAAGTAATATTTACTAATTTATAGTATTTTATAATTTTGAAATGTTTGTTTGAGAAAAGTAATTGCGTTTATCAAATAAGATCAATATCACATATAAAAGGTTTCCATGTAAGTTAACAAAATCATAGTTAACTTTTTGAGAGGTCTAAGAGCATCTCCAATCCACCCAAAATAGAGGATGGATGTGATACATTGAGGGGAGATTTTATAATTTATGCTCTTTTTTCTTCACTTTTTGTACTTTTTGGGAGAATTTTTGAGGGACCCACCGTCCTTTTTAGAGTTTGGTCCTCCAAAAGTAAATTTGATCCTCTAAAAATGGAGGACCAAAAGTAAATTTGGAGTACAAAATTCCTCCAAACTCTAAAAAGGACGATGGGTCCCTCAAAGATTCTCCCAAAAAGTACAAAAAGTGAAGAAAAAATGGAATAAATTACAAAATCTCCCCTCAATGTGTTACATCCATCCTCTATTTTGGAGGAAATGGAGATAGATTGGAGATGCTCTAAGATGATGAAACTGTCATTCGGCATGGGACGGGGAGGTAACATTTAATTAGGTTCTTGGGGGCAATATATGAAAAATTAACGGGTCAAATGGGTAAAAGACTAACAAAAATTCTTGGTATTCTACCTAAATTTTCCAAACCACACTTACCACGACTAGTGCATGCATGTGAGAAATTATTTTTGTAGATTTTGAGATTTTAAATTGTTAGAATCAACTTTGAGCGTTTATCAAAAATACTAGATAACAGATTTTTAGATTTTACAAATTCTGAAAAGCTAAAAAAATGAAATTCTGAAAATTTCAAATCTGAATTTGGGTAGCTTTTAGTGGACTTTGACTTCAAATGAAAGCAAATGGAAGTTTTGAAGGAGTCGTTATTGACTACGAAGACCGGAAATCTAAATCTGTTTAAATGAGTGATAGACTACACTAGAGAATTGAATAGACATCGATATTGAGAAAAACTTATTCACGGAACTTCGTGAATAAATTTTTACAAAGGTGAATTGTGCGCGTCTGTTTCAGCCTTGAATGGTCCGAAAAAATTGTACAGTATCCGAGTCCATTGCTTGGGGCTTAAGGCTCGATTTTTGTTTTGTTTGGCTTATCATACTGCAATGAAGGAAGAATTTACTAACAGATATGGCATCAACCATCTCTGTGATTAACTTGCAATATGAATGTTTATTAGTGACGGTTGAATCCGTAAATAAGCCTAGGTAGCACCCACAAGGAGCTAGCCACCACCCCTAGCCAACAAGAATTACAATGCCAAACTCACACAACATAAGAAAGCAGAGAGAAAAATTGGCTCAGAACAGAGGCATACATGTTAAAACCTAGGGTTTACAATACTTCGCAAAAAACCGTCACTCAAAAACCACGATACACAAGTTCAAATTCATGAAGGCCAAATATTCTAAACCTTGTGGTCAGCATTGCCTGGTCATTAACTTCAGCACCCCGAAATTAGTTAGAAGTAGGTGCAGCCCGGACATCCGGTTAAAAAAATTTAAAAAAAACCACAATACACAAACAGAGTGACAGCATTACAAAACGACCAGATACGATACGAGGTTAGATATACAGATATACGTGTATATGTAGAGAGAGAAGGAGAGCTTACAACGTCTCCGACATCCGCGATTCGGACGGAACTAGGAGAGAGTGGGGTACCGAACAGACAACAGACGGTTGGCAGGTGGAATAACTTGCCCAAAAACATCAGTGGTATACGAAGGGATACAATTTGGGGTACGTGTATGGTCTTTCTCCTGTGTTACAGCACGAGTGACCCGTAAAGCTCCGTACAAACATGGGCCGTTTCAGGCCCACTCCCAATTCGGTGATACTATTAGGGGGTTCCAACATGGGCCGTTCCAGGCCCACTCCCAATCTGGTGATACTACTAGGCAGGTGAAAGAGAAAAATAGAGGGAAAAATGAAGAGGAAGAAATTGTAGGCTTGCGTGAACAACATGACAAAATGCAATAACTTGTAGTCCAAATTTTAGGGGCTTACGAGGTGGTTAAGGCCTAGAACTTAAGAATTTGCTTTAGGAAATTGATTTTGGCACTCTTGTTTTAGTCATTGGCACACCACTTTGTGTCTTGATCATGCGAGATTACAAAACAAAATATGAAGTACCACTGACTAAAACTAGAGTGCCAAAATCACATCCCTTTACTTTATCTTAAGTTCTCATATTTGAAACCTTCCGAGTGTTATCAATTTTTTTGGGGTCAGTTCATACGGAGATTTGCTCTGGTTTTAATTGGGCTCCATTTAAATGGGCAATCGAATTAAGCTTCAAAATTAATCGAAGTGCATATATACTGATCCGGACACTTGAGTTAGGAGTAATAAAAGAGCACAGAATACTTTACTACCATGCGTAAGGACCATGAAAATGTGAAATTTCTTTATCCAGTACATCACTTGGCATTTCTTTCAGTTGTGAAATGGTTGACCAGGACTATGGTGGAACAAATCATGAACCATCTGTCGTCCAAAAGTCAAGTTCTGTTATCGAGAGGTAATGGATCTTTCTCCGCCCCAGAAAATTCAAGATGACATTTTAGACCAATACAACAAGCCAACAACAACATTATGATATGCCAAAAGATCAAAATTACACAACCCTCTACATTCCAATAGATCGACTAATTAGCCATATACATATCCATAATGAAAAATGCTATTTTGTGTGGGTGCATTTTTCTCTAATGAAAACCATTAGATCTACGTTCGCATTTTAATTGCAAAGAAGATCAAGTGTCCACAACCTTATGTTCAGGACTCACTATCTACCTAATAGTTGTAACTATCTTGAACAGGATTGATCAATGGCCAAATTTATACAAATTTGGTGCAATGGTTAAGTCCTTGGAGTTTCTCTCGATCGTTCAGTAAAAATACTCTTCTGTGCCAGTAAGACATAGTGGGATCTTAATTTCGATCTCGAAAAACGTGTGGTGAAACCCAATGCAAATATGACTATATAGTACTGAGAGCAATACTCTTTGACAGATATGTGAAGTAGGCTATTTGCATATCCATTATGTGGTCAAAAGAGCAATGGATAACTCCTTCAGAGATCACTATATATATGCATTCCTACTCATCCTAACCTATATGCTACAATTCATCGACAAAACTCATCCCATGGTGTCCAATGGCTCCCAAATATCCCCTTTTCTCCCTCTTCTTTCTCCCTCTCCTATCTCTCCACTTCCACATCTCAACAGGCCAACAAGTTTTTTTGTAAACTCCGTTTACTGGCTCCCCAACAGTGGTCTGGCAGCATTAGATATAGATTCCACTTTGTTCACTCACATATTTTGTGCTTTTGCTGATCTTGATTCCAATACCAATCAAGTCACTATTTCCTCCTCAAACAATGCCCTATTTTCTTAGTTCACCAAAACTGTCCAGCTTAAAAACCCTTCTGTCCATCGGCGGTGGCTCCACCGACAAGACCGCCTTCGCTTCTATGGCTAGCCAATCGGCTTCTTGGAAAAGTTTCATTGATTCTTCCATAAACTTGGCAAGGTAAGTAATGTTTGTAAAATCAATCCTCGTAAGTTTAGATTGAGGTTTATTTCAATTGTTTTGTTTTGTTTTGTTTTGAACTAAAAAGACATGTCGTTGTCCTAGGTTGTCAATTACTCCCTCCGTCCCCTTATTATAGTCCAGTATTCCATTTTGGGCTGTCCCTTAATAAGTGTCCATTTGGTAAAATTAGTAGGTAAAAGTTGGTACATTGTCTATTTTGTCCCTAAAAGTAGATTCCATTTTGAAAAGTTAGTGAGTAAAAAGTGTAATGATGATGGGTAAGTAGGGAAAGTGGAGAAAAAAGTTGATGTGAAAGGTATAATGATGATATTTTTTTAATAAGTTGGAATTACGAAGTAGGACATTTAAAAAGGGACAGAGGGAGTACTAACCACATGACTTTCGTGACTACCCTTGATTTTACCACAACTTTGAAATATCTTTCCTCTTCCTTACAAAATTAATTTTTTTTTTATCACATTCAATGGGTTTTTTTATTTTATTTTTACCACTTGAGAATGACATCCATATGTCTTGATGCTATAAATATTGACGAGATTTGTGATTGTCCTAAAGTTGTTTTAAACCGTCAAAATTTGCACAAAATGAGGCTCAATCATATGATTTTAGAATGACATGATTGTCCTAAAGTTGTTTTAAACCGTCAAAATTTGCACAAAATGAGGCTCAATCATATGATTTTAGAATGACATCCATGCGTCTCGATGCTATAGATAATTACGCCCGGAAGCAAATTGATAGGGAAAAAAAACTTATTGCTTGTGAAGCTTTAAGAGAGTGTTTGCTTTGGTAATTTGCAAATTACAAATTTCATACAGTCTTCTCATAGGCTCCATTTTTGACGTCTAATTAAAGACCCAACAGGTCATATAGCTTCCATGGCTTGGATCTTGACTGGGTGTACGACAATCCACTTCAGAAATGGCCAACATGGGCGTCCTCCTCGACGAGTGGCGGGCCACGGTGGCAACCAAGGCCCAATCCGCCGGACAACCACCGTTACTTTTAACTGCGGCCTTCTATTACGCACCAAGCATTAATGGGCTGAACTATCCCGTCCAGTCCATATCCAATACCTTGGACTGGATCAACTTGATGGCTTAATTATGACTTCTACGAGGACCCTACATGGGCCAAAGTGACCAACTCACACGCAGCCTTATATGATCCGCCGGCCTGATTAGCGGCAGTTACGGGGTCGGGTATTGGATCCAGGCCGGGATGAGCCCAAAGAGTTGGTCCTCGGAATGCCCTTTTACAGGTACGTGTGGCGGCTCGCAGACGCGAAAGCGGCAGTTACGGGGTCGGGTATTGGATCCAGGCCGGGATGAGCCCAAAGAGTTGGTCCTCGGAATGCCCTTTTACAGGTACGTGTGGCGGCTCGCAGACGCGAATAACCACGGGCTTATGGCACCGGCTGATGGGCCGGCAGGATTGGGCAATGGGGCTATGCGTTACGGGGAGATCTTGGGGTTCATAGCCAAAAACAAGGCTGCAACGGTGTACAATGGCACAATTGTTTCAAACTATTGTTATGCTGGGACAACTTGGATAGGGTACGATGGCACCCAGAGCATCTCTGCCAAGGTTTCATATGCTAAACAGGAAGGGTTGCTTGGTGTTTACACCCATTTTTTGCACCAAATTTTGGGTTAGTACTGGAGGGCCATTTAATTAACATTTAATTAATTTGGGCCATTTTTTATGAGTTGCTTGGGCTAAAAAATTAATAGGCCGCATTAATTTTGTGATTTAGAGCAAGGCCAAATTAACTTTTGTCCAAATGAAGCGAGATGCACCGAATAATTTTCCTACTTGGATTATTATCAAGCCAAAAACACATGGAAGTCAGATTCCTATGAAAATGGAGCACGCCCAGATTAATTCGTGGGAAGCAGTTGAGTATTGGAAATGGATAATGTGGACACTTGGCATCTCGATGTTGCTTTGGAAGTTTTCTCAACTGCCCATGATCTACCAAGTGCCAAGAAATAGGAAGTGGAGGGAAAGCCACAGTTTTTTATTATTTCCTCCAACTTGCTTACGATTAAGGAAAAACATGTGGGTAATTCTAATAACCACCCATTAGCCCATGATGTGCGTGGATGAAGAACTTACATGGGACACTTGGCATTACTAGGAGAAGCTGGAATTCCTCTTGCATGCAAAGCCGTGGCCTATAAATAGAAGAACTCAAGAAGGAAAAAGGGTTCCTACACCAATCAAGCCCAGCGCTTAAACCAAAGTCTTCCCAGCGAAACAATTATCTCATCTCTCTCTCATTTCTATCTCTCTTGTACCCCCAACTTTATTATTACGACATAATGAAGTTATTCCGTCTCTCTTGTACCCCTAACTTTATTATTACGACATAATAAAGTTATTCTACGTTTGTTTTTCTTTTTCTCACACGGTTGGGAAATTTTAAGTCCACTATTATTGTGGCAAACCACAAACCTCATTGTGGCCTCACCTTTTGGGTCATACGCAATCGCACTACATATGAAGTCAGATCGAGGCGCCCACGCCTTTCATACGTTGGACGACGACAAGTCCTGGCTCGCCCTCGCTCACATCGCACACGCCATTGGATTTTCCGCTCACGCCTACCCGGCGGAAAAGTGGGGAACATTTTTTGGCACGCCCGGTGGGACCCCAATCATTTCAAAGGGTATCACGCCGATTCATTGACATGTCAATTCAATACGTTGAATTGGATGTTGAAATTCGGCGTCTTAATGAAGAAATTCGTTGGCGCGATGATAAGGTCAACGAGCTTGAAGAAAAAATCTACCGTCTCGACATAGAGAGGCTCCGACACCATCATACAGAGGATGGGTATAGCGACACACTAAAATCCTACATTGATGCAATTCATGGGCTTGAAGATGAAGTTGATAGGCTTGAAGATGAGGATCGCCAATTACGTCATGAGGTAAACTGTCTCTTTAGTGCCAAGTCACATGGTTATCCACATATCATATCTTCAGACCTGCCCAAACAGCATGAATTCCAAAATGGTGGGCTTGATGATCCTTCTGCTCAGACCTTTGGGGGTCAAGTTGGCACTCAGTCCTGTACTGTTGCATCCAACGAAGGACTCTCACAGGAGTTCATAGATCCCTTGCATGCATCTTTGCGTGAGATTAAAGATTTGGTAATCAACTCTAGTAAGGCCGTTGAGGACTCCAAGAAACCCCTTGAGGACTCTAACAAGACCATTGAAAAATTAAGGACTGATCTCAAAGATAAGGAGTCAACTCCTATTCCACCACGGATATCACAATTTAGCACTTTAGGCCAAGCTTCAGGCCTGAATGTCTCTAAGCAAGCTTCTAGCAAGCACTTTAGTCCTTCAGGTTTCTCTCAGTCCTTAACTGTTGAAAGCCTTGCACTCGGGGGGGCAAGGAGGCCAAAGAATTGAACTCAGGGGGCAAGAGTCTAAACAAGTTTCTAGCAAGTACATCAGACCTCCAGGCTTCTCTAAGCCCTTAGCTTCCAAATACCCTACACTCGGGGGGCAAGGAGGTCAAGGACTTGGACTCGGGGGGGCAAAGTTCTCAGCTCAGCCCTTTGAGGATTCCCAAACAGCGGCAAGGTCTGGATAATAAACATCAAAATGATCAAGGCAACAGTCTCAGATCTGAGCGCAACAACCAACATTCAGGAATGTTCCAAAAACTTTTGGATGGTAAGCTCTTTCCATGCCTAGAGGAGAAAAGAGATAGGTCTACTTCAATGCAAGGGGAACATCTTAGACCTGGGAGGAGCCAGCATATGGAAAGTCCTATTATGAGGCAAGATCAACCTATTCTCTCCTCTCAAGAACTTTCTCAAGTGTCTGAAGAGTTACAACATCCAGATTCAGTCCTAAGCAGTGAGCAGATTATTGGAGTAAATCAAGAACGATCCAGACCTGCCATCAGCCCTATGGGCAGGACTGAATTGCAAGTTGCACCCATTCCAAAACAGCAGGAATTGAATGAAGAGGAGGAAAATGGCGATATTCCAGGGCTTGATCACGATTCATTTGTTCTCGGAGATCCCCCTCCACCCCCGGTTCATGAAGGCCTTTTTGGCATTGTCCAAACTGCCAAAAGGTATTATAAGCGTAGGCCAGTTTTAGGCCTTAAATGTGTAGAATTGTGCCCACATTGGATTTGTGGGGCACATCAAAAGCGAGTGTTGTTCACTTGGCTTACACAAAAACGCAAAAGTGGTGTCAAGAAGGGTTAAGAATAAAGAAGAGTCCTTCATGGGCCGAACTAGCACCTCTAAAATGTTTGGCCATGGCCTATCAATCCTTGAATCGGCCCTATTAGAGTTTTACTTGGCCTTTTCTTCAAAGGTGAAGGCCTTTTTTATTTCATTAAGCATGCCTGAAAGTTCAAAGCAGAGGTTCAGACCTTCAAATATATTTTCAACCCTTTCCAGGCCTTTTCATCATTCTATGGTTTCTCTACAACCTGGCCTGGACGCAGGACTCTATTGGTGTAAACAGGCTTTTGTTATAGGTTCGAAGGCCCTTTGTCTAGGCCTGAACCACTATTATAAGCATTCCATGCAAGAGTTCAAGCCTTTCAACATACTTTGAGTCCTTTTTAGGCCTTCATGGGTTTATGATTTCTCTACAACAAGGCCTGGACACAAGTCCTATCTACAGGTACGAAGACTCTTTGAGCTCTTTGTCTAGGCCCGAGCCAATATTATAAGCAATTCAAACTGAAGTTCAGACCTTTCCCGTAGGACTGAGTCACTATTATGAGCACTCAAAGTGGAGATTCAGTCCTTCCAATATGAGGTTCAGTCCTTGCCAGGCCTTTTTATGGTTTGATCGTTTTTCTACGATTAGACCTGAACACATGCCTTGGTTGGTAGAAATAGGCCTGATAAAAGGTGCAAGCATCATCAAATCACTCGAAGAAGTTCCGAAGAATGCAGAATGAGGCATTTATCTCTAAGAGATGCCTTTGAAAGGCCTATCCAACAAAAAGATAGCCGGTAGATTCCTTCCAATGTCTAAATTCAGAGAATTTTGTCAAAGTTCTGAAGGGAACATGAAAAATGCCTAATGCCTACCAAGTCCATAGGCAAGGCAAATAAAAGAAAATATGCTACAATAGAGGACTGATTGGATGCCAAAAACAATTTTCTTTTTTATACATACCTTGATCCTAAAAGTAAAGAATCAAGACATGAGGGGCATTGTTTACACCCGTTTTTGACACCAAATCTTGGGTTAGCACTGGAGGGCCATTTAATTGACATTTAATTAAATTGGGCCATTTTTTATGAGTTGCTCGGGCTAAAAGATTAATGGGCCACATTAATTTTGTAATTAAGAGCAAGGCCAAATTAACTTTTGTCCAAATGAAGTGAGATGCACCGAATATTTTTTCTACTTGGATTATTATCAAGCCAAAAACACATGGAAGTCAGATTCCTATGAAAATAGAGCACGCCCAGATTAATTCGTGGGAAGCAGTTGAGTATAGGAAATGGATAATGTGGACACTTGGCATCTTGATGTTGCTTTGGAAGTTTTCTCAACTGCCCATGATCTACGAAGTGCTAGGAAATAGGGAGCGGAGGGAAAGCCCAGTGTTTTTTATTATTTCCTCCAACTTGCTCACGATTAAAGAAAAACATGTGGGTAATTCTAATAACCACCCATTAGCCCATGATGTGCGTGGATGAAGAACTTACATGGGACGCCTGGCATCACCAAGAGAAGCTGGAATTCCTCTTGCATGCAAAGCCGTGGCCTATAAATAGAAGAACTTAAGAAGGAAAAAAGGTTCACGTACCAATCAAACCCAGCGCTTAAACCAAAGTCTTCCCAACGAAGCAATTATCTCATCTCTCTCATTTTTATCTCTCTTGTACCCCCAACTTTATTATTACGACATAATGAAGTTATTCCGTCTCTCTTGTACCCCTAACTTTATTATTACGACATAATAAAATTATTCTACGTTTGTTCTTCTTTTTCTCACACAGTTGGGAAATTTTAAGTCCACTATCGTTGTGGCAAACCACGAAGTTCATTGTGGCCTCACCCTTTGGGTCACACGCAATCGCATTACATACGAAGTCAGATCGAGGCGCCCACGCCTTTCATACGTTGGACGACGACAAGTCCCGGCACGCCCGCGCTCACAACGCACATGCCATTGGATTTTTTGCTCACGCCTATCTGGCGGAAAAGTGGGGAACACTTGGTTACCTTGCTTGGCATGTTGTAGCTGGTAACAATTGGGATCTCTCAAAACAAGGTATATAGGTCTCAATAGGGCTGTCCATAGTCCGGATCGGATCGAATTCGTATGGATCCAATCTTAATCCGTATCTCACGGTTTTTAGAAAATAAAATCCAATCCTAATCCAAAAGTCTTAGGGTTCGGTTTGGATTTCGAACCGTGAATCACGGTTCGATCCCGGTTTTATCCACGGATTTCCTTTCAAAAAAATAAAATGATACTACCAACATAATCATATTCCAAATAAAAATGTGAACACTAATTTTCATAAATATTGTCCAAATTGAAAAGGCAGTAAAGGCATTAAGACAATAAACATGATAAAGGCAGCAAAGCAGCAACCAAATAAAACTAAACATTGTCCAAAATACACAAATTCTGGTCAAGCATGATCTACTTATTAGATCCCATAAAAACGAAACAAAAAATAGCAAATTAGTTTCTCAAAACAAACAAGCAAATTAGTAAAATTATAATTATGTGTATATTATATATATTACAAACACATATCAATATTTTTATTTTTTAAAATATCTTACGGTCCGGTTCGGTTAATCCACGGTTTTGACACTACGAGAAATTTGGGATTTGCCAGCGGCCAAAAGTGTTGACAGAGGTGTCGCAAAGCGCTGCTATAGCCCTGTATGCCCCATACCAACGCTTGGATAAAGCGCTGGTGGTCGACCATCGAGATAGCCCTATACCAATGCTTTTTGCAAGCGTTGGTATAGCTTTTCTTGTGCCAACGTTTGCAACAAGCGCTGGTATATCTTTACTTGTGCCAGCGCTTTGTTTTCCAGCGCTTTTGGGCATTGGTATGGACACACTTTTACCAACGCCAAAAACATTGGCGTAGGTGTAATTTATTTATTTTTCATAAACTTTTACCAACGCTAAAAAACATTGGTATAGGTTCATTTTTAAAAAAAAATAATAATAATTACTACACATTCAGGTAGCCCTAATAGAATAGATATTAGCCACTTTTGCCACATATCTGATCACTAACTTTTCCTAAGAACTTAAAAATATCGAAAAGCAAAACAATTCATTCTTCATTGAAAAAAACAAATAATCCATAGGAAATACCACAAGCATAAGGTATGTTCCATAACATGTCAACATTCAAAAGTAGATCAAATGTTCACAACCCTACCAAAATATCACAATCCAACAAGTATGCATATTGCCTAAACTACATGGAATAGAAAACTAATCAAAAGTTGAAGATGCCATACTTAACATCTTCCCGAAAGAGCTTTCAAAATGACGGGTTGAAATCACGCTTTTAGCTAGACTATCCTATTACCTGCAATGTAAATGACGAAAAATAAGAACCAAGTTTATCTTTTAATTAACTCCTATGATATTAGATGTAGCAGTTTGTATCGAATTCCACCAATAAAGCAAACTACAGATTAAATTGCTCACAACTCCGGCTCTAGGACAAAAGCATCAGAATGCATGACACTGAAAATCTGATTGCACCATCATTAGCATCCTAGTCCCATAAAGCAACAAAACTAAAATTGGACCAGAACAGCCACATGGCCAAAGGCCAAATAATAGTCTAAGTTAATAGCAAGATATGACTAGCTAGAAGCCCGTCTTCATTAGGATAGGAGTAGAACAAAAGTAGGACACGTATTGGACACGGGGACACAGCGGGGACACGCCCAAATACGTATTGGACACGCCACGTGGTGGGTCCAATAAGTCTTATATTTTTTATAGGGGACACGACTAGGGACACGCCGGGAACAAGCGGCGTGTTCCCCGCCGTGTCTGTATTCCTATTTTTTTAGAATTTTTGTGTCCCGTATCCGTGCTACAGCCTACATAGATGCAGGCTGCTCAAAATTTTCAGAGACTTGAATGCCATTCTTTTCATTTAAACACTAAATGACAGTAAGACCCAAAAAGTTGTTTCCAACTAAGTTCTATCAAAATGACATAAGAAATTTATAGATTGTAGCACACGTTGTTGCCTAATTTGGAAGATGAGGAATGAAGCTATCTTTCAGCAAAAGGAAATCAATTAGGAGGATTTAACGAATCTGGTAAAATACAGGATTGCATGGTGGGTGAAATTAAAATGGGGCAACAACGATTACTCTGTCAACGACTTCATTCATAGCATGGGGAGCATCCTAACTGGAATGTAAAACCTTTGCATTCCATTTGGGAGGCTTCCTTCTCCTTTGTGCGCGTGTGTTCGGTGCGTGGTATCCTAAAGGTGTGTGCTGGTGTGAGTTGTGAGTGTTGTGTTCACTAAAGGTGTGTCGTGTCCATTAAAGGTGTCATGTCGTGTCGTGTTCATTAAAGGTGTGGTGTGTGTGCTGGTGGGTGCGTGCGTGGTTTCCTATTCTGGTGTGTGTTGTGTGCTCTTATTAAATTTCCAAGGACTGATATCCATGAAAGATCAGACTTCAACAACAGCTTATGGAAAACTTACTCAAGCAACAGCTCACTTATCAATAGATTTACCGTGGAGGAAGCACCAATCAATCAACAGAAAGGCCGACTTAAGGATTCTACGAGAGAAAACAGACAACAGATCAGAGAAATCAATACCTCAGTAATAGCTATGGCTAACTACATGTCTTTTATGGGACATGTCTCATGGATTCTTATGGACTCTCAAGATAAAGCCCACAGATTGGAAAGTTTGGTTTCTTGATTAATGGGAGAAATGGTTTACTGGTATCTCCGGCTCAAAGGATCAAAAGGATAGCAATCTGTTGTTATGTATTTCAGTAGTGTGTTCGATGATGAGATTGATAGAGATTCTGTTTGTAAACGATATATTTTGCTGATTCATTGACTCCTTGTCAGCTTGTTCTTTTTTGGGTCCGTGATTGGGCATATGATTGTAAAGTAAATTCAGTTCGTGTACAATGTAAGAAATGTGCTATTCAAAAAAAACCAATGAAAGAATGTACCTCCATTAGAACATTCGATGTCATGACTTGCATGTGATGATCTTTGATGTGCATGCTGAGAAGCCTGATCAAAAGGGCCATTACAACAGTCTCCAACCTTAGATATGCAATGGAAAATTTGCATAAGAATCTAAACAAATACATATATAGACTAACATAAGTGGTCCAATACTTTTATTGAACTAAAGTGGTATAATACACATTACAGATTTCATCAAGTTAAGAAAATGTAATAACCTGTAATCTAGTTACCTCAGACATATGTCTCATCATGAAAAAGTGCTCATTTCAGCCACTTGTTCTTTTAAAGTGCTCATTTCAACCGCTTGCGCATGCACCATATCTTCTAGTTTATGTATAGTTTCTTTGTCTCTCATTCTCTCTTCTTCATCAGCCATATTAAACCTTGGAGAAGCTGAGCAAGTTGAGCTGCTACTTTTTGGAGTAGGCCCAAACCCACAACCCGGAACACGACCATGCCACTCTTTAATTTGTAGGAATCACTTGAGAATAAACATCATCGTGGGACCAGTTCATCTAATCAATAATAAGAAAGTTCAATATTCAGTTGTATAGTTTTTTGTTTTTTATCGACAAACAACTTATATATATGAAGCATTATGAGCAGAATAATACACTAATATAGTGTGTATACTTAGAACATTGGAAACGAGTCTGAACTATTAGAAACCCAACTTGACCTAATTAATTTGCAGCAGAGTAAGAAAAACCATTCAACCATCATGAAATAATCAATCAGACATTCACATACTAACAGGACAGAGTTAAACCGCTTACATCATACCTACCTGCAATACCAACTTCACACTCTGCAATCGGATCATCATCTAACTCACAATTTTCGTGTACATATTCATCTTGAGGTTGTGACGAGTTCCGTGATGGAGCACGAGAGGCGTTGGGTCGGGTAAGCCGTCTAGATCCATGTGGTAGTTGAACCTGTGAAGTGGTTTGTGGTTGGGCAATCTGTGAAGTGGTTGGCCAACTTGCAAAGCGCCATGTGAAGAAGTAGGAAGTGGAATATCCTGGGACTGGATGGGATTGCAAATGTTCTCCATCAAAGCACGCCACTTTTGCCTCGCCACTACCAAAATAGAAGTCAATAGTCTGAATTACACGAAAATTGGGGATAAATGAATGAATCTTCTGCATATATACTAGTGGTAGCTAGAAAACATAGAGCATCCACAATGACATATCAACATTGGCTGCCCAAGCTGTGTTCTTCTTTCTCTTTATGCTCTCCGCATATATGGGATGTTAACCAATATAGTAAATCTAATTTTCACCTGGTGTGATAGGGTGAGATTTGGCAAAAGACCATAACAAAAGGTAGACTTGAATTTCCCAAAAAAAAAAAAAACAGTGTCATTTGGGGCAGATTTTCACTGGGTATTTGTACCATAGATCAAACAAGCCAAAACCCAAATCACCACTACCCATTTTGAGCTGAAAAAACCAACTCAATAAAAACCAACACAGAAAACAAGATTCTCAATTCCATTTCACAGACTTTCTTCCCTAAACCTCAGAATCAACTAAACTAACTACTATGCTACATGCTTTTGCCTTTCTCATTCATTACAAGCTACAGTCTCAGTAGTCTCTCAGTAGTAACTAAACACAGAACAACAAAATACCAACCCAATAAAAGAAAAAGAAACAATTTATTCATAGCAATCTATGTCCATTTATATCAACAAAAGTCAAATAACAACCCAAAAATCAAAAAACCCAACAAACCTCTGGCTATAGAACCCTAAACCCACCAGCACATACACATGCCAATACAGCAAATCTCTGCCTATAGAACAAAAAAACTGGTCGTTTGAAACAAAGATAGAACTAGATTCGTACATGCAAAGCTGAAAACCCACCTGAAGCACTCTGTTCTGCCTATTAATGTTGATCGAACTATACTAAGATGTCAATAGGGCAAAAAATCAAGGAATAAACAAGAAAACTAAAATAGGGGTGTTCGGTTTCAAGACTGCTGGCCGAACACAGCGTGGTTTGCGACCGAGGCCAATGGGGTGCGTGCGTGCGTGTGTGTGTGTGTGTGTGTGTGTGTGAGAGTGAGAGAGAGAGAGAGATATGCATGACTAACCGTTGGGAACAGACGAGGGAGGGCTTCGAGGACTGTGACGCACGGAGTGGTGGGGATGGAGGTCGTTAGGAGAGACGGAGGAAGGAGCTACAAGCGGAGTGGTGGGGATGGAGGTCGTTGAGAGAGACGGAGGAAGGAGCTGCAGGCAGGAGAGAGCGAGAGTGAGGGAGAAGTGGGATTAATTTGGGGATTTCTCTTCAGCGCCCTTTTGAGAGAGGCGCGAACAGAATTTAGGGCTTTCAAGTATTTGGGGATTTAGGGCGCGAGAACAGATTTTAGGAATTTCAATTATTTTGGAGAATTAGGCCAAAATAATTAAGGGCCCTCGTATCGCGTAATGCGAACAAATTCCAAACTTAATAAGCCAACTATATTTTAATAGTGGTCGATCTGAATCATTAGAATTTCACGTCTTACTAATTCTATCATTATCACCAAAATCGTAGATCATCGGATATAGGTGACCGTCTGATCGGACAACATTTGATACATCTCAAGGCATTAAAGTATTGGATTGCAATACTCGCCCCCACCTGAGTCTTTTTTTCTCGATCGGAACTGTCCATTTTTTACATATTATGAAGTACATCATTCGTATAAAAAATGAAGTTAATTGAGTATCGCTACACACTTATCGGCCAAACAAACTCATTTTGTAAACGAAACTGTGTCTCGATAAAGAAGCCTTTTTAACCCGATCGAGACAATTTTTTACGACAATATTATAATCAACAAGGAAAACAAAAGCAATGGTCTGGATCATTGTAATTGTTCACAGTTGAATGACTACCGTACGTTCAAGTATAACACAAGATTTAATTTGTTAACAATTATATTGAACGTATAGAATTTAAAGGCAATTACCAACTCAATTTTTACCGTGGTCGATCTGATCCATTAGGATTTCACGTCTCAATGATTTCATTGTTGTCACCAAAAACGGAGATCATCGGATATCGACGATCGCCTGATCTGACAACATTTGATGTATCCCGAGGCATTAAAGAATTAGATTGCAAGACCCAACCCCGCCAAAGTCTTCATTTTTTTATCTGAACCGTCTATCTTTTACATATATTTGAATTCATCATTCTTACCAATAATTAAGTTGATCGGGTATTTTTACACATTTGATCAGACGATAACTATCATCCAAAAAATAAATTATGTTCCAATAAAGGAGCTTTCTAAGCTCGATCAAGCTAAACTTGTATGATAATGATTAATCAATAAGTACAACAAAATCAACGACCTCAACTATTAATCTAGTTTTGTTTTATTGAGATTCGCTAAATAATTATATCAAAGGGTATTAAAAACGTATAACACGTAGTCATATTATTAAATACTGCATGATTGGGGCGAGTTTATTTTTTCATCGGGTCTATTCCAGCGCTTTTTCTGGGCCGCTAGGAAAGGAGGGGTCTATTCCAACGCTTTTGCTTGGGCGCTGGAAAATGGTTAGCCTATTCCAGCACTTTTACTTTGGGCGCTGGGAAAGCCTTAGTCTAGCAACGGCTAGAAAAAGCGTTGGTGTAGACCTCCTATTGTAACGTTTTTAATTTGCAAGCGCCGGTAGAGAAAGCGCTGGGAGATCCCAAATTTCTTGTAGATATTTCTTCACCTATATAGTAATAGAATTGCAGGACCTTAGACTAATTTTTTATGTTAGTTTTACATCCCGGATGATTCTGTCATGATTCTGAATGACTTTGCCATAATTCCTGTTCTTGTCATGATTTTTGTATTTATCATGATTAATGGTGTTTTAGGTATTCTTTAAATTTCAGGATGTCGATTTAAATATTCAAATCTAGTAGGATGGACACCTACATACGTCTACAAAATAGGATGGCTATTTAATTTCTTCGAATCTATCTATCAATATATTATAGAAATGTATCTGAGCCCCACATGCCTTCAAACACTCATTCCTAATTTTTTGGATTTTTCACTTTTTTTTTTGTTTAGAGAGAGAGAGAGAGAGAGAGAGAGAGAGGTGTGAATATGGACACAAAATTATTAATTATACGCCTCTGAAGCATAGCAACATGATGTCCCATGCTCATTCTCCACCACACATATATCTTTCAATGCATAGAATGTGAATAATGTCCCCATAATGTTAGTGTGAAAAAATTGAATTATCGTTTTCATCAAATACTTTTGTGCCTGTCTGTTTGATATGTGGGCCAAAATGCACCAATATGAATTTTTTGTGTGGGGCCAAAAAGCACCAATATGAATTTTTTGTCTCGTGCATCGAACAGGTACAAGCGCTAGTAGTATTATAGGAATGTGTGTTGGTCTCTCATTCCTCCAAACTCTCAATCCTAATTTCTTAGATTTTTCTTTTCTTTTTAATTTTTAAAATTGGAAGAGAGAGAGAGAGAGAGAGAGAGAGAGAGAGAGAGAGAGAACCGTGTGTGTGTGAGAGAGGGAGAGACTTTAGAAGTAGTATCATACAAAAATAAAAAACAATACTTTTTCAATTTGCTTTATTTACCTTATATCCTTCCCCTACATAATAAGAACCACTTTGATTCAATTTTTCGCTAGCCAAATTTTGGCCAATTTGGACCAATTTGCCCCTCCTCGCCTGGCACATTGCTCTTGGTCAGTTGGGCATAATTGCCATTTTACCTGCTTGTGTATTGTGGGACGCGTGGCACGATGGGCATTCAGCACCTTCCACATACTCCCCTCCTCTCCCTGTCTTCCTCAGACCCTCTCTCTCGATTCTCTCTCTTCCTCTGACCCACCGCCCCTACTCTACACCACCGCACCGCCTCTTCTCTCCATCAATGGCACCACCACCAGGTATCTCTCTCTCCGAGTCAAAGACGGTGATCCCATCCGTCACTCTTGATTCTTATTCTTGCACCCCTACTCTGCACCACCGCACCGCCTCTTCTCTCCATCAATGGCACCACCACCAGGTATCTCTCTCTCTCTCCGAGTCAAAGACGGTGATCCGATCCGTCACTCTTGATTCTTATTCTTGCGGCTTCAAATCTGATTTGGTTTGGAATTTTGAAACTTTTCCTTTTCCACTTCGGTGTGTTGGGTCTGTAATTTGATCAGTCTTTGAAGTAGGTTTAGACGCTTAGTTTTGATTTTTATTTAGGGTTTCTCATTTTCTTGGTTCGGATTGTTGGGTTTTGGGTCTGGGAGAATTATATATTTTCAGATGGGTTTCTATTTTCTAGGGTTTGTGGTATTCGGTCAGTGGTTTCTGGTTTTGAGAATTAGGGTAGACTCCTCCACAAACTTGATCCAGGATTCACTTGGAACTTGATTTTTAAAGGTGAATTTTCTATCCTCCGAGTTAATTGTGATTAATGCTAGATTAATGACCTGTGCATGTCTGATGGTGTTATTTCCTTGTAGGATGGTAATTGATAGGGAATCATTTGATTTTTTTAGGTGGGATTTGAAGCTGTATGTAAGAAATGGACAGAATTCAGCCATCCTTGGTAAGCATTTTTCCTTCCTTAGCTTCTTTGTTCAGTGCTCTCTATGGTTTGGAAATGTGTGACAGTTTCATGTTTGTCTTTTACGTGCTGGGATAACCTATTTCATATGTGTTGAGTGGTGGTTCTTTCTCTTTTTCGTAGCAATAATCCTTGAATTATCTAACAATGTTATCTCTTTTTAGTTCTTTTATAGGTTGTCAAATACTGGTATTGAGAACGCATGAACATATCTATAGTTTACTCGTCAACTGCTATTTTTAACCTTTCTGATGGATACTTGGCTGTTGTAGGCACTTGAAGCTCCAAAAGAGCCTTGACGCCCTAAGATGCATTGGGATCTTGTTTTAGAAGAGATGGTTTGGTTGTCAAAGGTAGTAAATTAGTCTTCGTATAATATCTAGCTTATGTATAAGTGGGTAACCAGCATGTTCAAATTTATTCTCTTGCCCATTATCTGCTATACAGATTACACACTCAAAACTAAATATCAACATCAGATTCTCTCTTTCTTAAGTTGATTCTAACATTTATTTGACATTGTTACTTTACCAACTCATATGCCATTGTGATTCATTGCAATGTGGGAAAGTTGGCTCATGTCTCTGTAATGCATGTAAGATTTCACTTGAAGATGAATGTCCATAGCCTTAGCTTGAGTCTTTCTTGAAAAATTGGATGCTTCTTTCCTCTAACATGGTGATGATGCCCAATTGCCCATGAGAAATAACATGCTTATTTCCCTCAATGGTTAAAATAACTTTTCAGTTTACTTGACATTCAAGACTTTCATATTGTGTGAAAGTTCTGGTGTTGATAGCCGTAGAGATCGAAGAAGGGGTTTCTTGAGTTGGTGGAAACAATTGCTGGCTTTGAAGCTTAATTTTTGTCTGATGTTGTGAAAGTAATCTGTGTTATGTAAGGCTTATGGCATTTTTCATAGAATGTGTTCTAAACTATATTACAAGCAGAAACAACAATTTCATTATTGCAGTTGCATTAAGTTATAGGTTTCCATGCTAGGTTTCATGGCTTCACATTCCTGCTTCCTTCTTAACCTTGTACAGATTGTGTCTTTGTATTCCTTATATCCCTAATATCTTCCACAGGATTATATGCATGAGTATACCTTTATGACTTTATTTTGTAATTGTCAGAGGTCTTAGTAAAGAATAGTTAGCAACTGGTGAAATTTTGTTTCTCTTTTGAGTTAGTGTTGACATTTTGGCTTGTGGTATGAAGAGGATTAGAGTAGTTGAAATTTCTGTGTTGGCATCTTGCACCAGCAGCTATTTGCAGCTTAAGAGCTTTATCTTCAGCGCCTTATAATAGCGTTGAGATATAACGTTTAGCTTTTACAGAGGACCGAAGCCAATAAGGGAAGGGTGACTTACTTGGTATCCAGAAACGACGACGTTGTGTGGAGCTTTCCAATCTAATGCACAAAATCTTCAAGTTCAGGTTAAGAAGCAAATTGAAGCAGCTTGCAGATCAGTATGCTTTTTCTGAACAGCAGCACACATAGATGGTAACTTTTTTCATGTGTTTATAATCGATTTCTACGTTTCTTCTTAAAATGTTCTTTCAAGGTTTTGGATTTGTTTTCACTTTGGAACTTGTATGTACAGTTGAAGCAGAAGACACTTGAACTCCAGATTGCTGATTTGAAAATTCAGCAGCATGAGGAAAAATTGCTCCAGGAACAGTCCCAGATGAAGTTATATGTTGAATAGGTGTCACAATTATTAGCTACTGAAAAGAATTTGCGCTTACAATTAACAGCTGATGGAGAAAAATTCCAACAATTCCAGGTTTATTTTATTCCGATAAATATTGATCCATAGTTGCCAGCATTAATTTAGGTTATATTTCTTCAAGTAAATCTGAAAGTAACTGAACACAGGATTACTTCCAGAAATTTGGGAATGGTGAATTTGTGTCTCCTGTTTTTGGTGACCAACAGGCAGTATTTCTTTGGTATTTGTCATACATGTTCGGGAGCTGATGGAAACTTGTCTAAAACATGATTTGAATAGAATTACATAGTTCTCAGTTCCCACATTTTACCAAAATCACACTTTGATTAGTGGTTATTTCTCCTCTTTTTGGACGAAGATCATGTAGCTGCTTTTTGAAATTCAGAAAACAATGCTCCAGATCTCTACTGTTTCGAAAAGTATGCATTGGCTTAGATGCCCCGCCTCGATATATGTAATATCATTTCATATTAAGGAATTCCAATAATAGATATTAAAGAAGAGAGAAACCTTTGAAATACACATCTGTTTGAAATTTGCAGTTCGTATTGCAAGAATATTAGCCGTCATAGAAAGTTCATTTTTACTGATTCTTCTTTCGTTTGTGTAAGTTAGATTTGGGAACATAGGAAAAAGGGAAAAGTTCCCTTGTGTGGCTTTAAACAACTTCCCTTCATATCTCCAAGCTTTTTTAATGAACATGGTCAAATGTTTATCTTCATTTAAGAAAGACTTGAGGTTGCCGGTCATTTATTGATTTCTTTCTCTTGTCATTACCAATACCTTCTGTAAGCAGTGTGAAACCAAAGTCGCATGATTGAACTGAGGCTGGACAATTTACCAACACTCATTGCGGAAGCAAACTTCTTCCAAAATCCAAGATCAAAAACATCTATGCCTAAAACAGTCACTACTTTGAAGGAAGTTTCGTGGATGGTGATGGTCTAGAAAACCAAACCAAAGCTCAGAAATAAGACAATTAATAGTCGGTGGGACAAGGTGTGCGACAATGTCAGGTTGGTTGGAATGATGAGTGAGGAAGAATGAGTTGTGGTCCTTGTGGATATATAAAGGCAGAAAATATGAAGGCTGACTGGAAGTTACGCGGGTCAAATGACATCTTATTTTAAGTAACAATGGTTGTATGGTGAACATCATTGAAGTTGCCATGAATACAGAGTATGCACACATTTAATATACTGGTCATCAAACAAGTATACTTTTTACAATTAGCCCATGCTGTCATATATGCATATCGAACCCTGTAGATTTTGTCAGAGGTCCAAACTGAAAGCTGAAATAATGTTGATCTTTACTTAAAAGACATTAGTTTACAGACTCTAATAGCTTACTGGTAAGTGGTGTATATAAAGATTAGACAGAACAATTAATGTGGTGAGAGTGGTTTCCCACACAACAAATGCCCTAGTGATGCAACTTGACATCGGTGCAATTCATGAAGTTAACCAACAAGACAGAACCAAAAGAAACCCTGCTGGTTCACAAATTCTTGAGGCTGATTTCTAATTAACTTATGTTCTCATTTTTGTTATTGCAGGCTTGTGTTGAAATGAGGATCATACTTACAGACAATGATTGGAAAATTCCAACCACCATATGTTGGGGCCAAAGAGACTGTTGATTACGCTATGACAGAGTTGGAGATTTTTGTAAAGTTTCAAAACATAGACTCATCAAACTTCCTAAGGTACTCAATTTTAGTTTTAACTAATGTGACTAGCTTGGGAAAAGGTGTGTCATGTTAGCATTTATCATGGGAAAGATTCTCCTGGACACTCTTTTAAATATAAAAACTGTGCAACCGTGTACCGTAGTTTAGCAATTCTTTTCATTCTGTAAGGCTCAAAAGTTTGTTGAGGCAAGTTTTGGCCACCTTATAATCAAATCTGTGAAGTGTGCTTGTGCATCTCCATAGGTTCAATGATTGAAGTTGATTTTTCTTTTTCTTGTGGTTGAAGCGAGTTAGAGAACTCTATTGTTAGACAAATAATTTTTAGCATATGGTGAACCCTAAGAAAATTGCAAGCACTACTTTGATAACCTGAGTCTTCCTATGCAAAAACACACCCACTGATCTTGTCCGGGAATTTGGCACACAATTTTTTGGAATCTGTAGCATGTGTGTGCACATACCTCAGATCACTGTTGTTGGATAGCTAACCTTTTGGCGTCTACAACTTTTAGTCCAAATATTTCATAATCGATCTTCACAACGGGCATGACAGACGTGCCTTGCACGTCGCGATGCACCTAGTATTTTATAACAGAAATGCTACTGGTACAGCGGCTGCTGTACAGCAGCCGCGTACAGATCACTTTTGTGCCCATCTCGGGTTCCGCAAAAATGATCGGAGCCGCTCATTTTGTTCAAAATACTTCGTTTAGGGTCCCTGTAAAAAATCACCTCAATCCGATATCGGTAAGGATGTTTACGAATCATCCAACTTTGCTTCAAAATTTAGGCTCCGATCATTTTTGCGGAACCCGAGATGGGCACAAAAGTGATCTGTACGCGGCTGCTGTACAGCAGCCGCTGTACCAGTAGCAGCGTCCATTTTATAATTGCATATTAATTTGAACATCATGAGGCTCCTAAATTCCTAATATGATACTTCATTTCTTATTCTATATTTTTTTCTTTAATCATATTTTTCTATCAACTAGCATTGTATCCGTTCGATGCACCAGACAAAAAAATTCAAATTCTTTTTCTTAAACTATATTTTCTATCAACTAGAGGTGTACCCGTTTGATACACTGGAACAGAAAAGAAAATATCAATATAATTTTTTTGTCTTGTGCATCGAATGGGTACAACAATAGTTGTAGGTATGGAGAGGTGCTTAACCTGTAAACATTGATGAGTGCAGAAGAAAACTCACAGTTTTGGTTTTGTCGTATGAAAAAAGGACATGTTGCAAAGAAGTCTCTTCCGTTCAATTTTGACAGTCCATCTTAACAATCAATGGTACAACATATCCGTAGGATACATTCAGTAAATATGTTATCTGGTTCATTAAAAACACTTTTGATCAACTTACTTGGATCATACGAATTGTCCTCTATAGTCCGCTTTTGGACCGCAGAAAAGTCGTTTTCCATTAAAGTTGTGTTTCTAAGCCACTTTATTTTTTGAAAAATATAGGGCAATGGTGGACCAAGTCCATACATAAATTTCAGGATAAACTCTAAAACCTTACCAAGTCAATTATGCAAAGTTGCAAACAAATACACCAAGTCAAAAAGGAGACTTTTCATCCTTAAGTGGTAAATCTAGCTGCTTCCTAAGCAGTGATTACTCAATGCTCCTAGAATACCACCACGTGACAGTTTGGTGATGACTGGATGACGATGGGGTGATGCTTGTTCACTCGGTTTAATTTATTTTACATATTCGTATATCAATATAGGTTTAAATTTTAAAAAGCCAAAATTTTTTTGAAAATTCACGTGACAATTTGACATTTTCAAATTCTACCTCCTGATCTTAACTTCAAATTTTGGAGTGGAAAGTTTGGTTCTGAAATGGTTGCTTTCTCTTAAGAAAAAAACGGATTTGACCTTGGCTGTCGATCAGACATTAAGCAAGGGATGCCAAATCCACGAGAAATTTTTGGGTGCCGGGTGGGTACGCCCACGTGGTGCCCGAGCAGACCATCCAAGCCGTCCAAAATTGTGTTGGACGATCCAGATTGAAACCCTCTTTCCTCTCACCCGGCCACTCTCTCTCCTTTTTCTCTCTCCAAATCCGAGCCGTCTAAAATCAGAATGGACGGCTTAGATGCACTGCTCGGACACTACCTGGTGCCTACTTGGCACTGAAAAATTTCTCCAAATCCACCTACTATTTGACAAATTTTGACTTTCCTTGTAAATGAGAGGTTTGAGGGGCTTGGCTGTCTTTCTTTTTTTTTTTTTTACCGTTTGAGATGCCACGGCAATTTGACAGCACCCTTTGGAGTTGATTCAGAAGAGAGGAAGTTGACAAAGATATTTAGCAGTTTATGACTAGTTCGCTGTGCTTTTTATTTCGCGTACCATATGAAGTTTAGTATTGTCAGAAACACAATTTTAAAACACAATTTCGGCCAATACTTTCTATAAATTAGCTAATTACCTCCCAAGAGGCATCATCTTTACAAATTCGGGAAAAAAAGGGATGGGGATTAGACCCAATCGTAAACACGCCCTAATGCATGAAATCACCGAAATGCTTGACTGCGAGAATTGGCTATTGAGACATGCCCCAAGAACAGCCAAAAATTGCCCCGAGAGTAATTCTTCGCGGTCAAGAGTAATTTTTCACAGCCAAGAGTAATTCTTTTGGGCCGCAAATGGAAGTTTGTAATGAGTCGTTATTGACTACAAAGACTGGAATTTATCAAAACAGCCACGTATTGAGACTTTAGTGTCACGACCGAATTGGTTATACATCAAAAACCTTGCCTGCCAAGTTGTGACCTATGAGAGAGAGAGCGCGTGAGCAAGCCTCAATCTTTTGAAATTTTCTTGGGTAGGCTTGTTCGCTTTGTTCTTAAATATCATCACAATCAATAGTTTCAACCTCAATTCTCATTCTCGCAAATTTAATAGCTTGTAATATAATTTTTAAAGACACTTTCACATTTGTGTAACTGTGTTTATACTTGCACTCATGCTCGTTCTTGTGTCGACCTAGGAACAAAACCAAACGCACCAGACACACAAAACAAACACAAATACAGTTTTATAACGCGATTTCTCAAAATTGAGTACATCCAAGTAAGGATAGGATCAATCTCACTAGAAACAGGTCGACTAAAACTTTACAAGTGGAGTTCTCTGCCGACTCACTACCCTCCCTCTCTCTTTATAGGACTTGACTTTGTGGAGATGGCGGCCTTAGACATACTCTTTTTTTCTTTTTCTTTTTTTCCGGCTCCACACCTGCATGTTCCACTGCTTGTGAGAGAAGAGTGTTTGGAGAGTGACCGAGAGGCGTGTCTGTAGCATGACATCGCATGTAAAAGAAAATGTCTTTTAAGTCCTCAGGATGCAGGTACATATAGTTCAAGGTTCAAGAACAGGAACTTTTCAGGCTCTAGCCATCTAAAAATGTTGTTCACCATCGTTTCCCTCCTCCTCTTTCTTCCTTCATTAACAAGTTCTTCAGAGACCTGGATCAAAGCAGGTTACTGATATTCCGGCAGCCAATTCCCGGTCCCTGATATCGACTTGACTCTGTTCACTCACTTGACATTTGCTTTTGCATATATCAACACTTCCAACTTATGAGCTTTTAATCGCACCCACTGATGAACCATACATGTTCACCTTCACCGACATCGTTCGGCAAAAAAAACTTAACCCGTCAATTGTGACACTTCTGTCCATCTGGACAGGAGATTCAAACTTTTCAACCTTCTTTCAATGGCTACCCAACCCTCTCACAGAAGTAGTTTCATTGAACCATCAATATAGAGAGCCAGGCTTTATGGGTTGCACGGCCTGGAACTTTGTTGCGTCAAACCAGACACAAACACCACCAAGATGGAAAATATGGAAATTCTCTTCGACGATTGGAGAACCGCGGTAGACAGGGAATCGAAGAATTCCACCCAATCACCGCTCCTTTTAACGCTAGCCAGTCATTATTTGCCTTCCAAAAACAGCACAAGTTATCCGATGGAGTCGATTCGGAGGAACTTCGATTGGGTACACATCGTAGCCTATTACTATCACTTACCCACCATGGAAAACTTCACAGGCGCTCATTCTGCTTTGTATGACTATGACACCTCAAGCAATGTAAGTACGGATTATGGAATTAAGGAATGGATTAGCAGAGGATTACCTGCTGAAAAGATGGTTTTTGGGGTTATCATACCATGGGTACGCGTGGACGCTGGCGGACCCGACGGCCAATGAGATCGGATCGCCTGCAACAGGTCCCGCCGTTACGCCAGATGGGTTGATTTTCTACAAGTTCATCAAGTCATATATGCTATGTGATGGAGAAAAAGTAGTGCATAACTCGACTTATGTCACGAACTGCTGCATTAATGGTTCGGTTTGGATCGGTTATGATGACGTAGGGGCTATTAGAACTAAGGTTTTCTGCGCGAGGGAGAAAGGGCTTCTGGGTTACATAGTATGGCACTTCGCCAATGATGACAATTGGGTGCTTTCTAAGGCAGGTAAAACTTTAACAAAGCCGACCCTAATTGATTGGGTTCAAAGCTCAATTTTGTTTGGTTTATCTCGTCATACTACAATAAAGGAAGAATTTACATGCGGATATGGAATCAACCATCTCTGTGAACTTGCCATATGAATATTAATCAGTGACGGTTGAATCCGCTCAAGAGCAAGTCCATTTTTTTAAAAAATTTATTATTTTTATTTTTTATTATTATTATTATTTGGGGGGGGGGGGGGGGGGGGGGGGTGTTGGGGTTTGTGGGTAATAGAGGCAAGAATTAGATTAAGAAAATCCTTCTTATAATCCGTAAATAAGCCTAGGAAGCACCCACTAGGAGCTAGCCGGCCACCACCCCTAGCCAACAAGAATTACAACGCCACACTCACATAGCACCAACATTCCCCTTGCTAGCAGCTGTTGGGGTCACCTCACCCCACGCGTAAGTGTATAAAACGACTATGTGACAGGTTGTACGTAGGGATTAGTCCAAGTGCAAATTGGTCTGAAATACCCTACATTACAGTAAAGAAAACGCAGAAAACAAACAAAATAAAACAGTAGAAGTAGGTCACCATGCTAACAAAACACCTATAGTCTAACGTGATGCAGAGCTGAATATTTGAAATTTCGTTGAATTGACCAAGTATTATGCTACTTTTTATTCATAACTACACCCCTAGAGATCGGTGTTCATCTCTGGGTATGCATCTGCCATTGCAAGACACCTTGAATTATTAAAAAACAAAACGAAAAAAAAAATTTATAGAACTTGGGAACACAATTGTCGTCACGAGGATTCTCCGCTTAACGCCTTCTAAGTACTGTTGAAATTAATTTGGGCAATATATGATGATTCTTTTTTTCTTTTTCTTTTTTTACATTGGTAGGCATAGGAGTGTTCCGTTTCTCTTGTCTACTGCTATATTGTCTCATCACATTCCTTTGTAATGTACAATTTCATAGCACAAGAAGATGAGAAAGATCCTAGAAACAAGAGACAGCTGTTGCTAGTAATCTTGCTTCCAACCGCAACCACAGTTACCCTTGTACTAGTTTCTGCGACGTGGTATCTGCGTAAGAGAGCACGCAACAAAGGTAAGTTCCTCCCAGTCGTGAAAATTTTGTTCCTAAATCGTTTCCCTTCACTCTCTTAACATCTTTCTTCGATTTTCCACATGTTCTTTTTTATTGGTTACAGGATGGATGGACGAGGAAAAAGAATCCCAATCTTTATTCAGAACTACTATGGTATCTCCTGGAAATGCAAATGCTCCTAATTTGCTAGTATTTAGTCTCACTGACCTTATAGAAGCTACCAACAATTTTTCATTTGAAAATAAGCTCGGAGAGGGTGGATACGGACCTGTTTACAAGGTAAAATGATTCATCTTCACATAAAATCGAGAAAACAAAACTAAATACACAGTGTCTGTTTTGCCTGTAGGGTATATTACGTAATGGACAAGAAATAGCAATAAAGAGACTCTCAAGGACTTCTATGCAAGGATTTGAAGAGTTCAAGAATGAGGTCATGCTGACTGCTGAACTACAACATATAAATCTTGTAAGAGTTCTTGGATTTTGCACTGAAAAAGAAGAACGGATGTTGATCTACGAATACATGCCCAACAAAAGCCTGGATCATTATCTCTATGGTTAGCAATCTTTAATGCCTCTAAAATAATTGTGAACAAAAATTGAGTGTGGTTTTAACATGAGGTGTCGCCTAACTTTTAACTATCCAAATCTCTTTCGCGTAGATCCAATCAGGGGATCACTTTTAGATTGGGAAAAACGAGTTCAAGTCATTGAAGGGGTTACTCAGGGGCTCTTGTACCTCCAAGAGTACTCAAGATTGACAATAATTCATAGGAATTTGAAAATGAGCAACATTTTGTTAGACAACAAGATGAAGGCCAAGATTGCGGACTTTGACATGGCTAGAATTTTTCAGAAAGATGAATTTGAAGGTAACACTGACCGGATTGTTGGAAAATAGTAAGTGGCATATTTCTTATAATACACACTACCTAATGTGTTCTAGTCTCAAATAGTACTCATCTAGTTTTCTCTTCTTCTTTTTTTTACTTATGCAATATTGCAGTGGGTATGTGTACCTCCCGAATATGTAAAACGTGGCATATACTCCACCAAATCAGATGTTTATAGCTTCGGAGTTCTTCTTTTACAAATCATTAGCGGAAAGAGAAATAATTGTTTACATGGCCTTAATGAAGACTTAAACCTCCTAGAATATGTAAGTAATTCTGAAAACTGTGACATGGATATTGCGAATTGATTTCCTTCCTGTGAACTCTAAAGATGGGCTACCTTCAAATACTTCAGGCATATGATTTGTGGAAGTGTGGCAAAAAAATGGAGTTCATGGATCCGTCGCTCGACGATACATATTCATCATGCAAATTGATGAGATGCATGCAAATAGCTTTGCTCTATGTCCAAAAAAATCCAGCCGATAGACCCTCCTTGTTGGAACTCTCATCGATGATGAAAAACGAAATTGCGGCCATGAACACTCCCAAAAGACCTCCTTTTTCTACAAGAAGAGATGAAGATGAAGTTCAAGAGTCTACAATATCTCAACAAGAAATTTGGTCAGTTGGTGATGTATCCTTTTCCCAAACAGTAGCGCAATGAATGTTTATTCTCCTCCTTTTACTCATGTCTAAAGTAGCCCCCGTAACAGTTGATCATCTTTTCTGTTAAGATTTTGCTTTTGCTGGGACATTTTTGTGAAATTTGAATAAATATAATAGAAAATTAGAAGCCGGCCCCGTTTTTTAGGTTCGGTTTCAACCCAACCCTGAATATTATTTCCCAAACCTGAATAGGCTTGGTTATGGTACATAATGACTTTTATACCCCAAATCAACTGCTCCCAACATTTCCTCTGCTATTTTCCTTCTCTCTCTCTCTTCAATGGCGACCTAGACCACCGTCTCTGATAGGCACGTAAATATGCCTATTTACGTTTCATAACTTAAATTTGTTATGTCCATTTAGCACGCTACTTGGAGTTTAATACTTGTTAATTGTATTTTAGGACTCTTGGAGCCGATGGTTAACAATTGGAGCTAAAAACACAAATCATATTTTACCCTAAGTCGATGCCGATCCAATTGTTCCAGAGACATGATCAAATTTATATTGGATAATGAGAAGCAGCCAATCAAATTCCTCACATAATGGAATTTCGGAGTAATATATTGGGGTGAATTTGCCTGTGGTGCAAAGGAAAAGGCAATTGCATATTTTCTATAATGGGCCAGCCAATAAACCTATGGGTTGGCACGAGGAAGATGGGGGCCCAGTATTGACACGTTTGTTTCCTCTTTTCTCATGGGTTTTCGGCAACTATATAGAGAAAAGAAAGGGTTTTATTTTGGGATATACTTTTTACGGAAAAATATAGAAGAACGGGGGGACTTCTGACGCACGCAGAGCAGGCCGAACGAAGGACGGTGGCTGCGAGACTTTTGGTTCCGTTGGTTTTTCTTCCGAATTTTGTTTTCTTCAAGTTATTTTATGTTTTGCTTAATTATTCGCACTCTGATATTTCATTTTAATTTTTGTTCTTTATGAAAGTTGTTTATTGATTCTTATTTAACTTAGATCTTTTGTTTATTTATTTTCATCTTGCATAATAGAAACATGTTTCAAGTTGGGATTTCTTTTATTTTATGTGCAATGATTAATGAGTAGTCGTATAGGTAGAGTCGCGGGGTGATTAGTACACCGTGGCCAGCCGGGCACGGCTCTTGTTTCTAAACGATGAAAAAGACAATTTTAGATTGGAAAAATACTTCCCGTTGACGAACTCGGGCATTGTCGGAACCCATGTGAACGGGGGAATGAGGGTCCAAAACTCATTCTCCGCTGCGCATGGGTAAACGGCGACCATAGGGTCTCGCATCTTACGGGATATCTTTTTCAATCTAAAGTTGAACGTTTTTAAGAACACCGAATAGAGCAGATTAATCCGAACTGGTTACGAGTGCTATAAATCCTACGACTGTACCTTCTTTTTAATTATTCTGAAAAGTACAATCAATTTCTAGGTTTTAGTTAATTTCAATCAAACGACAAGGGGTGGCTATCTAAGAGCATGTTTTTAATAGTAATAACCCGAGTTTTTAAGCAACACACTTCACCGTCCTTAGTAGATTTGACTCCGGTCTTACCGGATATTGTGCTACATCGGTCTCAGTCCTATGCTTGGAGCAACCCATTATTTTAGGTCTAGGAATCGGTCAAGCAGTCTCCTCCCCCATCCTCCTTTCCCTCGTCATTTTATGAGGATGACTGCGGCGACACCAGTATGCCGCTACCCAACATCACCAACGGCGTCCTGTCGAAGGTTATCGAGTATTGCAAGAAGACGATGAGTCGGCGGCGCAGGCTCCCGATAATGACGATTGCGCGGCCAGTGGGCACTCGATCATTTCTTCACTCCGAGGGCTCCAATTTCCCGACGTCGGTGATGCATTTAAAACGCCATCCTCATGATCGGCACTAGTACATGCAGTAACGGCAACGGAGAAGGCGGTGGATTTGGAAAAGTAATCTGGTAGAATTGATTCATTTGGTCATCATGCATGTTTAAAAAATTACATGTCATCATCTTTTGTTCTTCCACCAAATTGAGTGGTAAGAATCCATAAATTTTTGGCTATATCTATGAACTGTGTCGGTGAACTCAGTACGAACGGCAAGGGAAAAAAAAAACTATGCAAATTACGTGTAGTAAGGCTACGTGAATTGTTTGAACTTTATGTATTTTAATACATGGTAGAGCTATGTGAACTGCATATCCCTATGTGAACTCTGAATGTTAAGAATATGTAAACTGTGTATTTTAAGTGTGCAGTGGGCTATGTGAATTATGTGGTTGGACTATGTGAAGTGTGTATAGTGAGGTTATGTGAACTGCATAACAATTTGTGAACTCATAGCTAGTTCTCAAAATCCATTCTCATAGCTCAGTTCTTAATAAGGTTATAAAAATTGTGTATTTTAGTGTGTGGTGAAACTATGTAAACTATGTATTTTTTAGTTGACATAGTCCAGTTCTCATAAAGATAGTTCTCTTATATAACCAGTTCACATATCTAGTTCTTATAACCAGTTCTCATGGAAATAGTTCTCGTAGACAGTCTCATAGAGACAATTCTTATAAACAGTTCTCATAGCCCAATTTTTTGATAAGGTTATGAGAACTGTGTGTTTTAGAGTGTGGTGAGGCTATGTAAACTGTGTATTTTGGTATTTCGAAAAATTATTCAATTTTTATTTGTGTGTGTATTTTTATGAGAACTGTGTTTTTTCCTATGAAAACTGTATATTTTCTATGAGATTGGTGTATTTGTCCATGAGAACTGTCTATAAAAATTATATATTTTCTTTGAGAACTGTGTATTTTCTGTGAGAACTATCTATGAGAACTGTGTATTTTATATGATAACATTGTATTTTTCTATGAAAACTGTGTATTATACATGAGAACTATCTATGAGAATTGTGTATTTTCTACGGAAATATTGTATTTTTTTATGAGAACTGTGTACTTTTCTATGAGAACTGTCTATAAAAATTATATATTTTTTCTATAAGAACTGTATATTTTTCTAGGACCCGAGGGCCCTGCTGCCCGGGGGGCACAGGAGCTCCTACCCACACTCTGCAAACGGCAGCATTTTGATTAAATAAAAAATCTCAACCACCAATTTGCAATCTTATAGAGTAGAAACGTAATTATGAGAGCCTTAGAGACAAAATTTGATTATGTCTCTTTAGAATAATATGATCAGAATAGTAAGATTTTCACGCCCGTTCAAACAAATTAAAAATTGGACCACTTAATTTTTTAACCATATTTTTTAATATATAAACGGTCTAAAAAAATTATTGCTCAAATTTTCACTCCGATTGAATCGGTACAAAGATTTTGTTATTCTTGTCATATTATTCTAAACGGTCGTAATTCATTTTTATCTTTAGAATAATATGATAAGAATAATAAGATCTTTGTACCGATTCAATCGGAGTGAAAATCTGAGCAATAATTTTTTTAAACCGTTTATATATTAAAAAATATGGTTAAAAAATTAAGTGGTCCAATTTTTAATTTGTTTGAACGGGTGTGAAGATCTTACTATTCCGATCATATTATTCTAAAGAGACATAATCAAATTTTGTCTTTAAGGCTCTCATAATCACGTTTATACTCCATAGGATTGCAAATTGGTGGTTAAGATTTTTTATTTAATCAAAACGCTGCCGTTTGCAGAGTGTGGGTAGGGGCTCCTGTGCCTCCCGAGCAGCAGGGCCCCCGGGTCCATTTTTCTAGGAGAATTATGTTTTTTTTATGAGAATTGAGTATTGTCTATGAGAACTATGTATTTTATATGATAATTACACATTTTCTATGAGAACTGTGTATTTCAGTTGTATTGAGGCTATTTGAACTGTATATTTTTCTGTTCACATAGCCATTTCACATAATTCTTATAAAATTGACTATGAGAATTGACAGTTCTCATAGCCAATTCACATATCCAATGGTATTTTTGTCCATAACAGTTCTCGTAAAGACAATTCTCATAGGAACAGTTTTCATAAAGACGGTTTTCATGGAGAGACAGTTCGTATAAAAATAATTCTCATAGAAATAGTTCTCATAGAGAGTTCTCATAGCAAATGATATTTTTTTAATCTTACATAATTTCATATTCAATATAGATCTTGTTTAATAGCCACGTATTGACCTAACCAATGCAGGCACACCTCATGGCCACGTATTGAGACGTCTATTGTTGCGACCGAATTGGAGATACATCTAAAATCTTGCCTTCCAAGTGCCAAGTTGTAACTTATGAGAGAGAGAGAGAGAGAGAGAGTCAATCTTTTGGAATTGAAATTTTCTTGGGTAGGCTTTTTCGTTTCGTTCTTAAATATCATTACCATCAATAGTTTCAATCTCAATTTTCATTCTCGCAAATTTAAGAGTTTGTTTTCTACAGACACTTTCACGTTTGTGCTTGTACCCGCACTCTTGTTCATTGTTGTGCCCCAATGATCAAAACCAAACACAAACAAAACACAGAATTTTACGTGGTTCTCCAAAATCTTACATTCATGGAGGAAACAGAGCAATCTCACTAGAAACAGACTAACTTCGTTTCAGAACACCTTCTTAAAAAATAAATACTTGTTTTATATTTTTAAACTCAAAAATAATGTAAATGGAAAATAATTTTTCAAATTTTTTTACACCATATTAAAAATCTCAATGAGATCTATCAAATAAGATCTATATTGATAGAAAAATTATTTTCGTAAGCACATGATTTTTGAGCTTGAAATTACCTTTTTAAAAAATAAGTACTTATTTATCGTTCCGGAACGGGAAAGCTTTACAAGTGAGAGTTCTCTCCCAACTCCACTACCTTCTCTCTCTGTTTTCATTGCTTAACCCTACAGAATACTCCGCCAGAGGTGTGCTAAAATTGAACTCCATGCCAGCCCATGAAAGTCGCATGTAAAAGAAAATGTCTTCTAAGTCGTCAGGATGGCAGCTACATAAAGTTCCAAGGTTCATCAACAGGAGCTCCAGTCTCAAGTTAAACTTAATTGATTACTGTGTGCGCATGTGTGTGGGCCTTGTTCTGCTTGGTTGAGGAGAGAAAGAGAGAGTGGGATGACAGAGGAGAAGTCGAGATCGAGTGATGAAGGAGGGACCTAGCCTAACTATTTTAGTGCGGTGAGTTAAGAGGGCAGTTGAGAGATCGAGTGATGAAGGAGGGATCTAGCCTAATAACTATTTTGTTACGGTGAGTTAAGAGGGCAGTTGAGAGATTGCGATCTCTCGTGGCTGTGAGTTAAATGTATTTGTATGTTTTGATTGAGAAATGAATAAAAGTAGAGTTGTTAGTATGTGAATTCTCTCTTGATTTTCAACAATTGGTATCAGAGCGTTTGATGAGAGATCCTGGAGCGGTGGTGTTATTAGGAATTTGAACCAAACTCATCATAATTGGGCTCCCTCGCAAGTGGGCGATGGGTCTGGACCCCCAAGATGAGTCTGGGGTGCGTGTAAACTGATTCAATTATTTGAGTTATCAAAAAATAAAAACTGATAGTATAACAAATGTATATGTATTTCAACTCGAAATAATTAACTATGAATTAATGAAATCATCGTCCACTCAAATCCTAGTTTTAAATGCATTATACAATCATTGTGAGACAAGCACTTTTACCGTGGCTCCGCTTGTTTCGATGTAAAATATTTTTTCAAAAAATAAACTTTAAAATTTTATTTTTTGGTATTTGGTTGGCATATAAAAAATATCTTCCTAAATAATGATAAATTGCTGGTTTAAAAATATTTTAATCAAGTAAGCGCATTTTCGATTCAAATATATATTTTTTTATGTTTACAAAATGTAATAGTATATCAACAACATATACTTACACTCTCTGAAGTCCTCTCTCTCTTATAGTTGGTTTGGTTTGGGGGGGGGGGGGGGGGGGGGTGGGGGAGGAGGAGGGGGGTGGTGGTGGTGGTGTTGTGTTTCAATTGAAAGAAAATAAAAAATTTGCTTGTTGGACTCCAAAAACCTCTCTCTCTCTCTCTCTCTCTCTCTCTCTCTCACAGTTGGGGTTGCAATGATTTATAAAGTACACTCTTCATTGGTTGTTGATCAGAGTGGGTTTGTGGGTTCTCCAGTTTACGCGCATTTCGATTAGCTGCTTTCTCAAACTTGCTTGCACCTTGGGCCTTGGGGTTCATAACAAGTATGGCATTCCATCAGCATTTTAAGAGTCAAGTCGTCCTTTTTCTTTTTTATTGGCCAATTGGTAAAACAAAATAGTAGACAGGCAATTTCGTTTTCAAAAGAAAAGGCAAAGATAATAAATTAAAACATAGATAGTAGAGTGGGTGTTTTTTTCTCCGAAAGAAGTTTATTCTAATTTCGTAATCTCAAGAAGCCGCCCCATAATACCTCTGTTCGTACGGGTATGAATGATTAACTTATTTACTTTGCTTTTAGTGTCCGAACCAGGTTACCCCTTTAGTTGCTTTCTCGATGATTTCGGCATGCATATCTCTCGAAAATTTATAATATTTACTAATTTACAGTATTTTATAATTTTGAAAAGTTCGTTTGAGAGAAGTAACTGCGTTCAATCAAATAAGATCAATATCATATATAAAAGGTTTTCATTTAAGTTAACAAAATCATAGTTAACTTTTTGAGGGGTCTAAAATGATGAAACTGTCATTCGGCATGGGATGGGGAGGTAACATTTCATTAGGTTCTTGGGGGCAATTTATGAAAAATTAACTGGTTAAATGAGTAAAAGACTAAAAAAAATTCTTGGTATTCTACCTAAATTTTCCAAACCACACCTACCACAACTAGTGCATGTATGCGAGAAATTATTTTTGCAGATTTTGAGATTAAATTGTTAGAATCAACTTTGAGTGTTTATCAAAAATTTTGGATAACAGATTTTTAGATTTTACAAATGCTGAAAAGCTAAAAAAAATGAAATTCTGAAAATCTCAAATTTGAATTTGGGTAGCTTTTAGATGACTTTGACTTCAAATGAAAGCAAATGGAAGTTTTGAAGGAGTCGTTATTGACTACGAAGACCGGAAGTTGTCAACACGGGCACGTATTGAGACTTAGGGGGTGTGCCCCAAGGATCAAAACCAAACACACACAAACACATAGTTTTACGTGGTTCTTCAAAATCGGATACATCCACACAAAAATCGGAGCAATCTCACTGGAAACAAACCAAAATTTAACAAGTGGAGTTCTCTCCTAACTCACTACCCTCATGCAGGCTGATATTTTAGTTATTCTAGAAATATATGAATTTCTTATTTGGTATTTTAGTAATTTTCGCAGAATTTGTTCCATGTAGCGTAAATTGCCTAGAATATTGGTCTTCTCATCTAGGTTGATTCTATTTTCTTTTTTTATTCTCCAAGACTTAAGATTTTTAGCTTTATTTTATTTTATTCCCTTTTTAGTATTTCTAGATTATCATTACAAATAAGGATGTAAGTGTGACGACCCGAATTTTCACATTGCCTCAAAATTAATACATCTCCAATAATTACAAGTCCTCAAGAACAAATATACATGGTGGGCCTAAAAACCTCCAAAACGATACGGATTTAATAAGCAATCTCTAAAACTAACTACTCCAAATACTCTAACTCGGGTCCCCACTAAATTGCTTTGCATCTGAAAAATATAAAACGCTCGGGTAGCAGATGCAATACAAGGACAATAACATGGCTAGCAATAAGAATATGCTCAATAAATGAGGATAACAAATCAAATATGATCATTGTGAACGCTTTTCATTTGTAGCCTCATACTCGGCTCATTTCGATAAAATGCCAAGCACCACCCAAGTCAAAACTTTGTATTTGGCACATGGGCCCCATAAACATACTGGACTCCCCGTGGGGCAGTCTATCATACATCTTTCATAACTTTATGACCCAGTGGACTAAAATATGTATCAATCTGTTCCATGACTTTCAGCCAAATACTTTTGTGCCACGAAGCAAGAAGTGACAATAACTGAATCAACAAGTTTAGACATCAAATGAGTACAAATATGAGAGAATCAAATAATACTCTTTGCAAAGAGATTTAACTAAAAATGTATTGCACACTATCCGATACCATAAATCGAGATCATAGCGACATGCAAGCTACTCCTCCAAGAGCGAGATAGTAAAATTTCATCACCACCGAAATTAAACTAATAACACGTCTAACTCTGTTCGCTGAAATATGCCTATTATTTTCAGTTTTCTTTCCACCATAATGTTTCAAAGTTTACCTATATACCAAATACATGCTTAGTCATCAAGTCTTAAATTCACCAACTCACCCTATGTGTTCCACGTCCAATTCTACAAGACACACATGCACTACAAGTTACAAGGCACAGAATGCCTTTCTTTTACTTTTTTATTTTTATTTTATTTTGTCTAAAGTAAAATTAATATTTAGGAAAATACGGGATGTTACAATCTCCCCACCTTAGGAACTTTCGTCCTCAAAATTTAGCATTTCAATGACCTCAAAAAGCCCATCATCCTAATAACCTCAAAAATCATTATCCTTATGGCCTTAGAAGTTTCAACTATGCTTCCGCTGTGAACTCTGATCAAATCAATTAAATTCTCCTATAACCTCAAGAAAATTAGGGATCCTTATAACCTCAAAAGTCCCAACCACCCTTCCGTTGCGAATTCTGATCATTTTTGTTTCCATAACCTCAAAAATCACATTGCCCACTAAGTCACATGTAAGACATATTCCCTAAGCTCTGATACCAACTGTGAAGGCCCGAATTTTCACATTGCCTCAAAATTAAAACATTTCCAATAATTAAAAGTCCTCAAGAACAAATATACATGGTGGACCTAAAAACCTCCAAAACGATACGGATTTTCTAAGCGATCTCTAAAACTAACTACTCCAAATACTCCAAGTCGGGTCCCCACTAACTTGTTTTGCACCTGAAAAATATAAAATGGCCGGATAGTATATGCAATACGAGGACAATAACATGGCTAGCAATAAGAATATGCTCAATAAACGAGGATAACAAATCAAATAAGATCATTGTGAACGCTTTTCATTTGTAGCCTCATACTCGGCTCATTTCGATAACATGCCAAGCACCACCCAGGTCAAAACTCTGTATTGGGCACATGGGCCCCATAAACATACTGGACTCCCCGTGGGGCAGTCCATCATACATCTTTCATAACTATATGACCCAGTGGGCTAAAACATGTACCAATCTGTTCCATGGTTTTCAGCCAAATACTTTCTGTGTCACGAAACAAGAAGTGACAATAACTGAATCGACAAGTTTAGACATCAAATGAGTACAAATATGAGAGAATCAAAGAATACTCTTTGCAAAGAAATTTAGCTAGAAATGTATTGCACACTACCCGGTATCTTAAATCGCGTTCATAGCGACATGCAGGCTACACCTCCAAGAGCGAGATAGTAAAATTTCATCACCACCGAAATTAAACTAATAACACGTCTAACTCTGTTCTCTGAAATATGCCTATTATTTTCAGTTTTCTTTCCACCATAATGTTTCAAAGTTTTCCTATATACCAAATACATGCTTAGTCATCAAGTCTTAAATCCACCAACTCACCCCATGTGTTCCACGTCCAATTCTACAAGACACACATGCACACTACTACATGCACTACAAGTTACAAGGCACAGAATGCCTTTCTTTTACTTTTTTATTTTTATTTTATTTTGTCTAAAGTAAAATTAATATTTAGGAAAATACGGGATGTTACACTAAGCCTTAAGGCTAAGAAGTTGTTCATTATTTGATTAAAGAAAATTTTAGAAGCTATCGTTTGTCCGTAGGGAAAGTATCTCTAGTTCAAATTTATTTTATGATTGTCTTTGTTGCACGTTTTTTTTTAACCACCTCCCAACATCACTCTCCCTGTTTAGATTGCTCAACCCTACAGCTAGATTCTAGAATACACTGCTTTGAGAGGCTAAAACGGAACTCTTGTTCACGCTAGTGGAAGAGTTTATCCACTAAGGTTATTCTAGTCTCTCCATTCCATGTCGGGGAATTCAGATATTAAGGGCCGAAGATTGACCCGACACTTGACAACCCAACCGCTATAATTCCTTTTCAACTCAAGGATTTTGAATCCAAAGATGCTACTCACACAATAAATGTGAGTAAGTTGTGTAAGTTGTTGTGTTTGAATTGTTATGTGTGGACCCCATATAAATGTGAAAGGTTGTGTAAGGTGTTGTGTTTGGATTGTTGTGTGAATAACATTTTTGTTTTGAATCTGCTAGGGCACCACGAACGAGACAAAATAAGAATCAAACCACCACCACATTCTCCGAAATACATAATATTGCATTTAATATCTGCCCTAGCCTTTATTACTCCTGCCTGGAGGTTGAAACTCAATTGCTAGTGAAAGAATAGCTGCACAAGTAGGTGGGAGAGTAAACGCTCAAGTCAGCCACATGGTCTCCATCCATCTTTGTCGGCCCACGAAATTATGAACACGTCTAAATCTGTTTAAATGAGTAATAGACATCGATATTGAGAAAAACTTATTCACGAATCTCCGTGAAAAAGTTTTTACAGAGGTAAATCGCGGGCGTCCGTTTCGATTTTGGATGGTTTAGATTTAAATAAAATTTTTCTGAGGAAGAGTCCGTTTCGACTTTGGACGGTCCGAATAAAACTTTTCCGAAAAAGAATTTCATTCAAATCCGGACCGTCCAAAACCAAAACGGACGTCCAAGATCGCGCAACTCTGTAGATAAGAGACTCATAGCCCCTCCGTGAATAAGTCAATCTCATAGATATTCCTAGGACTAATTGACTTCTATAACGTGAAGGCTTTTTTTTGTTTTTTGTTTTTTTGGGGTGAAACGAAGTCGCATGTAAAAGAAAATACTCCCACCGTTCCAAATTAATAGTCCGGTTTGGTCTCCAATATAACTTTTAAAATATTAATATTTTTCAATCTACAATGTCTTTAAAAATTTTCAAAACTTTGTATAATAGAATTAATTAAGATCTATCATATGAGATCTATATTGCACATAAAATTCATTATAAATTGAAAGATACAAACAATCTAAAAAATGCATTGGAGACCGAAATGAACTATTAATTTGGAACGGAGGGAGTATCTTTTGAGTCCTCAGGATGGCAGCTACATATAGTTCAAAGGTTCATGAACGGTAACTCCAGGCTCTAGCCATTTTAAAATGTTGTTCACCATCATTTCCCTCCTCCTCTTTCTTCCTCCATTAACAAGTTCTTCAGAGACCTGGATCAAAGTAGGTTCCTGGTTTTCTGGTGGCCAATTCCAGGTTTCCGATATAGACTCAACTCTGTTCACTCACATGGCATTTGGTTTTGCGTATATCAACTATTTAACTCATGAGATCTATATCCAACCCTCTGATGAACCATATATGCTCACCTTCACCGACATCGTTCAGCGGAAAAACCCAACAATTGAAACACTTCTGACCATCTTGGTTCAGTTGCCAGGAGATACAAACTTCTCAACCTTCTATTCAATGGCTACCCAACCCTCTCACAGAACTTCTTTCATTAAATCATCAATACAAAAAGCCAGGCTTTATGGCTTTCGCGGCCTGGATCTTTGTTGCGTCACACCGGACACAAACACCACCAAGATGGAATCTATTGGAATTCTCTTTGACGAATGGAGAACTGCGATAAATAGGGAATCGAAGAATTCCACCCGATCACCGCTCGTTTTGACAATGGCCGGTCATTATTTGCCTTCAAAAAACACCACAAGCTATCCGATGGAGTCGATTCAAAGGAACCTCGATTGGGTACACATCGTATCGTACTTCTATCACTTACCCACCATGGAAAACTTCACGGGCGCTCATTCTGCTTTGTTTGACCCCTCGAGCAATGTAAGTACGGATTATGGAATTAAGGAATGGATAAGCAGAGGGTTACCTGCTAACAAGATGGTTCTGGGGTTACTATACCAGGGGTATGCGTGGACACTTGTGGACCCCTCGGCCAATGAGATCGGATCACCTGCAACGGGTCCCGCCATTACGCGTGATGGTTCGATGTTCTACAAGGACATCAAGTCAAATATGGGATGTGATGGAGAAAAAGTAGTGTATAACTCCACTTATGTCACGAATTACTGCATTAATGGTTCAGTTTGGATGGGTTATGATGATGTGGAGGCTATCAGAAATAAGATTTCGTATGCGAGGGAGAAAGGGCTTTTGGGTTACAAAGCATGGCATGTCGCCAATGATTACAATTGGGAGCTTTCTAAGGTGGCAGGTAAAACTTTAAAGCAACATCATATAGCTGACCCCAATTGATTGGGGCTTAAGACTCGATTTTTGTTTTTCTTTGTTTATCATACTGCAATAAAGGAAGAATTTACTTACAGATATGGCATACTGAAAAATTAACGGGTCAAATGAGTAAAAGACTAATAAAAATTCTTGGTATTCTACTTAAATTTTCCAAACCAAACCTACCACTACTGGGACATGTATGCGAGAAATTATTTTTGCAGATTTTAAATTGTTAGAATCAACTTTTGAGCGTTTATCAAAAATTCTAGATAACAGATTTTTAGATTTTACAAATTCTGAAAAGCTAAAAAAAATGAAATTCTCAAATTCTCAAATTTGAATTTGGGTAGCATTTTGAGGGCTTTAACTTCAAATGAAAGCAAATTGAAGTTTTGAAGGAGTCGTTATTGACTACAAAGACGGAAGTCTAAATCTCTTTAAATGAGTGATACACTACTCTAGAGAATTTAATAGACATCGATATTGAAAAAAACTTATTCACGGAGCTCCGTGAATAAGTTTTTACAAAGGTGAATTGCGCGTGTCCATTTCAGCTTTGGATGGCCCGGGGAAAATGTACAGGATCCGAGTCCGTTGATTGGGGCTTAAGGATCGATTTTTGTTTTGTTTGATTTATCATTCTGCAATGAAGAATTTGTTAACAGATATGACATCAACCATCTCTGTGATTAACTTGCATCAGTTGCATGTTTATTAGTGATGGTTGAATCCGTAAATAAGCCTAAGAAGCACCCACGAGGAGCTAGCCACCACCCCTAGCCAACAAGAATTACAATGCCAAACTCACACAACATCTTCATTCCCCTTTGCTAGCTGCTGTTGGGATCACCTCACCTCATGCGTAAGTGTGTGAAACGACTGTGGGAGTGGTTGTCCGCAAGAACTAGTTTGAGTTGTGTGCAAGCTGGCTTGGGACACCCAGCATTACAATAAAGAAATGGCAGAAAGCAAAACAATAGAAGCAGGTCACTGCTAACAAATTAAACACTTATAGTCTAACGTGATGCAGAGCTGAGAATTTTGTTCGCAATTTGATGCTGAATTGGCGAAGTACTATTATTCTACTTCTTAATCATAACTACAACCTAGAGATGGGTGTTCATCTCCGGGTGTGCATCTACCACTGCCGGACACCCTAAGTTATCAAAACACAGAACGAAACAAAAAAAAAAACTAGAACTATTCCCTAACGCCTATTAAGTATTGTTTAAACTAATTTGGGCAATATATGAAATTTTTTTTTTCACATTCGAAGGGATAGGAGTGTTCTGTTTCTCTTGTCTACTGCTATATTATCTCCTCACATTTCTCTCTAATGTACAATTTCATAGCACAAGAAGATGAGAATGATCCTAGAAACAAGAGACACCTGTTGCTAGTAATCTTGCTTTCAACTGCAGCCACATTTACCCTTCTACTAGTTTCTGCGACGTGGTATCTGTATAAGAGAGCAAGTAGAAACAAAGGTAAGTTCTTTCCGGTTGTGAAAATTTTGTTCCTAAATCATTTACATTGACCCTTTTAACGTCTTTCTTCGATTTTCCTTATGTTCTTTTTATTGGTTATAGGATTGATGGACAACGAAAAAGAATCGCAATCTTTATTCAAAACTACCATGGCATCTCCTGGAAGTGCAAATGCTCCTAATTTGCTAGTATTTAATCTCACTGACCTTGTAGAAGCTACCAGTAATTTTTCATTTGAAAATAAGCTCGGAGAGGGTGGATACGGACCTGTTTACAAGGTAAAATTATTATTCTTCGAATAAATTGAGAAAACAAAACTAAACAAGCGGTGTTTATTTTGCCTGCAGGGTATATTACGTAATGGACAAGAAATAGCAGTAAAGAGACTCTCAAGGACTTCTACACAAGGATTTGAAGAGTTCAAGAATGAGGTCATGCTTACTGCTAAACTGCAGCATGTAAATCTTGTAAGAGTTCTGGGATTTTGCACCGAAAAAGAAGAACAAATGTTGATCTACGAATACATGCCAAACAAAAGCCTGGATCATTTTGTCTATGGTTAGCAATCCTTAATGCCTCTAACATAATTGAGTGTGGTTTTAACATGAGGTGTCACATAAGTTTTAACTATCCAAACCTCTTTCACGTAGATCCAATGAGGGGATCACTTTTAGATTGGGGAAAACGAGTTCAAATCATTGAAGGGGTTACTCAGGGGCTCTTGTACCTCCAAGAGTACTCAAGATTGACAATAATTCATAGGGATTTGAAAGCAAGCAACATTTTGTTAGACAACGAGATGAAGCCCAAGATAGCGGACTTTGGCATGGCTAGAATTTTCCAGAAAGATGAATTCGAAGGCAACACTGACCGGATTGTTGGAACATAGTAAGTGGCATATTTCTTACAATAAACACTACCTAATGTATTCTAGTCTCAAATAGTATTCATCTAATTATCTCTTTTTGTTCACTTATGCAATATTGTAGTGGTTATGTCCCTCCTGAATATGTGAAACGTGGCATATACTCCACTAAATCAGATGTTTATAGCTTCGGAGTTCTTCTTTTACAAATCATTAGCGGAAAGCGAAATAATTGTTCACATGGCCTTCATGAAGACTTAAACCTTCTAGACTATGTAAGTAATTCTGGAAAATTGTGACATGAATATTGTGAATTTATTTCCTTCCGGTAAACTCGATCTAAAGATGCACTGCATCGAATTAAATACTTCAGGCATATGATTTGTGGAAGTGTGGGAAATGCGTGGAGTTCATGGATCCGTTGCTCGACGATATAGATTCATCTTGTAAATTAGTGAGATGCATGCAAATAGCTTTGCTATGTGTCCAAGAAAATCCAACTGACAGACCCTCCATGTTGGAACTCTCGTCGATGCTGAAAAATGAAACTGCCGCCATGAACACCCCAAAAAAACCTGCTTTTTCTACGAGAAGAGATGAAGATGAAGTTCAAGTTCAAGAGTCTACATCTCAACAAGAAATTTGGTCAGTTGGTGATGTATCCTTTACCCAATTGGTAGCCCGATGAAGGTTAATTCTCCTTTTTTTCCTGAAGTTTGGGCAAATTAATATGATTATTCCTATGCCTCTATTTATATTGCCAGAAATACAACTTGTCTTGCTCTGGAACAATCATTGCTCCTTTTAGTTCATCAATGTTGTTACTCCGGCAATTTTTGTCATTATTCTTTGACCAGGTATAGTAATTACAATGATTGTATGCATTCAACACCTTACAAGCAATTTGGAATTTGAACCAAACTCCTCATAATTGGGCTCCCCGGGAGTAGGCAGTGGGTTTGGACTTTGAACCTCCAAGATGAATCGAGGTGCTTGTGAGGTGACTTGAGTTATCAAAAAATAATAATACTAATAATAATGGTAAACCATCGGATTATGGTCCTTTTAATTACAACCATATTATGAGTTGAAATATTCCTTGACACCAGAAGACATATTGGATGATATCCTAAATTTTAAAAAACTGATATAACAATTTATATGTACTTCAACTCGAAATAATTGACGATGGATGAAGTCGTCGTCCACTGAAATCCTAGTTTTGAATGCATTATACAATCATTGTGAGACAAGCTCTTTTACAATATCTTAAGATAATTTCATCCACTCAACTAACTTGGCTGAGGTGGAGGAGTTTGGACAGGCGAAATTCTTTAAAACGAGAAATGCTATGATACACAAAAAAGAAAATATGAAAATGTCCATGAAAGAGAACAAGCTGTCCATTCTCTCTTTCATGGATACTTTCATGTTTTCTGTGTTATGTATCCTAGAAGGCCCCACAGATACTGAGTCAAATTAATATCTACAACCCTCGCATTTCATTGCAATTGCCAATTAGGTCATATGTAGATAACTGGCTGTTTTTTTTGGGTGGCAGCTTGACCGCATCTCAATTAATTTTGGGATTTGGACAAACCTCTAATAATCCCAAAGTTTGAAATATTGCCTTTGTAGATTTTAAACTTGCGAAATCTTGGGGGCAAGCCCCTTTTGTCGCTTTCTCAAACCTACTTTTACACGTTGGGCCTTGGGGTTCATGACAAAGATTGTATTCCATCAGCATTTTAATAGTCAAGACGTCATTTTCCTTTTTATTGGCCAATTGGTAAAAAAAAAAATTCATAATAATAGTGGACGGGCAATTTCGTATTCAAAAGAGAAAAGTCAAAGATAATAAGCATTATAAACATGCTTTTTTTGAACTTATAGCTTTTGGACCGAGCTGGTCGACCTTTTTTTTTTGTGAACAGATTGAATAAACTAAAACCTAGATAGTGGAGTTAGCAGGAAAAACTATAATAAAAAGAAAAAAAATTGGGTGCTCTTCTCCTAGAAATTAACATCTTAATTTGTGTGAATAGTTTTAGTTGTAGTGGGTGTTATTTCTTGGAAAGAAGTTTTATTCTAATTTCGTAATCTCTAGAAGCCGACCCCTACGTAATACTTGTGTTCGTACATGTTGAAAAAGGAAAGCAGTGGATGAGTGCGTGCCGCGTCCCGGAGACATTTCTCCCAGAAAATCTTTTCCCTAGATACGGGTATAAAACATTAACTTCTTTACTTTGGTGTTAGTGTCCAGACCAACTTATCCCTTTAGTTGCTTTCTCGATGATTTCGGCATTCATATTTCTGAAAATATTTACTAATTTATAGTATTTTATAATTTTGAAAAATTTGTCTGAGAAAAGTAATTACGTTCTATTAAATAAGATCAATATCGTATAAAAAAAGGTTTCGTACAAGTTAAAAAATCATAGTGAATTTTTTGAGAGGTCTAAAATGATGAAAGTGTCATTCGGTATGGGATGGGAAAGTAATTTTTATTAGGTTCTCGGGGGCAATTACTAATAATTAATCATATTTTCACAGTTATAGTAAACATGTTTATCTGTTTCTACTAAGATCTAAAATCTAGATTCTATAACAGAATCTGAAGTAGTAGAATGTAAAATCTGTATATATCTATAGCCATCCTAACTCTAATGCACACACCTAAATACATGCCCCAAGAGCAGCCAAAAATTGCCCTGAAATGAAAGCAAATGGAAGTTTGGAACGAGTCGTTATTGACTACAAAGACGGGAAGTTATCAACACAGCCACATGTTGAGACGTCTATATATTGTCGTGACCGAATTGGTTATGCATCTAAAATGTTGCCTGCCAACTACCAAGTTGTGACTTATGAGAGAGAGAGAGTCTCAATCTTTTGAAATTGAAATTTTCTTGGGTTGGCTTTTCGCTTCGTTCTTAAATATCATCAAAATCAATAGTTTCAATCTCAATCCTTATTCTCGCAAATTTAAGAGTTTGCCACATTTTTTAAAAACACTTTCATGTTTGTGCTTGGACTCGCACTCCTGCTCATTGTTGTGCCCCAAAGATCGAAACCAAACACACCAAACACACAAAACACAGAGTTTTATGTAGTTCTCCAAGATCGTACATCCACGGAGGAATCGGACCAATCTCACTAGAAACAGACTAAAGATTTACAAGTGGAGTTCTCTCCCAACTCACTACCCTTCTCTCTCTATTTACATTGCTTAACCCTACAGAATATATACACCGCCAGAGGTTTGCACTTGTGTGCTAAAATGGAACTCCATGCCAGACCAAGCCTGGTGGTTGAAACAAAAGGCAAGTAGATGAATATCTACACAAGTGGGTGGGAGAGGATATGCTGAAGTAAAGAGGGAGTGGAGCCATGAGATCTAGTGGCGGCGGCCGTCATGACAAGAATTATAGAAATTGTAATTATTATGTGTATAATAAAAAATTATCCCAAACTTATATAGTTTCGCCACCGCTAGATTTTTTTCCTTATTTTTTGTTACATACTAGTCCTAAATCTTTTTTTTTTTTTTCCAAGAAACGAGACTTAAAAAAGTATTCCAAAACTAAATTCAATGGGCAAGAGTGAAATAATACTCAAAAAAGTATTCCACACTTTAACCTAAAACAACTAAGGGCAAATTTTCGTAGTCATCCCTGTAGTTTTACGGTTGTCTCACTTTCGTCCCTCTAGTTTCAAAGTGCTCCGATTTCATCCCTGTAGTTTATTGTACTTTCTAAATTGGTAAAATCGTTAACACCGTTAACGAAACTAACGGAAAAAAAAGTGTTCCAATTTTCAATCCGTTTGAACCGGTGTGAATATCTTATTTTTCTGATCATTTATCTTAGATGGTCATAATGGAATTTTGGCTCTAAGGTCTTTTAATGAGCGATGAGCACCCTAAGAGATTCCTGAAACTAAATAAGGAGTCTTCGGATGCTCGTTGAAAGGCCTTAGAGCCAAAATTTCATTACAACCATTTAGGATAAAATGATAAAAAAAAATAAGATCTTCGCACCGGTTCAAACATATTGAAAATTGGAACACTTATTTTTTTTTCCGTTAGTTTCCTTAATGGTGTTAACGATTTTACCAATTTGGAACGTAAAACAAACTATAGGGACGAAATTAGAGCACTTTGAAACTAGAGGAATGAAAGTGAGACAACCGTAAAACTATAGGGACGACTACAAAAATTTGCCCAACAACTAATCTAAAAAATTAAAGTTAGTCTTTTTTCGTACCGCTACAACGTGAAAGTCACATGTAAAAGAAAATGACTTTTAAGTCCTCAGGATGGCAGCTACATAAAGTCCCAAGGTTCATCAACAGGATCTCCAGGCTCTAGCCATCTTAAAATGTTGTTCACCATCATTTCCCTCCTCCTCTTTCTTCTTCCATTAACAAGTTCTTCAGTGGCCCAGACCGGGATCAAAGCAGGTTACTGGTATGCCGGCAGCCAATTCCCCGTCCCCGTCCCCGATATCGACTCGACTCTGTTCACTCACTTGACATTTGCTTTTGCATATATCAACACTTCCAACTTATGAGCTCTTGATCGTACCCTCTGATGAGCCATACATGTTCACCTTCACCGACATCGTTCGGCAAAAAAAACCCATCAATCACAACACTTTTGTCCATCTGGACTGGAGATTCAAACTTCTCGACCTTCTTTTCAATGGCTACCAAACCCTCTCACAGAACTTCTTTCATCGAATCATCAATACAGAGAGCCAGGCTTTATGGGTTTCACGGCCTGGAACTTTGTTGCGTCAAACCGGACACAAACACCACCAAGATGGAAAATATGGGAATTCTCTTTGACGATTGGAGAACCGCGGTAGACAGGGAATCGAAGATTTCCACCCGATCACCGCTCCTTTTAACGCTGGCCAGTCATTATTTGCCTTCCAAAAACAGCACAAGTTATCCAATGGAGTCGATTCTCAGGAACTTCTATTGGGTACACATCGTAGCCTATTACTATCACTTACCCACCATGGAAAACTTCACAGGCGCTCATTCTTCTTTGTATGACCCCTCAAGCAATGTAAGTACGGATTATGGAATTAAGGAATGGATTAGCAGAGGATTACCTGCTAAAAAGATCGTTTTGGGGTTACCATACCATGGGTACGCGTGGACACTTCTGGACCCCTCGACCAATGAGATCGGATCGCCTGCAACAGGTCCCGCCGTTATGCCTGATGGGTTGATTTTCTACAAGTTCATCAAGTCATATATGCTATGTGATGGAGAAAAAGTAGTGTATAGCTCGACTTATGTCACGAACTATTGCATTAATGGTTCGATTTGGATCGGTTATGATGATGCGGAGGCTATCAGAACTAAGGTTTCCTACGTGAGGGAGAAAGAGCTTCTGGGTTTCAAAGTATGGCACCTTGCCAATGATGACAATTAGATGCTTTCTAAGGCAGGTAAAACTTTAAAGCAACATAGCCGACCCTAATTGATTGGGTTTACAATTTTGTTTTTTTTGTTTGGTTTATCATATCATACTGCAATAAACGAAGAATTCAGTTACAGAGATGGAATCAACCATCTCTGTGAACTTGCCATATGAATGTTTATCAGTGATGGTTGAATCCGCCCAAGAGCCAGTCCATTTTTTTTTTTTTTTGGGTTGGGGGGAGGGGGGTTAATAGGATCAGGAATTAGATTAAGAAAATCCTGCTTATAATCCGTAAATAAGCCTAGGAAGCACCCACTAGGAGCTAGCCACCACCACCCACATAGCACCTTCATTCCCCTTGCTAGCAGCTGTTGGGGTCACCTCACCACATGCGTAAGTGTGTGAAACGACTGTGGGAGGGGCTGTACGTAAGGATTAGTCCGAGTGCAAGCTGGTCCGGGACACTCTGCATTACAATAAAGAAAACGTAGAAAACAAACAAAATAAAACAGTAGAAGCAGGTCAACATGGTAACAAAACACCTACAGCCTAACATGACGCAGAGTTGAATATTTGAAATTTCGTTTAATTGACTAAGTATTATGCTACTTCTTATTCATAACTACACCCCTAGAGATCGGTGTTCATCTCCAGGTATGCATCTGCCATTGCTGGACACCCTGGGTTATTAAAAAAACAAAACGAAAAAAAAAATTATAGAACTTGGGAACACAATTGTCATCACAAGGATTCTCTGCTTAATGCCTTTTAGGTACTGTTGAAAATAATTTGGGCCATATATGATGATTTTTTTTTCTTTTTCTTTTTTTACATTGGTAGGCATAGGAGTGTTCCGTTTCTCTTGTCTACAGATATATTGTCTCCTCACATTCCTTTGTAATGTACAATTTCAAAGCACAAGAAGATGAGAAAGATCCTAGAAACAAGAGACAGCTGTTGCTAGTAATCTTGCTTCCAACCGCAGCCCCAATTACCCTTGTATTAGTTTCTGTGACATGGTATTTGCGTAAGAGAGCATGCAGAAACAAAGGTAAGTTCCTCCTAGTTGTGAAAATTTTGTTCCTAATTCATTTCCGTTCACTCTCTCAACGTCTTTCTTCAATTTTCCACATGTTCTTTATTATTGGTTACAGGATGGATGGACGACGAAAAAGAATCCCAATCTTTATTTAGAACTACTATGGCATCTCCTGGAAATGCAAATGATCCTAATTGGCAAGTATTTAGTTTCACTGACCTTGTAGAAGCTACCAACAATTTTTCATTTGAAAATAAGCTCGGAGAGGGTGGATACAGACCTGTTTACAAGGTAAAATAATTCATCTTCGCATAAAATCAAGAAAACAAAACTAAATACGCAGTGTCTATTTTGCCTGCAGGGTATATTACGTAATGGACAAGAAATAGCAGTAAAGAGACTCTCAATGACTTCTACACAAGGATTTGAAGAGTTCAAGAATGAGGTCATGCTGACTGCTAAACTGCATCATGTAAATCTTGTAAGAGTTTTGGGATTTTGCACAGAAAAAGAGGAACAAATGTTGATCTACAAATACATGCCGAACAAAAGCCTGGATCATTTTGTCTATGGTTAGCAATCTTAATTTAATGCTTCTAATATAATCGTGAACCATAATTGAGTGTGGTTTTAACATGAGGTGTCGCCTAACTTTTAACTATCGAAATCTCCTTCGCGTAGATCCAATCAGCGAATCACTTTTAAATTGGGAAAAATGAGTTCAAATCATTGAAGGAGTTACTCAAGGGCTCTTGTACCTCCAAGAGTACTCAAGATTGACAATAATTCATAGAGATTTAAAAGCGAGCAACATTTTGTTAGACAACGAGATGAAGCCCAAGATCGCGGACTTTGGCATTGCTAGAATTTTCCAAAAAGATGAATTCGAAGGTAACACAAACCGGATTGTTGGAACATAGTAAGTGGCATATTTCTTACAATACACACTACCTAAAGTGTTCTACTCACAAATAGTATTCATCTAGTTTTCTCTTCTTCTTCTTTACCTACGCAATGTTGCAGTGGTTATGTACCTCCTGAATATGTAAAACGTGGCATATACTCCACCAAATCAGATGTTTATAGCTTCGGAGTTCTTCTTTTACAAATCATTAGCGGAAAGCGGAATAATTGTTTACATGGCCTTCATGAAGACTTAAACCTCCTAGAATATGTAAGTAATTCTGAAAACTGAGACATGGATATTGCGGATTGATTTCCTTCTTGTGAACTCCAAAGATGGACTACCTTCAAATACTTCAGGCAGATGATTTGAGGAAGTGTGGCAAAGGCATGGTGTTCATGGATCCATCACTCAACGATACATATTCATTATGCAAATTGATGAGATGCATGCAAATAGCTTTGCTTTGTGTCCAAGAAAATCCAGCCGATAGACCCTCCATGTTGGAACTCTCGTTGATGCTGAAAAATGAAACTGCCGCCATGAGCACTCCCAAAAGACCTGCTTTTTCTACAAGAAGAGATGAAGATGAAGTTCGAGAGTCTACAATATCTCAACAAGAAATTTGGTCAGTTGATGATGTATTCTTTTCCCAAACAGTAGCACGATGAAGCTAGGTTTATTCTCCTCCTTTTACTCATGTCTAGAGTAGCCCTCGTAACAGTTCATTTTTTCTGTAAGAATTTGCTTTTGCTGGGATATTTTTGTGAAATTTGAATAACTATGATTGCTCTTATTCCCTTGTGTATATTGTCATAAATAGAACTCGTGTTGCTTCAATTTCCTAGTGGGTGAGTTGGCTCTGGCATAAGCATTGCTCCTTTTAAGTAGCATTTGCTCACAACCAGGTTGCATAATAAACACCATGCCTAAAGAAAATAAGAGAAAAATTCAGTGCTCGAGCTGCTACATATAGTTCATCAAAGTTTCAAGAACACATGAGATAGCCATCTGCAATGATGTTTACTCTGGAAATTTTTGTCATGATTCTTTGACCAGGTATAGTAATCGAAGGAAAGGATCAGCAATTAAAATGGTTGAAATTCCTCACCGTATTCATGGCCATTGATTAATGGAAAACCAACTTTAACAGTTGGATTTCGAAGGCTCAATTCATTTTCTTTTTTTTCCAGATCTTTTTTTTTTTTTTTTTTTTTTTTTTAGGGCTCTTTTAATCGCAAAACAGCCTTTTGCTGGGCACTTACTGAAGTACTTGAATGAGCTCTAATGGTTGGACCTCTCTTGGAACATGCTTGCAGGGGAAATATTCCCTCACTGATGGAATGAATTACTCGGGGATAAAGTCTGACATATTTTCAGATGATTCCTACACTGTCAACTTTGCATTATGCGGAACTCCATTATCATCAAGATGCAAAACCCTACCATAGCGCAATTGATGTTCTGACAAGAGAATTCAAGATTTCCATGGGTTCAGCCTGGAAGTTAAGGTCTGAGATTGAGATCATTCCCAATTGTCAAGAGCAATTAAGTATCATCGCTCAATAGCTTCGATCTCAGCTGAAATGAATCTCAATAGTACAAAGCACAAATTATTCAGGTGCTCTTGAATAGCTTAACTTCCACACTTAGGTCACAGTTTCACACAATACTTCATGAAGACTTAAACCTCCTAGACTATGTAAGTAATTCTGAAAATTGTGACATGAATATTGCGAATTCATTTCCTTCCTATGAACTCTAAAGATGCACTGCATCGAAATACTTCAGGCATATGATTTGTGGAAGTGTGGGAAAGGCATGGAGTTCATGGATCCATCGCTCGACGGTACAAATTCATCCTGTAAATTAGTAAGATGCATGCAAATAGCTTTGCTATGTGTCCCAAAGAATCCAGCTGATAGACTCTCCACGTTGGAACTCTCGTCGATGCTAAAAAATGAAACTGCCGTCATGAACACCCCCAAAAGACTTGCTTTTAATTTCTACAGGAAGATTGAGATGACGATGAGAGTCTACATTATTAAGAAAGGGCATTAAAGTCGGAAGTGAGTTAGAAAGTTCGAGGGTAATTAGTTAGGTTTGTTACGGTGATTAGTGGGGCTAAACCCTTTGCTTTGTATTGTCAGGGACATATATAGCTTGTAATGGTCATTCTATACAAAACAACGGAAAATGAAATAGAACACCAGATTCTCTCTCTCTCTCCGTCCCGCTCCCTTGAATCATGTACTGTATCAAATAAGGTTTTCTCTTTATGGTATCAGAGCCCATGATGAAGGAAGTCTATAGATCCTAGGCTTGAACATCAAGAGCGAACCTCTTCTGCAACTTAGGGTTTTCAATTTCAGTTAGGGTTTCAATTTCAATCCAACCTCTTCTTCAGGCTAACGGCTCAAGACCGTTATGCACGATCCTGTTCTTTTCAACATGTCTACAGCAAATGCCACAGCTTCTACATCGGTTGTAACCCTACCATCGTCTTTGGCATTCCTGGTTTAAAATTTTCATTCTTTGGTGAATATCAAATTGGATGGATCAAATTACCTCCTTTGGTGAGTTCAAGTTGAAAGTGTAATGGAAGCAAATGGATTTTATGGACATCTCGATGGTTCGATGGAAGCACTGCCTTCACAGCTCCGTGATGAACAAGGTGAAATAACTCTAAATTCTACTTATTCTCTCTGGAAGTTGATTGATTCACAACTGAGGTTTTGTATCACTGCTTCTCTTTCTCAGAACACATTACCATATGTCCTAGGGTTACGATCTGTGCATCAAATTTGGATTTCTTTGTCAAATAGTTACAATTCATTGACTGAATCACATGTTCAAGAACTCACAGAGAAAACTATATAGTTTGTCTAAAACATCAACCATAGATTCATATATTGATAAGATCAAGGAGTTAGCACAAAAATTGGCTGTTGCTGGTAGTCCTATTGAGGATGATGAACTCGTTTTTAGGACTTTACATGGCTTACCTAAAGCCTTTAATGGACTTAGAACTGATATTCGTGCTATATGCACTAAAGGACATAGTGTGTGTTTTGATGAACTTGTCACAATGTTGAAAAGTGAAGATGTTCAGTTGATTCAAGAATCTCCATCAGAGACTGATGTTCAAAATTCTTTTGTTTTGGTTGCTACACATGGATCACAAATAGTAAATAGTAGTGCTTCAGGGCCATCTCAGTTTCCTAATGTATCATTTGGACCTTATAGGGTTCCAAATTAAGGGTTTCATTCTTTTGGTGTACCACCTCAGTTTGGTCAATCACCTTATCTTGGTTGTTCAAATCAAGCTTCAAATACGTTTGGTGTTTCAAATCAGTTTGGCACTCAATTTTTACCACAACAATTTGAGTATTCATAGCTTGGTTCACAATTTGGGCCACAATATAGTATACAACAGTTTGGACCACAACCGTTTGGCCCATACCAGTTTAGGCCTAATCAGTTTGGTTAACATTTTGGATCCCAACAATTTGGTTATTCTAGAGGTTTTCCTAAAGGAAGTGGTAGAGGTCCAAGACTGCCCTGTGACATTTGTGGAAGGAGTAATCATTCTACCAATTATTGTTATTATACACCACCACAAATGAATTTCTCTCCTCAGATGCCATCCAATTTTCAATGGAGAGTAGGAGGTTCTTCTATTCCTTGGGGTAATAATGCAGGGATTCCAATGTTTCAACCCTCTCAGAGTATGCCACAGGTTTCTTCCTCTTCAACTACTATGCCCTTCTCTCAAAATACTGGTTCTGCACAAGCTAATTTTGTTGCTATGCCTGAGGCTTTCTCTGCTCTGAATATGGGTCCTTCATTAAGTGTTTCACATGGCTCTCCTTAATATAACATTGCTCCACCAGCAGCAATAAACATGGGTAATTCTTCATCAATGCCTATGCCTACCAATTTTCAGACTTCTTTCACTACACCACAGGCACAACCCTGGTAATTTGATAGTGGAGCAACTAGTCATATCACTAATAATCTTTAGAATGTAATCAATCCTCAACCTGTTGTTGTCACTAATGGTGTTAAAGTTGGAAATGGAACAAATTTGCCGATTTCTCACACTGGAAAAGGTCTCTTACCAACTCCTTTAGGTCATTTACTTTTATCTCATGTTTTTCATACTCCACAAATTACTCACAACTTGATTTCTGTTTATCAGTTTGCCAAAGATAACAATTGTCTTCTCATCTTAGATTCCTTTGGTCTTGTAATTCAGGACAAGACTTCTCACAAGATCTTGTACACGGGACCTTATCATTAGGGATTGTACCCCATACTGAACTCTACTGAACCTTAGCCTGGGGTTTCTTCTTCTATTGCACTTGTAAGCATTTCTTCTTCTGCCATGCTTTGGCATCAAAAACTTGGACATCCAAGTCTACCTTTGTTTCTTTCCTAAATAAAATAGCATGGCTTACCTGTTCATAAGCAAGCCACAGTTAGTCAATTGCAAATATTGTAATATGGCTAAAAGTCATAAGCTTCCCTTTTCCAATTCAGAAAATGTTGCTTTTACTCCTTTTCAATTAGTCCATATGGATGTGTGGGGGCCTTCTCAAATACCTTCTTATAAAGGTTTTAGATACTATTTGCTTATTGTGGATGATTTTACTAGGTATACTTGATTGTTCCCTCTTCACTATAAATCAGAGATCAAACATGTTATTGCCTAGTTTAAAGCTTATGTCAAAACTCAATTTCACACTACTATTCAAAATGTCAGAAGTGATAATGGGGGAGAGTTCATTAATCATTTTCTTCTTCGCTTGTTCTTGACTAATGGCGTAATCCATCAAACTTCATGTCCTCATACTCCTGAGAAAAATGGTAGTGCAGAAAGAAAGCACATGCATTTGATTAAGACTACCATTACTCTTCTTCTACAAGCTAACCTACCAACCTCTTTTTGGCTTGAAGCTTTAACTACAACAGTTTTTCTTTCGAATAGAATGCCTCATACTAGTGTTAATTTCAAAATTCCTTATGTTCTATTGTTTCATTCTACTCCTATTTACATGTTTCTTAAACCTTTTGGTTGTTGTTGCTATCCCTCATTAAAACCCTATGCCACACGTAAATTGTCTCCAAAATCTACTCCTTCTGTTTTCTTAGGATACTGTCCTAATATAAAAGGATATAGATGTTATGATCCTTGTACAAGCAAAGTGTACAAGGATCATAAAGTGTACAAGGATATAGATGTTATGCCACATGTAAATAATTTCAACAACCAACAAATCAACGAATGTATTCAACGACCAACAAACAACGAAATGACTTGAATGACCAACGAACGACTTCAACGACAACCGACAACCAATGAAACGACTTGAACTACCAACGAATGACTTCAACGACCAACGAACGACTTCAACGACCAACGAACGACTTCAAAAACCAACAACAACTAACTTTAACTACCATCAACCAACCACCAACGTCAACGAAATAGACGACAAAACAATATATGTTATTACGCTGGCCAAAAATCTGACCACGATACCTAGAATCACAGCTGCGACCATGAACATGGCAGAATGAAGAACCACACCCACCAAAGACAGTGGAAGCAGAATCAGAATCAGATTTCATTGCAAATATGTCACCGTGCAATGAGAGGCAACCAACGGATCAATCACTAATTTTCCACCAACTAAAAATAAGCATCAAACAACTACCAACAATACTAATACGAATATACCTTTGGCAACCAAAAGTAGAACCGGAGAACATATCTCACCAACCATAAGTGATGGAACAGTACTAAACAGTGATGGAACAGTACTAAACAGCGATGAACAGTAACGACAATGAACAGTAATAAGTGAATAGTATCAACAATGAACAGTAATATGTGAACAGTGCCGACGGTGAACAATAATCGATGAAACAATGGTTAATGGCTATAGATTTCAGTTTTGGATTTTGATGGTTGTAGAGATTAGGGTTATGATAGAGGCCAGGATTAGGGTTGTGATTTTAGGGTTTCATGGTGAGATGATGATGGCGGTAGAGGGTGGCGGCTAGGGTTTTGTATATCTAAGGTGGATGGTGAACCCGTTCTGATGCCATGTTGTGAGAGAAATAAGAAAAAATGTATAGGGTGTTGTGTTCACTAACCCTTACACAATCAACTCTTATTTATATAATGGAAAATCACAACATAAAACTACATTAACCAATGTGGAACTAATACCAATATTATATTCTAACAATAGGCTCCCTTTTTGACATCTAAATACCCAACAGGTCATATGGCTTCCATGGCTTGGATCTTGATTGGGAGTATCCGCAATCCACTTCAGAAATGGCCAACATGGGCGTCCTCCTCGACGAGTGGTGGACCGCGGTGGCAACCGAGGCCCAATCCGCCGGACAACTACCGTTACTTTTAGCCGCGGCCTTCTATTACGCACCAAGCATTAATGGGCTGAACTATCCCGTCCAGTCCACATCCAATACCTTGGACTGGATCAACTTGATGGCTTGTGACTTCTACAACGACCCAACTTGGGCCAAAGTGACCAACACACACGCAGCCCTATATGATCCGTTGGCCCGATTAGCGGAAGTTACAGGTCGGGTCTTGGATCAAGGCCGGGATGAGCCCAAAGAAGTTGGTCCTCGGAATGCCGTTTTACGGGTACGTGTGGCGGCTCGCAGACGCGAATAACCACGGGCTTATGGCACCAGCTAGCTGATGGGCCGGTTGGATTGGGCAACGGGGCGATGCATTACGGGGAGATCTTGGGGTTCATAGCCGAAAACAAGGCCGCAACAGTGTACAATGGCACAATTGTTTCAAACTATTGCTATGCTGGGACAACTTGGATAGGGTACGATGGCACCCAGAGCATCTCTGCCAAGGTTTCATATGCTAAACAGGAAGGGTTGCTTGGTTACTTTGCTTGGCATGTTGCAGCTGATAACAATTGGGATCTCTCAAAACAAGGTCTATGGTCTCAATCCAACCATAAATTCATGCACGTCAAGACCAGTTCACTTTCCATCCTAAGTGCAATGAGCTTTGCCGAGCAAAAAAAAAGTGCAATGATCTTTCCATCTCCTATATATTTGGCCTTCGCTGATGACCTATTCCTTCTAGCTGGAGCTGACTGCAGGTCCATGAAGATTATTAAAGAAGCTCTTGATGAATTCTATCATTCTTCAGGCTCAAAACCAAACCTGCAAAAAAGCCAATTCTTTTTTTTCTTGTGTTGGTATTGACGTTAAAGCTGCCATTCTTAACATCTTCCCCATACCCAGTAGGGATCCAGAAATTTGACATAGTGGGGGCACCAATTTTCTTTGTAACGCCATAATATATGAGTTACAGTTAAGCACATTCACACCCAAATAATTTTAATTAGCATTCATGATAATATAATAATTTTAAAGTATTTATGTATTTTAATAACAAGCTACTTAGGCAAACTTGCGCAATTCAACTATATGCGTTAAAACAAAATTATCACATATTCATCATCTATTTTCCTATTATTAACTCTACAAGTACAAGTTTCGGGGATAAAAAATTTACAAATACAATATGCGGATTCATATTGAGTACTACACAAATGATTGGAGACATTGGGGAGTGAGAGAAACCTTGCTTGTGAAAGAGTTCTTTGCGAAACTGTTGGGGGTTAGGAATTGGAACTAGACTGCCAAACATGCTGACTGAAATTCACTTTCCAGTGGATTTTGAAAAAAACCAAAGAAAGTTAGGGGAGTGGGACTCGAACTCCCGCCCATCCTTTCCCATGTCCTATCACTTATCATTTGCACCAAACTTTAACATCCTATACATGATAGCATATATAATATACATACATAAAAAATCGGGAATTTTTTTTTAAAAGGGCATGGGGGCACGTGACCCCACGTGCCTCAAGGTGGGTCTGCCCTTACCTATACCTAAGGGATCCTTGCCTGTGAAATATCTAGGTGTGCCTCTCATATCTTCCAGATTCATGTATGAAGATGGTATCCTGCTAAAAGAAAGAACACAACAAAGAATTGCTTGCTGGTCCAATCGTTCTCTATCTTTTGGAGGTCGAGCTCTTTTGATTCAATCTGTGCTTTTCAGCATGTAAACATATTGGTGCTCCTTGTTTATTCACCCCCAAAAAATCTTAAAGGAAGTGGAGGCTTTACTTAGAGCCTTTCTTTGGTCTGGTCTTAACCTCAAAAAGGCCGGGGCTAAAGTGAAGTGGATGGACGTTTGCTCTCTAAAGTCTGAAGGTGGTCTTAGCTTCAAGTCTCTGAAACTTTGGAACAAAACCTCCATGATCCGTCACCTTTGGGCATTGAGTAAAAAGGAGGACACCCTTTGGGTCCAATGGATTCATAGCTACATCATTGAAAGCAACAATCTTTGGTACATGCCAATCCCTCATGACTGTTCTTGGACAATTAAAAAGTTACTGAAAGTAAGACCTTTAGCACAGAACTTCGTCAGACATACCTTAGGTAATGGGCAAGCTACCTTCTTATGGCTTGACAATTGGCATCCAAGTGGGCCCCTGTACAAACTCTATCTTTGATGATAGGATTATATCAAGCCTTGGATCCTCTTTATATGATAAAGTCAGCTCTTGAATTTTAAATGGTGTTTGGCGCTGGCCAAGACCTAGGAACAGGATTATACAACACATTCAGACCTCTACTCCTCCATCTCTTTTAACTTTAGGGGATAGTTGCTTCGTTCACTCCGATATATGGAATAACGCCCCAAGCGTAGGGCTTAATACGTCAGTTGAAGCATGATAATTCGGAAGACCGGGATCGTACCCAAGAGAATAATTAATACAGTTTTGCTGGATTTGTAGATGCAAGTAAGGGCTTTCAGCTTTTAGATAGCCAACTTGGTTTTACGTGCGTAGTGAAAATGAAAAGAGCTAAATTGAAACGTGAATAAACTAAGATAAAAGACAGGTTAGGTCTAGGAATTACTAACACTCATGACGCAAATTAAACTGCATTTCTCACCCAATTACGCAATTAAGGATACACAATTAAGGTTCCCGAATCGGAAAATAGAATGGTTCGATCACCAAGTTAGCTCTAGAATTTATTTAGCAAATGCCTCGTGCGTCAGAGCTCCAAGTATCATGTGTGGTAGGTAGGCGATGCTCCTACCTACACATGATCAAGGAGATTAATACCTTAGCGATTTGCCAAATAAACCCGAACCCCACATCGATTCCCGAGCCAAAGGTTTAAATTTTATGGTGAAAAACGCAATTCTACTTGAGCCATGAGGCGCTAATCACCCCATGACCTAATCTTGAAAAACTACTCACCCATATCTATTGAGATAGGAGCAAGCAAAAATCTACTTAACATAATTGAATTGACAACACTAGAAAAAAATTAGATTAAAAGGTAGATCGGAAGAATCACTACAACTTTAATAAAGATGACAATATCAAAAACTAATTAAAGAAGACAGAAAATAAAGATTCAAGCAAGAAATTGAAGAACATTCTAAAACAAAAATCAAATCTAGATCTAGATCTACAATTATGTAAGCAAAATCTATTCTACTTTCTACCCGCTCCAATATTCTTCAGGAGATGCCTTGAACTCACCCTCCTAACAGCCTCGGCATCGATGGAGAGAGGCTTAGGCTGCTGTGCTAAAGGCCTCGGCATCGATGTAATTTATTTCTTTCCATCGATGCCGAGCACAGTAATGCCTTTCTGGATAAGCCCCTCGGCATTGATGTAAGGTGCTTTATCCCATCGACATACACCATCAATGCCGAGCACATTAGTGCCTCCGTTTGGTCTTGCTTTGCTTTGCCTTGGTCTGCCTTGCCTTGCCTTCCTGCCTTGCTTTAAAATTCTTGTTTTGACCAATTTTTCTACACAAACAAAACCAACAAATCTAACGAGCAAACGCAATTAAAACACTATTTAACGATTAAATTAAACTTAAACTAGAAAACTAGCGCACCCTTAATGGCATTATCGGGGGCCTATCACACCCCCCAACTTGAGGTTTGCTAGTCCCTAGCAAATAAAGTACGAAAAATTGGAAAACTAACATCCTTGCAATCCTATTTGCCATCATAACTTAGAACATGCTTAACATTGTAAATTAACAAGAGTTCAACCAATCCGGCTTTTTATTTCATTTCTACAATTCACAATTTCAGCATCTAACCAAACAGGCTAAGTATCAAGCAAGTTTAAAAGCAAACTAAAAAGGTCTGTGTCCTCGAACAAGGGGAGGATACGAGACACAGAACCCGCGAATTCAGACTAAGCCATATCCACCGAAGAAGAAGTGCTTTATAAACAGGCAACAGCGAACAAGAAATATTATGCCTTAAACAACGAAAGCACTTTATTCAACTGAAATGAAAACTAGTAGATGAAATTTGGATAACGAAAGCAAAGCATGTCATGCAACTAATTATGCAAATATCAGATAATCAAACATTAAGGAATCCATGCGCGCTAAAGATCAATTAAGGAGTTCATTAGCTTGTAATGACCTTGGTTACAAAGGGAAGGGACTACAAAAAGTGTAGCAGCCATATGCTAGCATGGTTCATCTACCCTTGGCCACTACCGACCCTAAACTACCCAAGACATGACCACACACCTGCTAAGCATCAAACAAAACTACGAAGAAGAAATAAAGAAAACTACTAGAAAAGTCAAACTCAAAGTACTACCACCAACTCCATCACACATAGTCGCCATCCTCATCCGGCTTCTCACAGTATTGAGCCTCGAGCTCTCCCTTTCCATCGGATTCTTTCTCATCTAAAATGTATGCTAGCCCATAAGTCAACCAATTCTCTTATCAAAGTATTCAACCCTCTTTCGAATTCACTTTTGATCTTTCATAACATTTCTTTGATCTCCTTTCTTTGAGGAATAGAGTCATTTGAGGAGAGATTTATAGCGAGAGAGATATTGGAGCCAATTTTGGGGCTTTTTGGAGAGGAAAATGAAAATTTGGGGCTTTTGCTTTTGTAGTGAGAGAGGAAAGATAGGGAATCATGTATCAATTCTTTTTCTTTTCGCATTCCAACCACTTCTATCACATTCACACCACCCCCAAATCTCCTTGAATCATTGAAAACCATTTTCACGCAACCCTCCAAACATCCGGTTACCTAGGTTAAAACAAAGAACTGGAAAAGACAGGATGCAAAATAGGACTAGGTGACACATATGTAGTACGATCATGCAAAGAATGCCTTGTATCCTTTCCTAAGTGCGCTTTAAATTCCAAAATGATTGAAAATCGACATTCAAACACAATTAGAGATGGACATGCGATTATTCACCTATACTACAAGTATATTTATTGAAAGATGGGGATATGGGCCAAAACTTGCTCAAAAACTTAACTCAACACCTAAACTGTTTAATTGTCAACTAAGCATACAAATTGAGAAGTACGAAATTTCTTAGGATTGCTATGAATTCTTGCCAACTAACAATTATTGAGCATGCAACAAGTTATGAAAAAGAACAAAAAAATTGTGACAAAAGGAAGAATTGCAAGTAAAAAGCTTTTATTTATTTTTGAAAATTTTCAATATTCTCATTTTTTTTTTTTTGGATTTTCAATTTTCAAATGTTTTTGAAATTTTTAAATTTTCGCAAAATCAAACAAATAGCACATAGGCTAACCCCTCCCCCCAACTTAAGGCGATGCTATGCCCTCATAGCATGAAGAACAAGAATAAAGAGAGGAAGAGTACGCGAATGTACCGTCCAAGAGAAATGTCAACCCCTAAATACCTCGACCAAGTTGGAGGATTTCATGTCAATGTTTTGCTCCAGCCAAATTAGATGCTTCCAGGGTTTACTCCTTCGGTTCTACCAACTCGGAACCATAGCTAGTCACACTGGACCATATCCAAAGCTTTATCGGACTAACAACCGCGGCGCCTAGCCGCACCCATGCTTAGGGCTCCTGAACGCCTCACTCACTCCGGCTTTAGGCCCAAACTACCAAGGCTGATGTGATAGCAAATAAACCCTGCAGATTAGAGGACGACTTTCCACAAAACAAATGACATTAGAACCATCGGCCCGTGTCATCCGGCTTCCAAACAAAACAAAAAAATGAAAACACAAAAGGTAATGAAAACACAAAGGAAATCACACAAAACAATTAAAAACATGCAAAATAGAATTGAAATGCAATGCACCACCCGATCATTACGCGATCACACGAGTCATACTTTTCTTTCCATCCTTTACTGGTGGGGTAAGAAATGGGTGGCTATACTAGACCGTCGAAAATGAAAAAGAAATGAGAGAGAAAAAGAGTGTAACAATGAGTGAAAGAGAGAGAAAATATGTTCATCCACATGATGGTTTCGAATTGTTATCATGCCATTAAGAGCTGATATAATGGACATACCACCACATGCTACACTCTTTGCCAAGAATTGAACTCGACCATGCCACATGATAAGATACTTTGAGTAAAGCAATTGCCAAATTCGTTTTAAAAACTTAAGTTCCATCAAGTGCATAGCCCAAACAAAATCAATTTTCAATTTGTTGACCAAATCTACAATATAAGGATGATAAACCACAAGAAAATTGTCAATACCGAGAAAATCAATTGGTTTTATGATTGGTAACTTCTCAAGAATAGGCTCACATGCATCTTGCTTTTCTAACAAAGAGTGTGAGAAATCTACCTCGCTATTCATTTCTTTAGCGGTGAAAGGATCAAGGCATGGAGAACTCGAAGGGACAGTTGTAGCTTCTATGGGCTCTAACTCTTCAAAGATTGGTCCATAAGCATCTTGTTTAGCCAACAACGAATACAAGTAATCCATTTCGGCATCCATTTCCTTAGCGGTGAGAGGGTTTTCCAACGGATCTTCATAGTAGATGTCCAACGTTTCAAGCATGTTCATCTCGTGAGCAAGGAGTAAGTCCTCCGGGGAAGAATCAAGATACGGGAGATCGAAAGAGACAACTTTAGTGGTGAAGTGTTTTCCTCCCGAATCATCATATAAAGGGGCATCCACAAGAGAGGGAAGAACCTTCTTCTCTATTGGGGGTAATTCTTCAAATTCTTCAAATTTTGGAGTCCAAAAGGTCATGGGACACGCTTCACCCTCCTCATTGAGCAACGCATGCAAATACCTCACTTCGAAAGATTCGAGAAATTCGGCCTCCTCGACTGTAAGAGCAACTTCCAAAGGATCACTATAGAGCAACTCGTCCACGTGTTCTTCTACAAGAGTATCAATAAGGCTCACTTCATTCATGTTCTCGTCATCTCCCATTTGACTGCCCATATTAAAAACATTGACCTCCATCTTCATGTTACCGAAGGTCATATTGAGAAGTCCATTTTGACAGTTGATGACTGCATCGATCCGCCATGGCTAGAAAGGTCTTCCAAGAGTCACTGGAGTCGAAGCAGCCGAAGAGTCGGTCGGATTTGTATCGAGAATCACAAAACTTGCACTAGAACATCTTCCACTACCCCTCTTAGTACACGAACACTTCGATCGGCCAACTGTAACGTGACACGAGTAGGCTTCATCTCCCCCAAACCCAGTTCTTGATAAACAAAGTATGGAAGTAGATTAACACTGGCCCCAAGATCAAGTAAGGCTTGTTCGATACGCTTCCCTCCAATTGTGACAGTGATAGTAGGGCTCCCGGGATCTTTGTACTTTGGAGCGATATTCGTTTGAATGATAGAACTAACTTGCTCAGTAAGAAAGATCTTCTTTTGAACATTAAGCTTGCGCTTTCGAGTACACAAATCCTTAAGAAACTTTGCATATGAGTGAATTTGCTTGACTACATCCATGAGAGGAATGTTGATCTTCACTTGATTGAATAATTCATGTAACTCCGCATTGTAATTTGGTTTCGCCAAAGCCTTCAAACGATGAGGAAATGGAGCCAGTGTTGGAATAACTTGAGGGTTCGGTACACTTTCCTTGTTCTTGCATTTATCCTTTTCTTCTTCTTCAAGAGTCTCCTTACTTGTTTCCTTGGGAGATTCCCTAAGGATTGGAATTGAATGTTCGATAGGCAAGGGTAACAAGGTAGGTTCCAGAGGCATCACCACTTGGTTATCCATCGTCTTGCCACTTCAAAGAGAAATAATAGCCTTTGCTTGCTCGGAAAAAGTCACCGAAGAGCTAGCAAAGTGAAGACCACGAGAAGACGGATTAGAATTCGGTTGCGGATTAGGTTGAGATTGAGTAGGAAACTTACCTTTCTCTTGTTGTAACAAACCCACCGTAGTTGTCAACTTGCCCAACTGATTTCTGATATTATTCATCATCTGAGTTTGTTGCTCATTAATGGCAGTTTGACCTTGCAAAAGAGCATTGAATTGATCTTCCCAAGAACGCTTTGGTGGTTGTTGGTGAAACTGGACAGGTGGCTGTTGAAATTGGTTTGCATGTGGGAACGGAGCGGAAGGAGCAAAACCAGAAGGACCTTCAGCTTGAGGGAAACGGAAAGCATTCTGATGTTGCTTCCAAGGTAGTTGAGGAGCGGTGGGTGGAACTTGAGAAGAATTCCTGTCATTAGATTGATTCCAACGGAAAGCTGGATGTTGCCTTGTCCCCGGATTATAAGATTGAGAATAAGGGTCAAAACGTTGCACTGCATGTACTTCTTCTGGAGCAATCCCATTTATCACGTTCTTAAGAGCAGGAATGTTGGGGCATGCTTCGGTAGAATGGCCCACAATCTCATAAATAACACAAACTTCCTCCACTTGGCACACTGCTTTCACTTCTTGAGATTGAGTACTCTTTAATTCTAACTTGTCAAGTTTCCGAGCAATCTCCTCCAATCGAGTTTCAAAAGCTATATGTTCCGCAATAGAGAACTTCCCTGAACCTGTAGGACCTTGATTGTACATCGCTCTATCTCCCGGATCTGCAAATTGCCAAGACTGGGTCTTCTCAGCTAGTGACTCATAGTAATCCCACGGATCCTCCAGTGTCTTTCCCATAAAATCACCTCCACCCATAGTATCTAGAAGCTGTTTACTCTCTTGAGAACACCCTGTGTAGAAATAGTTGACTCTGAGATACAACGGAAGGTTGTGATAAGGAACTGACATAAGCAAGTCCTTGTATCACTCCCAATACTTGTGGTAAGTCTATCCATCCCTTTGCTTGAAACATTGAATCTAATCGATAAGTAACTTCGTCTTGCTTGCTGGAAAGAATTTAGTGGTAAAAACATCCTGAACATCTCCTCAGCTACGCAAAAATTGAGACTTCAAAGAATTGAACCATTGTTTCGCCTTGTCCTTGAGACTGAATGGGAACAACTTTAGGCGGGCTTGATCAAGTTGCCCCGGAACTGTAACAAAAGAGTGTAGAATATTCTCAAATTTTCAGATATGCAAATAAGGATCCTCCAATTCTCTCCCCTGAAATTCTGGAATTATCCGAAGATACTCAGCTTTGAATTCAAATGCATTCCCAGCGGTCGGAGTTGGAATAACGATAGGAGATACTTGAGGAGCCCGTTCTGGATTCAGATAATCACCTAGAGTACGAACTGGAACTTCTTCGGCCATTGCGCCTTTGCGATTTAATTTGCGAGGCGAAGAGTGGGCAGGATACGCCCTGGCAATGCTACGGATTCTTGGCGGTGAAGAAGAATGATGAAGCCGATTGGAAATTGGGCTTCGGTAAACAGGCATAAACTAACACAAATACTAACTAACTACCAACAAACTACTAAACAGGAGGGGCTATGCCGCCACCTCAACTCAACAAACAGAATATGCGAGGGGTTATCCCACCACCTCAGCTAAGCAATGCAATCAAATTTAAGCTAACTAACTAAATTAACTAACTACACTAACTAAGAACAAACTCGATGTTTAGCCTGGCTTCGTTACACCTCAAGTTTAGTATAACCAAGTTAGAGGTATCTACCAAACTAAATACGAACTATAAAATCATAAACTACTAAACTACTACTACTACTAGACGAAAGCGGGATACTTACAGTGGTTTGTCGAACCTCCAAGAAAGCCATAATAAGAAATTCCCGGCAACGGCGCCAAAAATGTTTCGTTCGCTTTGATATATGAAATAACACCTCAAGCGTAAGGCTTAATACGTCAGTTGAAGTATGATAATCCGGAAGACCGGGATCGTACCCAAGGGAATAATTAATACGCCTTTGCTGGATTTGTAGATGCAAGTAAGGGCTTTTGGCTTTTAGACAGACAACTTGATTTTACGTGCGTAGTGGAAATGAAAAGGGCTAAATTGAAACGCGAATAAACTAAGATAAAAGACAAGTTAGGTCTAGAAATTACTAACACTCATGACTCCAATTAAACTGCATTTTTCACCCAAATACGCATGTCAGGATACACAATTAAGGTTCCCGAATCGAAAAATAGAATGGTTCGATCACCAAGCTAGCTCTAGAATTTATTTAGCAAATGCCTCGTGCGTCAGAGCTCCAAGTATCATGTGTGGTAGGTAGGCGATGCTCCTACCTACACATGATCAAGGAGATTAACACCTTAGCGATTTAACAAATAAACACGAACCCCACATCGATTCCCGAGCCAAAGGTTTAAACTTTATGGTGAAAAACGCAATTCTTCTTGAGCCATGAGGTGCTAATCAGCCCATGACCTAACTTTGGAAAACTACTCACCCAAATCTATTGAGATAGGAGCAAGCAAAAATCTACTTAACATAATTGAATTGACAACACTAGAAGAAAATTGAATTAAAAGGTAGATCGGAAGATTCACTACAACTTTAATAAAGATGACAATATCAAAAACTAATTAAAGAAGACAGAAAGTAAAGATTCAAGCAAGAAATTGAAGAACATTCAAAAACAAAAATCAAATCTAGATCTAGATCTACAATTATATAAGCAAAATCTATTCTACTTTCTACGCGCTCCAATATTCTTCAGGAGATGCCTTGAAATCACCCTCCTAACAGCCTCGGCATCGATGGAGAAAGGTTTAGGTTGCTGTGCTAAAGGCCTCGGCATCGATGTAATTTATTTCTTTCCATAGATGTCGAGCACATTAGTGCCTTTCTGCATAAGCCCCTCGGCATCGATGTAAGGTGCTTTATCCCATCGATGCCGAGCACATTAGTGCCTCCGTTTGGTCTTGCTCTGCTTTGCCTTAGCCTGCTTGGCCTTGCCTTGCCTTCCTGCCCTGCCTTAAAATTCTTGTTTTGACCAATTTTTCTACACAAACAAAACCAACAAATCTAACGAGCAAACGTAATTAAAACACTATTTAACGATTAAATTGAACTTAAACTAGAAAACTAGCGCACCCTTAATGGCATTATCGGGTGCTTATTAATAGTGAAGACGTGATAACCTGGACAATCTCTCCTACAGATTCTTACTCAACAAAACATACTTGGGAAGCAATTCGGAACAAAAATCCCAAGGTTCAATGGTCTTCTCTTGTTTGGTTCACTAATAGCATTCCTAAGTGGGCATTTATACTTTGGATTGTCGGTCTTAAGAAGCTCCCTACAAAAGATAGACTCACGAAATGGGGCATGCAAATAGACCCTCTCTACATTCTTTGCTCACAAAAAGCGAAAACTGTTTCTCACCTATTTTATTTTGACTGCGTTTATTCTAGATAAATATGGGAATCTATTCTCAACAAATTTCAAATTCTTCGACCAGGTTGTGGATGGGAGAATGAGTTGAATTATGCCATTTGCCTCTGCAAAGGGAATTCATTTCGTCCTCTTGTGTTCAAGCTTTAGCTTGCTGCTGGGGTATACTTCATTTGGCTTGAGAGGAACTCTCGTGTTTTTGGAGGGAATCCAAAGAATCCAGATGGTATTTTAGCTTGTATAGCAGAAAATATGATGCTTAGAATTTAATTTGTACATGGAGGAGCATCCCTAAAATTGTAGAGAACCAAAGATTATGTGATCTTTGGCGCATTTCTGCTAGTTTGCTAGTTTGATTTTAGTAGTTTGTAGTAGGTTCTCTTTGTAAAGTTGTTTGTATAAGGGGTTCTCCCCTGATATTCTTGTTTGGTTGGCTATAAAACGCATCATTCATGCACAATTTTTTTTTTCATTTTGATAACCATTGTGTTCGGACCAATTTGCACGCACCTCGACTAGCATTTTGAAGTTAAAATTTAAGGAAAATGACAGACATATACTCCCCTCGTTCAATAATTTTGGTCCTGGCCTCTTGGGATTCCATGTTGTACGTTTTGGCACTAAAAAATTACATTTCCAAAAGCAATTTCTTTTGTATCCTTTCATGCACTGTAACAACTTAAATCCCAATAGGGATTAAAATTATGGGACGAAGGGAGTAGAATTTTTGTCGGGAAAACTCTTTTGAAATGATGGGGCAATGACATTTGATCATGAGTGCATTAATATGTAAGTGGTAAGTCATCCGCAGTAATTAACCACTGGAACGCTTTAAACGTACAACCAAAACCGAGGTCTCTTGTGGTCAGATTTTAATTCTAAGATTAACTTTTCAAATGATGTACGTAGTTTTTGTTTTCATTGCAGCCAAACAAGCATGGGGAGAAACTCATAGAAAACAGAAAATATAACTATACAAGGATTAGCTGAATAAAAGGGCTTAGGTAAAACCCTAATTTAGCAAGCTGATGAGCTACCTCGAACAATAATGGGGTTGTACTATTGTAGGGATGGAGTCAGAGTGGGACCAATAGGGGCAGTCGCCCCTGCAAGGGAAAAAAAAACACTACTATCGCATGTAAAAAATAAATAAATTCCTATGAAATTATATAGGCTCGTTCCTATGTAGAATTTTGAAAATATATATATAATAGTAACCTTTAAAATACGAGGATACCAACATTAATTACTAAAGGCTAAAGAGTTAAAATATAACAAAACATAAAACTAGAGGGTTAATATTGTGAATATTCAAGTAATAAACTTCCAACTTTCGTTAGATGAGTTTAGTATTTTACAGTTTTATTTCTTTTTTGCTTTAAAACCTCAATGGCACACCAAACCCTCTCCCTCTCTCTTGGCACAAACATATCCAATTATTAAGACTTTAAGGCAATTTCGAGAAAGTAGCAACGGAGGAGAAAAGATTTTGGAAACCCTCATTAATTTTGGTGAAATCTAAGTTGTTAGTATGTCTTTCTCTAATTGTTATTCTAGACTTCTAATTCTTTACTTTTTGATTGGTAAAATCAAGTAGTAACATGAAAGCCCTTGGACCGAAATCGTCCAGTTGTGATGAATGAAAAAAAAGATGAACAGTAAAAAAAACAAGACACATACATCAAGATCGATCTCATTAGTTAAACCGATTTATGTATTTACGTTATTTTGAGTTTTAATTTATTTACATTATTATACATGTGTATTTATATTTTTTTCTCGCATGTATGATCGCCCCAGCATGGTGAAATTCCTGGCTCTGTCCCTGATTATGAAAATAACATTTACGCACTAACCAATTTTTGTTGGCTTGATCCCTGTCAGTCGTAATGATTCAAATAAAAAAAGAAAAGTGGCAAATGTTTCACACATAATTTTATGGGTACCAACGAAGCGTTCACCATCATGCACGGAACCCACGTTCGGATTCCGCACAAGTAATCCAAACTATTAATAATATTTTTACTGGTGGCCTAGTAAAAATTCGAGTTGCATATCTATTTATACATTCAGAGGAAGTATCAGATCAAATAATGTGGGCAGAAGTGGTTCGAGACTTCAAGTGGTGAATGTCATTTAACCGGCCTGCATCATGGGCAAGTCTCACTTTCGAACCAAAGCATTAATTCTGTGAAGTACTAATGACTACTTCAGTGCAACTCACAGAGCCATTTATTTCTAGGAGTGATATGTAGAACAACAGAAGTGCCTTTTCCATCAAGAAGGATTGTGGGTTTGTTGGTTTTTCCCCCGTCGTGGGCACATTGAAAAAGATGGTTATCTCTCCGAGTAGATACACTAACCAAGCAGGATGTCTAGCTTGATTTAACGCTAAGGAACTCTATATAGCGGTAAAAGCATCCGTATCAGCCTCTTTAAATTTCAGACCAAATTACACCTTAAAATATCATTTTATTGCTTTAGCTAGTCATTTTTAAAATATATACTGCATCAGACTCACTATTTTAACTTATGGTCAATTAATATATTATTTCCTTCTTCTTCCAAAATAATATTGAGATGTTATTATTATTCTTTATTTTTTCTCAAATGTAATACGTATACTGTATAGTGATCTATTAAAAAAATTAAATGCTTAATTTTTAATTCATTTGAATCGGTGCGAAAATCTTATTTTTTTTATCATTTGATCATAAAGAGTCATAATTAATTTAGTCGCTAGAGCTCTCATAATCAAGTTTCTGCTCTTTATTTTGGACTCTGTAAAGTAGAAACTTAATTATGAGAGCCCTATAGACAAAAAATAATTATGACACTTCAAGATAAAATGATAAAAAAATAAGATTTTCGCACCGGTTCAAACGGATTAAAAATTAGAGCACTGGGTTATGCCTGAACGTTACCTTTATGGCCCCGAAATTAGTAGAGACATGCAAGCTGGCTCGGATCCAATTTAAAAATGAAAACAAAAGACTATTGGTGAGGTATAAATTAAATAGTAAAATAATATCGTATGATGAACAAAGGTAATGCCTTAATTGTTTTACTTTTTCAAAAGTTTTTTTTTAAAAGATTTCCTCTATTTTCAATCATTTCTCTCTCTGTCTCTTTTCACTTATTACCCCTACTACTCTCATAAAAAATTTCTAAAAAACTCATCTAAACACAACATAAACAAATTGCAAAAGTAGAGAGGGAGGACTAGAAGCTGATGCAGGAGACTTTCTGCCGTTTTGCTCTTTATTCTAACTTTGAGCAAGAAGTAGCGACAGTGGTGTGAATACTCTTAGCATTATTAAAGCGTAGATGGACTTTGGAGTGAAAAGTTTGGTTCTGAAATGATCACTTTCTTTAGGGGCGTGAATGCTCTTAGCATTATTATATAGCGTAGATTTTGGAAAATTTGGTTTTTGTTTTTTTTTGTGAAGCGGAAAATAGAAAGTTTGGTTCTGCAATGATCACTTTCTTAAGAAAAAATCGGATTTGACGTTGCTGCCAGACATATCATTGCAATGGATGCCAAATCCACCGACCATTTGACTTGTCTTGTTAATAAGAGGCTTGCCGGGCTTGGCTATCCTTTTTTACCGTTTGAGATGCCACGGTAAAAAAGCTGACTTTGAGTTAAAGTTTTAGAATGAGTACCGAAAATTAAAATGATTGAATCGAGTTTTAATTCATATTGAATAAATTTGAGCTCTCATAGGCCCACTCGGGATTTTTTTTTTAATTTTTGAACAATTCAGATTATACATGAACCGTTTATGACCATGGTCGGTGGCTCCTGTCAGTTTACATTACTAAAAAAGGTGGTGCATCTCAGATTGGGGGAAAAGGGTAATGTGGTCAATTTGCCTCAACCACCTACATCAGTCAATCACGTAGGTGGAAAAGGCTGGCACTGCTTTGAAATTGGACGGAATTACAGCCTTTTTGGGCGGTAAAGCTATGCCAACCGACTTGAACTTCCACCGAAACCTATACGACGCCGTTTTGTATTGTTATCTTGGTGTAGAAATATTTGGTTTTATGCTTCTCTTAGAGCTCTTCAACGAGAGCTTTAGAGCTAGAAATTAATTATGTTCTTTTAGGATAAAATGATCAAAAAAATAATATCTTTGTACCGGTTCAAACGAATTAAAAATTGAAAAACTTAATTTTTTCATTTGGTTTTATGGTTCTTGCAGGGCTCTTGAGTTAAAAATTAATTACGATCCTTTAAAATAAAATGATCAGAAAAATAAGATTTTTACACCGGTTCAAAAAGATTGCAAAATTAAAAATAAGATTATCTTATTATTTATTTATTTATTTTGATCATCAAGAAGGGTGGGAGGGGGCAATCAGCGTAACAACTCCATTTGGGTTGACCATAGGAACTCTCTACCCGTCAATAAAATGTCCGGTTCGAGCCATAGTTACCGTCCGAGAAAACGCGTTATCACCACGGTACCACTTTAGTGCATAACTGGTAAAAAGTCTCCCTTTTAATCTACAAACGGGTTTCGAACACCCGTCGGGACTCAAACTTCTGCCTGCATTAAGGGGAGCAGTGGCCCTCACCAACTGCGCTGCCACCTCGATGGTAGATTTTCTTTATTTCAATTCAACCCTTTTTCCATTCTCCCATCAAATGGTCTATTTGAAAGACTGTTCTATTTTTGCCGTTTTTGATGGGTGAAGGACTGGAGCCTTAAAAACAGACAAGACTAAGTCGAGTCGCCCTGACAAGCCATTTGAAAGGCCGAAAGCGGGAAAAGAAAGAAAACCAGAGGTAGCATATACTGTGTTAATAAGATTATACACCATGATTAGGTATATCCAAAATGGCATTAATATGTACTCATTTCGTCCAAAAATGAATGATATTGTCTGCCTTTGTGCCTTTTGAAATTTACTTCGCTATTTCTGTTACCTTATCACCATTTCTACTCTCTCATCATTAATTTCTACACCCTGCAATCTCCAATTATACTCTCGTCATTTCTGTACCCTGCAAATCAACTCAAATTCATTTCTTCTTTTTCTGGTAATAAGATTCAAATATCCATTAGTCACATTTCAACAAGTAGAAACAGATTAAACCCAAGATCCTGCGAGAAATTAACATTGCAAATCCTAAAAGACCAACTAATCCTAGAGAAGGACAGAGAGAAACATATACTACTATAGCACAGAACAAAAATCCCCCAAATTACAAACCCTAACTAAAGCCCTCTGCCCACAAATTGACCTCGCCAGCTGGATATCATTAGGCGTGAATTGTGCACAGATTCGTATCCTTGAAAAACCCGACCAAATACGTCTCCGCCGCCTCCTACAACACGGCCACGACAGATCAGGGGCTCGGTGCTCTTCTGGTACTTCCTGATCTCCCTCAGCGCTACCGTCCCCAGCCTGAACCTGTGCGGCTTCTTCACCCCCTACCGTCGCCGGCATCGACTTCCTCGCGGCCTTTGTCACCAGCTTCTTTTGCGGTCGTTTTCTCCATTGGATTACCTCGCCATTTGCTCATCGCCATCTCTGGTTGGGTTTGTGTGTCTAGTATAGTAGAGAGAGAAGGTTGAATTGTTGAGTATAATTTTAAAAGTTTGCACAGAGAGAAGGTTGAATTGCTGAGGTTGAATGATGGATTGGAAGGAGGATAAATAAGTCATTTAACAAGTGGGAGTTTTGGCAGAATCAAAATGGGTTTTGGCATTATCAGTTGCCTCTATAAGTTTGAAAATCATCTAATAGTCTGATTCAGATTTATCAAACAAAATTCATAAAGTATTACTTATGGAATGCATTATGAATAATTTTCTAAGATGTCTGAAATATTAAAATTGTCATTCAGTTTAGGACAGAGGGAGTAAGATATCATTAACCACCGTATTAGCAAGTATTAGTTTCATGAGAAATTTGGAGTCGCTTAAAGATATATATGTGATTAGGATCAGACTGTCCAGTTACACAAGTAGCCAGCTCCTCACTCTGGCGCTGCTGCTCAAGCTCACATTGGAATGCAAACACCTTATTTTCTTTTCTAGAGTGATACTCTGTTTGGATTACTTTTTCAAAAAAAATTCTCAACTCAAAAAATATCCATTATTCATACTTTCAATTATTACTCACCCCTATCTCAAATCATTATACTCATTACTTTTATTTCTTTCTCTACTCATAATCTTACAAAATTTCTCAAAAATTTATTCAAATACAGCAACTTCTATTTTCCAGAACGGTGTTGTATAAAGTTTCGGTGGAAGTTCACCAATGGATGTAGCTTTACTGCTTTTCATTTTCATGCGGGTAGAGGAACCTTTTTTTGATAGTATGTTAACTCAAAGGGTTAGGGTGGGACCCATCCATATTTGTTGAAAGAGAGTGAAAGGAAAGAACGCGTTAAGAAGTATTAAATTAATGCTCATGCTGCAGCTTCCGCTACATGGAGTGTGGAGTGTGGAGAGTCTGTTGGTTTTCCGGACAAAAGTTACCGGCTCATCCGGGGTATAGTAACTTTTTCTCGAATTTAAACCCACGTGACATCAATTGCTTGCTAATTAGCCACAAATGTCAAGCTACCACTCTTCCATGGCCATGGCACTGACTACACCCACCCTTTTGCTCCTCCTCTTTCTTTCCTCCAAATTCCCATGTTCATCTGCTCAAACATGGATCAAATCTGGTTACTGGTTCTCCGGCAGCAAATTCCCCGTAACCGACATAAACTCAACCCTCTTCACTCACCTCATATGCGGTATGGCAGGCCTAAACCCTTCCACGTACCAACTTTCCATTTCTTCATCAGATGCCCAGTCCTTCTCCATCTTCACTCCCACTGTCAGGCAAAAGAATCCAACGGTCACAACGTTCTTAGCGATCGGTGTAAGATCGGCGAAGTCTTCGACTCTTTCCTCGATGGTTAGCCAATCCGAGTTCAGGAAGTCCTTCATTGAGTCCTCCATAAAAACAGCTCGATTATATTGGTTTGATGGGCTGGACTTTCACTGGGATTCAGTCAATACTAGCTCTGAAATGGCAAACATGGCCACCCTATTCGATGAGTGGCGATTAGCGATCGAATCAGAGTCAGGAAACTCAAGTGGGTCTCAACTCATCTTGACAATGGGTGTCCCGTTCTCCCCATACCTTGACAATGCAAGTTTTCCAATTGAATCTATTAAGAAGAGCATGGACTGGGTACATGTGATGGCATTTGACTACTACACGCCTACTTCGTGGAATTACACGGCTGCCTTTGCAGCATTGCATGATCCAGGAGGTGATCAACTGATGAATACAGAAGATGGAATCAATGATTGGATTAACGGCGGGTTATCGGCTAACAAGCTTGTTTTGGGGCTGCCTTTCTACGGCTATACTTGGACGCTCGTGAACCCGAATGACAGTGCAGTCGGTGCACCGGCAAAGGGGACCGCCGACAATGGTTGGATGAGCTACAAGAATCTTAAGGCGTACATCCAGATATCCGGAGCTGTTTCGGAGTACTATAATGCAGCCTATGTTGTGAATTACTGCGTCATCGGATCGAGTTGGATTGCTTATGATGATGTTGAGGTCGTGAAAAAAAAGGTAGCTTATGCGAAAAAGAGGAATTTGCTAGGTTATTTTGTGTGGCAAGTCGAAGATGATGATGAAAATTGGAAGCTTACTCAGGCAGGTGAGTACTATACATCCCATGCTATCTAATAAGTTGTGCTTTTATATACAAACAATGCATTATTTCAATGTGACCTGTAAATTTGAGAAGATTTCTCAAACCGATTGTTCCTCCTGATCCACTAAGCTGAGCTAAGAAGTTGGGATTTCACAAAAGAGTCATGATAAAGAAAAATTAGAAGAACTAGGGAACACAATTGTCGTCAAGAGGACTATCCCTGAGAGCCTCCAAGTATAGTTGAAACTAATTTTGGGCAATATATGATCATTGTGTTTTTCCATTGGAACGGTTAAGAGTGTTCTGTTTCTCTTGTCTACTGCTAGATTGTCTTCTCACATTTTTCTCTAATGCACAATTTCATAGCACAAGAAGATGAGAAAAATCTCGGGAACAAGAGACACTTCTTGTTAATCTTGCTTCCAACTGCAACTACAGTTACCCTTGTACTAGTTTATGTGACGTGGTATCTACGTAAAAGAGTACGCAGAAATAGAGGTAAGTTCTTCCAGCCGAGGAAACTTTGTGCATAAATCATTTCCCTTCACCCTTTTAACATTCCGCATGTTTTTTTCATTGGTTATAGGACGGATGGGCAAAGGAAAAGAATCACAATCTTTATTCAAAACTACTATGGCATTTGCTGGAAACGCAAATGCTCCTAATTTGTTAGTATTTAGACTCACAGACCTTGTAGAAGCTACCAATAATTTTTCATTTGAAAATAAGCTCGGAGAGGGTGGATATGGACCTGTTTACAAGGTAAAACTATTCGTCTTCGCATAAAATCGACAAATCAAAACTAAATAAGCAGTGTCTATTTCACCTTCAGGGTGTATTACATAATGGACAAGAAATAGCAGTAAAGAGACTTTCAAGGACTTCTACACAAGGATTTGAAGAGTTCAAGAACGAGGTGATGCTTACTGCTAAACTGCAGCATGTAAATCTTGTAAGAGTTCTTGGATTTTGCACCGAAAAAGAAGAACAGATGTTGATCTATGAATACATGCCGAACAAAAGCCTGGATCATTATCTCTATGGTCAGCAATCTTTAATGCTTCTAAAATAATGGTGAACAATAATTGAGTGTGGTTTTAACATGAGGTGTCACCTATGTTTTAACTATCCAAATCTCTTTCGCGTAGATCCAACCAGGGGATTACTTTTAGATTGGGAAAAACGAGTTCAAATCATTGAAGGGGTTACTCAAGGGCTCTTGTACCTCCAAGAGTACTCAAGATTGACAATAATTCACAGGGATTTGAAAGCGAGCAACATTTTGTTAGACAACGAGATGAAGCCCAAGATCGCGGATTTTGGCATGGCTAGAATTTTCAAGAAAGATGAATTCGAAGCTAACACTAGCCGGATTGTTGGAACGTAGTAAGTGCCTTCTTTCTTACAATACACACTACATAATGTGTTCTAGTCTCAAATATTACCCATCTAGTTATCTGTTTTCGTTCACTTATGCAACATTGCAGTGGTTATATACCTCCTGAATATGTAAAACGTGGCATATACTCCACCAAATCAGATGTTTATAGCTTCGGAGTTCTTCTTTTACAAATCATTAGCGGAAAGCGGAATAATTGTTCACATGGCCTTCATGAAGACTTAAACCTCCTAGACTATGTAAGTAATTTTGAAAATTGTGACATGAATATTGTGAATTGATTTCCTTCCTGTGAACTCTAAAGATGCACTGCATCGAAATGCTCCAGGCATATGATTTGTGGAAGTGTGGGAAAGGCATGGAGTTCATGGATCCATCACTCGACGATACAAATTCATCTTGTAAATTAGTGAAATGCATGCAAATAGCTTTGCTATGTGTTCAAGAAAATCCAGCTGATAGACCCTCCATGTTGGAACTCTCGGTAATGCTGAAAAATGAAACTGCCGCCAAGAACATCCCCAAAAGACCTGCTTTTTCTACAAGAAGAGATGAAGATGAAGTTCAACTGCAAGTTCAAGAATCTACATCTCAACAAGAAATTTGGTCAGTTGGTGATGTATCCATTACCCAAATGGTAGCCCGATGAAGGTTAATTCTCCTTTTTTTCATGACTAGAGTAAGCCCCGTAACAGTTCATTTTTTTTGTCAGGATTTTGCTTTTGCTGTCACATCTTTCTAAAGTTTGGGCAAATATGATTATTTCTATCCCTCTGTGTATATTGCCAGAAATACAACTTGTCTTACTTCATTGCTCCTTTTAGTTCATCGAAGTTTCAAGAAGACATGAGCTAGCCTTCTGCAATGTTGTTACTCTGGAAATTTTTGTCATTATTCTTTGACCAGGGAATCACAATAATTGTATGCATTCAATACCTTGCAAGCAATTGGGAATTTGAAGCAAACTCCTTATAATTGGGCTCCTCCTAGAGTGGGCGGTGGGTTTGGACTTTAGACCTCCAAGATGAGTCAAGGTGCGCATAAGGTGATCTGAGTTATAAAAAAAAGAGTAATGCTATTGGTACCGACGGTATCGTAGGGAAAATACACCGATGGCCACCGGACGGCCGTCTCCGGCCACCGGACGGCTGATCCGAGCCGTCCAAAAATTTTAAAAAACAAAACCGAGTGGGCCCCCGCGAGAATCAATGGCATCCGAGGTGTGTAGGGTACTTGATCCGAGCACCTCTTTTTCGTGTATATTCACGTATATACATATATACACGAAAAAGGAGTGCTCGGATCAAGTACCCTACACACCTTGGATGCCATTGATTCTCGCTTAAGCCCAATTGGTTTTATTTTTTTAAATTTTTGGACGGCTCGGATCGGCCGTCCGGTGGCCGGAAACAGCCGTCCGGTGGCCGTCGGTGCATTTTCCCTACGGGTACCATCAGTACCAATAGGATTTTCGTAAAAAAAAATTAATGGTAAACCATCAGATTAAGGTCCTTTTAATTACAACCATATTATGAGTTGATATCCTAAATTTTAAAAAACTGATATAACAATTGACGATGGATGAAGTAGTCGTCCACTCAAATCCTAGTTTTGAATGCAGTATACAATGATTGGGAGACAAGCTCTTTTACAATATCTTAAAAGATAATTTCATCCAGTACTCCACTAACTTGGCTGAGGTGGAGGAGTTTGGACAGGCAAAATTCTTTAAAACTAGAAATGCTATGATTCACAAAAAAGAAAACATGAAAGTGTCCATGAAAGAGAGAATCGACGGCTTGTTCTATTTCATGGACACTTTCTTGTTTTCTATGTTATGTATTGCTTGACGATTTTCTAGTCCTAAATTAATGGGTTGCCCCAAGCGTAGGACGGAAACTGACGTAGCATAATATCCGGTAAGTCCGGAGTCGAATCCACAGAGACAATGATGTGTGCTAACTAAAAACTCAGGTTGTTCTAATTTAACAGGCCATTAGGTAGCCACCCCTTGTCGATTGATTGAGATTGACTAAAACCTAGAAATTGATTGTACTTTCAAATAATTAAAAAGGAGATACGGTCGTAGGGTTCATAGCACTCGCAACCAATCCAGATTAACTTATTCCATTCGGTGTTCTTAAAAATGTTCGATTTTAGAGAGAAAAAGATACCCCGAGAGATGCGAACCTTAGGGTCGCCGTTTGTCCATGTGCAGCGGAGAATAAGTTTTGGACCCCTATTCCCCCGTTCACATGGGCTCTGACAATGCCCGGGTTTGTCTACAGGAAGTATTTTTTCAATCTAAAATTATTTTTTTATTGTTTGAAAATAGGAGCAATGTCGAAACTGGTCACGGTGTGATAAATCACCCCGCGATCCTACCTATATGATTATTCACTAATCATTATGCAAGAAATAGAAGAAATTCTAATTTGATTCATGCTTTTAGTACTGAAAAAAGAAAATAAACATATGATCTAAGTTAAACATGTAACGCCCCTAATTTTGGGAACGTTAAATAGGCAATTTCATTGAAAAACTAAATGGAGTCTGGCTCAATATTACAGAATATTCTCAAAGAGTAATCTTATTCAACAAAAGGAGGGTAGACTAGAGTTCCTATCTACTGCTCCGCTTCTTCCTCCATCCTGGCCAGCCCTTCGGCTCCAAAAGCCTCTAAGGTGTAAAGTTCACCCTGTTCGTCTATAGAATCTGACACATTATACCGGCGTCGCCACCAATATAATATGTCAGGGTCACCAAAGGTAACACCGTGAGCTATAAAGCTCAATAGAATATCCAAACCCACTAACCCTTAACTTACAAACAATATATCATAAAATCAACAGAGTACAAGTAGGTTTAACAAAAACGATTAACGATAGCACATCCATATTCACTAATCAAGTATCGTTGGTGTCCATGTTTTTCTGTGTTTCTCCTACGCCACTCATCGTAGATTGTGTCTCCATTTTCACTTTTCATAACCAAATCAACATTTTCAAAAATCCGTTTTTAACACACCCAACCTCGGTTCCGCCGTTCCGGGTTCCCGAGTATCCTCACAATGGTTCCGCTGCACCGGGTTCCCATTGGCACACAAAACTTGCATTGGCTCCTCTCCACGGATAACCAAGCCATTCCTCACCATGGTTCCGCCGCTCCGGGTTCCCATGGGAACGCACACAATTCAAAACCATCGGTTCCGCCGCTCCGGGTTCCCGAGTATCCCACAATGGTTCCGCCGCTCCGGGTTCCCATTTGGGGTTTTCGAAAAAAAACTAAACCCTCGGTTCCGCCGCTCCGGGTTCCCGAGTATCCCCACAATGATTCCGCCGCTCCGGGTTCTCATTGGGTTTTTCACAAATCTTACTTTACACACGCACACAACTCACATAATGCCACCCAAAACCGGTCATTATGTAGTTTCAAAATATTTCCTTCCTCGAAAAACATTTCCTTTCATTAATCACACCCTAGGTGTCATGTTTCTACTTTCTCGATTTTCGTGTCTCGTTCTCATGCATAGACTCCGCAGTAGGACTTATCATAAAGTAAACATTCATAAAGGTAAACATAAATCATTCATTATAATCTTGAAACTAAACTAACAAGATCATCCAATTCTATATTAATAATCATGCTCATAACCATCCTAAAGATCAAAATACGAATACTTCTACCATCGATAAAGTTTTATCTTTCGAAAGCCGTTCTTTCTTTCTTTTTGAGAAATTCAAAACAACACATGTTTATTTAAGACTAAGTCATTTATCTAACATGCTCATACTTCCATTAGCGAGATAAACTTATAAAAATCATGCCTTTTAAACGATATGAACAAAAGATAACTTCATCTATTTGAAACTAAACAATAGATAACCCTATCTACTTAAGGAAAATGATAAGGATATGGATATTTGGAATCGAGAACGTTCTACTTATACTTAGGGAAGTGAGGAGAGAATTCTACCTTGATCCGAAACTTAGTCGGGGCCGAATAAGCTAGTTGGAAAGTTTCCTACGGACAGTGAAAACTTGCAATCTGGACCGAACTTCGGACGGCAGTAACTCGGTCAATATTTGGCCGAATACGATCGTTCTTGGGTTGAAAACGAAACTCTCGAAGTGCTCTACGACTTTCGGGAAGGAAGTTGGTCCTAGAAACTACTTTAGGTAGGAGAAAAATGGTGATAATGTGAAGGCAGTTTGCTGTCTGGAAGTAGGAAATCCGAGATTTTTACTGAACTTCGGACGCCGATATCTTTGTCATTTCTTCACCGATTTGGACGGTTCTTGGGTCTAACTTGAAGGTTTCGAAGTGCTCTACAACTTTTCCGAAGGGAGTTGGTCCTAAAAACTACTTTAAGCCGGAGAAAATTGGAGATTCGTGGAGGGCAGTAGGCTGCCTGGAAAATGGAAATGGCAATTGAGTGAGGGTGTGAGTTGAATGGGAGGCATGTGGTGCTATTTATAGCCAACACTTGAGCTCCTCCTCCCTCCTTTATGGCCAGCCATATCTCTCTCTCTCTCTCCCATGGATTTGCTCCATTGAATGGTCATTTCAAGCCTTAAATCAAATCCTAACCTTCCTTCACTTGTCATTTCCATTCTAGGCCAAATCTTAGGCCATAATGAAGATTCCATGGCTTGTCAAATCCTAGAATGGGTTGGCTTGCAAGAAAGAATAACATCATTGGCTAGGATCATACTTAAAGTGGTCTAGTCATGGGTTGTCAAGTGATAGCTTGTGTAAGTGTCCAAATTTGCACACACACACACTCCACCTCTCCTCCCCCATCCGGCCCTCTCTCTCTCTCTCTCTCTCTCTCTCTCTTGTTCTATGTATAGACATATATAGGTACACCTAGGTACATAAGGGTTATGAGTTTTCAAGTGACAATTCAATGGAAAGAATAAGAGTAAAACTTTCCTAGAAAGTGCATCTATGCAAAGCTAGTCTTGCTTCCAAAATGATGAGATTCCATGAATGACTTGTCTTGTCAAGCTTATTGGCAAGTCAAAGGTCTATTAACCAATGAACAAAAATTTCCCTAACAATTATGGACCAAGGGGTAAAGGAATATTGGTAATAATTAGGGTTTGAAATGACTAGTCATGGGGTATAATGATTACCCCTAAAAGTCTAAGGGTTCAATTAGGGTTCGGGGGTTTAAAAGGCTCCGAGACGGTCGAAAAGGTCCAATTAGGGTTCGGAAAGTGTAACTAGGAGAAATGGTAGTTTGGTTTGTCCAACTAGTCGGTTGGAAACTAACTCTACTAGCCAAGTAGGATTTCCAGCCAAGAAATATAATTTAAAGATTTTATTTAACTCACTAGAAAAAAATACAAGTGCTTCATACTCGTCTTTAGAAAATGACTAGATTGCTCGGCGTGAAAATATATAATTTCATAAATCTCAAATCTAATTATGACGGATTATTAAAATAAAAAGAAATTTTTAGTAGCAAATCCAAGTAATTAAAATAAAATTTAAATATTTAACGAAATTTTTATTTATCAAAAATCAGGGTCGTTACAAAACAAGAACCAATGAACAACTTTGATAAAAAATGAAAATCAATACGAATTACTGGAATGTAAATAATTGAACAAAACTTCAAATAACATGAAACGAGGAGAGCTAAAAGAAAACTAAACTATATTCTAACAGAGGAATTTTCCTGATGGCAGCCCGTTCTTCTTCGTCCAAAGCTGCTGTTCACATTGAAACCAATTCCTCTTTTTTTCCACGGCCAGAACTCTCGTCCAAAAGCTGCTGAAGTCAATCCATAATAGGCCTAATATAGTCAGGGTTTTCAATGCCTTAATTACATAAAAGGTTCCGCAGGCTTCATGAAATGACAAACCAATAATTCTTCTTTAAACACTATGCATTTAGACTCTAAGTTTTTTGTATCTTCTGCTTTAATCCAAAATCTCGAACAACGAGCTCAAACAACCTATAAACAACAAAAGAACAAAATAAATATCAATTAACAAAAATAAATGACTAACAAATGTAATTTGGAGGGTCAAAATATGTATATTTTGGCACTTATCATGTATCCTACCAAGCCCCACAGATACTGAGTCAAATATCTACAACCTTCGCATTTCGTTGCAATTGCTGATTAGGTCATATGTGGATAACCGGCTATTTTTTTGGGGGTAGCTTGAGTGCATCTCAAATAATTTCAGGGTTCAGAAAATTCTCTAATAACCCCAAAATTAAATTTGAAATATTTAGCCTTCGTCGATTTTGAATTTGCGAAGTCTTGGGGGCATGCCTCATTTGTTGCTTTCTCAAACCTACTTTTACACCTTGGGCCTTGGGGTTCATGACAAAGATTGTATTCCATCAGCATTTTAAGAGTCAAGAAGTCATTTTCCTTTTTAATGGCCAATTGGTAAAAAAAAAAAATTAATAGTAGACGGGCAATTTCGTATTCAAAAGAGAAAAGTCAAAGATAATAAGCATTACAAAATGCTTTTTTGACCTTATAGCTTTTGGACCGAGCTGGTCGACCTATTTTTTTTTTTTTAAACAGATTGAATAAACTAAAACCAAGATAATGGAGTTAGCAGGAAAAACTATAATAAAAAGAAAAAAAAATGGTGATCTTCTCCTAGGAATTAACATCTTAATTTATTTTATTTATTTATTTTAACAGAATTAACATCTTAATTGGTGTGAATAGTTTTAGTTGTAGTGGGTGTTTTTTCTAAGAAAGAAATTTTATTCTAATTTTGTAATCTCTGGAAGCCGACCCCAATGTAATACCCGTGCTCGTACATGTTAAAAAAGGAAAGCAGTAGATGAGTGCGTGTTGTGTCCCGGAGACATTTCTCCGAAAAAATCTTTTCCCTATGAATCATTAACTTCTTTACTTTGTTATTAGTGTTCGGACCAGCTGATCCCTTTAGTTGCTTTCTCGATGATTTCGGCATTCATATCTCTCAAAATATTTACTAACTTACAGTATTTTATAATCTTGAAAAATTTGTCTGAGAAAAGTAATTACGTTCTATCAAATAGGATCAATATCGTATAAAAAAAGGTTTCATATAAGTTAAAAAAATCATAGTTAATTTTTTGAGAGGTCTAAAATGATGAAAGTGTCATTCGGTATGCGACGGGGAAGTACTCCCTCCGTCCCTTTTTAAGTGTCCTGCTTCGTAACTCCAACTTATTAAAAAAACATCATCATTACACCTTTCACATCAACTTTTTCCTCCACTTTCCATACTTATCCATCATCATTACACTTTTATTTACTAACTTTTCAAAATAAAATCTACTTTTAGGGACAAAATAGACAATGCACCAACTTTTACCCCCTTAACTTTACAAAATGGACACTTATTAAGGGACAGCCTAAAATAGAATACTGGACACAAAAAAAGGAACGGAGGGAGTAATTTTTATTAGGTTCTTGGGGGCCATTACTAATAATTAATCATATTTTCATAGTTATAGTAAACATGTTTATCTATTTCTACCAAGATCTAAAATCTAGATTCTATAACAAAATCTAAAACTAGAATGCAAAATCTGCATCTATAGCTATCGTAACCCTAATGCACACACCCAAATGCGTGACTGCGGACTTGCCCCAAGAGCAGCCAAAAATTGCCCTGAAATGAAAGCAAATGGAAGTTTGGAACGAGTCAATATTTGACTACAAAGACGGGTAGTTATCAACACGGTCACGTATTGAGGCGTCTGTTGTCATGACCGAATTGGTTATACATCTAAAATATTGCCTGCCAATTGCCAAGTTGTGACTTGAGAGAGAGAGAGAGAGAGAGAGAGTCTCAATCTTTTGGAATTGAAATTTTCTTGGGTAGGCTTTTTCGCTTCGTTCTCAAATATCATCACAATCAATAGTTTCAATCTCAATCCTCATTCTCGCAAAGTTAAGAGTTTGCAACAATTTTCAAAGACACTTTCAAGTTTGTGCTTGTACCCGCACTCATGCTCATTGTTGTGTCCTAGGGATGAAAACCATCCCCTTGTGTCCAATGGCTTCCATGTATACCCGTTTCTCCCTCTTCTTTCTCCCTCTCCTCTCTCTCCACTTTCACTTCTTAACAGGACAAGCTTTTGTGAATTTCGTTTACTGGTTTCCCGACAACGGTCTGACAGCATCAGCTATAGACTCCACTTTGTTCACTCACATATTTTGTGCTTTTGCTGATCTTGATTCCAATACAAATCAAGTCACTATTTCCTCCTCAAACAATGCCCCATTTTCTCAGTTCACCAAAACTGTCCAACTTAAGAACCCTTCTGTCAAAACCCTCTTGTCCATCGGCGGTGGCTCCGCCTACAAGACAGCCTTCGCTTCTATGGCAAGCCAATTGGCTTCTTGGAAAAATTTCATAGATTCTTCCAAAAATTTGGCATTTGGCAAGGTAAGTAATGTTTGTGAAATCAATCCTAGTAAGTTTAGGTTGAGGTATATTTCATTTGTTTTGAATTAAACTAGGGTGTCAATTACTAACAACTTGACTTTCGTGACTACCCATTCATTTTACCACAACTTGAAATCTCTTTCCTTTCCCTACGAAATTATTATTTTTTATCACATTCAATGGGTTCTTTTGGACCACTTGAGAATGACATCAGTGCATCTCAATGCTATAGATATTTACGAGACTTTGAGATTGTCCTAAAGTTGTATTAAACCGTCAAAATTTGCAAAAAAAAAGAGAGGCTCAAATGATTTTAGAATGACATCCATGCGTCTCGATGCTATAGATAATTATGCCCGGAAACAAATTGATAGGGAGAAAAAATTTATTGCTTGTGAAGCTTTAAGAGTGTTTGCTTTGGTAATTTATAGGCTCCCTTTTTGACGTCTAAATACCCAACAGGTCATATGGCTTCCATGGCTTGGATCTTGACTGGGAGTACCCACAATCCACTTCAGAAATGGCCAACATGGGTGCCCTCCTCAACGAGTGGCGGACCACAGTGGCAACCGAGGCCCAATCCGCCGGACAACCACCGTTGCTTTTAACCGCGGCCTTCTATTAATGGGCTGAACCATCCCGTCCAGTCCATATCCAATAGCTTGGACTGGATCAACTTGATGGCCTATGACTTCTACGACCCTACATCAACATGGGCAAAGTTATCAACTCACATGCAGCCCTATACGATCCGTTGGGCCCGATTAGCGTATGTTACGGGGTTGGGTCTTGGATCCAGGCCGGGATGAGCCCAAAGAAGTTGGTCCTTGGAATGCCGTTTTACGGGTACGCGTGGCGGCTCGCAGATGCGAACAACCACGGGCTTATGGCACTGGCTGATGGGCCGGTTGGATCAGGCAACGGGGTGATGCGCTACGGGGAGATCTTGGGGTTCATAGCCGAAAACAAGGCCGCAACGGTGTACAATGGCACAATTGTTTCGAACTATTGCTATGCTGGGACAACTTGGATAAGGTATGATGGCACTTAGAGTATCTCTGCCAAGGTTGCATATGCTAAGCAGGAAGGGTTGCTTGGTTACTTTGCTTGGCATGTTGCAGCTGATAACAATTGGGATCTCTCAAAACAAGGTATATAGGTCTCAATCTAACCATAAGATTCATGCACGTTGATTTATTTATTCATTTCGATAACCAGGTGTCCAGACCAATTTGCACGCATCTCGACTAGCATTTTGAAGTTAAAATTTAAGAAAAATGATGGACATATACTCACCCAATTCAATAATTTTGGTCCTGGCCTCCTGGGATTCCATGCCGTACGTTTTGGCACTAAAAAATTACATTTCCAAAAGCATTTTCTTTTGTATCTTTTTCATGCACCGTAACAACTTAAATCCCAATAGGGATTAAAATTATGGGATGGTGGGAGTAGAATTTTTGTAGGAAAAACTCTTTTGAAATGATGGCCGGGGCAGTGACATTCGATCATGAGTGCATTATGTAAGCGGTAAGCCATCCACAGTAATTAACCACTGCAACGCTTTAAACATATGACCAAAACCTCTTGTGGTCAGATTTTAATTCTAAAATTAACTTTCTAATGTATGTGTTTTTTGTTTTCATTGCAGCCAAACAAGCATGGGGAGCATGAAACTCATGGAAAACAGAAAATATAACTATACAAGGATTAACCGAATAAAAGGGCTTAGGTAAAACTCTAGTAAGCTGATGAGCTACTTTGAAGAATAATGTGGTTGTATTATGATAATTGAAGAGGAATTAGAAAATCTCCATTATTGATTTTATTTGATTACATCAGAGAGAGGATTTATATACAAGCCCTAACTGCTTACATCTTAAGCTAACGTACAGCTGTCATAGCTACCATTCCACTAATCAGTTAGATTACAACACTTAATGCTAACTGACTAAACCACTAACTTCTCTAACCGACTTCAATTCTGTTTAGTGAAGGAGTGTTCTGGTGTGAGTGAGATACACGAGCCTCATGGTGCACCTGTTGCTGTTGAGACTGATTACTCTTATCATCCCCCCTCAAACGAATGGGAGATGAAATCACCAGAAGTTTGCCCTTAAGAAACTGAAATCGAGCAATGGATAAAGCTTTTGTAAACACATCAGCTATTTGATCTGAGGTAGGCACATAGTGAAGTGCAAGAGCTTTAGCTGCAACTCGGTCACGAACATAGTGACAATCAACTTCTATATGTTTTGAGCGAGCATGAAAAACAGGATTAGAAGCAAGGGCTAAAGCAGAAGTATTATCACACCAAAGAATAGGAGTTGTAGGGACCAAGATATGTAGTTCATGGAGTAACATTTGGAGCCAACTGAGTTCTGCAGCTGTGTGAGCCAAAGAACGATACTCGGCTTCGGTAGAAGATCGAGAAACTGTGGTCTGTTTCTTGGCTGACCAAGAAATAAGATTGTCACCAAGATAAACACAATAACCAGATGTAGATTTCCTGTCATGACAGTCTCCGGCTCAATCTGAATCTGAAAAGGCTTGAAGAATAAAAGAGGATGGCTGAAAAATCAAACCATGATCAAGTGTACCCTTTAAGTATCGAAGTAAACGTTTAACAGTAGCAAAATCACCCACAGTTGGAGCATGCATGTGCTGACAGGCCTGATTTACAGAGAAGGATAAATCAGGTCTGGTAATGGTAAGATATTGTAATGCCCCAACAATGCTTCTATAGAACGCTGGATAAGCAAAAGGAGTTGAAGTAATACGAGAAGGGATAGCTTTAGCAGCAGAAGGGGACAAACAAGGCTTACAATCAACTAGACCAGCATTAGTAAGAATTTCCCGAGCATACTTAGATTGGGAAAGAAAATACCCCTTGGCACATGGTTGAACAGATATGCCCAGAAAATAGGAGATAGAACCAAGCTCTTTCATCGAGAAAGCAGAATGCATCTGAGCAATAAGTTGCTGAATATGGGTAGAAGAATTACCCGTGAGTAGAATATCATCAACATAAACCAGTAAAATAGTGATGACAGAGGCAGCCTTATAGATAAACAAGGAAGAATCACACTTGCTATTAACAAATCCCTGGCTTAAGAGAAACTTTGAAAAAGTAGAGTACCATGCCCGTGGGGCTTGTTTCAAACCATACAAAGCCTTTTGTAACTTGCACACATGCTGAGCCTTAGTGGGATCTATAAATCCAGGTGGTTGTAGCATATAGACCTCTTCTTCGAGTTTCCCATGAAGGAAGGCATTGGAAATATCGAGTTGTTTAATGGGCCAATTGAAATGCAAAGCCATACAGAGAAGAATTCTCACAGTAGGTTGTTTTGCTACTGGACTAAAAGTATCATGAAAATCCACCCCTTTTTCTTGCAAGTAACCCTTGGCCACTAACCTGGCCTTATGTCGAGCAATAGTACCATCTGAGTTTCGTTTGAGCTTAAACACCCACTTACAGCCTATGGCCTTTTTGCCCAATGGTAAAGGAACCAAGCACCAAGTGTGTTGTGTTTGAAGAGCCTGATATTCCTCTGTCATAGCGTTGGACCAAGCAGGAACAGAAAGAGCTTCTTGGTAAGTATTTGGTTCAGTAGATGCTGAAGGAATGGTAACTGCTGTAAGACACTGTGGTTGTGTTTGAGCAGTCTGTCTTTTAGTTTGGGACCTTCTTATCATAGAATGTGTGACAGGAGGAGGAGAAATGGATGGAAGAGAAGGAAGACAAACTTCTAAAGACTGGATAGAGATAGGTGCTGGAGAAGAACCAACAAGAGCTTGAGAAGGAGAAGGTGACACAGGCATAGAGGTTGTAGCTGAAGGAGAAGCAGACGCTGCTTGAGAAGATATAGAAGACTCTGAAGATGTTGGAAACAAAAGTGGAGCAGAAGTAGACACTGATGGCATAAACTGTGAGGGTGGTGAACTAGAAGGAACAGATGACCAAAAGAAGGATTGAAGTTGAGTAAGAGTAGGAACTGTGGCAGAAGGAGTATTATCAGAGGACAACTGAGCAAAGGGAAAAATTGTCTCATAGAACAAAACATGTCTAGAGATATAAATCCTACCAGTGGAAGGATCAAGACACCTGTAACCTTTGTAAGAAGGATGATACCCAAGGAAAACACAGGGAATAGACCTTGGTTCAAGTTTGTGTTTAGTGTATGGTTTTAACCAAGGAAAGCATTGACAACCAAAGACTTTAAAAGAAGCATAATCAGGTGCAGAGTGAAACAATATTTCAAAAGGTGTTTTATTCTGAACAGATGAGCTAGGCATTCTATTAATTAAAAACACTGCTGTGGCTAAGGCATCAAACCAATATTTGAGAGGTAAGGAAGCTTGATGCAAGAGAGCAATGGTTGTTTCTATTAAATGACGATGTTTGCGTTCAGCTATGCCATTCTGAGAAGAAGTATGAGGACAAGAGAGTTGATGAACAATACCATGAGTAGTAAGATATTCCTCAAAAGGTCTACTAATGTATTCACCCCCACCATCTGTCCGGAAAATTTTCAAAGAGGTAGAAAATTGATTTTCAGCATATGACTTGAAAGCAAGAAATTTAGAAAACACTTCATGCTTATGAGAAAGAGGATACACCCAGGTAAATCTACTGTAATCATCTATGAAAAGAACATAGTAAGAGAAACCAGATGTAGACATAGTAAACGGTCCCCAAACATCACTATGCACAAGAGACAAAGGACTATTTACAGAGGAATTGGACAAAGTAAATGGTAATCTATGACACTTGGACACAGCACAATGTGTACATTGCAAAGAAGTACACTTATTAACAAAAGACAACTTTAAATGCTTAGCAAGCTGAGAAAACTTGTCAGATGAGGGATGACCAAATCTGTTGTGCCAAGTGGAAGCAGAAACTGGAGTACTGAGAAGAGCTTGGGGCTTTGTTTGAGAAGAATTAACAGACGAAGGAAACTGATAGAGGCCATGAAGATTTTGGCCTTTAGACAGAGGTCTCTTCGTATACTTGTCCTGAACAAGAAAAGAAGTGTCATCAAAAGTAACAATACAATCCAAGCAATGTGGGATTTATTTCCTTAACATCCCCCCTCACGTGCAGCCGCGTTTGAGGTCTATCACGTGTGGCCACTTTTTTGGGTCCTATCATCGTGCAGCCTTTTCGCTGGTCTGTCATCGCGGGGTGTGGATTGTAAATTTTATAAAATGTGGGGTGGAACGGGCCCCGCTCTGATACCATGTGGAAACTTTATATCCATCTCAAAACCAATTGGCAATGAGTGGAGAGGTCCCAGATGTTATTAAGTGATCACCCATTCCACTCCCAAGCAATGTGGGATTTATTTCCTTAACAATAATAACATTTATGCGCTAACCAATTTTTTGTTGGCTCGCTGTCAATTGTAATGATTTAAATAAAAAGAAAAGTGGCAGATTTTTTGCGCATAATTCTATGCGTACCGACAAAGGGTGCACATCATGCATGGAGCTCACGTTCGGATTCCACACAAGTGATCCGAACTGTTCAAAATATTTTTCCGAGTGGCCTAGTGAATATTCGGGTTGCATATCTATTTATTGAGAGGAAGGATCAGATCAAATAATGTCGGAAGAAGTGGTTCGAGACTTCAAGTGGTGATGAATGTCAATTAACCTGCATCATGGGCAAGTCTAACTTTCATACCAAAGCGTTAATTCTGTAAAGTACTAATGACTTCTTCAGTGCAACTCATAGAGCCATTTATTTCTAGAAGGGATGTAGAACAGCAGAACTGCCATTCCCATCAAGAAGGATTGTGGGTCCGTTGGTTTTTCCCCTGTCGTGGGCACATTGAAAAAGAAGGTTATCTCTCCGATGGAGCAGATGCACTAACCAGACAGGATGTCTAACTTTTTATATTATAATACTAGAACCTTGCAATTCCGAACTTGCCAACGAATTTGAAATAATATTTGCCGACCTTCGAATAAATCGAAACTCACGCTCTCTCATCTTTGGACCATGTGATGCACAAATAGGCCTTGATCATTCTAGAATTTAAAAAGGTGATATGTGTTATTTATTCGTTCACCCCATTGAGTCGCACATTTCAAACATCAGCAAAAACATGAACGACTCACATTCATACTACTTGCTACACACATTTAGGCTATTTAGTGGGTATTATGAATTTGAGATGAATTAAGCTTCAAAGACAAATGTGTTTCATGCATGTCTCCACCTATGCCTATATCCGATCAATGTGATTTTTGCATAATTAAACAGCTAACGAGCCTAGCAAAATGAATGATCCCGATCACATCTTTTTCGACAAGAAATGAGGCCCATCGGTGTCAAATCAGGGCTTGTTGTGCCTTAAATTAAGCAAAATAAGGCCTTTGTTACAGTTAAAATAGAGAGTGGTTGTAGATATTCATTTTTGGCGACGTTATGTCATAATTTTGTTCTCCTTTCATGTCAAGTACTACTATAATGACCATGTTTATGCACCACATTTTGAGTACGGGGTTAATCTCCTCTATATTTGTATCCTCCATACTCCTCTAGACTCCTCTCTCTCTTTTTTTCCGATTCACTTAGGCCACACAACAATGATTGGACTTATTCATCTTGTGGATTCCAAAGAGAAGCACATCCATACGAACATCTTGATCAAATATAAATAAATGCATGGATGGTTTGCAACTTTTTTTTACTTAATTGTTGACAAGTAAAACTTGGAACATAAATTTTCCATTTTATACGATCTGTTCATGACCAATATGATTTTTTGCACAGATGTTTTGCTCGCATAATCTACAAGATGAACTGGTGAATTATAGATGTTTTGTTTTGTTTACGGATCATTGTTATGCGCTCCAAGTAAAGCCCAAAAAAGAGAGTCTTGAGGAGTATGAATTATAGATATGGAGAAGTGCTTAACCCGTAAGGCCGTAAACATTGATGAATATAGAAGAAAACTCACAGTTTAGGTTTTGTGGTATGAAAAAAGGACACGTTGCAAAGAAGTCTCTTTTGTTCAATTTTGACAATTCATCTCAACAATCAATGGTACAACTTATCTGTGGGATACATTCAGTAAATATGTTATTTGGTTCATTAAAAACACTTTTGATCAACTTGGATCATGGGAATTATCCTCTATAGTCTGCTTTTGATCAATAATTGATTTTGTTTTTAGTGCTCTCATATTCAAATTTATGTTCTTTATTTTGAACCCTATAAAGTAAAAACTTAATTATAAGAGCCCTATAGACAAAAAAAAAATTATGACACTTTAAGATAAAATGATAAAAAAAATAAGATTTTCGCACAAGTTCGAACGAATTGAAAATTAAAGCACTGGGGTTATGCCTGAACATTACCTTCAGGGCTCCGAAATTAGTCGAGGCGCGCAAGCTGGCTCGGATCTGATTTAAAAAAGAAAACAAAAGACTCATTGGTGAGGTACAAATTAAATAGTAAAATAATATAGTATGATGAATAGTGCCTCGTTTGTTCTAAAGAGGCACTGTAGCATTGGTAAACAATTGCAAAGTAAAGAGGGAGGACAAGAGGCTGAGAGCATGTACATCATGAATAGTGCCTCGTTTGTTCTAAGAGCATGTACACCAACAAAAAGGTATTTTACCTATTCAATAATCTACTTTTTTTATTTACCTACTCAAATTCCTCTCAACCTCACACCAATCATCTCTACTATACCTTTTTATCCTTATAAAATATACTACTAAAGTGAGACAGAAAGAGGGGTAGAGAGAGAATGAGGGAGTGGTAGGGAGGAGAGAGAAAGAAAAAATAATATTTTAATAAATTGGTGATGAGTAGTTCCTCTTTATCTTTACCGATCCATGAGAGCCAAATGTATTTTACCTATGCAGTAGCTACTCTGCAACAGCCTCCTTTCTTGGCCTTAGCTCTCTATTTTACCTCAAAACAGCCCAATACAGATGCTGGTGTACGTGCCCTAAAGAGGCACTGTAACAAAGGTAAACAAATTGCAAAGTAAAGAGGGAGGACAAGAGGCTGAGAGCATGTACATCAGAAGAGGAAAACACTAATTTTAAGCTATTTAAAGTAGACAAATAAAAAAACTACCCATGCAACAGACTAGGTAAACCCAAAGGCAGAATACCTCCGGCCACAGTATACAGGTATATTTACCTAGCAACTATTTATGAGTAAACCATTTAATATTATTATTTCCCAAGCTTTCCGACCCCCGCCCCCCCCCCCCCCCCACGTTTCTTGGAAAAAAAGAAGAAAAGAAAAAGAAATAGTATTGTATTAGAGAATAGATAAAATAGATGATATTAGTATAGTGTTGGAAAAAAATGGAATAATGCTATAAGGACCGATTGAATCTACCCGACGGTATACTGATGTGAGTTGGCACGGAGGGACCCACGCAGTCCCATTCTCTCTTCAATCATTCTACTACCACACTTATTTATACACTCAATTACATATCCACACTCACAACAACGGTGGAACCCGCACACACTACACACAGTTTGTGCGGGCTCCACCGTTGTTGTGAGTGTGAGTGTGTGATTGGGTGTGTAAATGGGTGTCGTGTTAGAATTTTCCTTCTCTCTTGTTACTCCTCTCTTTGCAAACAAAAATTAGCGGGCAGAACTTGGGAAAATTTCAAAACTTTTGGCACAGAAATTTGGCCCCACAAATTCATTTTGATCCCAAACATCCCTACTCTTCTAAAATCTCTCTCTCTCTCTCTAGAAAAACATTTTTTCTCCAAATTGAATTTGAATCTGCAGCTTCCTCTTCTTCACCACCACAACCGACGCCCACCACCATCGCCACCTTCTCTGAACTTACCTACGCAGGTTTGACGCAACCATCACTGCCGTTCCTTCGTCGCAGCCAGAGTCTCGCACGACCACGACGCCCTCCCCCAACGTACCAACACCGATCCGATGCAACCATCACCGCCATCACACCGTCCCACCTTCCTCTTGCCGTCCCCCCATAAGTGCTGTCCCTTTTGGTAAAATTTTGTTCTGATTTTTTTAAAAATCCCCAAATCTAATAGTATATTAGAGCATCCACAGTGGTATAATCAAAACTAAAATATTGCTAAGCTTAACAACATTTACCCAAAAAAGAGCTCACAGTAGAATAATCAAATTTAGCAACCTCTTAGCAACTCATCAAATTTTGACCCTTTGATAATCAAAACGAACAACTTTTTGCCAATAATCAAATTTAGTTGTCTCCATATTTCTCAATCAAGTACATTATCATTACACAAAAACATTCTCTCTCTCTTCCATTTTCAACATATTTCTATGAAAAATACTTTTAAAAAGATTATATTTTTTTTATTAAAACTTTTTTTTCAAAAACTGTTCTTTTTAAAAAAAAAAAAAAAACTTTTTTCAAAAACTTTTTTTTTATTCAAAAACTTTTTTTTTTCTTTTTCCCGAAAACTGTTTTTTTTTTTTTAATCAAAGTTTTCAAAAAACTATTTTCTCTTTTTCTAATAACCTGTTTTTATTAGTTTAAAACCTATTTTAAAAAAATTGTTTTCTTTCACAATTTTTAAATTTTTATAAATTGAAAATGTGATGTGACAAGTTTTGATTATTCAAATTTGATTGTACCATTGTGGACCTCTACATTGCTAACTTTAGCAACCTCTTAAATGCATAATCAAAAGATGATGTGCAACTTTTGATTATTGACTTTTGGTTATTTCATTGTGGATGCTCTTAGGGCTTGTGAAGGTAAAAGGGAGATTTACAGTGCACTCCTATATTCCAAATTTAACCCAAATGTTTCTCAAGTTTTGATTTTTGGTGAGATCTCCACTTAAATGCAAGTTTTGAAAATTCGTTTGAAGTTCATGGAATGTTTTTTTTCTTTGAGAAATTCTCTACTTAGTTGAGGAAGTCATGATAATGATTTGGGAATAATCGTATTCAATTCTTCTACCAAGAATACAAAGTAAGGACTCGTCTACTGAAAATCTACATAATAAGTTCAAAAAGGACTATGAGAATCTACATAAGCTAATCTATTTGCCCAAAACTGTTTATAATGAGATTGATGCATTGATGAAACACCAACTAGTATAAAAACAACATAACGAAACTGTGGATAATGGAAGACTTAATTATGCGGGCCAATTGTATGTGATGATTGGAAAGACGAGCGTAGTTGAGAGGAAAGAGAGAGGGACCTAAGCAAGCTGTTTTCAGCGGGATTGCATGTGAGGAGTTGGCACAGTAGATTGAGTTCTGTGGCTATGGTTTGTTTGTGAATTGCATAAATGTATATGTGCATTTGGTGTGTAATGGTGTGGGTAAAGGGAGAAGAGAGGAAGCAGAGGAGTGTGAGAACATGGGAAACCCTATGGGGATTTCCCCCACCATATGTGCTGTGCAAGTGAGAGAGTGTGTGTAAGATGTGAGGGGTGAGTTTGTGTTATATAATTTTGTGATTGATTAATAAAAGTTGAGTGTTTTGTGTGAATTCTCTCTATGCCCACCAACAGGAACACCCTTTGAAATATAATTTGGACAGCGATTTTTTCATTTAGTAGCTAACATGTTCTTCACTTCTCGACATTTTTTTTTGCCTGTTTTCTTGGGAATTTTGGTCTTTACATTATTGATTGTGGTTTGGTGTTTGTTGTTTAGGTTTTGGGGCTAGCAGGGAATGCGGCGAGGTGTCACAAAAGGATTGATGCAGGCCAAGACCCGCGAGGTGTGACAAGAGGATGGACATAGCTAGTAGCAATGTGCATTTTGTATATGTAATAAAATTGAATGCTATAATTTAGTATTGGTACCAGTTTTTTCATCCATCCAACTAAAGAAATGCTAATAAGTAATAATCCATTGAGTGCATAAACAGTTCACATAGTTAGAGAATTACATTCCATGGCCCAAGTCCCATGATAAAAAAAATAGGGGCATAATGCAGCAACCTTACATGTCTATAAACTGCCCAATATGTACAAACAGGAACCTTTTTTTTTTTTTTTTGATCCGCCAAACAGGAACCTTCAACGCTACAAAACCAAAGCTTCCACCCTTTCACTCCTCCAACTATATAAAAGCCGAGCTTCCACCATTTTTTCATTTCCGCTTCAAGCAACTTAGCCACAACCCTCTTACTCTTTCCATCGGAATCAAAGGCCTTGTCAGCGACTCAATGGCAAAGTGCCAACATTGTGTCAAAACGAAAATGTCATTCAGGCTTGCGTTCCCAATTAGGATAGCTAACCTTAACAAATGTATGATTCCTCCCCCATCTTTTCTCCATCTTTGTAAAATGTATTTGTCTGGCACTTGAGTGAGCTTCTTCTTTGACCAAACAACGAACATATGCTTGCATAAAATTTCCTTAAAATCAAACAACCAACAAGTACAACTAGTATATATCTTTTGACTGCTGCTTTTTTTTTTCTTCTTTTTTTTCCCGGTAAGTGCAAGATATTATAAAGCTCAACCAACCAAAACAAAGTTCAGGGATAACATCCGTTACAGGAACAAAAGGAGCTAAACAACAACTAAAAGCATAAAAGCTACAAGAAGCAAAACCGAACATGGAAAGTGAGTTTTCAAAAAACCAGACTCACCGATTTGTTTGTCTTTTTCTACCTCAAATTCCTCCATATCATCCCCTACCATTACACGCTCCATTTGGCATGCAATCTTCCTACTACTTCATTTCGGAAATCCTTAAATTTGGCATTTGTGTATACTTGTTGAAATTGATTCTAAAACCCATAAGGGGACAAGTTCTTAACTTGAGCGTTGAAACAATGGGCATCTTTGTCTTCTTATTTTTGCACCTTTTTACACATGCATGGCATTCTCATATTGCTCCGTCTAGATTTCAGTAGACGAGTCCTTACTTTATTCTTGGTAGTAGAATTGATACTATTATTCCCACATCATTATCATGACGTCCCCAACCAAGTAGAGAATTTCTGAAAGAAAAAAAAAATCCAAGTATACTGAGACATTCCAACATCAAAATATTTCATGAACTTCAAACGAATTTTCAAAACTTGTTTTTAAAAATCAAAACTTGAGAAACATTTGGGGTTAAATTTGGAAAAGGAGCGCACTGTAAATCTCCCTTTTGTTCACAAGCCCTAATATACTATCAGATTTGGGGATTTTCAAAAATATCAGGACAAAGTTGGTTGAGGAATTCCTTACCAAAGGGACGACACTGACGGGGAAGAGGAAGACGGGACGGCGATGATCATCAGACCAGCGTCGGGGCGTCGAGGGATGGCGTCGTGGTTGTGCGAGACTCGAGCTGTGACAATGGAACGGCAGTGATGGTTGTGTCAAACCCACGTAGGTAAGTTGGGAGAAGGAGGCGATGGTGGTGGGCGTCGGTGGTCTAGGTGAAGAAGAGGAAGCTGCAGAATCAACTGGGAGAAGAAATGTATTTCCAGAGGAGAGGGAGAGAGATTTTACTAGAAGAGCGAGAGACCTTTCGGAATCAAAATGAATTTATGGGACCAAAATTTTTGAAAACCCAAAAAGTTTTGAAATTTTCTCAAGTTCTACCCGCCAATTTTGTTTGCAAAGAGAGAGTAGGAGTGCGTGGGTCCCTCCGTGCCAACTCACATCGGTATACCATCGGTAGATTCAATCGGTCCTCATAGCATTAAGTAAGTTAAATGTAAAATGTGTAATGTTCACTAGCATTTTTGGTTATGGACTGATGTACATATTTTGATGTACGAGACTTTCTGCCATTTTGCTCTTTATTCTTAGCTTTAAGCAAGGAGCAGCGATAGTGGTGTGGATGCTCTTATGGCATTTGCATAGATTTTGGAGTGGAAAGTTTGGTTCTGAATGATCACTTTCTTATCCTCCTCCTCTCCTAATCTCTCTCTCTCTCCTAAATAAAAAGAACCGGTTTTGCTAGGGACAATTTTCAATTTGGGACCAATTTGCCCTTTAATTTCTGATATGTTACAGATGGCCCGAGCCATTTGGGGATCCCTCACAACTAGGCTTCTTCTCTTGGACAGAAAATAGCCACGTCACAGGCTTCTAATTCAACCCTCGTTGTCTACTACCAAACTATGCCCACAGATAGATCATGAACTGCTAAGCTCCTCCTCTCTCTCTCTCTCTCCCCGCCAATCCCTCTCTCCCTCTCTCCTCTAAGCTCCTTCCACTACGAAGCTAACCCCAAACCAAACCCCCAAATCTCTAAGAGGTTTTCCGTCACCAAAAGCGAAATCAGATGGACCGGAACCAAGGCGTCGCGAGATTTTAGATTTCATGGGACAGGTTAAGATGGTGAAGCGACGGGAGGAACTGAGGTGGCCGCCGACAAATGTGGGTCTGGGCCGGCGCCAATCTATTTCACGGCATCGGTTGGCGGGGATGTAGTTCGGTGGGTTCATTGGTGCAGTTTTGGAAGATCTGTGTTGTCGAGTAAGGCTTTCATGGAATATACGTATTTAAGGCTTCTAATTATTTTGTATTGTTGATTGCATGTGGTATTTGATTTATACACTTAGGGTTTCTGATTATTGACTGTTAAATTATTTTTTCAGACATATTGATTTTTCAGAAATATTGATTGTTGATTCGATTCAACCAAACTTGGCTCCCCGGTGCTGCTGAGGTTGGAAGCTACAAGACAAAGCCTATTGCGAAAAACACTTCTTCCACGCCTTGATCGCCGATTAACTGGTATCTCTCTTGACCTCTCGATGATGGGTTTCATATGCTTTTGTTTGATTTTCTATTTTGTTTGTTGGTCTGATATCGATTGATCTGAACAAGAGAACTCAAACCTGATCTAGCAGGCGGTGAGACGGAATGGGTTTGGAGAGCCAACTCAGCTAAGAGGCTTGATGATGGGCCGTAGTTTCTGTTTCCCCTGTTACAGGGGAATTTTTGTGGCTGGTTTCCTTATAACTTTTCACTCTTGCAACTTCGTATATATTTTGCGTTGATTAGTTTAAGCCTACGGATCTACTCCATGAGCATGCGTGAGAAACAACTGTTATTTGTCTCTGTCCTAAGACAAATTTTGAAGTACAGTAGTATTAGTTACAGAAATACCTGCATAAAATTTATTAAAGTTTACCATTGAAAGCTTCAGTAAACCCAGATAAATCAATGGAACATATTTTGTGCCTTTATTTTCCTAGCTCATTAGTAGCGGATGCTCACAATGATTTCCCATCTTACCCATTCGTGGTATTTGTTTACGTTACTCCCTTCTTTGTAATTAGACAAACCATCAATTCATCTAATGTTGCATGCTATCGTTTTTCCCACAAAAACCAAATTCTGTTGTGGTGGTTCGTTTTTTATGAATGGCTATTCAAGTGCAAAGAGGGTGGTGCTTCTCAGATCAAGTATGAAAAGTGTTATTTTTGATCTCGACATATTTTTCTAACATGAATGATGAGTGTGAGTTATAATTTTCATGCTTTTGTTGTCGGTTATAATTTTCAAAATAGAAACAAGGAGCAACACCAAGAAGACTAACTGACTAAGCAACTTCGATGCTATATGAGTAGATTTAGCATGTTGCTATTCTACTTTCTCTGGTCAATCCTTTTTGAAAATTTACTGGTCTATGTTCTACACCACAAATCTTTTTCCTAAAAAACTTTTCAGTTTAATGTGGCCTAGCAAAACAAAGTTTCAGTTTCAAACTTTGTCCAGTCTGTGCTCTCATGCTTTATGTACATTAATGTAAATTATTCCATATCCATGCAGCAACGGGCACGTCTTAAACTCCGCACGTAGGCTATGAATGGATAATTTTTGGGCTACTATTTCAGTATTTCGTCACAACTAATTTGGGTTCTTTGGATGACACTACATTATGCTTGTTACTTGTGTGGCTTTTCAGTGGTAGCCAGTTCTTAAATTGGGATGGTTAACTGGTTTTAGTGGAACATTATAAGCATATATGTTGAGTTACTAAAGTCATGGTTAGAAGGTTATATGTCTAATGTTTTGATTGGTTCCCCTTGCTGATTGCTATTTCCTACTTATATTAAAAGAACCCACTAGATGGCATGCCATTTTTCCAATTGAAGACAATTTTGCGTACTTATCCCTGGATACATATATATTAGTGTGTACATTTTTTGCGTAACTATTTTTTATTTTTGCCTAGAGATATATATTACAATCTCGAATGATTATTTTTGCTAATCCCAAAGAAAAAGAAACAAATAAACTCTAGGATATAGATCAATCACAACATTTGTAGCTCTATATGTAAGTGTAGAAGATGGAGGAAGGAGTGATTAATCAATTTGTTGCTGAAATTGAATTTTGACTGCTAGAATTGAATGATATTGGAGCGCAGGTAGCTTTTCCAAGAGCTGCTTTTGATTTTGTCTTATGTTGTTGCAGCTTGGGGTGTTAATTCTTGGACATTTGTGTGTATTTGAATTCGTACAGGTGAAGCATTTTGATAGGCAGTATGCGCCGCCATAGAAGACGCTTCATAGGCTTTTTGATGACAATGCATCCAGAAGAGGTCCATTGTCACTTCCACAGCCTTACACTTTCAAACCCAGCAGTTGATTCATTGGTTTATACGAATAGATGTGTGGCTATTTTGAAAAATTATTTATTGGCTTGGCATATTGATGAATTCCAACGGTAAAATGAATAAGTTTTGGATTGAGATATCTGGGCTCGATGGCTAATTTCATATATGGAAATGCTATTAGTCTATCATGTGCTTTACCAAGTGAATAGTTATGGTACATCTGTAGAAGGTGAAAGAAATCATGAGTTTTCTTCATTGTTGAATTCATGTTCAGGCAAATCCAAATTTAATAGTTTTATCAGTTGCTTACTTGCTTATTGATTTGTTTTGGGAGTTCTCAAGTTAGGCTGTTGCTTCTTTGCCCCTGTGGAAGAGGGAACTAAAATCTTTTTGTTGGTTATCCAATTCCTGGATGCTGGGTGGTTGTATTGCTTTGAATGTTCTCTATTTCATCTCTGATTTTACTTCTCAATCGATTGGTAAAGCTTTGTTTGGTTTGATATGTGTATCTGCATATGATTTGTGTACACCATCTACTGGAAGAGTACACTACATGAGGGCATTTATTTCTCTAGAAGTGGATTTCCTACGATCTCGTTATCATTTGTTATTTAGATAAGTGACATACAGTTTCTTTTGGCCATGGTTTGGATATTCAACCAAGGTTAAACATTCATGAAATTATGGTTGTGGAACCATGTATAACAGGAAGCAACTTTAAAGAACAAAAATCGTTCAGGTAGGAGGAACGAGAATAGAAACGTGATATGTTAGGTTGGATGACCAAGCTTTTCGTTTTTTATTGCTAAAGTTTCCATATCTCTAGACAATAGATTTGGATAGGAAAAAGTTTGGAATTACTTTGGATCACTAAATTTACTTTTTTGGAACGTACTCACACCATGTATAACAGGAAGCAACTTTAAAGAACAAAAATCGTTCAGGTAGGAGGAATGAGAATAGAAACGTGATATGTCAGGTAGGATCACCAAGCTTTTTGTATTTTACTGCTGAAGTTTCTATATCTCTAGGCTGTAGATTTGGATAGGAAAAAGTTTGGGATTACTTTGGATCGCTAAATTTACTTTTTTGGAACGTACTCACACCACATTGGAACTTGCTTTCGAGAAGATGTAATTGTTGCATAACCAACTTTGATCTTTGGGTTATTGAAGATAGAATGTTAACAAAGTTTGATCTTGTTCGTGAGACGTTCATAGAAATTTTCAGTGGAACCATTCATTGCAAGTCAAGATTTAAACGAATTCCGTTGGATGACATTTCAATATTATTTTGATAATGTGAAAAATAGGGGAGGGGGCTGGGCACGAGACATGCTGATCTCTACCGCTGAGTCCAATCGGTCACTATTTAAGTGCCACAATGATAATTTTTATTGGCAAACCCTGCCTAAGTGATATGTTCGATCTTGAGTTTAATATTCTACCTACCCAGTCAGTAATTATTACATCATTTTTCCATGAATGTTTACATCTGGATACACTGAGGTGTTTTATCTACTTCCAAAAGCTCATTTAACCTATAAGCGCGAGGATCAAGTGCTGGAAAGCCTACTGAGCTGTGTCTTGGTCAGTCTTTTGGAAACTTGCATTGAACTGCAGTAGTTTCTGAAGCTTCCATTGAGCATCAACTCTTGGCATCCTTACTTTTCTTGGTCTTTAATTTCAATGCTCTTGCTTATGTGTTAGTACTAGATTCTTTGCTCATGCAAGGCACGAATGCCAAGCCCGTCGAAGGGAAGAAGTTATGTTTCAAGGCAGTAATTTTTTTGGGTTTTTCCTTCAAATTTGTTCTGGCTGTGCCATAGCAACTTCAATGGCTTTTTCATAGAAACGTCATGCCACAATGCCATAGCAAGAGTGCTTCTCTACTCTGCATTTATAATTGGTCCTTTGTGGCTATAGTATCTTTTGCATTAAACTTTATATATGAAGTTCTAATTACTGAGATGTAGATAGGACTGCATTTTGCAAATTGATTGCGAAAGATCATAATACCACAATTTTCATGATTGCAAAAGAGTTGCGCTAATGTAAGTATAAATACCATGTTGTCTGGTAGCAGACATACAATTCCATTCATTTTGTAGATCTCTTCCTTCTACTTTTCGTATTGATTCCAGCGTAGATACGTTTTGCTTGACCAAATGTGATATTTCTACTTTTCTCATATAGATCCTAAAGTTGCTGAATTTGTTTCCACAGGCTGGTGCTGCTGTGTGCTGCATTGGGTTCCAAAAAATTGACGGTCAAGAGATTAACGATTTTAGGAGGTACATGTTTGTGCGCAAAGTTAAAAGTGTAACTCGGTTTAATTCTAATATGGATGGTATCCTTGGTTTGGAAAGTGTTGTCTATACTAAACTCGCCCAAGTTGTTCGGAAGTGCTGGGAAGAGAGCATGAAATGCAATTCTTCATAATTGTACATATAAGCTTGTATAGTTTGCAGCAAATTCTTTCACTGCGTGTAACCAACTACTCTGAGCTTGTATATATAGACTTGTGTATATAAGCTTTGTTTAAATAAGAGAGAAAAAGAAAACCAACTACTCTGAGCTTGTATATATAGACTTGTATATATGAGTCCCCTTCTTATAAGGGATCTACTTAGCTTAAGTGCGGGCATCATAGATCTCGATCGAATTTTGATGATCCAAGCAACTCAATGTGATCAGAATATGATTTTAAAGATCTACGCGAGAAATTGTAAAAAAAAAATGGCTGGAAAGAGCTTCATTCGAACAATTTTTTATTGAACAGTTCAAAAAAAACTGTTCAAATCAAGCCATTTCCGGTCTTTTTTTTTGCCGATTTCTCGCGGGTACCCTTAAAATCATGTGCTGATCACATTGAGCAGTTCGGATCATCGAAATTCAGTCGGAAAATGAGAGAATTGGAGAGGTCCGCACTTAAGGAGCATATTTAAGGTCCTCATAGGAAGCTCACTGTGTATATATAAGCTTTGTTTAAATAAGAGAGAAAAAGAAACATTGAGTCTATGATTGGATCAAGGATTTCGACAGGGTAATGGAAAAGGGCAAAGTTGCAAGATATTTTGCTACGAGCTATCACATTTAATAACTTTTTCTATTTCCTTTTCCTGCTACTTACTCAATCCCTGATCCAAATACAGCCAAATCAAATTTGAAGGAAAAACCCAAAAAAATTACGAGCTGTGCACAGATCCCATTTTCTCCCGCCTTGGGTCGCGCAAAGATGATCGGAGCCGCTCATTTTGTTCAAAATATGTTGTTTAAGGTCTCTATAAAAAATGAGCTTCGTTCGATATCGTTAGAGGCGTTAACAAAACACCGAAAATTACTTCAGAATTTAGGCCATCTGTGCATAGCTACAGCTGCTGTGTAGCAGCTGCTGTGCACATAGCTTTTCTGAAAAATTACTGCCCTCAAACATAACTTCTTCTCTTTGAGAGGCATGGCAAGGCACGAGCGAAGAACCTAGTCTTAAGAAAAAAACGGATTGATCTTGCTGTCAGACATCAAGCAATGGATGCTAAATCCGCCTACTATTTGACTTGACTTGTAAATGAGAGGCTTGACGGGCTTGGCTGTCCTTTTTTAACCGTTTGAGATGCCACGGCAATACGGGCCGCCCTTGAGTTAAAACATTAGAATGAGCACCGAAAAATGGAATGATTGGATCGAGCACGTATATAAATCGAACGAATTTGAGCTCTCGCGAACCCATTGGGAATTTTTTTTTAAAATTTTTGAACAACTCGGATTATCTGTGCGCCGTCTGTGGCTGTGGTTTGTGGCTCCTGTCGGTTTCTTTAGTGTTACCGAAAAAAAGGAGGAGGTGCATCTCAGATTGGGGTCAAAGGGTAATGGGGTTAATTTGCCTCAACAACCTACATCAGTCAATCACATGGGTGGAAAAGATTGGCACTGCATTGAAATTGGGCAGAAGTACAGCTCTTTTTGGGCGGTAAAGCTACACCCACCGACTTGAACTACCACCGAAACCTATACGCTGCCGCCATGGATTGTTTTTGTTGGTATCGAAATATTTGGTTTTATGCTTCTCTTTAGCTCTTCAATGAGGGCTTTAGAGCTAAAAATTAATAATGCTTTTATAGGATAAAATGATACAAAAAAATAAGATCTTTGCATCGGTTCAAACGAATTGAAAATTGAAACACTTAATTTTTTCATTTGGTTTTATAGTTCTCGTAGGGCTCTTCAACAAGAGCTCTAGCGCTAAAAATTAATTATGATCCTCCAGGATAAAATAATCAGAAAAATAATATCTTTGTACCGATTCAAAAAGATTGCAAAATTAAAAATAAGATTTTCTTTATTTCAACTCAACCCTTTTTTCATTCTCCCATCAAATGGTCTATTTGGAAGACTATTCTATTTGCCATTTTTTTTGGGTGAAGGACTAGAGCCTTAAAAACATACGGGACTATACACCATGATTAGCCATCAAATGGTCTATTTGGAGGACTGTTCTATTTGCCGTTTTTGACTGGAGCCTTAAAAACAGACTAGACTATACACCATGATTAGCCACTCAACCCTTTTTTCATTCTCCCATCAAAGTCAAGTCGCCTTGACAGGCAGTGGCGGAGCCACCTTATTCCCACTAGGGGCACCTGCCCCCACTGCACCTCTTTTTTTTTTTTTTTTGAAATTAGTAGTTTGAGTTTACCAAATATTTAAAGCAAGATACATGTTATTAGATTAAATACTTGTTAAAATACGAATGACTTGTTTGAATTGTTACACAAATAAGCTCCACAAAATCAATGTCTGCAATCATATCAAAGTAAAGATTCGGTGAATTTATTGAAGAGTAATACGCACATGTTCACCTAGCAGTGTTTAAGTGCATGGGTGAGCAAAATAGTACAACAAAACTTGAAAACTCTCCTTTGTAACATGATGTAACAACCAACACAAAAATCACGCCGCATCACTAACGACCATCAAGTCATGGGTCAGTGGGATGTTGTCAGGAGTTGGCTATCGTCGGAGATTTGTTTTTATGATGCCCCCACTGATGTATATTCCTGGCTACGCCACTGTTGACAGGCCAATGGAAAGGCTGAAAGTGGGAAGAGAAGAATGGACTTGCTATTGTCAGCCCACTGGGTAGACAATAAACACACTAGAAGGCAAGAAAAATACGTATTTCTATGTATTTTTACACCTTTTAATACATATTCACACACTTACTATTATCAGCCCATAGGACAGATTTTAGAATTTTCCAAAGAAGAAAACAAGAGGTAGCATATACTGTGTTAATAAGATTAGACACCATGATTAGGTATATCCAAAACGACATTGATATATACTCATTTCGTCCCAAAATCGATGACATTGTCTGCCTTTGTGCCTTTTGAAATTTTCTTCTCTATTTGGGCAATTTATGATGTTTTCTAAAATTTTGAAAATCATCTAATAGTCTGATTCAGATTTATCAAACAAGATTCATGGAGAATTACTTATAGAAGGCATTATGAATAATTTTCTAAGACGTCCGAAATATTGAAATTGTCATTCAATTTAGGACCGAGTGAGTAAGATAGCATTAACCACCATATTAGCAAGTATTGGTTTCATGAGAAATTTGGCGTCGCTTAAAGATATGTGATTAGGATCATACTGTTCAGCTACACGAGTAGCCAACTCCTCACTCTGGCGCTGCTGCTCTAGCTCACGTTGGAATGCAAGCACCTTATTTTCTTTTTTGGAGTGATACTTTGTTTGGATTGCTTTTCGGAAAAAAATTCTCAACTCAAAATACACTAATTACCTTTACTTCTAATCATTACTCATCTCTTTCTCCAATCATTTTTCTCATTTTTCTCTCTATCTATCTCTCTCCAATTATTATCTTTACTTCCAATCATTACTCTTATTTCTCTCTCTACTCATAATTCTACAAAATTTCTCAAAAACTTATCCGAACACAGGAACTTTTCTTTTCCCAAATGGCATTGTATAAAGTTTCCGTGGAAGTTCACCGATGGACGTAGCTTTACTGTTTTTCGGGCGGGTAGAGGACACGATCGTCATTCCGCTAGACTGACTATAGAGGAACCGTACCCTTTTCTGATAGAGTAGTATGTTAACTCAAAGGGTTAGGGTGGGACCCATCCATATTTGTTGAAAGAGAGAGGGAAGAGAACACATTAAGAGCAAGTTTATTAGTAAATAGTAGAGGTGGCAAATGGGCGGATTGGAACGGGTCACGGGTCGAATGTGGGCGGGTCGAATACGAGTCAAGTAGTAAATGGGTTGAAATGGGTGGGCATCAAATACGAGGTCAAGTCAAATCCAAACTCGCCCGGCCTGGCCCGTTTTCATTTTCTCTTTTGTTTTTTTTTTTTTAAAGAAAAAGAAAAAAAGCAATGAGCCGAGTCAAAGGCCGAGTTGGCTTGAAAATGTCAAAATTCGTAAAAAATATGTACTCCTTCAGACTAGTAGTAGCTAGATAAGGTTAACGTCAAAGAATCCTAATCAATTTTTCTTGTTTCTATTAAATTTTTTTTGAATTTGATTGTTTTGCGTTAAACTGTTGTGACTTATTGATTCGTTTCGTCAAAAGAAATCGAAAAAGTAAAAAATAATGATTGAAACTCATAATTTTTATTTTTTGAATAAGGCCAAAAAAATTATGAGTTTCGATGAATTTTTTTTCACTTTTTCGATTCCTCTCGATAAGTCAAATTAATAAAAAGTGAACGAATTGATCAATCCTTATCGATCTCCGAGTGAGTTAATTTTTCAATAAGAATTTCTTACAAACATGTTTTAAACAAATTAAACAGGTCCAATTATTAACGTATTTGGGTCAAAGTTTGTGTTTAAAACTCTGTCCAATTATTCATGTAATTAACTTGTTTGTGGTATTTCAAATCAATTGAGAGAGAGAGAGAGAGAGAGTGAGTGTGTGTGTCGCTGACATGGGCTTTTTAATTGAGAGATAGAGAGAGAAAGAGGAGTGTCGCTGACAAATTTTCGGAAACAAGTTACGGGATTTCAGTAGTAAAACAAGCAGAATGGGTTTTTAATTCAAACCCATATTAAACCCATTTTTAATCCATCTAAACCCATGTAAATATGGGTGGGTCACGTTGAGTTATAAATGGGCAGATTGAGCGGGTTAGAAAAATATGGGTTGAGATTGCCACCTCTAGTAAATAGTTAAAAAAACTTGTGAACAGTGCATATTTTTTATTTTATCTACTCACATATTTTTAAACACTACACCAATACTATTTATTTAATCTACTCTCTATTAAAATACACATTTTTGAATCATTTTCTCGAATTTAAACCCACATGACATCAATTGCTTGCTAATTAGCCACAATGTTAGGCAACCCCTCTTCCATGGCCATGGCACTGACTATACCCACCCTTTTCCTCCTCTTTCTTTCCTCCAAATTCCCATGTTCAACTGCTCAAACATGGATCAAATCCGGTTACTGGTTCTCCGGCAGCAAATTCCCGGTAACCGACATAAACTCAACCCTCTTCACTCACCTCATATGCGGTATGGCAGGCCTAAACCCTTCCACGTACCAACTTTCCATTTCTTCATCAGATGCCCAGTCCTTCTCCATCTTCACCCCCACTGTCAGGCAAAAGAATCCAACAGTCACATCGCTCTTAGCGATCGGTGTAGGATCCGCGAAGTCTTCGACTTTCTCCTCGATGGTTAGCCAACCCGAGTTCAGGAAGTCTTTCATTGAGTCCTCCATAAAAACAGCTCGATTATATTGGTTTGATGGGCTGGACTTTCACTGGGATTCAGTCAATACTAGCTCTGAAATGGCAAACATGGCCACCCTATTCGATGAGTGGCGATTAGCAATCGAATCAGAGTCAGGAAACTCAAGTGGGTCTCAACTCATCTTGACAATGGCTGTCCGGTTCTCCCCATACCTTGACACTGCAAGTTTTCCAATTGCATCTATAAAGAAGAACTTGAACTGGGTACATCTGATGGCATTTGACTACTACATGCCTAGTTGGTGGAATTACACTGCTGCCTTTGCAGCATTGTATGATCCAGGAAGTGAACGGAATACAGAATATGGAATCAATGCTTGGATTGCCGGCGGGTTATCGACTAACAAGCTTGTTTTAGGGCTGCCTTTCTACGGCTATGCTTGGACGCTCGTGAACCCGAATGACAGTGCAGTCGGTGCACCGGCAAAGGGGACCGCGATTACCCGTGATGGTTGGATGAGCTACAAGGATCTTAAGGCGTATATGCAGAGATCCGGAGCTGTTTCGGAGTATGATGCAGCATATGTTATGAATTACTGCGTCATCGGATCGAATTGGATTGCTTATGATGATGTTGAGGTCGTGAAAAATAAGGTAGCTTATGCGAAAAGGAGGAATTTGCTAGGTTATATTGTGTGGACAGTCGAAGATGATGATGAAAATTGGGTGCTTACTAAGGCAGGTAAATACTATACACCATGCTATCTAATAAGTTGTGCTTTTATATACAAACAATGCATTATTTCAATGTGACCTGTAAATTTGAGAAGATATCTCAAACCGTTTGTTCCTCCTGATCCACTAAGCCGAGCTAAGAAGTTGAGATTTCGTCCCTGTGGAATGCATCTGGCAGCCATTTTTTAGCCCAAAAAAATGCAGGGTTTTGGAACTTTTTCACTTTTTGGTGTACGTCTTCGGTTCAAAATCGGATTGCTATAAAAAAACATTTGATCCTTTCGATGGCAGTCCATGGAAGGAAAATGTTGTTTGGTCGAAAATCCCGAATCAAATGTTAGAGATATTTCACAGAAGAGTCATGATAAAGAAAAACTAGAAGAACTAGGGAACACAATTATCATCAAGAGGACTATCCCCGAGAGCCTCTAAGTATAGTTGAAACTAATTTTGGGCAATATATGATCATTGTGTTTTTCCGTTGGAACGGTTAAGAGTGTTCTGTTTCTCTTGTCTACTGCTAGATTGTGTTCTCACATTTCTCTCTAATGCACAATTTCATAGCACAAGAAGATGAGAAAAATCCCGTCATAGTACAAGAAGATGAGAAAAATCCCGGGAACAAGAGACACTACTTGTTAATCTTGCTTCCAACCGCAGCTACGGTTACCCTTGTACTAGTTTATTCGACATGGTACAAAGGTAAGTTCGTCCAGCCGAGAAAACTTTGTGCATAAATCATTTCTCTTCACCCTTTTAACGTTCCACATGTTAGTTTCATTGGTTACAGGACGGATGGGCGAAGGAAAAGAATTGCAATCTTTATTCAAAACTACTATGGTATCTGCTGGAAACGCAGATGCTCCTAATTTACTAGTATTTAGACTCATTGACCTTGTAGAAGCTACCAATAATTTTTCGTTTGAAAATAAGCTTGGAGAGGGTGGATACGGACCTGTTTACAAGGTAAAACTATTCGTCTTTGCATAAAATCGAGAAAACAAAACTAAATACGCAGTGTCGATTTTGCCTGCAGGGTGTATTACATAATGGACAAGAAATAGCAGTAAAGAGACTTTCAAGGACTTCTACACAAGGATTTGAAGAGTTCAAGAATGAGGTCATGCTTACTGCTAAACTGCAGCATGTAAATCTTGTAAGAGTTCTTGGTTTTTGCACCGAAAAAGAAGAACAGATGTTGATCTACGAATACATGCCGAACAAAAGCCTGAATCATTTTCTCTATGGTTAGCAATCTTTAATGCTTCTAAAATAATGGTGAACAATAATTGAGTGTGGTTTTAATATGAGGTGTCGCCTATGTTGTAACTATCCAAATCTCTTTCGCGTAGATCCAACCAGGGGACTACTTTTAGATTGGGAAAAACGAGTTCAAATTATTGAAGGGGTTACTCAGGGGCTCTTGTACCTCCAAGAGTACTCAAGATTGACAATAATTCACCGGGATTTGAAAGCGAGCAACATTTTGTTAGACAACGAGATGAAGCCCAAGATTGCGGATTTTGGCATGGCTAGAATTTTCCAGAAAGATGAATTCGAAGCTAACACTAGCCGGATTGTTGGAACGTAGTAAGTTCCTTGTTTCTTACAATACACGCTGCCTAATGTGTTTTAGTCTCAAATATTACCCATCTAGTTATCTATTTTTGTTCACTTATGCAACATTACAGTGGTTATGTACCTCCTGAATATGTAAAACGTGGCATATACTCCACCAAATCAGATGTTTATAGCTTCGGAGTTCTTCTTTTACAAATCATTAGCGGAAAACGGAATAATTGTTTACATGGCCTTCATGAAGACTTGAAACTCCTAGATTATGTAAGTAATTTTGAAAATTGTGACATGAATATTGTGAATTGATTTCCTTCCTGTGAACTCTAAAGATGCCCTGCATCGAAATACCTCAGGCATATGATTTGTGGAAGTGTGGGAAAGGCTTGGAGTTCATGGATCCATCGCTCGACGATACAAATTCATCTTGTAAATTAGTGAGATGCATGCAAATAGCTTTGCTATGTGTCCAAGAAAATCCAGCCGATAGACCCTCCATGTTGGAACTCTCGGTAATGCTGAAAAATGAAACTGCCGCCATGAACATCCCCAAAAGACCTGCTTTTTCTACAAGAAGAGATGAAGATGAAGTTCAAATTCAAGAGTCTACATCTCAACAAGAAATTTGGTCAGTTGGTGATGTATCCATTACCCAAATGGTAGCCCGATGAAGGTTAATTTTCCTTTTTTTCCCGTAACAGTTCATTTTTTTGTCAGGATTTTGCTTTTGCTGTCACATCTTTCTTAAGTTTGGGCAAATATGATTATTCCCATTCCTCTGTGTATATTGCTACAAATAATACAACTTGTCTTGCTTCAATTTCCTAGTAGGTGAATCGGCTCTGGAATGATCATTGCTCCTTTTAGTTCATCAAAGTTTCTAGAAGACATGAGCTTGCCCCATAGATACTCACTCAAATACCTACAACCCTCGCATTTCGTTGCAATTACCGATTAGGTCATATGTGGATAACCGACTGTTTTTTTTTGGGGGCAGCTTGAGCGCATCTCAATTAATTTTGGGATTTGGACAAATTTTTAATAACTCCAAAGTTTGAAATATTTAGCCTTCGTGAATTTTGAACTTGCGAAATCTTGGGGCAAGCCCCTTTTGTTGCTTTCTCAAACCTACTTTTACACTTTGGGGCTTGGGGTTCATTACAAAGATTGTATTCCATCAGCATTTTAAGAGTCAAGACGTCATTTTCCTTTTTATTGGCCAATTGGTAAAAAAAAAAATTAAGAGTAGATAGATTGAATAAACTAAATCACTACAACAAAATTCGGTTCTAGCGATGCACAATAGTATGTCGGCAAAAGTTTATTTGCGTCAGCAAAGGGTTTTGGCAACACTAGTCCTTGCGTCGGCATGTCGTCGCCGTTGCTATGTCGGCAATAGTATTTGCCAACGCGAACACCTCTGTCGCCAAAAGGTAGTAGATTTGGCGACACGCTTTGCGTGGGCGAAAGTATGGTTGGTGTGGGAAACATATTACACCTTTGCCGACGTGTTTTGCGTCGCCAAAAGGGGTAGCCTATCGGCGACACCAGTTGTTGCGTCGCCGAAAGGTTACTTGACGAAAAAATATTATTTTCTTGCACTTCCTGGGTTTCGAACCCGGGACATCCGACTACACAAGCCTTTATGCGCATAGCTCCAACCAACTGCACTAGACACACTTTTCGTTCTATATTTGGAATATCTAATATATATAGTATATATTTAACATTAAAATAGCAATTAAAGTTGAATCGAACGTGATTTTAAACCTTTAAACATTAAAATTACCAATTTTGATAAACATAAAAATTGTAGCTCTTTATGTTATTGTTCAAACCCAATTTAAATTACCCCTAAGCAGAGTTAATTTATTTAGTATTTCGAGCATAACTTTTAACTCATAATTGTGTTTGAAGTAATTCAAATTGGGTTTGAACAATAACATAAAGGCACTACAAGAAAAATGAAAATTGGTGACAAAAAAGTGGCGACGAAATTTAATTTTGTCACTAAATGAGTATATTTGGCAACGAAAAAATAAATTCGTCACCGTTTTGACAACTTTCGTGACGAAATAATTTTGTCAGCAATTATACCTGTTTAGCGACGAAAAAAATATTTTGGTCACCAAAGGTACCCATTTGGCGACGAAATACATTTTTCGTCACCAAAAGCTTAAAAAAAGATGACAAAATTATTTTTTGTTGCTAAAGATAATCATTTGGTGACAAAATATATTTCGTCGCTAAATGAAACCAATTTAGTAACGAAATATTTTTTTCGTCACCAAATGCTTAACTTTTGTGACGAAATTATATTTCGTCACCATTTTAACACTTTCAGCGACGAAAAATATATTTCGTCATCAAATGGGTAACTTTCGTGACGAAATTTATGAATTGCGCTTTGTCATTAAATATATTTCGGACATAACTTTTTACTAAAAACTCCGATTGAGATAATTCAAATTGGGTTTGAACAATAACTCAATTGCCTACAACTTTCATGTTTATCAAAATTACTAATTTTAATGTTTAAAGGTTCAAAATTGCATTCAAAATATATTTTAATGTTAAACATATATGTTATATATTAGATATTTCAAATATTTATTGAAAAGTGTGTATGGTGCAGTTGGTTAGAGCTTGCGCAAAAAACTCAAGAGACTCGGGTTTCGAAACCTAGCAGGAGCAAGAAAGAAGGATTTTTTTCCCATATGAAAACGTCTTAACGAAAAATTTCGTCACCAATAAGACTCATCAGTTACGAATTTTTTCATCGCCAAAAGGAATAATTTATGACAAAAAAATTCGTCATCAAAAAGCACAATAAGTGAGGAAAAAAATTTCGTCACCAATTATTCACTTTTTGATGACGAAATATTTCGTCATCAAAAGACACTATAGGTGACGAAAAATAGATTTCGTCACTAGGTAGGAATCCCCGACAACTTTTAGTCGACAAATTTTTTTTCGTCACCTATATTATTTGTGACGAAAAACAAGCAATTTGTGATGATTTTCATTCGTCACCCAATGTAATTTTTCTTGTAGTGAGGGTTAACAATTACTTTCATGCTTATCAAAATTCAAATAGGGTGAAACAATTTAAGTATTTTGGACTTTAAAAAGACTGGGTCTTTCTCGAAACGACGTCGTTTTATGTTATTGTATTTTAATAATTTTCTTTTTGCGATTGTTAATTTCTTCTACACTCTGTCCCAATTTAAATGTCTACTACGAATTTTTGTTCATTTTCAAACCCCAAAAAATATTTGATATATATATATATATATACACCAAATTAAAGTGAAAATGCACAAAAATTCATAGGGGACATTTAAATTGGGATGAAGGGAGTCAATACTATATCTATGTATTAATTTTACAGGTTCACAAGATTTTTTTTAATTTCTTATCATTACATACTTGATCAGACATAAAATACCATTCTACTAAAGAATCTACGTCCCGATAAAGGGGATTTCAAAATCGAATAGATCTAAAAATTTACAAGAATGATTAGCACAAGATCTTTGTTTAGAAATAAATAAATTCAATGTATAACTTTTAAAGGTAGTGGTCAACTATTTTTTTAAATGATCGATCTAAACCTTAGCAATTAACGTCTTATCAATTGTATCATTCTCACCAAAATTGGTGATAATCAGATGTCAGCAACCATATGATTGTAACACATTCGGTGGTTCCTGAGGCATTAAATCGTTAAAGTCCTATAGTGTATAACTTGAGGCCACTTGAACTATTTTTTTTTAAAATTAGAACTGTCTATCTTATAAATAAGAAAAATTAAACCATTTCTGTCAAGAGTGAAGTAAATCTTTTCTCATTACATACTTGATTGGACGTAAAATATCATTCTAATTATAAATTTGCGTCCCAATGAAGGGGCTTTCAAAACCCGATAGACCTAAAAATTTACAAGAATGATTAAAACACTTACCACTACAAAATGAACTGTACCGATCGTCGTGATTATGCTGTGGTCATCTGACTACTGTACATTAGACTATAGCATAAGACATTGGTTTAGAAACAAGTAAATTGAATGTATAGATTCTAATGGTATGTAATTGTTGGCTTATTTTTAGAATGATCAATCTAAACCGTTAAGATTTAACGTCTTATTAATTATATCATTTTTGTCAAAATCGGTGATAATTTGATCTTGACAACTACATATCATAACATATTCGGTAGTTCCAGAGGCATTAAAATCCTATAGTGCACTACTCGAGGGCCACTTGAGCTATTTTTTAAAATCGAAACCATCTATCTTTTATATCAGAGGGATCAAATCATAAATGCCAAAAATAAAGTAAATCTCTTATCGTTACATATTTGATCGAACGTAATATATCATTCTAATAATGAATTTTCGTACCGATGAAAAACTTTGTACCCAACGGAGACACACTTCGCGTCGCCAATTGCAGAGATTGTTGGCGCCAAATATCTCGCCAAAAAATTTGACTTTTGGCGACGCGATTTGCGTCGCCAAATGTGAAGACTGTTGGCGACATCAAACTATGTCGCCAATACATACCCAACGGCGATGCACCTCGCGTCGCCGAATGTGAAGACTTTTAGTGACATCAAAATGTGTCGCCAATACATATCCAACGGCGACGCATTTTTGTTGTGTCGCCAATCCTTGTTGCCGAATGTGAAAATTATTAGCAACATCAAAATATGTCGCCAATACATATCCAACGGGGACGTATTTTTGGGCGTGTCGCCAATTTGTGTCGCCAAAAGTCAAATTTGTTGTAGTGATGCTTTTTGAAAAGCCAAGAGAACAAGGCATTAATAACTCAATTAATTATAAGACTATTCCAATGGTTTTACAACAACTTTTTAACTCATTTAATGCAACTTAAAAGTGCCCCAGGGGCAACCATTAGCATTTGCCTTTTCTCAATATCGATGTCTATTCAATTCTCTAGAGTAGTCTATTACTCATTTAAACAGATTTAGACTGGTTCATAATTTCGTGGGCCGAGAAAGATGGATGGAGATCATATGGCTCCACCCCTCTTAACTTCAACATTTCCTCTCCCACCTACTTGTGGGGATATTTCTTCTACTAGCAATTGTGTTTCAACTACCATGCAGGAGTAATAAAGGCTTCAACAATCTACTCGCATAACCATTCAAACACAACACCTTATATAACCTCTCAGATACATGTGGGGCCCACACATAGTATATTATGTGTGGAGCCCACATGTATATAAGAGATTGTGTTTGATGTTGTGTTTAGATTGTTGTGTGAGTAGCATTTTTGTAAAGGCTTGGGCTAGCATGGAACGTGAACAAGAGTTCTGTTTTAGCCTCTATTGTGGAAACTTTGTCCATGTCAAAACCAATTGACAATAAGTAAAGAGATCTCAGATGTTATTAAGTGATCACACATTTCACTCTCAAGCAACGTGAGATTCATTTCCTTAACATTCCCCCACTTTTTGGGTTCTATCATCGTGTAGCCTTTTTGCTGGTCTGTCATCGCGGGGTGTGGATTGTGATTTTATAAAATGTGGGGTAAAATGGGTCCTACTTTGATACCATGTGAAAACTTTATATCCATCTTAAAACCAATTGGCAATGATTGGAAAGGTTCTAGATGTTATTAAGTGATCACCCATTCCACTCTCAAACAATGTGGGATTCATTTCCTTAACATCCCCCCTCCCGTGCAGCCGCGTTTGAGGTCAGTCACGTGTGGCAACTTTTTGGGTCCTATTACCGTGCAGCCTTTTTGCTGGTCTGTTATCGCGGGATGTGAATTGTGAATTTCATAAAATGTGGGGTGGAACGAGCCCCACTCTGATACCATATGAAAATTTTATGTCCATCTCAAAACCAATTGGCAATGAGTGAAGAAGTCTCAGATGTTATTAAATGATCGCTCATTCCACTTCCAAGCAATGTGAGATTCATTTCCTTAACATCTATGAGCGGTGTATTTTAGAATCTAGCTGTAGGGTTAAGCAATGTAAACAGGGAGAGTGATGTTGGGAGGCGTGTTAAAAAAAGAAAAATGCGCAATAAGGATAATCATAAAATAAGTTTGAACGAGAGATACTTTCTCTACTGACAAGCGATAACTTGTCAAATTTTCATTAATTAAATAATAAACAACTTTTTAGCCCTAAGGCTTACATTCTTCTTTGTAATGATAATCTAAAAATACTAAAAAGGAAATAAAATAAAATAAAGCTAAAAATCTAAGTCTTGGAGAATAATAAAAGAAAATAGAATTAACCGAGATGAGAAACCTAATATTCTAGGCAATTGAGATGAGAAAACCTAATATTCTAGGCAATTTACACTAAACGGAACGAATTCTGAGAAAATTACAAAAGTACAAAATAAGAAATTCACATATTTCTAGAATAACTAAAATATTTGCCTGCCTGATGGTAGTGAGATAGGAAAGAACTCCACTTGTTAATTTTTGGTCTGTTTCTAGTGAGATTTCTTCGATTTCTCCATGGATGTATCCGATTTTGGAAAATCACGTAAAACTTTGTGTTTGTGTGTGTTTGGTTTTGATTCTTGGGACACACCCCCTAAGTCTCACTATGTGCCCGTGTTGACAACTTCCGGTCTTCGTAGGCAATAACGACTCCTTCAAAACTTCCATTTGCTTTCATTTGAAGTCAAAGTCCTCTAAAAACTACCCAAATTCATATTTGTGATTTTCAGAATTTCATTTTTTTTAGCTTTTCAGAATTTGCAAAATCTAAAAATCTATTATCTAGAATTTTTCATAAACGCTCAAAGTTGATAATAACAATTTAAAATTTTAAAATCTGCAAAAATAATTTCTCGCATACATGCACTAGTCGGGGTAGGTTTGATTTGGAAAATTTAGGTAGAATACCAATAATTTTTGTTAGTCTTTTACTCATTTGACCCCTTAGTTTTTCATAAATTGTCCCCAAGAACCTAATTAAATGTCACCTCCCCGTCCCATGCCGAATGACAATTTCATCATTTTAGACCTCTAAAAAAGTTAACTATGATTTTGTTAACTTACATGGAAACCTTTTATCCATTAATGCAATAGTTTGTGACATAAGTGGAGTTATACACTACTCATTCTCCATCACATCATCGCATATATGACTTGATGAACTTGTACAACATCGAACCATCAAGCGTAACGGCGGGACCTCGTCCAGCCGATCCGATCTCATTGGCCATCAGATTCACCAGCGTCCACGCGCACCCATGGTATGCTAACCCCAAAACCATCTTGTCAGCAGGTAATCCTCTACTTATCCATTCCTTAATTCCATAATCAGTACTTATATTGCTTGATGGGTCATACAAAGCAGAATGAGCGCCTGTGCAGTTTTTAAGTGATAGTAGTACGATACGCTGTGTACCCAATCGAAGTTCCTTCGATGGCTGGAGCCTGGAGTTCCCGTTCATGAACCTTTGAACTATACGTAGCTGCCATCCTGAGGACTTAAAAAGATATTTTCTTTTACATGCGACTTCGTTTCACCAAAAAAAACAAAAAAGCCTTCACGTTATAGAAGTCAAAGTCCTCTAAAATATGTATGAGATTGACTTATTCACGGAGGGATCGTGATTCCTTTATTCATAGAGTTGCGTGATCTTGGCCTTCTGTTTCCTTTTTGGAAGGTCCGGACTTAAATGAAACTCTTCTCCGGAAAAGTTTTATCTGAATCTGGACCGTCCAAAGCCAAAACAGACTCTTCCTCGAAAGAGTTTCATTTAAATCTGGACCATCCAAAGTCGAACCAAATGCGCGCGATTCACCTCTGTAAAAACTTTTTCACGGAGCTTTGTGAATAAATTTTTCTTAAAAATATCGATGTCTATTCTATTCTATTCTCTAGAGTAGTCTATTACTCATATAAATAGATTTAGACTTGTTCAATTTCGTGGGCCGAGAAAGATGGATGGAGATCATATGGCTCTACTCCTCGACTTCAGCGTTTCCTCAACGCAATATTATATATAAGAAGTCAAAATCCTCTAAAATATTTATGAGATTGACTTATTCACGGAGGGACCGTGAATTCCTTATCCACAGAATCGCGCAATCTTGGCCGTCTGTTTCGGTTTTGGACGGCCTGGATTTAAATGAAACTCTTCTCCGGAAAAGTTTTATTTAAATCCGCACAGTCCAAAGCCGAAACGGACTCTTTCTCGAAAAAATTTCATTTAAATCTGTACTATTCAAAGCCGAAACGGATGCGCGCGATTCACCTCTGTAAAAACTTTTCCCATTTTCCACTTATCATTTTTGTGTTTTGGCTGTTTGGCTGAAAGTGGCAAAATGTGTTTTCCGAAAAATGGATTTTCCATTTTTAGGTTTCTAAAACAAAAGCCAGAAAGAGCTAAGGAGGAGCTTTTCACATTTTCATTTCTCATTTTGTTCTCCTACCATGCCAAAAGATATCCCTACCCTCTCTTCTTTTTGGGATAATTCCACAAAGCCCTCATTTTGAACATTATCCTCTCTACTAATTTCCTTCAATTTATGTAATGTTGTAGTGTTTGGTTTTTCGATTACTTTAGTTTAAACTTAATTATTAGTTTAATTTAAAACATAAAAATATTATTGGTGGAAAAGTAAGAGCAAAGAATAATTGAAATAATAAAAATATAATTAAAAAATAGTGTGACACTTTCAGTTCATGTAGGAGGAGCAATTTCAAAAGAAAATTTTAAAAAATTGATTAAATATTATTTATATATATTATACACCATTATTAATAACTGGGGGTAACACAGTAAAAAATCAATCCATAATTTATTTTCATTCCATATCTCTCAAACATTACTTCTGCTGCAAAATGCATTCTGTACATATCATCCAAACACTCTACAAAATACAAAATACATTTTGTTCATAATCCCAAAAAGCAAAAGGCAAAAACTTGAAAATGAAAAGCCAAAAAGTAGGCTCCCAAACACCCTCTAAGTTTTTCTCAGTTTTAAACTTTGGAGTTATTAGAGGTTTGTCCCACAGTTAATCGAGATGGGCGCAAGCTGGAGAACCCACTATTATCAACAATCAATGGGAGAGTGTACGTATATGTTGTTGATATACAATTACATTTTGTAAAAATAAAAAAATATTTGAATCGAAAGAGCGCTTACTTGATTAAAATATTTCTAAACCAACAATTTATTAGTTTTTTGGAAAATATTTTTCATATGCCAATCAAACACCGAAAAATAAAAATTTTAAAGTTGATTTTTTGAAAAAATATTTTACATCGAAACAAACGGAGCCGTGGTAAAAGAGCTCATCTCACAATTACTGTATAATTAATGCATCTAAAACTAGGATTTGAGTGGACGATGATTTCATCAATTCATCGTTAATTATTTCGAGTTGAAATACATGTACATTTGTTATACTGTCAGTTTTTGTAAATTTTGGATATCATCCACTCATCCAGTATGGCATCTGTTATCAAGGAATATTTCAATTGATAATATGGTTGTAATTAAAAGGACCTTAATCAGATGGTTTACCATATACATTTTTTTTTTATAACTCGGGTGACTAGGTCAGTTTACACGCACCTCGACTCATTTTGGGTGTTCAAACCCACCGCCCACTTGCGGGGGGCCCAATTATGATGAGTTTGGTTCAAATTCCTCATTGCGGTTTTGAATGGAACCGGTCTACCCACACAGACAAAAGTGCACAGATTGTGCACAGATTTTTTTATGGGGCCCACCACAGGTCCCGCACAAATGATCCGAGCCGTTCATTAAATGCAAAATATTTTTTCAAGAGTTCCTATGAAAAATTAGCTCAATCCGATACCTATAAGTTCTCAACCCAATCATCTAACTTCTCATTAAGATTTCAAGAAAATGAAAAGTTAAATAATTGGATCTAACATCTATAAGTATCGTATTAAGATGATTTTGCACGAGGTCCCTTGAAAAAAGTGTTTTACATTCAATAAACGTTTTGAATCATTTGTGTGGGATCCGTGGTGGGCCCCACAATAAAATCTGTGCACAATCTGTGCATATAATATCTATGTGGACAGATTTTCTGTTTTGAATGAATACAACTAGGGGTATCAAATGGACGGGTTTGGGCAAAATTAGGTAAGTTGTAAATGGATTGGGTCTCTAATGGGTCATTGACCATTTAGAATCCATTAGTTATGAGGTTCATGATCCATACCGGACCCATCCAATTTATTAGAAAATTAGAAGCCAGTCCTGGTTTTTAGGCTCGGTTTGATCCCAACCCTGAATATTATTTACAAGCCTGCATAGGCTTGGATATGTTATCTCATGACTTTTTTGCCCTTTTTAATCTGCATCATCAACTCCATCTCGTCATTCCTCCTCCTCCTCCTCTCTCTCTCTCCAGACAATAAAATGAAAGTCCAGTGAGTTTGGGGACATGGATACGGGCTCGACGATCCGGTGGACGAGGAGGTAGGCGATGGAGGAGCAGAAGGCCATGTGCATCATGGTGTGGGAGATCAGGAAGGGCCAGTTGAACATCTTGCGGTCGAGGATGTACTTGTTGAACATGATCACGGTGAAGCTGAGGAAGATCCATATGGCCACGTACGTGTAGGACACCACGATCTTTCTCGATACACTCGTTTTCATCTATTTTGTCGGCGGCGGCCGGAAGACAGCCTATGCAGATTCTCCTTTTTTGGTCGTGAGCCCGTGACGGTGATTCGGCGAAAGTGGTGCTGTCGTCGCCGTCGCTGAACGTACATGTAGAGAAAGCTAATGAGGACAGAGCGAACGAAGCTGCCGCGCGTGGACGCCGAGGCCGTGGTTCTTGTTGGAGCATGAACACATGAAGAAGACGTACGAGACAGAGGCCCACTGGTATTTCTCCGATCTAATTCCAAAACATTTTTGTTTTGCGATTCAGATTTCAGAACATAAATTTTTTGAGATCCAGAGACCAATTGGTGTTCAAATTTGTGGCCGGATTCAAAACATCGCGGGTCGTCGTTGGTTTTCTTGTATGAAAGACGAAAAATTGGGTGAACTTTTGTGCAAATGGGGACAAAAAAAGCAGAGGGTTGTTTGGTTGCTCATTTCAATGCTTCATTTGGTTAGTCTTTTGTTTTAGGAATTTTCAATTCACTAATGACTTTCTTCTTAATTGATTGAGGAATTTAGAACTATTTTTTATGCAAACTATACAAGTAAAATGTATATGGGATTATGTGAGCGGTGTGTTGGGGTTATATGAACTTTTTTTTAATGAGAACTGTGTATTTTCCTATGAGAACTGTGTATTGTTCATGAGAACTGTGTATTTTTCTATGAGAAATGTTTATAAGAACTGTGTATTGTCCATGAGAACGGTGTATTTTTCTATGAGAATTGTTTATGAGAACTGTGTATTGAACTATTTCACTTTGTTTTTTCTATGAGAATTGTGTATTTCTCTATGAGAACAATCTCTTCTCATAGCCAATTCACATAGAACTGACTATGAGAACTGCCAAGTCTCATAGTCAGTTCTCTATGAGAACAGTCAATTCTTATAGTCAATTCTCATAGAACTGGCTATGAGAAGTGATTGTTCTCATAGAACTGACTGATTGATGAGCTGAGTGATGTCGGAGTGAAGTTTTTGCCCACCGCCAATACCCTTCACCATTTCTCTCTCTCTAGAATTTTGCAAAAAAATAAAAAGTTAATAAGAAGAAGAAGAAGACGATGACGGCATAGGGAAAGAGAGAGTAATGATGTTTGGGTCCAAAGAAAATAATCAAAGAAAAAAAATAATAGTTCACATAGGAAATAAATTGATTTAGAATTGAATTTTTAACTGCCAAGTCTCAGTTAATTCTATGAAAACTGCTCAATTCTCATAGAGAACTGGCTATGTGAACTGAGTTATGAGAACTGGCTATGTGAATTGTCAATTCTCATAGTCAGTTCTATGAGAACTATCAGTTTTCATAGTCAATTATGTGAAAATTGACTATGAGAACTGGACTATGTGAACTGACTATGTGAAATAGTTCTCATAGACAATTCTCATAGAAAATACACAATTCTCATAGAAAAAATCATAGTTCTGGTAGAAAATATATAGTTCTAGTAGAAAAAATAGAAAATACACAGTTCTTATAGTAAAAAATACACAAAAATATAGTCAGTTCACATAACTCCAATACACACTGTTCACATATGCCACCACACAATTCACATGGCCCAACACAGACTAAAAATGCATAGTTCACCTAAATTCACCTAAATTCACATAACTCCAATACTAAAATTGTGTATTTTTCTATGAGAACTGTGTGTTATTCATGAGAACTGTCTATGAGAATTGAGTATTTTTCTATGAGAACTGTGTATTATCTATGAGAACTGTCTATTAGAACCATATATTTTCTATGAGAATTATATATATTTTATGAAAACTGTGTATTTTAGTGTGTGGTAAGACTATGTGAACTGTGTATTTTTTAGTTCACATAGCCAGTTCACATAGTCCAGTTCTCATAACCAGTTCACAAAGCTAATTCTCTATGAGAACAGTCACTTCTCATAGAAGTGACTATGAAAACTGACAGTTCTCATAGAACTGATTATGAGAATTGACAATTCTCATAGCCAGTTTATATAACTAAGGGTATTTTTGTCCAAAACAGTTTTCATAGGGACAGTTCTCATAGAAATAGTTCTCATAGACAATTCTCATAGAAACAGTTCTCATAGAATTTTCTCATAGCAAATGGTATTTTTTTAATCTTTCATAATTTCATATTCAATATGGATCTTGTTTAGTAGATATCGTCGAGTAGGTTCTAAAAATATAATTTTTTTAAAAAATGAATATCTACAACAAAAGATATGACTTTTTGAAATTTAAACAATGTTTTAATGGTGCACCACTGCTCATGGAGCATTGGATAATTTTTCTATACTAGATGCTCTGTAGTTCTGTGCGCTGATGTGCGTGAAGGGACAAGGTTGGAATAAAAAATACAAATAATTGTACAGGACTAAATGAAGACCGAGCTTAAGTTTTTGGGCCGGCCTAAAAATTCCCCCCAATTTATTTAAAATTGAATCCGACCCGCCCATTAGCCCAATTACATATATATTAAATTTTAAAATAACTAAGGTATTTCCAGACCAAACAGTAACTTTTTTTTTTGTCTTTATTCAAAAAAAATTCGTATTTGATAGTTTTGTGTCAAACTTTTGTGATTTAGTGATTCGTTTCGTCGAGAAAAATCGAAAAAGTAAAAAATTATGATCAAAAGTCATAAATTTTTTCAAAAAGACAAGAAGAATAAGTAATTTTTTTTGTCTTATTGACTTATTTTTGTCTTTATTCATAAAATTATAAGTTTCAATCAAATTTTTTTATTTTTCTAATTCCTCTCGTCAAAACGAATTAATAAGTCACAAAAATTTGATGCAAAACAAAAAAATTTGAATAAGGACAAAAAAAATAAGTCACTTAACTTTTTATTCCAAACCCTATGTGGGACTACCTGTTTGGCTGGGATTTTTGGCTTACTTCTGAAATATGATTGTGTGCGAGCGTGCCAGAAAAGACTTGTAATTTTCCTTTTCAAATTTCAACTTATGAAAAGCCAAACTTAATCAGGCGATTGTGGTGACGGTTCAATTACCTCAATGAAGAGGATTTTTCTATCTAGAAGTATTAGAACGGTACAACGATTCAATGGGAACTTGATAAACCAAAGAATAAGCAAGATACCTTGATCAATTCAAAAACGAACTTGCTTTCCAATTGATTCTCCAAACTTCCACTAACGAACATAATGAGTTACAAAGTGATTACTACTACTACATACAAACTACTCCTAATTACTTCGAACTTAAGTATAAGTTCTTCTAATTACTGTCTAAAGAACAAACCAAGCATAGCATAGCTGTTTGTTTGATGATTTGTCTGGTAGTTTTAATTCCTTCCTTCATTTCGTTTATTTATAGGCAAACTCTTGAGTATTCTCCACGTCTTCTATTTCACGCCTGGTTGTCTTCGAAATCATCTCAGTTTGAATTCAAACTTTCCCTCCATGACTTCTAATTGTAGCAATTCAGTTTAATTCATTACCCCACTTTCCTTCAATTGCATCGTGTTGGATATGGCCAGTTGTATGCTCGAATCTCAACTCCTTTGACGGTATCAACCGTAACTGCCTCCTATTTGAATTAAACCATTCACGCCTTTGAGCTTTGAACTGCTTACCTCCTAAGCTATCATTTGAATGACATCTGGCAACAATTGTTATTATTTATAAAATGACACTAATTTGATTAGAACGTCATCTTTCTTTTAATTGTGTGATTCCATGCATTTAAGTAAATGCATGTTCCGTTTTGTCTAAAATGAATGGCCACTTGTCACTAGCTTATTAGGCCAATAAATTCTCATGTAAACACTACCATGAGAGAAACTTATTCATGGCGGTGCGCAATTTCATCAGTCCATTCATGCAATCAATGGATGAGATGTATATTCAATTTTGATTGGTCAAAATAATTGTTACCGGTCATAATTGATTTTTAATTCGGACTGTCCAAAATATTTTTGGATGTGTGTGATTTAGCATAGAAGAATTGAGAGAGAGAGAGAGAGAGAAGGCCATACTCCTTGGCGTCCCAATTGCAAAAGACTATTGTACGTCACGGCTTCCACCCTTTTTTCTGCAGCTTACTGAGCCTTTGTGCAACCTTCATTCCCAGGGAAACCTGGTAAAGAGACGGGAATTTTGGTGGGTTACTTTCATGACCCATATATTGGACCATTTAAGTTGACCCAATTGATACCTAATTAAGACCCAACTAATAATGGGTTAGCTAGGTTTGGACTCATTGTTACCCAACTAATAGTTGGGGTTGCAATGATCGATAAAGTACACTCTCCCATTGGTTGTTGATAATAGTGGATTCTCCAGTTTGCGCGCATCTCGATTAACTGTGGGACAAATCTCTAATAACTCCAAAGTTTAAAATTGAGAAAAACTTATTCATGGAGCTTCGTGAAAAAGTTTTTACAGAGGTAAATCGCACGCATCCGTTTCGGCTTTGGATCGTATAGATTTAAATAAAACTTTTCCGAAGAATAGTCCGTTTTGGCTTTGGACTGCCCGGATTTAAATAAAACTTTTTCGGGGAAGAGTTTCATTTAAATCTAGACTGTCCAAAACCGAAACCGAACGGCCAAGATCGCGTGATTATGTGGATAAGGGATTTACAGCCCCACCGTGAATAAGTCAATCTCATAATTTTAGAGGATTTTGACCTCCTACATAATATTGCGTTGAAGAATATCTGCCCAAGCCTTTATTACTCCTGCCCGGTAGTTGAAACACAAGTAGGTGGGACAGGAAACGCTGAGTCAAGAGGAGTGGAGCCATATGGCCTCCATCCATCTTTCTCGGCCCACGAAATTCAACAAGTTTAAATCTGTTTAAATGAGTAGTGGACTACTCTAGAGAATAGAATAGACATCCGATATTGAGAAAAACTTATTCACAAATCTCTATGAAAAAGTTTTTACAGAAGTGAATCGCGCACATGCGTTTCGGCTTTGGATGATCTAGATTTAAATAAAACTTTTTTGAGGAAGAGCCTGTTCTGGTTTTGCACGGTCTGGATTCAAATAAAACTTTCCCGGGGAAGAGTTTCATTTAAATCCGGACAGTGCAAAACCGAAACGGACGACCAAGATTGCGCGACTCTATGGATAAAGGAATCACGGCCCTCCATGAATAAGTCAATCTCATACATTCTTTAGAGGACTTTGACTTCTATAACGAGAAGGGTTTTTTTTTGGTGAAACGAAGTCACATGTAAAAGAAAATATCATTTAAGTCCTCAGGATGGCTGCTTTCTTTAGTTGCTTTCTCGATGATTTCAGCATTCAAATCTCTCAAAAATTTATAATATTTACTAATTTACAGTATTTTATAATTTTGAAAAGTTCGTTTGAAAGAAATAATTGCGTTCTATCAAACAAGATCAATATCATATATATATAAAAGGTTTCCATGTAAGTTAACAAAATCATAATTAACTTTTTGAGAGGTCTAAAATAATGAAACTGTCATTTGGCATGGGACGGGGAGGTAACATTTAATTAGATTATTGGGGGCAATTTATGAAAAATTAACGGGTCAAATGGGCAAAAGACTAACAAAAATTCTTGGTAATCTACCTAAATTTTCCAAACCACACCTACCCCGACTAGTGCATGTATGTGAGAAATTATTTTTGTAGATTTTGAGATTTTAAATTGCTAGAATCAACTTTGAGTGTTTATCAAAAATTCTAGATAACAGATTTTTAGATTTTACAAATTCTGAAAAGCTAAAAAAAATGAAAATTTGAAAATCTCAAATTTGATTTTGGGTAGCTTTTAGAGGACTTTGACTTCAAATGAAAGCAAATGGAAGTTTTGAAGGAGTCGTTATTGACTACGAAGACCGGAACTTGTCAACACGGCCGGGGCACGTATTGAGACTTAGGGGGTGTGCCCCAAGGATCAAAACCAAACACACGCAAACACAAAGTTTTATGTGGTTCTCTAAAATTGGATACATCCACGGAGAAATCGGAACAATCTCACTAGAAACAGAACAAAAATTAACAGGTGGAGTTCTCTCCTAACTCACTACCCTCATGCAGACCGATATTTTAGTTCTTCTAGAAATATATGAATTTCTTATTTTGTATTTTCGTAATTTTCGCAGAATTCATTCCATTTAGTGTAAATTGCCTTGAATATTTGGTTTTCTCATCTCAATTGCCTAGAATATTAGGTTTTCCCATCTCGGTTGATTCTATTTTCTTTTATTATTCTCCAAGACTTAAATTTTTAGCTTTCTTTTATTTTATTTCCTTTTTAGTATTTTTAAATTATCATTACAAATAAGGATGTAAGCCTTAGGGCTAAGAAGTTGTTTATTATTTAATTAATGAAAATTTGCGAAGTTATCGTTTGTCTGTAGAGAAAGTATCTCTCGTTCAATCTTAGTTTGACAAAAAGATTGATTGATTGTGGATTTTCCTAAATTATTAAACAATAATCAAAAGCGATTAAAAACGTAGAAAGTATTGATCGGAAAAAGCTTTAGGGTTTCGAATCCACTCTTCCCCCTCAGAACCTAAATATGTTTCGATTACATGTCAACTATTTGAATCAATCAGGATACCGTAGGATTGTAAGCCCTAGCGATATCTCCTACAAATAATTTATGAATCACCAATCGGCATGGACTATCTCCGCCTAGCGCGAATCGTCTTACCAGCACGAACCATCTCTAACCAAGCACGGATCGTCTCATCAGTACAACTTGTCTTACGTAGCATAATCCACCAAATCAGTTATTACAAAACAATTAAAACCGTTGTATGAACGTGCATAAAACCTAAAAATTCATGCACACTATTTGGTGGAAAGAATAATAGTAATAAATCCGGAATAGTGATACAACCACGATTCAAATAATAAATCCCGAATCAAAACATAGATATTATTACTCAGAGTTCGAGCTTCATCTAAATTGCAGAAGGGGGTTTAGCCGCTCATAGGAAAGAGACAACTTAATTTTGATTTAGCCTCCATGTCAGCAAGAACTTTGTTCGTTCACTGTTGGCTTCGTACGTCCGTCGCTCCACGGCAAGTCCTCGCCTACAAGCTGCTGACCCTGAAGTCAGTAGGTTTCCATTGTTTATATAGGATTTCAAGCATTAATTACATTCAGCCCCTTGGACTTCATGCTTTAATAAATTAACAATCGAACTTTGAAGCATTCTACGCTTTAACCTCAAACTTCATTAAACTCTTGTTTTTATCCAATATTTTGGGCAATGAGCTCAATCAACTTATAAATAAAATAAAAGCAAAATAAATATCAGATAACAAATATAAATAATTAACAAGTGTAATTTAGAGAGCAAAATATCAATATTTTGGCACTTATCATTTATATTGCTTAACCCTATGGCTAGATTCTAAAATACTCCGCTCATAGAGGCTAAAACGGAACTCTTGTTCACATTCCATGCTAGCCCAAGCCTTTACAAAAATGCTACTCACATAATAATCCAAACACAACATTAAACACAACCTCTCAAATACATGTGGGCTCCACACACAATACTATGTATGGGCCTCACATGTATGTGAAATGTTGTATAAGATGTAGTGTTTGAATGGTTATGTGATTAGATTGTTGAAGCCTTTATTACCCCTGCATGGTGGTTGAAACACAATTGCTAGTAGAAGAAATATCCCCACAAGTAGGTGGGAGATGAAATGATGAAGTCGAGAGGAGTAGAGCCATATGATCTCCGTCCATCTTTCTCGGCCCACGAAATTATGAACCCGTCTAAATCTGTTTAATTGAGTAATAGACTACTCTAGAGAATTGAATAGACTTCGATATTGAGAAAAACTTATTCACGGAGTTATCTATGTAAAAACTCCGTGAAAAATTTTCTAACAACATAAATCGCGCGCATTCGTTCGGTTTTGGATGGTCCAGATTTAAATGAAACTTTTCTGAGGAATAGTCCCTTTCGGCTTTGGACGGTCCGGATTTAAATAAAACTTTTCTGGGAAAGAGTTTCATTTAAATCCGGACCGTCCAAAACCAAAACGAACGGCCAAGATCGCACGACTTTGTGGATATGGGAATCACGGCCCCTTCGCGAAAAAGCCAATCTCATAGATATTTTAGAGGACTTTGACTTCTATAATGTGAAGGCTTTTTTTTTTTTGGGGTGAAACGAAGTCGCATGTAAAAGAAAATATCTTTTAACTCCTCAGGATGGCAGCTACATATAGTTCAAAGGTTCATGAACGGGAACTCCAGGCTCTAGCCATCTTAAAAAATGTTGTTCACCATCATTTCCTTCATCCTCTTCCTTCCTTCATTAACAAATTCTTCAGAGACCTGGATCAAAGTAGGTTCCTGGTTTTCCGGTGGCCAATTGCCGGTTCCCGATATAGACTCAACTCTGTTCACTCACTTGACATTTGGTTTTGCGTATATCAATTATTCAACTCATGAGCTCAGAATCGCACCCTCTGATGAACCATCTATGCTCGCCTTCACCCCCATCGTTCAGCGGAAAAACCCATCAATTGTAACACTTCTGTCCATCTTGGTTCAGTTGGCCGTTGGAGATACAAACTTGTCAGCCTTCTATTCAATGGCTACCCAACCCTCTCACAGAACTTCTTTCATAGAATCATCAATACATAGAGCCAGGCACTATGGGTTTCACGGCCTGGATCTTTGTTTCGTCGAACCGGACATAAACACCACCAAGATGGAAGCTCTGGGAATTCTCTTTGACGAATGGAGAACTGCAATAGATAGGGAATCGAAGAATTCCAACCAATCACCGCTCATTTTGACAATGGCCGGTCATTATTTGCCTTCAAAAAACACCACAAGCTATCCGATGGAGTCGATTCGAAGGAACTTCGATTGGGTACACATCGTATCATTCTTCTATCACTTACCCACCATGGAAAACTTCATAGGCGCTCATTCTGCTTTGTATGACCCTTCAAGCAATGTAAGTACGGATTATGGAATTAAGGAATGGATAGGCAGAGGATTACCTGCTAAAAAGATGGTTTTGGGTTTACCATACCATGGGTACGCGTGGACACTTCTGGACCCCTCGGCCAATGAGATCGGATCGCCTGCAACAGGTCCCGCCGTTACGGTTGATGGTTCGATGTTCTACAAGTTCATCAAATCAAATATGCGATGTGATGGAGAAAAAGTAGTGTATAACTCCACTTATGTCACGAATTACTGCATTGATGGTTCAGTTTGGATTGGTTATGATGATGTGGAGGCTATCAGAACTAAGGTTTCGTATGCGAGGAAGAAAGGGCTTCTGGGTTACAAAGTATGGCATGTCGCCAATGATTACAATTGGGTGCTTTCTAAGGCGGCAGGTAAAACTTTAAAACAACGTCACGTAGCCGGCCCCAATAGATTGGGACTTAAGGCTCGATTTTTGTTTCGTTTGGTTTATCATACTGCAATAAAGTAAGAATTTACGTACAGATATAGCATCAACCATCTCTGTGATTAACTTGCCATATGAATATTAGTGATGGTTGAATCTGTAAATAAGCCTAGGAAGCACCCACGAGGAGGTAGCTAGTAGCCACCACGAATTACAATCCCAAACTCACACAACACCTCCATTCCCCCTTGCTAGTAGCTGTTGGCAAGGGCGGAATCGGAAATTCAAAATGTCCTGGGCTAACAAAAAATTTAGTAAACTAATATATAAACCAAAAAAAAAGTTTAATAATTAATATCCAGGAAATTTGCACGTAAATATGTAAATGTTCAATAACAAACAAAAGAAAAGTACAAAAAACGTAAACTATTGAAGTTGTATCCTATTGTCCTGCTTTGTTTTAGAGAATATAATTTATTTATTATCTCATCTGAATCGATATCTTTAAAAAGTTTACTTATAAATGAAGTGGGCTAAATTTTAACAAATAATTTTTTTTTCACTCCACCTGCCTTGTAGCCTAGGTCTTCTAATGTATAGTTCTGCCCTTAGCTGTTGGGACCACTTCACCTCATACGTAAGTATGTGAAATGACTGTGGAGGGGTTGTACATACGAATTAGTTCGAATTATGTGCAAGCTGGCCCGAAACACCATGCATTAGAATAAAGAAAAAAGGCAGAAAGCAAAACAAAACAATAGAAGCAGGTCACTGCTAACAAATTAAACACTTAAAGTCTAAGGTGACGCAGAGCTGAATTTTTTTTGCAATTTGACGCTGAATTGACGAAGTAGTATTATTCTACTTCTTATTCATAACTACAACCTAGAGATCGTGTTCATCTCCGGGTGTGCATTTGCCACTGCGAGACACCCTGAGTTATCAAAAAACGGAACGAAACAAAAAAACTAGAACTATTCCCTCACGCCAGTTAAGTATTGTTGAAACTAATTTAGGCAATATATGATTTTTTAATTTTTTTTTTCACATTGGAAGAGATAGGAGCTAGTGTTTCGTTTCTCTTCTCTATTGCTATATTGTCTCCTCACATTTCTCTCTAATGTACAATTTCATAGCACAAGAAGATGAGAATGATCCTAGAAACAAGAGACACCTGTTGCTAGTAATCTTGCTTCCAACTGCAGCCACATTTACCCTTCTACTTGTTTCTGCGACGTGGTATCTGCATAAGAGAGCAACCAGAAACAAAGGTAAGTTCTTTCCAGTTGTGAAAATTTTGTTCCTAAATCATTTCCCTTGACCTTTTAGCGTCTTTCTTCGATTTTCCACATGTTCTTTTTATTGTTTATAGGATTGATGGACAACGAAAAAGAATCGCAATCTTTATTCAGAACTACTATGGCATCTCCTGGTAGTGCAAATGCGCCTAATTTGCTAGTATTTAGTCTCACTGACCTTGCAGAAGCTACCAATAATTTTTCATTTGAAAATAAGCTCGGAGAGGGTGGATACGGACCTGTTTACAAGGTAAAATTATTATTCTTCGAATAAATCGAGAAAACAAAACTAAACAAGCGGTGCTTATTTTGCCTGCAGGGTATATTACGTAATGGACAAGAAATAGCAGTAAAGAGACTCTCAAGGACTTCTACGCAAGGATTTGAAGAGTTCAAGAATGAGGTCATGCTTACTGCTAAACTTCAGCATGTAAATCTTGTAAGAGTTCTGGGATTTTGCACTGAAAAAGAAGAACAAATGCTGATCTACGAATACATGCCAAACAAAAGCCTGGATCATTTTGTCTATGGTTAGCAATCCTTAATGCCTCTAACATAATTGAGTGTGGTTTTAACATGAGGTGTCCCTAAGTTTTAACTATCCAAACCTCTTTCACGTAGATCCAATGAAGGGATCACTTTTAGATTGGGGAAAACGAGTTCAAATCATTGAAGGGGTTACTCAGGGGCTCTTGTACCTCCAAGAGTACTCAAGATTGACAATAATTCATAGGGATTTGAAAGCAAGCAACATTTTGTTAGACAACGAGATGAAGCCCAAGATCGCAGACTTTGGCATGGCTAGAATTTTCCAGAAAGATGAATTCGAAGGTAACACTGACCGGATTGTTGGAACATCGTAAGTGGCATATTTCTTACAATAAACACTAACCTAATGTATTCTAGTCTCAAATAGTATTCATCTAATTATCTCTTTTTGTTCACTTATGCAATATTGCAGTGGTTATGTACCTCCTGAATATGTAAAACGTGGCATATACTCCACTAAATCAGATGTTTATAGCTTCGGAGTTCTTCTTTTACAAATCATTAGCGGAAAGCGGAATAATTGTTCACATGGCCTTCATGAAGACTTAAACCTCCTAGACTATGTAAGTAATTCTGGAAAATTGTGACATGAATATTGTGAATTTATTTCCTTCCGGTGAACTCGATCTAAAGATGCACTGCATCGAATTATATACTTCAGGCATATGATTTGTCGAAGTGTGGGAAATGCGTGGAGTTCATGGATCCATTGCTCGACGATACAGATTCATCCTGTAAATTAGTGAGATGCATGCAAATAGCTTTGCTATGTGTCCAAGAAAATCCAGCTGATAGACCCTCCATGTTGGAACTCTCGTCGATGCTGAAAAATGAAACTGCCGCCATGAATACCCCCAAAAGACTTGCTTTTTCTACGAGAAGAGATGAAGATGAAGTTCAAGTTCAAGAGTCTACGTCTGAACAAGAAATTTGGTCAGTTGGTGATGTATCATTTTCCCAATTGGTAGCCCGATGAAGGTTAATTCTCCTTTTTTCCTGAAGGTTGGGCAAATTAATATGCTTATTCCTATGCCTCTGTTTATATTGCCAGAAATATAACTTGTCTTGCTCTGGAACGATCATTGCTCCTTTTAGTTCATCAATGTTGTTACTCTGGCAATTTTTGTCATTTTTCTTTGACCAGGTATAGGAATCACAATGATTGTATGCATTCAATACCTTACAAGCAATTTGGAATTTGAACCAAAACTCCTCATAATTGGGCTCTCCGGGAGTAGGCGGCAGGTTTGGACTTTGAACCCCCAAGATGAGTCGAGGTGCGTGTGAGGTGACTTGAGTTATCAAAAATAAAATAAAATAACGGTAAACCATCGGATTAAGGTCCTTTTAATTACAACCATATTATGAGTTGAACTATTCCTTGACACTAGAAGACATATTGGATTATATCCTAAATTTTAAAAAACTGATATAACAATTTATATGTTCTTCAACTCGAAATAATTGACGATGGATGAAGTCGTCGTCCACTGAAATCCTAGTTTTGAATGCATTATACAATCATTGTGAGACAAGCTCTTTTACAATATCTTAAGATAATTTCATCCACTCAACTAACTTGGCTGAGGTGGAGGAGTTTGGACAGGCGAAATTCTTTAAAACGAGAAATGCTATGATACACGAAAAAGAAAACATGAAAATGTCCATGAAAGAGAACAAGGCGTCCATTCTCTCTTTCATGGATACTTTCATATTTTCTATATCATGTATCCTACAAGGCCCTCCAGATACTGATCGAGTCAAATATCTTCAACCCTCGCATTTCGTTGCAATTGCCGATTAGGTCATATTTGGATAACCGGCTGTTTTTTTGGGTGGCAGCTTGACCGCATCTCAATTAATTTTGGGATTTGGACAAACCTCTAATACCCCCAAAGTTTGAAATATTGCCTTCATAGATTTTAAACTTGCAAAATATTGGGGGCAAGCCCCTTTTGTTGCTTTCTCAAACCTACTTAATTTTACACCTTGGGCCTTGGGGTTCATGACAAAGATTGTATTCCATCAGCATTTTAAGAGTCTTGGGGTTCATGACAAAGATTGTATTCCATCAGCATTTTAAGAGTCAAGACGTCATTTTCCTTTTTATTGGCCAATTGGTAAAAAAAAAATAATAATAATAATAGTGGACGGGCAATTTTCTATTCAAAAGAGAAAAGTCAAAGATAATAAGCATTATAAACATGCTTTTTTTTGAACTTATAGCTTTTGGACCGATCTAGTCGACCTTTTTTTTTTTGTGAACAGATTGAATAAACTAAAACCTAGATAGTGGAGTTAGCAGAAAAAACTATAATAAAAAGAAAAAAAATTGGGTGATCTTCTCCTAGAAATTAACATCTTAATTAGTGTGAATAGTTTTAGTTGTAGTGGGTGTTTTTTTCTTGGAAAGAAGTTTTATTCTAATTTCGTAATCTCTAGAAGCCGATCCCTACGTAATGCTTGTGTTCGTACATGTTGAAAAAGGAAAGCAGTGGATGAGTGCGTGCCGTGTCCCGGAGACATTTCTCCAAGAAAATCTGTTCCCTAGATATGGGTATGAATCATTAACTTCTTTACTTTGTTGTTAGTGTCCGGACCAGCTTATCCCTTTAGTTTCTTTCTCGATGATTTCGGCATTCATATCTCTCAAAATATTTACTAATTTATAGTATTTTATAATTTTGAAAACTTTGTCTGAGAAAAGTAATTACGTTCTATTAAATAAGATCAATATCATATAAAAAAAAGGTTTCGTACAAGTTAAAAAATCATAGTGAATTTTTTGAGAGGTCTAAAATGATGAAAGTGTCATTTGGTATGGGATGGGGAAGTAGTTTTTATTAGGTTCTTGGGGGCAATTACTAATAATTAATCATATTTTCATAGTTATAATAAATTTTTTTATCTGTTTCTACCAAGATCTAAAATCTAGATTCTATAACAGAATCTGAAGTAGTAGAATGTAAAATCTGTATCTATAGCTATCGTAACTCTAATGCACACACCCAAATACATGCCCCAAGAGCAGCCAAAAATTGCCCCGAAATGAAAGCAAATGGAAGTTTGGAACGAGTCGCTATTGACTTCAAAGATGGGAAGTTGTCAACACGGCCACGTGTTTAGACGTCTATTGTCGTGACTGAATTGGGTATGCATCTAAATTCTTTCCTGCCAACTGCCAAGTTGTGACTTATGAGAGAGAGAGAGAGAGAGAGAGAGAGAGAGAGTCTCAATCTTTTGAAATTGAAATTTTCTTGGGTAGGCTTTTTCGCTTCATTCTTAAATATCATCACAATCAATAGTTTCAATCTCAATTCTCATTCTCACAAATTTAAGAGTTTGCAACATTTTTTAAAGACACTTTCATGTTTGTGCTTGTACTCGCACTCCTGCTCATTGTTGTGCCCCAAGGATCGAAACCAAACACACCAAACACACAAAACACAGAGTTTTACGTAGTTCTCCAAGATCGTACATCCACGGACGAATCGGACCAATCTCACTAGCTAGAAACAGACTAAAGCTTTACAAGTGGAGTTCTCTCCCAACTCATTACCCTTCTCTCTCTGTTTAGATTGCTTAACCCTACAGAATATATACACCGCCAGAGGTTTGCGCTTGTGTGCTAAAATGGAACTCCATCCCAGACCAAGCCTGGTGGTTGAAACACAAGGCAAGTGGCCGGATGAATATCTACACAAGTGGGTGGGAGAGGAAATGCTAAAGTAAAGAAGGAGTGGAGCCATGCTGGCAGGGATGGAATCAAGATTTCATGAATGCGGGGGTAGAATTATGAACAAGAAACTATTGAAATTTTAAAGTTCAAAAATCTAATAATTTGTTTGGTTTAGGTTTTGAAGGAGGTTTTTTGAGTAATAAGTGGAGAAAGACAAAAGGAGAAATGAGATTCATAATGGAAAGAAAACTTGTGGCAGATCATGTGCAAAGAAAGAAATTGAGTTTTGAGATTCAAAACGAACACATTTTTAAAGCATTTAAATGTCTAAATAACATTCAACACAAAATACAATATTTAGGTGTTCTTAACCAAAAAAAATTTGAAAAAAAAAATTCCTGAAACAACGCTGGGGCCGTGGCCCCCATATACCCATATACAGTTTCGTCTCTGCATGGTGGGTCTAGGGGCGGCGGCTGCTACGACAAGAATTTTAGAAATTGCAATTCTCTTAAAAAATGTTGTTCACCATCATTTCCTTCCTCCATTAACGAGTTCTTCAGAGGCTGTTTGTTTCCGAAAAAGTAACAATTGGCCTAGGAACAGCGAGTAGTGCAGTTCTAGGCCTGATGCGGGCGTGCCAGGGCAGGATTGCTGCCCAAATTTGTATCAAGGCCTGGAAGCCTCAATCTGACTTCTAATCGGACGAAAGTGCACGGCCTAAGGGTGGAGACCGTGAGGAGGTTCGTGGTTTGCATTTGCGGGCTAAGGACTTAAAATTTCCTAATCGTGTGAAAAATGAAAAGAAAAGGTAGAGCAAGGCCTAAAACAGAAATAAAAGGACTTTATTAACGGTTTAATAAAGTTTGACTACAAAGAAACGAAATAAAATCTAGGCTTGGCTAGATTGAACGGGAAACTAAAGATAATTGAAAAATAAATTTGCATAAGCCGGGGGCTTGATGGTCGGGGACCTAAAGATAAAAGATAATTAAAACATAAACTAGATAAGCCGGGGGCTTTGATGGTCGGGGACCTTTGCCAAGGCCTTCAACTCTGGTATTTGTAGGCAGATGTTCCAGGTCTTGAGCTGTTCAAGCTGCTTCCACAGGCCTTCATGCATGGCTGCCAAGTGTCCCTTTTGAGCTGCTTCAAAATGCTCCAATAAGAGGCTATTCTTTGATAAAAACGTGCCCTTTACTCCAAGGAAATGGTAAAGGCCTGAAAAGCCCTCCTTTTCTGCATAAAACTTTGTAAAAGAGTAAAAGGAACTTCAGCATCCAGGCCTTTGAGCTGCTTGTGAGCAGCTACTACTTGACTGGATGTCTTTTGGGCCCACCAATGCTGAAGACCAAGGCTTCTTCAGGCCTTCCCACCATTTTATTGGTCCTTGCATCCCTTGTGGGCCCTTAAATCCTCTAATCTTGACCCTTATGGAAGAAGAATCGAGAAACAAAGGCTCAGCCAGATCTGGGTGAGCTGCTTGTGAGCAGCTTGCTTAGGTCTGCATGAATCAGTTACCAACAGCTCCAAGGGCTGCATGTACGCCACCTGTCCCTGGCCTTGCATCATGCTGAAGAATGGGGTTCCACCAGTTCAGACCTTGAGCTGCTTGTAAGCAACTTACCTAGATCTGCCAAAGAAGAACATTCTAGGCCTTTGAGCTGCTTGTGAGCAGCTTGAGGCCTTTAAGCTGCTTGTGAGCATGGATGTTTATAAAAAAGGGATATTTGGGCCCACCAAGGCCAAAAAACGCAGGCCTGGTTGAGCTGTTTGAGCAGCTTGCTAGGGAGAAGCTTCTAGGCCTTTGAGCTGCTTGTGAGCTGCTTGTGAGCAGCTTAAGGCCTTTGAGCTACTTGTGAGCAGCTTAAGGCCTTTGAGCTCCTTGGGAGCTGCTTGTGAGCAGCTTAAGGCCTTTGAGCTACTTGTGAGCAGCTTAAGGCCCCCTAATTGCTCATTAAAGGCTTTAACGATGCTCTTAAAGCAGTGGGCCTTTCATCAATTGGGCCTGAACTTGTTGGCAAAATCATGGGCCTTTGCCCAATGTAAGCCTTCTGAGTCTAAGCCTGGTGAGAAAACCAAGGCTTTTACCAATTTGGGCCCATTTCTTAGGCCTTTGTTACTTCTAGGAATTTGGGTTCGGCCTGGACGAAATACTCAGGCCTGGTAGACTGATTTAAGTCTTAGGCCTTTGACTGATTTAGGCCTATATGGAAGGCCCATCATTTCTTAAGAACCGGCCCTAATTCGTGGGCAATTGGTCGTAAGGTCTTTCAAAGCTAAGGTCTCGACCCTCGAGGCTACCTTTTAACCCGTAAATTCATTTTCTGATTTTTGGCCAAAAATGGGTGTAAACATTGCCCCCCCATGCCTTGATTCTTTATTTTTAGGATCAAGGCATGTATAAAAAGTAAAACCATTTTTTGGCATCCAAATAGGCCTCGATTCCTATTTTTGCATGTATTCTTTTGATTGCCTTTCCTATGGACTTAGTAGGCATCAGACACTTTTCAAACATGCTTTTAGGCCTCCCTGACAGTATTCTCTAAATTCAGACCTTGGAATGAGTCTGCCAACCATATTTTTGTTGGATAGGCCTGTGAAAGGCCTCTCTTAAAGATGAAAGGCCTCAATCTGTATCCTTTAGGGCTGTTTAGAGCAATTGGATGATGATCATGCCTATACTAGAGTGGAATCTCAAGGCTCATTGCCTCTTATTAGCCATGTTTACGCCAATAGAGGCTATGCGTTCAGGCCTGAAACCATGTTTGGAAGGCCTAAACTTCCACTTATAGTGTTTATAATGAAGATTCAGGCCTACTTAAAGAGCTCAAAGGGTCTTCATCTTTGTGGAAAAGGCCTTTATACACCGATACGAGGCCTCTTTTCAGTCTCGGTTGCAGAGCAGCTCCAAACCTATGAAAGGTTTGCAACAAGGCCTGAAAATACGTTGAAAGGCCTTAAAAGGTGGCTCAGGCCGAAAGAAAGAGCTTAAAGGGCCTCATTTCTTGCAAAAAGGCCTATTTAAATGAAATAAAAGGCCTCCACCTCTGCAGAAAAGGCCTGGTGTGAACTTAAAAAATAAGGCCTACTCAATGACTGGTAGGCCTTGGCCGAACATCTTAAAAATGCATGTTCGGCCCTTGAAGGGCTTTCCTCTACTTAGCCCTTTTTACAACCACGACATTTTTGCGTAAGCCAAGTGAATAACTCTCGCTTTTGATGTGCCCCACAAATCCAATGTGGGCGCGATTCCACAGCTTTTAGGCCTATAGTTGGCCTACGCTTGTAATGCCTTTTGGCAGGTCGGACAATGCCAAAAAGGCCTTCGTTAACCGGGGGAGGAGGGAGATCTCCAATCACAAAAGAATCTTGATCAAGCCTTGGAGTGTCACCGTTTTCCTCCTCTTCATGTCGTTCCTCCTCTTCTAGAACAACCGCAACATGCAATTCAGACCTGTCTATAGAGCTGATGGCAGGCCTGGACCGTACCTGATCTGCATCAATGATCTGCTCATCACCAAGGACTGAATCTGGATGTGGTAGCCCTTCAGAGACTTCAGAAAGCTCTTGAGAGGAGAAAATGGGCTGATCTTGACTCATGATTGGACTTTCCATGATCTGGCTTGTCTCAGGCTTGAGATCTTGCTCCCCTTGCCTCGAAACAGGCCTATCATTTTGCTCCTCCAAACCTGGAAATAACTTTCCATCTAGGAGTTTTTGAAAGACTCCTGAATGTAGGCTGCTGCACTCAGGCCTGAAATCGTTGTCGTGATCATTATAAGGTTTATCATCCAGGCCTTGTTGCTGTTCGGGAATCCTCAAAGGCCTGAACTGAGAACTTTGCCCCCCGAATGAAATTTCTTGGCCTCCTTGCCCCTCGAGTGTAATTCCTTGGCCTACTTGCCCCCCGAGTGCAGGGTATTCGGGAGCTAAGGCCTGAGGGAAGCCGAGAGGCCTAGCCGAGAGGCCTAGTGGGCTTACTAGAAGCTTGTTTAAACACATTCAGGCCTGAAGTCGAGCCTAAAGTGCCAAACCGTGGTACCGGTGGTGGAGTAGGAGTTGACAACTTATCCTTAAGCTTAGCCAACGCTTCAATAATGGCTTGATTGGAGTTGATAACGGCCTGGTTGGACTCTTCAAGCCTACACAAAGCTGCATCCCAAGGATTAGTAAACTCCTGTGAGAGTTCTTCGTTGGATGCAACGGTATAGGACTGGATGTTGATGTTTTCTTCAACTTGGCCTCCAAAGTTCTGAGTATGAGGACCATCAAAGCCATAATTTTGAAATTCAGGCTGTTCGGGCAGGCCTGAATGCATGATACTTGAATAGCCACGTGACTTAGCATTAAGAAGATGGGCTACCTCATTGCGTAATTGGCATTCCTTATCTTCAAGTCTGCCAATTTCGTCTTCAAGCCTTCTAACTGCATCGTTGTAGTAGTGTTGTGCGTCGAGAAACCAACCCTCCGTAGGATTGAGTCGATACTTCTCCATGTTGAGACGGTTGATCTCATCTTCAAGTTCATCGACCTTATCATAGCGCCAACTAATTTCTTCTTCAAGACGCCGAATCTCAACATCCAATTCAATGTATTGAATCGACATGAATCGGCGTAATCACACCCCTTAAAACGATTAGGGTCCCACCGGACGTGCCAATGTTTGTTTCCGAAAAAGTAACAATTGGCCTAGGAACAGCGAGTAGTGCAGTTCTAGGCCTGATGCGGGCGTGCCAGGGCAGGATTGCTGCCCAAATTTGTATCAAGGCCTGGAAGCCTCAATCTGACTTCTAATCGGACGAAAGTGCACGGCCTAAGGGTGGAGACCGTGAGGAGGTTCGTGGTTTGCCTTTGCGGGCTAAGGACTTAAAATTTCCTAATCGTGTGAAAAATGAAAAGAAAAGGTAGAGCAAGGCCTAAAACAGAAATAAAAGGACTTTATTAACGGTTTAATAAAGTTTGACTACAAAGAAACGAAATAAAATCTAGGTTTGGCTAGATTGAACGGGAAACTAAAGATAATTGAAAAATAAATTTGCATAAGCCGGGGGCTTGATGGTCGGGGACCTAAAGATAAAAGATAATTAAAACATAAACTGGATAAGCCGGGGGCTTTGATGGTCGGGGACCTTTGCCAAGGCCTTCAACTCTGGTATTTGTAAGCAGATGTTCCAGGTCTTGAGCTGTTCAAGCTGCTTCCACAGGCCTTCATGCATGGCTGCCAAGTGTCCCTTTTGAGCTGCTTCAAAATGCTCCAATAAGAGGCTATTCTTTGATAAAAACGTGCCCTTTACTCCAAGGAAATGGTAAAGGCCTGAAAAGCCCTCCTTTTCTGCATAAAACTTTGTAAAAGAGTAAAAGGAACTTCAGCATCCAGGCCTTTGAGCTGCTTGTGAGCAGCTACTACTTGACTGGATGTCTTTTGGGCCCACCAATGCTGAAGACCAAGGCTTCTTCAGGCCTTCCCACCATTTTATTGGTCCTTGCATCCCTTGTGGGCCCTTAAATCCTCTAATCTTGACCCTTATGGAAGAAGAATCGAGAAACAAAGGCTCAGCCAGATCTGGGTGAGCTGCTTGTGAGCAGCTTGCTTAGGTCTGCATGAATCAGTTACCAACAGCTCCAAGGGCTGCATGTACGCCACCTGTCCCTGGCCTTGCATCATGCTGAAGAATGGGGTCCCACCAGTTCAGACCTTGAGCTGCTTGTAAGCAACTTACCTATATCTGCCAAAGAAGAACATTCTAGGCCTTTGAGCTGCTTGTGAGCAGCTTGAGGCCTTTAAGCTGCTTGTGAGCATGGATGTTTATAAAAAAGGGATATTTGGGCCCACCAAGGCCAAAAAACGCAGGCCTGGTTGAGCTGTTTGAGCAGCTTGCTAGGGAGAAGCTTCTAGGCCTTTGAGCTGCTTGTGAGCTGCTTGTGAGCAGCTTAAGGCCTTTGAGCTACTTGTGAGCAGCTTAAGGCCTTTGAGCTCATTGGGAGCTGCTTGTGAGCAGCTTAAGGCCTTTGAGCTACTTGTGAGCAGCTTAAGGCCCCCTAATTGCTCATTAAAGGCTTTAACGATACTCTTAAAGCAGTGGGCCTTTCATCAATTGGGCCTGAACTTGTTGGCAAAATCATGGGTCTTTGCCCAATGTAAGCCTTCTGAGTCCAAACCTGGTGAGAAAACCAAGGCTTTTACCAATTTGGGCCCATTTCTTAGGCCTTTGTTACTTCTAGGAATTTGGGTTAGGCCTGGACGAAATACTCAGGCCTGGTAGACTGATTCAAGCCTTAGGCCTTTGACTGATTTAGGCCTATATGGAAGGCCCATCATTTCTTAAGAACCGGCCCTAATTCGTGGGCAACTGGTCGTAAGGTCTTTCAAAGCTAGGGCCTCGACCCTCGAGGCTACCTTTTAACCCGTAAATTCATTTCCTGATTTTTGGCCAAAAATGGGTGTAAACAGAGGCCCAGACCTGGATCAAAGCAGGCTACTGGTATTCCGGCAGCCAATTCCCGGTCCCCGATATCGACTCGACTCTGTTCACTCACTTGACATTTGCTTTTGCATGTATCAACACTTCAACTTATGAGCTCTTGATCGCACCCTCTGATGAGCCATATATACATGTTCACCTTCACCGACATTTTTCGGCAAAAAAACCCATCAATCACAACACTTCTGTCCATCTGGAGATTCTGGACAGGAGATTCAAACTTCTCGACCTTCGTTTCAATGGCTACCAAACCCTCTCACAGAACTTCTTTCATCGAATCATCAATACAGAGAGCCAGGCTTTATGGGTTTCATGGCCTGGAACTTTGTTGTGTCAAACCGGACACAAACACCACCAAGATGGAAAATATGGGAATTCTCTTCGATGATTGGAGAACCGCTGAAGACAGGGAATCGAAGAATTCCACCCGATCACCGCTCCTTTTAACGCTGGCCAGTCATTATTTGCCTTCCAAAAACAGCACAAGTTATCCGATGGAGTCGATTCGCAGGAACTTCGATGGAGTCAATTCATGGATATGATACCTTTTCAAGCTTATGATTTGTGGAAGTGTGGGAAAGGCATGCAGTTCATGGATCCATCGCTCGGTGATACAAATTCATCCCGTAAATTAGTGAGATGCATGCAAATAGCTTTTTTTTTTTTATAGGCAATAAGATTTTATTAGAATTCGACAAAGGATATATCGAGTAAAGACAAATTACGGACCACAGAGAGTGAGGTACCATAAGAGGCCTACAAAAGAAAGAAAAGAAGAGGAAAAAATACATTTAATGTATATTGAATGGGCCCAGGGACACAGTAGCCCAAATAGCATCACTTTCAATCCATTTGAATAGACACTACCATCACCAATTCTCTAACCCAGGGGTGACTTCAATCATTTGAGAATTCCAGCTTCATAACATCTCTAACTCAAACCATTGGAAACATCAACGACATCAACATAACCTCCAAATTAAGGCCTCCAAATCAGCAAAATTTCAGCAATAGCATATCCGAATCAGTGGCAGCCAAAACTTCCTCCATTGAAAAGGAGATATTCAACACAGCAAGTACAGGACAAACCATATCCATCACAGCAAATTGCAGTTCATCCCTCAGCTTAGGATCAAAAGTAACCACTGCAACAACATTATCCCAAAATTAGATCTAGTTGAATCCCATCAAGCGGATTTTCAGCAAGAAACCGAATACAGACAGTTCATCATTCAGCCCCTCCAGAGAATCTTAGCCCTCCCCAGACATGGGAGCATGATCAGAAATTGGTCTTGGTAATCCCCTTAGCACCAAATTAAAATTTTCCAAAAATTCTACAGAAACTAGGATTCTATCAATCCTGCTGTGCATAGCATTATCCTCAAAGTTGGTCCAAGTGATTTGCCTTCCCATCATTGGAAGGCATTCTTTGAAAACCCTCATGATTCTATCCACTCTTTTACAGCTTGATCTCTCACACATAGCCTTAATCTCATTAAATCTCCTCCAATGCACCATGGGATTTGAGACACTGACTTCAACTGATACATTACATTCCACAATTCCAGTTTGCTTGCTGCTTCATTTGGTGCATATACATTAACAATGCCACAGTCCAACCCTACTAGCTAGACACCCAAATCACATAACAATATTCCTATGAGTTGTGACTTCTCTTGGTTTAAATTTTCTGGATTCCAAATTGATAATACTCCCCTGACATGTCACCCCAGACTTAGCATAATCAACTTCCAAAGAAACCCAAATTCTATGAACAAAGGACCTTATACAACTCTCTACTTTTGTTTCTTGCAAAAACAATACATCAGGGCTTCTTTCTCTGATAATTTTAGAAACAAACCTTTTTTAAGTGAACTACCTACCCCTTATATTCCATGAGATGATCTTCATTGAAGCCTCTGACTTATTACTCACTTATGAAAATTATTGATCCCTCATGAGAGGGGCAAAGGAGTTATTTTCCAGTGATGCTTTCAGAACTTTTGCCTCATTTTCTATCATCTTTTTCATTCTTAATATACCATCATCCCCAAATTTTATACCAAGATTATTACCTGCTATGATGGTATTTTGCAGCTCCTTGTCCACTGAAATCTGTTCCTGCTCCTGAGAAGCAACGGTGTAGCCATCAATTTCATCCCCTTCAGTGCTCAAAGCTGCTTCAAGATGTTGGCTTCTAATGCTTTTTCTAATGGCTCTTGGATTTAAATCCACATGGAGGTTAATACTCTGTACCTGGGAGGCCCTTACAATAGCATTAGAATCATAGACGACATGGATACTGGCCTCTTCGTTTACTCTCTCCCGTTCTTGCTCCTGCTCATTACCTCCATGGGCTTCTATGTTCTGGATTTGGCAACGGTTTCTGATAGATTCGAAACATTCTTCATTCAGTGGGCTTTGGGAATCCAGAACAATAGAATCCATACCCTGAACTGAGTTACTGCTTTCTTCATTAAATCTCCCATCTGAACCATTATTTCCTTGCGCCCTATCCCCAACTGTCTCTTCTTGTAGTGATGACTTTTCTACATTTGGTTCCTTCCCCAGAGCTGGTTGGTAGCTGCCATTATCACTCTTCTCAACCCTTTCATCTTCCTCAAACTTTTCAGCTTCCTCTACCATGTCATCCGAATACATCTTCCTCTGCCTTTCCATGTCATCCACTAAATTTTCTTCCTTGTTACTGCTGGCATCCCTGTCATCACTTGTATTCTCCACCTCATCATCTTCTACCTCTGCTTCAGGATTTGCAACATGTTCTATTGAGCTTACAGTTCTGAATGTTCCTTCCTCTACCACTTGAACACAGTATTTTCTTCCATTTACCATTAACTGAACCTCCCCTTCAATCTTGTTGGAATTCTCCGTAGCAATTAGAACTCTGCCTTTAGCATATGATACTTCCTTCAAGGTACCCTTGTCAACTTCAATAAAACAACCCCAAGTACTCCCAATTGCTTTGAAAGGCTGAACATTCCAAGCATTTAGAGGCATTCCATAGCATGCAAGCCATACAAATCTCTCTTTCTTTGCTGCCTCTCCATTCCATGGACTAACCTCTTCGAACCAAAGCTCAAGCCATTTTCCTTGCAGAGCTTCATTCCTCCTATCGTCACTTGAAAATGTCATAATCACGTACCTCCCTCCCGTGGGTTTGAACTGCACACTTTCCAGTTTTTCCTTCTTCAAAATTCTTTCCAGATCTTGAATTGAGATTAGTCTTCTCAATTTGCCTACTGCGCTCCTATTTAGCCAACCGTTTCCTTCTGCTAGAATATTTATGGTGCTACCTTCATCTTCTTTGATTGTCTCCCTTCTATTTCCCCCTTGCTTGCTAGATTCCGGTACCCCTTTCCTCCTCCACACCTCCTTACCCCTTTCGCCTCTTTCCTTCAGATGTGGGTAGCCCATTTGGATCTGCTGTTTCTTCTGAAATATAACCATCTCTTTCCCGTGTTCTGTTGCTGAACCCTTTGTTAACAGGAGGTCTGGGTCTCCTTTGATTCTTAAAATTGATTTCTCCCACTCCTAGGGTTACTTGATTGAAGCGGTTCTGGATCTGAGTTGGATGGCTATCCTGCTTACGAATCCGAAGCTCTGACCCGTGGTTCTGCTTTTCTTATTTGGGATAAAACAATCCCAAATCCTTCCAAATCTTGAAAATAAGTTGTAGACGGAACCCTTGCGAATTCCATTCGGAAGATTATCCACAAAAACCGTCGAGTTCCTCTGCTGGACCACGCCTCCCTTCATCTCCTCTCTTCGCCTAATCTTCACATCTGTTATTATTGTTTTTATGCATGCAAATAGCTTTGCTATGTGTCCAAGAAAATCCAACGGATAGAGACGATAGACCCTCCATGTTGGAACTCTCGTCGATGCTGAAAATTGAAACTGCCGCCATGAACACCCTCAAAAGGCCTGCTTTTTCTACAAGAAGAGATGAAGATGAAGTTCAAGTTCTAGAGTCTACATCTCAACAAGAAATTTGGTCAGTTGGTGATGTATCCATTACCCAAATGGTAGCCCAATGAAGGTTAATTCTCCTTTTTTGTCATGACTAGAGTAAGCCCCGAAACATTTCATTTTTTCGCTAGGATTTTGCTTTTGCTGTCATAGCTTTCTGAAATTTGATAAATATGATTATTCCTATCCCTCTGTGTATATTGCCAGAAATACAACTTGTCTTCCTTCAGTTTCCTAGTGGGTGAATCGGCTCTGGAATAAGCATTGCTCCTTGATCAGGCAGGCTGCATAATAAACACCATGCCTAAAGAAAATAAGAGAAAAATTCCGTGCTCGAGCTGCTACATATAGTTCATCAAAGTTTCTAGTACACATGAGCTCGCCATCTGCAATGTTGTTACTCTGGAAATTTTTGTCATTATTCTTTGATCATGTATAGTAATCAAAATGGTTGTATTTTGGGGTGGCAAATTGAATCCAGACCCATTAACAAATCCATACCCATCAACTAAAAAATAAACCCAACCCAACACATTTATTAGTTGGGTAACAATGAGTCCAAACCCAGCTAACCCATTATTATTTGGTTCTAAATTGGGTATCAATTGGGTCAATTTAAATGATCCAATGAGTCATAAAAGTAACCCACCAAAATTCCAGTCTGTCACACCCCAAAAACGATATGTGACCGGCCGTGAATCATGAGGCTAACCCATGGAACACGCAGCCTAAATAAATTTAAGTAACCGAAAATCAAATGATCACTTTTCGATATTAATCAAATCCAAAGTCAAATATATTCAATCATAAACATGCATGGGGCCCAACCATCCCATCAACCAAATAATATTCAGTGATCCATCAATAATAAAAAGAATTCGTTATCTGACAATTGTTTCGAATGCGGAAGCAATTTTTTAAAAATAAAACTAGAATAAGACACCCTAAGGAGGACAACCAAAATAAATCCCCAAGATGCCGCTAGAGTCGTTGCCTAATTTCCCAACAATTGCCTGAAAGAGAAGTTGGATAAAAATCCGTCAGCTGACTAGCTCAGTGAATAGCAAATATGTAGAGTAAATAAAGTTGAGAGCAGGCATGAAAATAATTTACCATTAAACATAATTTGGCATACGAGGTGTCCGGCAGAATAACAAATTAATCAATGAAGTATTTAACCAATAAATATTCTTGGTGGTGATCACAACATTAACTCCATCAACAATGGGAAACCACAATCAAATAGAACCATGGCCAAAATAAATCTCATCAAAATTGGATCCAATATCGAACTTAGAGTCACCAGAGTTGGCAGCCCGTGGTACTTTTCCCTAAGACGATCCGGCGAAAGAAAGCCGTTGAGCATTAGGGTCACCGGCCTAACACGGTCTTTTCCCCAATGGCCAGGGTCACCAACACGACAAGGAATAATTTCCTTGGACTTTCAAAATAAATGTTCCCATTAATATCCTCCAAATTCTCACCAAAAAGAATATTATCAATTGATCTCAGAAAATTCATCGCATGCCAATTTATAGAATAACTTATAAACAGTTTTGAGTCTCTGAATAACATTCATATAAATTTCTGAAGGAAATACTTTTAAGGGACACAGGGAACTTTCGAAAATACATAACATACTTAACTACTCACTTGAGTCCAAAAATAATGCAATCGATCAACGAACCTGAACGAGAAACAAATCTTATATGATTACACATCAATAAAATCAGTTCTAAGAAATTAAACTCAACCTAGCCCTAGCCTAATTAACTTAAATACTAGAATCACCACTAAGGAACCAAAAATCCTCCCTTCAAGAATCAGTTCTCTTCGTGTACATCATCAAAGCACCAAAACTCATGCCACAGCCAACTCAAAAATACAAAACAACAAGCCTCCAACCAATAATTTTCAATTACAATAACCTTCACAAAGATGCCCTCACTCACATCGAGCAATAACACTACGCTTATTTACTAACTAGATTCTGAATATACTATAAGCAAAAGATGCCCTCACTCACATCACAACAACGGATCACACCTCAATTCAATTTCTCGCACCACCTCCACCAACAAACTCACCACGTACGCTATAAGCGCGCGCACACAGCACCGCACCAACTCATTCACCTCTTTCTCTCTCTCTCATTAACCACACCAATTAATCCCTCCACAAACACTACAAATATCCCAATAAATTAACTTGACACTTGTGCGGCAGTGCCCAATCCATGGGTCTTATTGCTTTGTGCAACGGTAGATCAAAAGAACGAGAGGGGTGAAGTGAAATATTACCTCGAAAGAATCCAAAGATAATCTCCTCTATACTACGGCTGCTGCGCTTTCGACTTCTCAAAACCAACCCTAATCAAACTGGTGAAATAATATGCCCAAGTTAAAGTCTATCAAACTACCCACTAATTACCCACGTTCTCCCCTAAATAATAGGTACCCACTTAATAAAAGTATTTAAATACGGTACAACACTAAATACTAAAACTATTTAGACTTTTACCCCGAAACTATAATAATGCCGACGATAGTTATACCATGCAGAGGGAGAAATATCGATTAGGCCCAAACCATAAAAATCCCTCTTTTTTTTTATTTATATAAATATAATTAGTAGGAATAAGAAAAGTCGGGGTGTAACACAGTCTCTTTACTAGGTTTCACTGGGAATGAAGGTTGCACAAAGGCTCAGTAAGCTACAAAAAAAATGGTAGAAGCCTTGACGTACAATAGTCTTTTGCAATTGGGACGCAGAGGAGTATGGCCTTGTCGCTCTTTCTCTCTCTCTGATAGGCGCGTAAATATTCACATACGCACCCCTTAATTTATTCTTGCTAAGTCCGTTTTTATATTATTACTAGGAGATTTACGCTTTATTTTTGTGTTATAAGTATTTGACGGATTTAATACACAAAGAGTACAAAGATGAGTTTTATTTGATGTCCATACAAAGTCCATTATCAAAATAGTTTCAATTGGTGAGTCCATTGATAGTCGGAAACTATTACCGATTTGGAAGCTAATTGGCCAAGAAAATTAGGCTGCACTTTGTTCATTAGCTGGGCCCAGAGAATAATAGTAGCAAGTGGTTATTCAAGTCCAAGATATATAAAAGAGAGCAAGGGTTTCTTTTTGCTAAAAGGAATCTTCTGCCCACGGACAAAAGAGGACAAGTAGGGGCTGCGGCATATATATTACTGTAGTATTTTTCAATAGGTTTTACGGAAAAACAGAGAAGAAAAGGACGGGGCTGCCGAGAGATCGAAGGACGGCCTGGACGGGGCTCCCATCAATCAATATTGTTTAGTTTTCTTTGAACGCTCTCCCCTTTGTGTTATTTGAAATTTTATTTAATTATTCGTACTATGATAATTTTTATTTATTTTTTCTATTTATTAAAATTATTCGTTGGTTATTGTTTAACTTAGATCATGTGTTAATTTTATATTTTGAACAATAGAAGCATGTTTCAATTTAGAGTTTCTTTTGTTTCTTATTTAATGATTAGTCATTAGTCATTCAAGTAGAATCGCGGGGTAATTAGCACACCATGACCAGTTCGAGCACTACTCTTATTTTCAAACAATGAAAAAACTCATTTCAGATTGGAAAAAAATACTTTCCGCAGACGAACCCAAGTATTGTTGAAGCCCATATGAACGGGGGAATGGGGCTCTAAAACTCATTCTCCGCTGCGCATGGATAAACGGAGACCATAGAGTCTCGCATCTTGCGGGGTATCTTTTTCAATTTAAAGTTAAACGTTTTAAAGAACACGGATTGGAGTAGGTAAATTTGGACTGGTTGCGAGTGCTATGAACCTTACGACCGTCCCTTCTTTTTAATTATTTGAAAAGCACAATCAATTTTTTAAGTTTTAATTAATCTCTGCATAAAACGACAATGGGTGGCTACCTTAGAGCCAGTTTAAATAGCAACAACCCGAGTTTTTTAGTCAGCATACATCACCGTCTCTATGAATTCGATTCCGGACTTACCGGATATTGTGCTACATTGGTCTCCGCCCTACGTTTAGGGCAACCCATTGATTTAGGACTAGGAAATGGTCAAGCACTCTCTCTCTCTCTCTCTCTCTCTCTCTCATTCAATTCTTCTGTGCTAAATTACACACGTTCAAAAATATTTTGGACGGTCCAGATTAAAAACCAATTATGACTGGTAACAATTATTTTGACCAATCAAAATTGAAAACACATTTCATCCATTGATTGCATAAATAAACTGATGAAATTGTGCACTGCCGTAAATAAGTTTCTCTCATGGTAGTAGTAATCACTTTGCAACTCATTCTGTTCGTTAGTGGTAACTCATTCTGTTCGTTAGTAGAAGTTTGGAGAATCAATTGGAAAGCAAATTCGTTTTTGAATTGATTAAGGTATCTTGCTTATTCTTTGGTTTATCAAGTTCCCAGTGAATCGTTGTGCCGTTCTAATACTTCTAGATAGAGAAATCCTATTCATTGAGGTAATTGAACCGACACCACAGTCGCCTAATTAAGTTTGGCTTTTCATAAGTTGAAATCTGAAAAATGATAATTACAAGCCTTTTTTGGCATACTCGTACACAATCATATTTCGGAAGTAAGCCAAAAATCCCAGCCAAGCGGGTAGCCCCGCATAGGGTTTGGATAAAAAAGTTAAGTGACTTATTTTTTTTGTCTTTATTCAAATTTTTTTATTTTGTGTCAAATTTTTGTGACTTATTGATTCGTTTTGACAAGAGGAATCGGAAAAATAAAAAAATTTGATCGAAACTTATAATTTTTTTAATAAAGACAAAAATAAGTCAATAAGACAAAAAAAATTACTTATTCTTGTCTTTATGAAAAAAATTATGAGTTTGAATCATAATTTTTTACTTTTTCGATATTTCTCGACGAGACGAATCACTAAGTTACAAAAGTTTGACGCAAAACTATCAAATACGAATTTTTTTTGAATAAACACAAAAAAAAGTTACTGTTTGGTCTGGAAATACCTTAGTTATTTTAAAATTTAAGATACTAGTGATTGCTCGTGCCTACGGCACTACGCAGCCTGGTTGGAATTGAAATTACCTTTTGAATCTTGATAGTGGCTCAAAACATTATTTCAATTTTTAGGTAGTTACAAATTACTGGAAATTAACATATTTTTCTTGAATGGCGAAGATTTTTTTTTATTGATATAAAAAAAGGATTACCCCGCGACAACTATTTGCAACTCAGCACAAATTTGATAAAATAAAAAAGGAACTGTACAAAGCAAAAAAGGAAAAGAGTTTTCAGATCACAACTTTACATAAGATGTGCATAAATCAAAATCAGTATTGATCCAAGCTACCAAGGTATTGTCCATAAGTCATAGCAAGCAAGCATTTTGGTATTGAATCATGTAAACATCATCAGGTGTCCCTAGAGATGGTACAACGGGAAGGGGAAAAAACAAAATGGAGGTACAAAATGAAGGTGAAGTAGAAACTGAGTCTTCCATCAAAGTTCCTTATACAATCCTTAAGTAAAGAGTGTGTGGAAGGATCCAAATTCAGTTCCTGAAAAGTGAAAATCAAGAATACCAAATATTAGATAGAAATATGAGAAAACATGAACTAACTATGATAAATTGGACATTAGTCCACAAAATTTTTCTAATACAGTTTAACAATTTAACCCGCTTCGAACATAACTGCCTACATAATGTACAGGTGTTTAGCCCGCTTATGGAGGAGAGTGTGGCTATACGTGTGTTGTAGGCATAAATAAAGGGACAACAATTCAGGATGATCATGACAAAAGAACACAACAAACTGAATTTATGGGATCGAATAGCAAAATTTTTTTTCCTCCTCGTCTAACTTTAGTCTTCAAGATATTTAAATGTGTGCATGAATAAATTTAAACTTGCATCTGGATAAATAAAAGTTGTACCTTTTACTATAGCAAAAACCTCGGGATACACAATGTTTGTCGTAGAACGGGATGTATCATTGGAGAGAAGAACACTTGTACGATCATCAGATGTGCATCTAGATAACGCTACATATAATTGTTCATGACTAAAAACTGGAGTACGCAAATCAATTCCAACAAAATTGACAGACTATCCTTGAGATTTATTAATAGTCATTGCATATGCCAATCTGATTGGAAATTGACGCCTTGTCATCTCAAAAGGCATTTCAGAAGAAGAGGGTGTCAAGGATATCCTTGGAATAAAGACCAAATTACCAAATTTATCTCCAGTTAAAATTTGAGCTTCGATTATGCGATTTGCACATTTGACAATCATTAATCGAGTGCCATTACATAACCCAGCCTTTGGAGCGATGTTTCTCAATAACATTATTGGGCAACCAACTTTCAAGTCCAATTTAAAAGGAAGCAAACCAGAAGGATTCAATGAGTTCAAATACTCATTAAGATACCGGTTTGTGATAGTACGATCATGTGCATCATCAAATGACCAAATACGAATTTTTTTTGAATAAACACAAAAAAAAGTTACTGTTTGGTCTGGAAATACCTTAGTTATTTTAAAATTTAAGATATATGTAATTGGACTTATAGGTGGGGCGGGTTCAATTTAAAATAAATGGGTCAGGTCGGGTATGGATCATTGACCTCATAACTAATGGGTTCTAAATTGGTCAATGACCACCCATTAGAGATCTAACCCACTTATAACTTACCCAATTTGGCTCAAACCCGCCCATTTGACACCTCTAGTTGTATTCATTCAAAACCGGACAAGCAATTAGGAATTTGAACCAAACTCATCATAATTGGGCTCTCCCGCAAGTGGGCGGTGGGTTTGGACACCCAAGATGAGTCGAGGTGCGTGTAAATTGACCTAATCACCCGAGTTATAAAAAAAAAAAAAATGTATATGGTAAACCATCCGATTAAGTTCCTTTTAATTACAACCATATTATCAATTGAAATATTCCTTCATAACAGATGCCATATTGGATGATATCCTAAATTTACCAAAACTGACAGAATAACAAATGTATATGTATTTCAACTCGAAATAATTAACGATGAATTAAATGAAATCATCGTCCACTCAAATCCTAGTTTTAAATGCATTATACAATCATTGTGAGACAAGTTCTTTTACCATGGCTCCGTTTGTTTTGATGTAAAATATTTTTTTTTAAAAATAAACTTTAAATTTATATTTTTCGGTGTTTGTTGGCATATGAAAAATATTTTTAAAAAAAATAATAAATTGTTAGTTTAGAAATATTTTAATCAAGTAAGCGCTTTTTCGATTCAAATATTGTTTTAATGTTTACGGAGTAATAGTATATCAACAACATATACTTACACTCTCCAAAGTCCTCTCTCTCTCATAGTTGGGGGGTGTTTCAATTGAAAAAAAAATTAAAAAATTTGCTTGTTGGACTCCAAAGTCCTCTTTCTCTCTCTCTCTCTCTTAGTTGGGGTAGCAATGATTGACAAAGTACACTCTTGTGGGCACGCGCCCCGAAAATTCGCTCGGTTTTCCCGGGTTTTGAAATAAGACTGGGCGCGACCCTCTCTGAAAATGCGCGGCGAAACGCCTCGATTCAGAGTCGCCACTCGGGTTTTAGCGGTAGGAATACCCAAGGAACCGAACTCGAAAACGTTTTTGCCACACTTGTTTGATTTTGAAAAGGCGTAGACCGGTCCGTCGTCACCTTCGATATCTGAGGTTCGGGAGCCAGGTTACGAGAGGGGAAGGGTTTTATGGCACCCCCTCTCGCCCAATCCGGAGATCGGTCTCTACTCGGGCATTTCATGAAAATCTTTGCATTTTTCTCTCATTTTATCATCTTTTAGCCAGTTAGGGCGGGGGAACAGTTAATGGGGACGAAAGCGGTAACAGTTTTCAGCTGGTATGACAAAATGTTTATGGATGACTTGATTACGATGCTAAGTATAGATTGAGAACAAGCACTGAGCGTCCTGAGCAGACTGCAGTACGCTGTCCCAAGGTGACGTGAGCAAATTCTACCAGCATGCACTGGTCGAGCCACTGCATGGTGATACAACCTGCGCACGCCACGTATACACTGGCGTACTCCACTTTCTTGATTCCTCAGTCCTTGTTTGCAACCCTCTGGGCTCTGGAAAAGGACCAGCGCACACCCAGGGCAAACCACGCAGTTTAATATGGCAGAATATACATAACCACAGGCAGAATGAATGGCTTTAGGCTATGAAAGAAAACAGAACACCCCAAAACAATGTGGGGACAAAAGATAGGCCTAGATTACGCTCAGATGCAAGGGCCAGTCACTGGACCCAGAAGCCTACTGCCGTACGCCAGTATATGACTGCCGTACGCCACTTTGCCTTTGATTCCAGTGTTTGGCTTTGCATCATCTGGGTTCTGGAACATGATCAGAAGGATCCCAGAGGCCTTTATATGACATAAATGAACATGATAGGATGCCAACACTAAACAGTTCTAAATATGGAAAGCGATAAACTGGTTATTTAGCATGCAAAGGTGACTGACTGAAAGATAAAACAAAAGGAACGACGATCCATGATCCCCACGCCAGTTGTGCTCGTCCTGCCATGACTGGCGTACGGCCCCTATAAACTGGCGTGCGCCATATATCGTCACCTACGATTGCTGTATTTTATCAGTTTAAGGCCAGGACTAGTATTATCTACTAGCCTGGGCCTTACTGACCCCCCTCAGGAGATGAAAAACAGAAGAGAACACAAAGGTGGTATACCTCTTCTTGTTGTGGTTTTGTGGTTGTTTTTGAACTTGAGGGTTGAAGGTGGTGGCTTATATGGTGACTGGGTTCCAGCAGGAGATATGGGAGTGTATGGCCTTCTCTTGTCTTTCAATGGATGAAAGAAGAAGAAGTCTTGGAGAAAATGGGAAGAAGAGAGATGATACTTCCTTAATGTGGCTAACCCCTTGCAAATGAATGCAAGGGGGGTATTTATAGAGGGGAGAATGGACTGGGACCAGTTAAGGCCAGGCCTTGTTTGGCTGGTCTTAGGAACAAAATGGGCCTTCCATGCATTTAATGCATGGGACTAGTTGATGGGGGGTGTAGGAGAGAGAGGGGACGCCTCTGCCGAAAGCACTCATCAGGCACACTGTAGCCGACGTCAGGGTGGCACAAAAGTCCCGCCCAAGTGGCTGAATAAAGTTGATTTGACTGGGTTTGACTGGCGTGCGCCACTTATAACTGGCGTGCGCCAGTAAAAGCTGGGCCCATGGTCGATGACTGACACGTGGCAGCTTACTGGCGTACGTCACCAAGACACTGGCGCAAGCCAGTTGGGTTTTGCTGGGGCCGTTTGGCTCTGGTTTGAGGGGTTTGGAATGGGTTTGAAAGGGGTTTTGGACGCTCAAGGCTTCAAACACACCTTTGTCCTTGATCTGTTTTCGACTATAATCATCATTGGGGAAGTAAAAGTTCGACAAATAACGTTATCTGGACAGTCCAGAAAGGGGTGTCTACAGAAGCCCCCCTTTGACGGCACTTGAAGCACCATTGACTGGAGACAAGTAACGTCAAAGGTTTTCTAGACACCCTCTTCGAGGCTATTCAGAATGCATGGAATTTGAAGAACCTGTTTGCTTTTGAGATTGGACGAATAGTTCGTCGTTGACTTGAAATTGGACGGATAGATCGTCGTTGATTTGAAATTGGACGAGTGGATCGTCGTTGATTTGAAATTGGACGAGTGGATCGTCGTTGATTTGAAATTGGACGAGTGGATCGTCGTTGATTTGAAATTGGACGGATAGATCGTCGTTGATTTGAAATTGGACGAGTGGATCGTCGTTGATTTGAAATTGGACGAGTGGATCGTCGTTGATTTGAAATTGGACGAGTGGATCGTCGTTGATTTGAAATTGGACGGATAGATCGTCGTTGATTTGAAATTGGACGAGTGGATCGTCGTTGATTTGAAATTGGACGAGTGGATCGTCGTTGATTTGAAATTGGACGGATAGATCGTCGTTGATTTGAAATTGGACGAGTGGATCGTCGTTGATTTGAAATTGGACGAGTGGATCGTCGTTGATTTGAAATTGGACGGATAGATCGTCGTTGATTTGAAATTGGATGGATAGATCGTCGTTGATTTGAAATTGGACGAGTGGATCGTCGTTGATTTGAAATTGGACGAGTGGATCGTCGTTGATTTGAAATTGGACGATCCTCTGCTTGGGGATGGGCCCAGAACTTCTCAGAATGGACGGGCTTTCACTTGGAGAGTAAACTTTGGCATGGGCCCTGAATTGGGCCTGAGGCCCACACGTTACTGGCGTACGGTATAAAGTAACTGGCGTACGCCATGTTTGACAGAGATCCGAGCCCAGACCCGGCCCAGATCCGGCCCAAGCGTCCCATTCGTCGTCTAAACTTCCGAACCAGTGTTGAAACCGCCATTCTTCGGTTTTGAACTCCAGACTCTCGAAATCTCTCAAAAATCTTCCAACTCTCCCTTAATCTTTCATCCTCCTTGCAAACCCACTTACTTACACTCACCCATGGCAGAATCCGGCGGAGGTGGCGGCAATGGTGATGGTAGAGTTGGTGGTGAAGAGGTTCGGTTGAGTGGGGAGACTGGGGGCCCTCAAATCGACGATCAAACACTAGGCGAAGCCCCGTCGGTGATCGGTGCAGAGGTTTCTGGGGTTTCGAGCGGTGGCGATGGCCATGCAGCAGGGGTGGTTGGTGGCGATCGGCGGCGTACGCCAGGATCAGAGGGGCGTACGCCGGGTATTCCTGGGTCGGTGGGCCCACGGGTTCGTCGTTTGGACCCGCGAAGTGGAGTAGAGGGAGTAGTGATCACGGGTATAGGTTCGGCTGGGGCCGGCAGTACCGGTGGCGGCGGCAGTGGTGATGTTGGTGATGATGGTGGTCGACCGGGGACTCCACCGAGGGATCCGGCGAGGGGTAAGGCTCCTGTGGCTAAGGAGGGTGCATCCGGAGAGGTACCCAGGGAGGAGGTGGAGTTCCGGCCAGCAGTGGGCTCTTCGGCACATGTCCCCATTACTCGGGGGGACTTCGCAGAGTTCGTGTCCGAGGAGGAACTCGGACGGCTGCTCCGGGAGAACCCGGGCGTGGTGGCTGCAGTGTTGGCTGCACGGGAGGACCGGGCCCGGCAGGTTGAGCGGGCGCAGGAGGAGGAGCGCCTGAGAGAGGAGGCCGTGAGGGCCAGGGCCGAGGAGGAGGCCTTTGAGAGCGAGGCCGGGGCTGCAGAGGAGGCGCCGGGGGAGGTGTGGTCGTTTGAGCGGGCGACGACGCTCGCAGAGTCCGCCAGGCTTGCACCCCGTCGTTAGTTTGACGCGGCTACTTACGCTCCGCCCGAGCCACACTTGTTTATACCGTCCGGGGTCGAGAGCCTCGCACCTTTGAGGGGGAGTTACGACGCCGAGCTGATACTGAGGGACCCTCAGAGGCACTTGTCAGTGGACTGGGCACAGGTACCCCTTTCAAACTTGCTTTAATATTTCATGCTTCGTCGTTTTTATGATATGCAATGTGAACTGTTGGTAGCTTAGCTCATAATGCATGTGGATTTAGAACCTTGACTGTAACCTGACTTGAAAATGGAACCTTGAATAGCATGCCTTGACGTAGAAACCTGACTTGAATGTTAGAACACTTGAAATAGCTGAATCGACTTGTATAATGCCCATGACTTTGAAAAACGGTTAGTGCCAAACTCGAATCGACATTAAGCGGCCTCGACTTGGTAGAGCTTTCCTTCGAACTAGGACTCGACTAGGTAAATTGCCCTGACACGTTGAACGCCCGGATGGCGTGCCTTGTAATTTGTATCGACCATACTGATAAGCTGAACACTTGTGCAATCGATTAAGAGATGTGCCCTGAGAGAAAAGAGGCCTTGTAGCTCGGAACTCGACTGAGAAATTCCTTTGAATTGATTCGACTGATAATAGAACTGAATGGTGTAGTATGGGTGCCTGGTAGCTTTGCTCGACCTTTATGATGCTCATTTCGACTGTAGAGTTACCTTTTGAGATTCTGAATTCGACTAACGGTTTGGATTGCCATTACTGATGAAACTCTTTCTGTTGTCTGTCTTTGTTGTGCAGAGAGGAGCAGCCAGCACCCGTGGCCACGGTGGTCCGGCGAGTTCGCTCGAGCTATACAGGAGCTTGCCCGAGCAGGTCAGGGCACTGGTTGATTCAGCAGGATTCCGGCCATTCATCCTTACATTGACGCCTGTGAAGAGCGACCATGCTCTGTTGACAGCGCTGGCCGAGAGGTGGTGGGATTCTTCGAACACCTTCCACCTGCCGATTGGGGAGATGACGGTGACTCCGTCAGACTTCGCAGCGCTTACCGGTCTGAGGGTAGGAGGGGAGCCCATTCCGTTCGACTCGGAGATGTACCGGGATTCTGAGGCTCTGACGTGGTTTTTGGGGCAGGCGCCGGCGGGTGAGGCGGAGACTGTCCACTATGACCAGTTCAAACGGTACTTGCACAGGAGAGAGCCTGAGTCGGACTTAGAGGCGGAACAGATGGCGAGGGCCTACTTGCTGTACTTGTTTGGGGCTACACTGTACCCGAACAAGCGGTCCACGGTGCACTTGTCCTACTTGCCGGCCCTCTATGACTTGAGCACGGCCTCGAGGTTCGACTGGGGAGGAGCAGCGCTGGGTACCTGCTATGGTTTCATGGGGGCTTTCTCGTGCGGGAAGAAGGCGACCGCCGGCTACTGGAGGGTGTGGGAGGTAAGAAACAAATCCTGTCATTTACTTACCGCTTTTCCATTTATTGCACTTGTACTTTTGATTTGCATATGAACTGTATCTTGATGCTTGGATTGTTTGACCATTTGCAGCTATGGGCCTACGAGGTGCTGAAGATGTACCCTCCGGAGAACAAGTGCCCGAACCTGAGGATGCTTCCCCGTGCCATGATTTGGGGCCCTATGTACAGCGGGAAGAAGAAGTCAAGAGGGAGCCTCCTAGCTTTCCGGACCTACCTCGACGAGCTGTCTGGCACTCAGGTATGCCACATGTTGATTTTGATCATTCCGCCCGTAGAATTGCTTTAATGCTGTCGCTGATGCTTCACAAACTGTGCCATTGCCTTGCAGGTGGATTGGAATCCCTGGAGCGGCGCCGAGCCTGAGCTTGAGTACCTGGCGGAGAGCAGGGTGGTGACTGCGAGCCGGGTGCTGTTGGAGTCGGCCTTCGGGTGGCGGTGGTACCTGGGTGACCGGGTGACACGGCAGTCACTAGGCGCTATTGACTTTCAGGTGCCCGGGCCGCTGCCTCCTCACGCTTCCCACACGGACAAGTATACCCTGGCTGAGCTGAGGCGCTTCACTGCTCCGACCGGGCTGGCTGCCTTCCTGAGGCCTGAGCGTGACTACGCTATCTACCGGAGGCAGAACTTGGCGAGGCCGCTCGGCGTCTTGGAGCATGTCGCCGTGCAGAGTGAGGCGCTTGAAGCTGGCGAGGAGAGGCGGAGCCGAGAGAACAGGGCAGCCCGCCCGAGAGAGAGGAGCGACCATGCCACAGCGACCGGGCTGCCTCGGCTTTCTTGGACCCTAGCGGTGCGGGATGCCCAAGGAGAGGAGGCCATTGTTCAGTTCGAGCCTGCTAGGACGGACCCGGCAGAGATAGTAGGACCGGTAAGACATTCCTTATCCCTCTTGTAGTTTCTGCACTTTACTTTCAGCATGTATACTTGGCATTTGATTCTGACTTTGCCCGATAATTGAATTGCAGGCCCCGATGGAATGGGTGCGGGAGGCAGCCCGGTTGATAAAGGCCATGGAGAAGGAGTTCCATAAGATAGCTGGTGGCGCCTCTTTGCAGTTGCAGTACCCACCTCCAGCTCCAGCTCCTGCTGTGCAGCCTCAGGTATAACTCTTCGTTTTGCTTTTAAATACGGCCGCTTTTGAACTTTCCTGCACTTTTCATTTCAATATATACAATATGCACAGTGTATGCTAAATGATTTGAATGACCATGCAGGGACATGCTAGGGCGGCTCCTAGAAGGAAGAGCGTGCGGCCTCCTCCAGCGAAGAAGGCAGCTTCAAGCTCCTCACAGCCGGCAGCCATGGTGGAACGGGTAGCACAGACCACTCCGGCCAGCGAGGGGCTCCAGCTTCGTCGTGAGCTGAGGAAGAGGCCTGCCGAGAAGAAACCTGCCGAGGGACCCTCGCAGAAGAAGAGAAGAGAAGAGGAGGAAGAAGCAGAGGAAGAAGAAGAAGAGGAGAGTACGTCCCTCAGCAGTGGCTCCGACTCGGCGAGCGACCCCAGGTTCCGGATTGACCCCCGAGAGATAGAGGATAGCGAGGAGGACGACGACGAGGAGGACCTTTTTGACGACTGAGGGCTATCACCGAGCCTTAGTCTACTTTGCTAGCATTTGATACTTTTGATACTTTGGTACTTTGACACTTTGATACTGATACTTGGTATTTTGGATGGGGCCTGCGTGCCTCTTTGACCTTTGGGCGAGTGTGCCCTGCTACATTTAGTTCTGCCCGGGCCGTTGTGCCGTTTGATACTTGATACATTCCCACCGTTACATTTTGGCATAGTAGTATATAACACATGCAATTTCGGTTTTATCGTTTTGCTTTTGCTTTGATGAGTTTTGACAAAAGAAAAGGATAAATCCTCCGCTAATATCTAACATGCATTGACGAACGGCCTGAATCGACAACAAACACTTACATATGTACAAAAACACATTAGCTCGAAGAAACGATGGATAGAAACGTCTTAGGATACGACACGTATCCCAGACACGCGGGGGATACGGGCATTTTTAGGCGTTAGCAAGCCAAAATCCGTCATTTACCCCGGAGAATGAAACTGACCCTTTTGAAAGGCGACATAGGTGCATAATGACTTGCACGAACTTCAAAAACCGATGGAAAAGTCCCGGTGCAAGGGAAAAGCCAAGAAAATGCTAAAAATGCCATAAAAACGGCATAAGACGCCAAAGATGACTCGATATAGTCCCGGACTGAAACCGACACCCCCACACAGTCCCATAAGTCCTATGTGACTTGTGTGGCGTGACAAAGCTTGGCAAATATCCTTGAAACGAGATTTGACCTCCCGTATCCTTGATTTTAGCTCGACACGGGCCACCGAGGGTCCAAAATCTTCATCAAGCGCGGCTTTTGGAATCCGACGCTTGGTCATAGTCTTAAATAACCCTTGTGACTCGTAGGAACCAACAAACGGCCAAAGCCAGCCCCGGAATTGAAAATGACCACACGGAGGCAGTAGCTGATGCAAACTGATTTCTGGTGAAACCTACTGGCGTACGCCAGAAGTTGAGGGCAGTACGCCAGTAGGTGGGGACACGGACACGCCAGTAAATAACTGGCGTACGCCAGGTTCCTGAGTGCCAGATCCACTTGACTGACCAACTGTCCTTTTTCGGGGGCCACTTTGTTTTTACCCCCACACGGTTTGCACACGGTTTCTGGGTTCCCAGGGGGCAGTGTCCTTTGCAGGAGCATGATTTGGAGGTTAGCATGAGGCCTTGGATGTCTCATTGGTGGAAACTTTTCAAAGGGCAAAGGCCTATAAAGCAGAGGCCTTGCAATGGCTCTCCAGTACTGCTTTGCTCCCTCTCTCATCAGTATACTGCAACACCTTCATGGATAACCCCCTCCCAACTTTGCTCAGGCCATGGTTGGCGCAATTTCTAAGTATCGACTGGCTCAATTTCCAATACCACGGCCTTGCCTCGTTCCGCTTCCTTCGACATGTGCCACTCCGCCCGGCGCTCTTGCGGGCTGCTCTCAGATTCTGGGATCCTGACGTTCATGTCTTCCGTTTTGGTGATGACGAGTTGTGTCCGACAGTCGAGGAATTCCAGGCGTATCTCCGGACCTACTCGTCCCCTACACTCGTTGTCCCGCCTTACCAGGCGAGCATGCCCAAATTGCTGGCCAGCTCGCTCGACATCTCTCGGGGCTTGGCGAGCGCTATCCTTGAGGGCGGCCACATGAATGTCATGCGCCTGATTGAAATGTACAGCCCGGATGGTGACCTGGACAACAATGAAGTGCAAGCGCGTCGCCGTTTTGCCTTGGTAATCTGTTTGCTCGCCGCTTTCCTGCTCGTGCCGGCTCATGGGCAGGTTAGCCCGTCACTTGTGAGCGTTGCTGCTCAGATGGGGGCACGGAGGAATGTGATCCCTTTGGTTTTGGCGGAGACACTCTTGGGCTTGGACTTGGTGTATACGGGCCAGTCGGCCGTTTTCAGCGGCAGCCCGCTTTTGCTTCAGGTAATCTCACTCAGCTCACCTTTTTCCGGCTTTTCACACGTTCTCATTTTACCTCGACACTCAGCTTAGACTGCTTCCTAGCTCCTCACTTGTCCTTTCCCTCAGGCTTTATCTGGTTTCTTACTTGTCTTTTCGCTCGTGCAGTTGTGGCTGTCAGACAAGTTGAATCTCTTGCACCCTCCAGTAGCGGGTTGGAATCTCTTTCCGAAGAGGATCCATCAAAGGGAGATGCGGTATCCGGACATGGACATAGAAGGCTGGTATGAGTTCATGCAGCAAATGCAGCCTGATGAGATTGCTTGGAGGTGCCCCTGGCTAGACCTTTCGGATATGGCTGTTTCCTCCGATGGATTTGACAGGATGGTGGTTGCTGGGCTGTCGAGCTTCACTTTCTACATTCCCGGCCGCGTCCTTCGACAGCTGGGTGCCTCTCAAGAAAACCACCGTGTTAGCATTGGGGATTTCCGTGTCCCGAATTTCAACGCTCAAACGCTCAACGGTTATCAGAGGCGCTGGGGCCTTAGAGCCCTCCAGGCTGAGATGCCAGAATTTACCACAGGGCTAAGGGGTCGCTACAGACAGTGGCTGAGAGCAGAGGTGAATGCAAGAGAAAATATTAACTGACTCCAGGCCACTTTGCTATGCTTAGAATAAACTGTGAGCCGTTAGGCTTCTCAAGCATTTTGTTCTGTTTTTCATGCTTCAAATGTTTTTAAGGCTTTTATGCTCAGCTTATGTATTAGAAGTAGTAATTTGCAATAAAGTTGAAAGACGATGGGTTTCCCCCTTCTGATTCACTTCAAAGCATCCTTGACTCGAGCTCGACCTTCCCAGAATGCCAAACCTGGATCGAACTTTTGATGGAATGTGACCGAATCTCGAGGTGAGATTGCCTACGTATCCCTTTTCAAGGAATCAGGTCAGAACGTAGTTCAGGCCAAGGTTCTCTCGTGTATTTTACCTCTCCTTTTTACGCTCTAACTTTTGCCTAGTGCCGCCTTTTCAGGTTTTCGGCCTAGCGAGCTTTCGACTTGCGCCTATTTATTTTTGCCTAGAACCGCCCCCTTGGGTTTTCGGTCTAGCAGGCTGCTCTAACTTTTGCTTGGAATCGCCCACCCTTGTGGTTTTCGACCCAACGAGCATCTCTCAGGGATAGTAACGCTTGAGTTGATCCAGGTTGACCAGGGTGCTGAATTCGTTGCCGTCGAGGTCAATAAGCTTAGCAGCGCCCCCGGATAGGATAGTCTTGATGATGTACGGCCCGGATCGCTTCGGCCTGAATTTCCCGCGAGGATCAAACACCGGAGCCCGGATCTCCTTTGTAACCATGTCTCCTTCGACCAAGCCCCTGGACTTCACTTTCTTGTTGAACGCCCGGGCAATTCGACGCTGATACCCCTGAACATGATACAAGGCCTGGAGCCGTCTTTCATCGAATAACATCAGCTCGACAAACCTTCCACTCAGCCATTCAGACTCTTCGAGACCGCTTTCGACCATGATTCTCAGTGAAGGTACTTCCAGCTCGATGGGAAGTACTGCCTCCATCCCGTAGACTAGAGAGAAAGGAGTTGCACCCGTTGAAGTGCGAATTGACGTTCGGTACCCCCAAAGGGCGAGAGGCAGCTGCTCGTGCCAATCCCTTGCAGACTCAGCGGTCTTCTTGATGATCATCTCGACATTCTTGTTCGCAGTTTCGACTGCTCCATTCGTTTGCGGGCGATAGGTCGTTGAATGATGGATCTCGATGCCGAACTCCTCGAAGAGCTCCCGAACCCTTCCTTTGAAATGACTACCGTTATCTGACACGAATGCCTGAGGAACCCCGTACCGGTAGATGATATCCTTTCGAATGAACTGAGCAACCTGGACCGTTGTCAGCGCCTTGTAAGATTCGGCTTCGACCCACTTAGTGAGGTAGTCTATCGCCACCAGTATGAACCGGTGGCCATTCGAAGCAGACGGCCTGATCATTCCAATAACATCGATGCCCCAGACAGAGAAGGGCCATGGCGAGGTCATGCCATACAGTTTAGATGGAGGGACATGCTGCAGGTTCGCATGGATTTGACACTTGTAGCAGCGCCGCACGTAGTCAATGCATTGTGACTCCATTGTAGACCAGAAGTAACCCTGCCTGAGGATCTTTCTAGCAAGCATGACGCCGCTCATGTGAGGCCCACAGACTCCTTCGTGAACTTCTTCCATGATCCTTGTTGCTTCGACGCCGCTGACGCAGAGCTTGTGCATCCCGCAGTGAGACCTTCGATACAGCTTTCCCCCACAGATGATGTACTGAGGAGCCAGCCTTTGCAGCGCAACCCTATCCTTCTTCGTGGCCTCGGTAGGAAATTCCCCGCGCTCCACAAAGTTCCAAATGTCGTGGTACCATGGTAGGCCATCACCGACATCATCAATGGCGTTGATATACTCATAAGCGGGCAAGTCCCTCTGTTCAATCACAATCGGCCGCAGCTTGACACCTATTGGAAGTTCGATCATTGAAGCCAAGGTCGCCAAGGCATCGGCGAACTGATTCTTCAAGCGTGGGACATGGGTGAAAGTCACCTTATTGAAGCGAGGAATCAGTTCTTCCAAGTCTTGGTGATAAGGCTTCAACTTTTCCTCACGAACCTTCCAATCTCCGTTGGCCTGGGAAACCACCAAGTTCGAATCCCCAATTACTTCTAACTTCTCGACGCCCAAGGCAATAGCAGCTTCCATTCCGACGATGCAGGCTTCGTATTCAGCTTGATTGTTGGTGACATCGAAATTCAATTTGAAAGCGAGCGGAATGTGAGCGCCAGCGGGCGTGATTAGCAACACTCCGATCCCAAATCCTTTCTGGTTTGCAGCCCCATCAAAATAGAGCGTCCATACTTCCTCGACCACTGTTAGAACCTCCTCGTCGGGGAAAGTGAAATCCACATCTTCCGGGCCGTCGATCGGGTGATCGGCCAGAAATTCGGCCACGGCTCGTCCCTTTACAGACTTCCTCATGACATGTTGGAGTTCGAACTCAGCCAGCAGAAGCAACCAACGTGCTAGCTTATGGGTGAGCGCGGGCTTCTCGAACAGGTACTTGATAGGATCCATCCGAGAAATCAGTCTCACCGAATAGGCTAGCATGTAGTGTCTAAGCTTTCTGGTAGCCCAAACTAGTGCCCAACATGTCTTCTCAAGAGGGGTGTAACGCTCCTCGGACCCCACCATCTTCTTGCTCAGATAGTAAACGGCTTTCTCGACCCCATTGCTTCCTTCCTGTGCTAGCAAGCATCCCATGGCTGTTGAAGAAACGGACAGATAAAGAATCAAAGGTCGACCCGGCGTAGGCGGCATCAATACCGGCGGGTTCTGCAAGTACCCCTGAATAGACTCGAAGGCGGCTTGGCATTTATCTGTCCATTCGAACGGGACCCCCTTTTTGAGTAGACGGAATAACGGTTCGCAGGTGAGAGTTAGCTTGGCGATGAATCTGCTGATGAACTGGACCTTTCCTAGAAAACTTCGCACGCCCTTTTCAGACTTTGGCGGCTCCATCTCGAGGATTGCTTTGATTTTGGAAGGATCCACTTCGATTCCCCTTGCGGTGATTAGAAATCCCAACATTTTGCCTGACGTGACCCCAAACGTGCACTTTTGCGGATTCAGGCGTACATTGTACTTGCGGAGCCTTTCAAGAAACTGCCTGAGCGAAGGGAGATAATCCTTTTCCTCTTTTGCTTTCACAATCATGTCATCGACGTAGATTTCAACGGTTTTGTGGATAAAATCATGAAACAAGGTCGTTTGAGCCCGTTGAAAAGTGCATCCGGCGTTCTTCAACCCAAACGGCATCTTCACGTAGCAGTAAGTACCCCATTCCGTGACGAACGTCGTTTTCTCTTGGTCCTCGGGTGCCACAGAGATCTGGTTATATCCGGAGAATCCGTCGACAAAAGAGAGCAAGGCGTGCCCCGCCGTGTTGTCCACAAGCACATCAATGTGAGGCAAGGGAAAACTGTCTTTGGGGCTTGCTTTGTTTAAGTCCCTAAAGTCGACGCAGACTCGGATCTTTCCATCTTTCTTGGGAACAGGCACAATGTTGGCCACCCATTTGGGGTATTCTGCAACCCTGATGAATCCGGCGTCAATCTGCTTTGTGACTTCTTCCTTGATCTTCTGAACACAATCCGGCCTCATCCTGTGGAGTTTCTGTTTGACGGGGACAGCCCCGGGCTCCAACGGGATTCGGTGCTGTACTATTTCAGGATCGATGCCGGGCATATCCTTGTGAGACCATGCAAAAACCTCGGGAAATTCTTTGAGAAGCTCAATGGTCCCAGTGTGGTTCTCCGGAGACAGATTTGTACCGATTTGCATCATACGGGGGTCGTCCTCGTCTTTCAGATTTACAGAAATTACTTCTTCTTTTAGAGGCTGAGCACGCCTTTCGTCTTCCTTTTCGATGAGGGAACGCAACTCAGCCGGGATGTCCCCGTCGAAGTCCGTTCCTTCATCGTCAGGGTCGACACAGTTTATATAGAAACTAGCAAAGTAGTCAGAAGTAGGATCATGCATTTCATAAAACCCAACAGGGTTGCCAAGTACAACAGACTCGAACTCAAAGTAAAAGCTACGACGTGGATGGCCGAGAGGCACAAACTCCGACTCTGAGCTAGACTTAGACTCGACAGACTCTGTGTCAGATTCAGACTTATCGTCAATGCATGTTAGACGCGGAGTGAAAATACAGTTATTGATACTTCTCTGTGCCTCGATTATGAGAGAGGTGGGATCCTCGGGAGCATTTGATGAGTCGGGCCCAAGCATCAGCACTTCAGCTTCTTCGCCCTTGCCAACCAAACCTACTTGGGAGAACAGCATCTCCAAACCCCCTTGATCAAAAGTCTTGAGCCAGTCAAACTCTTTCTTGGCCCGACCCCGCTGTTTCTCAAACTCCTGTCGAGCAAGTTTCTCTTCAGCTGTTTCTTCTTCACCATCGGACCAGGTGTCCGCAGCAAAGATCTCGAATCCCGGCAGCCAGGTAGAAGTTTCCGGATCCCAAAACGGCTCTATCTGTCCCGAATAAGCAGAGCCTCCTCCTTCTCGCACAAAGTAGCTATCGGGGTTACCAAAAAGGGTTCGAGGCTTTCCCGTGTCTTTCCTCTTTTTGGCATCTTTGGCCGGCGGAGTGTAGCCTAGGCCAAAGCGGCCTTCGGTGGAAGGAAAGACAGGGAATTCAGCAATCCCTTGTTGGTTGATCCCGAGCCCTAGGCCAGGCATGAATGACATTTTCCTCATCATTTCGAGGACGGTTGAGCTTATGGTGAAATCGTCATTCATGGTAATGGCGAGGACTGAGCCCGATGTGTCGAAAGAGAAACCTCCGAAGTCCGAGTCTTCTTCCCCATGCATGATGCCCAAGACAGGCGTTCCATCATCTGTGAGCGGGCGGATTCCAGAATCCCCGCAAATCGTCAAGGTACCAGTAGGCAGCCCCAGCATGACCTTTTGATGAAGAGTTGAAGGTACTGCCATAATGTCGGCCCTGTGAAGCCACGGCCTGCCCAGCAGCAGGTTGAAAGTAGCAGGGACATCGACCACATGAAACTCGACATCCATCTCAAAGCCCTCAGCATCAAGTTTCAGCATTAGAGTTCCCTCCACTGTACGGCGAGTACTGTCGTATGCCTTGACGGCCAGATTGGAAGGTGTTAGGTCACTCTTGGCGAGCCCCAAGCGATAGGCAACCCTCATCGGGCAAACATTGATTGCAGAGCCATTATCGATTAGCACGGTTGGCACCCAATGTCCTCGGCATTTGACGGTGATGTGGAGCGGGCGGTTGTGAGCAGTTTCCTCGACAGGCAGATCCTTCTCGGTGAACGTGACGGAGTGCTTAGAGAGGAGTGGCAGCACCAAGGCAATCATGGCCTCGGGGGTGATGTCAATCGGCACTGTGAGCCGGGCTAAAGCAGAGGACAGCTTCTCACGATGCTCCTTTGATGACGATATCAGACCCCAGATAGACACGGCGGCCGGAATCCTTTCAAGCTGCTTCAGAATGGCATCTTCTTCGGGGATTCCATTTGAAAAGAGCGGGTCGGCCCTTTGAGCAGTGGGAGCAGTGGTTTTCTGAGCAGGCGGGTTGGACGAGCTTCCAGCCTGCAGGTTGGCTGGCTGAAACACTCGACCACTCCTTGTGACGTTGGCCACATCCCACCAAGACGATGTGTCGATGGAATCCCACAGGTCGGCGGGCACTTCCTCCAACTTGCGCTTTCCCTTGTCTGTTGCTGCCACCGTTGCAGACGAGTCGGACCCCAGAGCATTGTCCCAGTCCAGATCCTCCATTACCAATCCTTCCCAGAAAGTCGGATCCTGTGCTGCTTCTTCCTCGAAAGGTGCCCCCGGGTTAGTGATGAACGGAACATCCCAAAATCCCCCATCGACTAAAGCGGTGTTGACAGTCCACACCTCATTCCCCATGTCCAGGTCGACTATGTTATCCACATCCCAAATGTCCGCGGGCGGAGGAGTCTTAACGGTTTCCCCTGCGTCCCACAGGTCGGCGGGAGGTGCATCCAAGACCATAATGGAGCAATCATCTCCGGGAATTGAAACAGAAGGGCGAGACTGCTTGGCAGAAATGATGTCCTGTGTAGGGTCGAAGTCAGGCACGCAGCGGGTGATGGCGCCGTCAATTGAATCCACCAATGGCTGCATGGCGCCCAGCGGGCGGCGGATATTAGGCACGAGTTCCCCTTCTTGAAACTGGTCCCAATACTCCTCACTGACGTCTCCTTGGTCCATGTCAGCTTTGAGATCTTGGCCTATTTGCCACCCATCGGGCTGCGGATCCCACATATACTCCTCGACCTCTTGTTCGACTTGATTCGGCTCGGGCTGGTAAAATAGCGCGAACAAGGAGAGTCCGTCCAAAGGGTCGGCCTGTGCCGCGTTCCATTCTTCCTCCCACTGAGCTAGCCACATCTGATTGACTTGGGGGTGAGCAGGAAACCCCATGTTGTACTGCTCGGTCCAATCGCTACAAAGCTCCTCCCATTCTTTGGCCTTGTCCTCCATAGCCCAGCTGGTTGCCATCATGTTAATGCTCGGTTCTGGAGGGAAAGGTACGATCGGCTTGGGGTCATTGGTTGAGGTGATATGGTCGGTGGGGTTGAATATGGTGGAGCTGAGGTTTATCTGGTTCACTTGAGGGTTAGGGTCGTGTTTAGGAAGGGAGTTGGAGATGACGTTGGGTTTGGTAGGTGGGGTTGGAAGAGTACCATTGTCCACCAAGTCCTGTATCGCATGTCGGAGGCGATAGCAAGAGTCGGTGTAATGGCCGGGCATTTGGTGGTACGCACAGAAAGCGTTGGGGTTATGGCTAGGGGGTGGATTTTGAGGAAGTGGAGTCGGGGCTAAGGGCCTGAGATGTCCGGTTTTGATTAACTTCTCCAATACCGAGGAAAGTGGTGCCTCGAAATTGGCAAAGTTACGGGGTTGGTTGCGGTTTCGGGGTCTTTGAGGGGTTTGAACTTGGTTTATGTCGGCAACGTGGTTAGAGCTTTGGGTAGAGGGATTGTTGGCAGAGTTTGCGGTGGCATAGCTGTTGCCACCGAATAGAGCAGTGCTGTTTCCGGTGTATGTACGGGGTTTGGATTTTGGGGTTGAGGTGGAGGAGGAGATGTCACTTCTGGGCAGAACACCAGTTTGAAGGGCTTCCTCGATAGCCAGCCCGGAGTCATAGAACGTTTCAAAGTTTGCCCCTTGAACCAAGACGAGGTTTTTGGCGAAGTCCGGCTGCAGATTGCGGGAGATGATGCGGATTTGATCCTTCTCACTCGGGCGATCAGGCATGAGAGCGGCCTTGGCTCTCCATCGCTGGATAAAGTCCGCAAAGGACTCTTTTGCAGTCATCTTAGTGGATTCCAACTCCCGGGTGGTCATTTTGAGTTGGGCATTGTAGCTATACTGAGCGTTGAAAGCCGTGCCGATGTCCTCCCACGTCCGTCTCTTGGAGATGTCGAGTGATAGGAACCACTGGAATGCAGGGCCGGCTAGAGTTTGTGGAAATAACTGAGCCATGGCATCCTCCCCAACACCATGCAGTTTCATGGCACCATGATAGGCCAACAAGTGAGTTTTCGGATCTCCGGTACCATCAAACTTTGCAAAGTCAGGCATTTTGAACCGATCGGGGAGCCTGGCGTTCGGGAACGGGCAGAGGCGGTCCATGTCTAGTACTCCTGACCCTTTTCTTTCAGATTTGGCAACAGCTTCTTCCAGCTTGGCCATCTTGGCGACCAAGGCTGCCATTTCTGGGCTTGGAGCGGGATTCTCGATTAGTGGTTCCTCTTCGAAACCGGCTCCTTGTTCACGCCTTCCGTCGCCTTCCCCTCCTGCTACAATGGGAAGTCGTTCCTCGATGAGGGTTCGAAGATTAGCCACAGAGGCGTCGGCCTGGTCGGCCCTTTGTTGTATGATGGCCAGGTTGTGCTGCAGATCGGCCAACAGAGTTGCAAGATTCGGAGGTAGGACATCTGCCATGGCTAGTGCTTCTGTCTTAACACGTTTGGGCGACGCTGGTGGAGATGGAGAGGACGGAGGAGATTCGTGCGGAGTAGTCGGTGGCGAGTCCTCCTGTGACACAGTGCAGGCCAGAGCTTCCGTTGCGGTCGACCGAGAAACAACCCCAAATCAAACCCTCAAACGGACTCGACGGACGGCCCCAAGTAGGTTTGGCTCTTGATTGCGGAATTCTGCTTTGATACCGGCATGGCTAGACAGCAAAGTACAATGGCTCAATGATATCCTGCAGTCATTTTATTTGAAAGAATCGACAAGAACGGAAAATGCGCATGCCAACGTCGTCGGTGTCCTCCTAGACTCTAAAACTAGAGGGAGTCTGCCTCACGGCGCTCGGACAATTGCCATAGAATCCTCGGATTTTCTTTTCGACGGTGTATCCTTGATTGAATCGAATGTTACTAAGGGATGCCAAAACAGCCTAAGCCTTTGACTTTCACCTTTATCGGGGTCTCAAGGTTTTGATTTCGGAACAACTCGGTGTAGATGGCGTGATACCATAACCGGGGTGGCGTAAGCAGCACTGTGCCGGAGCCTGAGCGGTGTAAGTGATTAGCACTTTTAACCTGAGTGGTGTAAGTATCACGACATTCTCTCCGTTGTTCCTAGTTTTTTTTTTCAGTTTTGAAACCTCGACCGGGCGTTAGGTAAAGACTTAGAAAGTATTGATTTCCCGAAGTCTCATTGATTAAGGACTTGAAAATTTTTGATAACGTGCAACATCGAGATGCACGACTCGTCATCGGTCCAAGGCAATGCCAAACGGGCGCGAGACAGACTCGACGAAAGACCACCTAAAAGCCGCCCTAACATGCTCCTACGCAATAATGGTCATGAACGTATGTACAAGCATGCGATATGGAAAGCTGTAACACATAGGCAGTATATGGGGTTAGAAACAAGTACTCCTACCCTGCGGGTTCCTGTCTTAGGTTGAAAGGTGCTAGTGCTTTGTAAGCGCTGTAGAGGCCGGTTTTGGCTAAAGGGGTTCCTCTGACTAGAGCCGCGATATACCTCCCACTGCGATGCGTGGAGCAAAGCAATGGTCGAACGGTAGTACGACTCATCATCGTCCAAGGTTGTTGGGCGTTCGAGGACCCCGGGCTCCAATAAATTGTGCCGGTTACCCAAAACACCTCAACGGGGCTGACCAAACACCGAATGCGAACGGAGAATTGCCGGAAAATGGTTTGACGAGAGAGAAATGCAACGGTCTTGAAACAAAACGCCTTTTGAAGCTTGGCTCACTTTTGTTAATTAATATTTGGAGAAAACTTCATAAGTGAACAAGAGTAAAAGCCCCAGTTCGGAGTGGTCGAATACTGAGATCCTGTTACGTTACCATTCCGTTCTTCAGCAGCGCGGAGCGTACTGTTTTGACAAGCTTTTGAAATTTGTTCAATCATGTATTAATCGCCAAGTACCAACTAACGCAATGAGTCCCCAGCAGAGTCGCCACTGTGGGCACGCGCCCCGAAAATTCGCTCGGTTTTCCCGGGTTTTGAAATAAGACTGGGCGCGACCCTCTCTGAAAATGCGCGGTGAAACGCCTCAATTCAGAGTCGCCACTCGGGTTTTAGCGGTAGGAATACCCAAGGAACCGAACTCGAAAACGTTTTTGCCACGCTTGTTTGATTTTGAAAAGGCGTAGACCGGTCCGTCGTCACCTTCGATATCTGAGGTTCGGGAGCCAGGTTACGAGAGGGGAAGGGTTTTATGGCACCCCCTCTTGCCCAATCCGGAGATCGGTCTCTACTCGGGCATTTCATGAAAACCTTTGCATTTTTCTCTCATTTTATCATCTTTTAGCCAGTTAGGGCGGGGGAACAGTTAATGGGGACGAAAGCGGTAACAGTTTTCAGCTGGTATGACAAAATGTTTATGGATGACTTGATTACGATGCTAAGTATAGATTGAGAACAAGCACTGAGCGTCCTGAGCAGACTGCAGTACGTTGTCCCAAGGTGACGTGAGCAAATTCTACCAGCATGCACTGGTCGAGCCACTGCATGGTGATACAACCTGCGCACGCCACGTATACACTGGCGTACTCCACTTTCTTGATTCCTCAGTCCTTGTTTGCAACCCTTTGGGCTCTGGAAAAGGACCAGCGCACACCCAGGGCAAACCACGCAGTTTAATATGGCAGAATATACATAACCACAGGCAGAATGAATGGCTTTAGGCTATGAAAGAAAACAGAACACCCCAAAACAATGTGGGGACAAAAGATAGGCCTAGATTACGCTCAGATGCAAGGGCCAGTCACTGGACCCAGAAGCCTACTGCCGTACGCCAGTATATGACTGCCGTACGCCACTTTGCCTTTGATTCCAGTGTTTGGCTTTGCATCATCTGGGTTCTGGAACATGATCAGAAGGATCCCAGAGGCCTTTATATGACATAAATGAACATGATAGGATGCCAACACTAAACAGTTCTAAATATGGAAAGCGATAAACTGGTTATTTAGCATGCAAAGGTGACTGACTGAAAGATAAAACAAAAGGAACGACGATCCATGATCCCCACGCCAGTTGTGCTCGTCCTGCCATGACTGGCGTACGGCCCCTATAAACTGGCGTGCGCCATATATCGTCACCTACGATTGCTGTATTTTATCAGTTTAAGGCCAGGACTAGTATTATCTACTAGCCTGGGCCTTACTGACCCCCCTCAGGAGATGAAAAACAGAAGAGAACACAAAGGTGGTATACCTCTTCTTGTTGTGGTTTTGTGGTTGTTTTTGAACTTGAGGGTTGAAGGTGGTGGCTTATATGGTGACTGGGTTCCAGCAGGAGATATGGGAGTGTATGGCCTTCTCTTGTCTTTCAATGGATGAAAGAAGAAGAAGTCTTGGAGAAAATGGGAAGAAGAGAGATGATACTTCCTTAATGTGGCTAACCCCTTGCAAATGAATGCAAGGGGGGTATTTATAGAGGGGAGAATGGACTGGGACCAGTTAAGGCCAAGCCTTGTTTGGCTGGTCTTAGGAACAAAATGGGCCTTCCATGCATTTAATGCATGGGACTAGTTGATGGGGGGTGTAGGAGAGAGAGGGGACGCCTCTGCCGAAAGCACTCATCAGGCACACTGTAGCCGACGTCAGGGTGGCACAAAAGTCCCGCCCAAGTGGCTGAATAAAGTTGATTTGACTGGGTTTGACTGGCGTGCGCCACTTATAACTGGCGTGCGCCAGTAAAAGCTGGGCCCATGGTCGATGACTGACACGTGGCAGCTTACTGGCGTACGTCACCAAGACACTGGCGCAAGCCAGTTGGGTTTTGCTGGGGCCGTTTGGCTCTGGTTTGAGGGGTTTGGAATGGGTTTGAAAGGGGTTTTGGACGCTCAAGGCTTCAAACACACCTTTGTCCTTGATCTGTTTTCGACTATAATCATCATTGGGGAAGTAAAAGTTCGACAAATAACGTTATCTGGACAGTCCAGAAAGGGGTGTCTACAACTCTCCCATGGGTTGTTGATAACAATGGATCCTCTAGCTTCCGCGCATTTCGATTAGCTTCCGCGCATTTCGATTAACTGTGGGACAAATCTCTAATAACTCTAAAGTTTAAAATTGAGAAAAATTTATTCACGGAGCTCCATGAAAAAGTTTTTACAGAGGTGAATCGCGCGCATCCGTTTCGGCTTTGGATAGTAAAGATTTAAATGAAACTTTTCCGAGAAAGAGTCCGTTTCGGCTTTGGACTGTCCGGATTTAAATGAAACTCTTCCCCAATTTTTCCGGGAAAGAGTTTCATTTAAATTCGGACTGTCCAAAACAGAAACGAATGGCCAAGATCGCGTGATTCTGTGGATAAGGGATTCAAGGTCCCTCCTTGAATAAGTTAATCTCATAAATATTTTAGAGGATTTTGACTTCTTACATAATATTGTATTGAGGAATATCTGCCCAAGCCTTCATTACTCTGCCCGGTGGTTGAAACACATGTAGGTGGGAGAGGAAATGCTGAAGTCAAAAGGAGTGGAATTGAACAAGTCAAAATCTGTTTAAATGAGTAATAAACTATTCTAGAGAATAGAATAGACATCGATATTGAGAAAAACTTATTCGGAGAGATCCGTGAACAAGTTTTTAAAGAGGTGAATGTCGCGCATTCGTTTTGGTTTTGAATGATCCAAATTTAAATGAAACTTTTTTGAGGAAGAGTCCGTTTCGGTTTTGGACGGTCCGGATTTAAATAAAACTTTCCCGGGTAAGAGTTTCATTTAAATCCAAACCGTCCAAAATCGAAACGGACGGCCAAGATCATGCGAGTCTATGTATAAAGGAATCACGGCCCATCCGTGAATAAGTCAATCTCATACATATTTTAGAGGACTTTGACTTTGACTTCTATAAGAATATATCATTTAAGTCCTCAGGATGGCAGCTACATATAGTTCAAAGGTTCATGAACGGGAACTCCAGGCTTTAGCCATCTTAAAATGTCGCTCACCATCATTTCCCTCCTCCTCTTTCTTCCTTCATTAACAAGTTCTTCAGAGACCTGGATCAAAGCAGGTTCCTGGTTTTCCTTTGGCCAATTCCCGGTTCCTGATATAGACTCAACTCTGTTCACTCACTTGACATTTGCTTTTGCGTATCTCAACAATTCAACTTATGGGCTCTGGATCGAACCCTCTGATGAACCATATATGCTCACCTTCACCAACATCGTTCAGCTGAAAAACCCATCAATTGTAACACTTCTGTCCATCTTTGTTGGAGATACCCAACCCTTCTCAACCTTCTATTCAATGGCTACCCAACCCTCTCACAGAACTTCTTTCATTGAATCTTCAATACAGAGAGCCAGGCTTTATGGGTTTCACGGCCTGGACCTTTGTTGCGTCAAACCGGACACAAGCACCACCAAGATGGAAGCTATGGGAATTCTCTTTGACGAATGGAGAACTGCGATAAATAGGGAATCAATGAATTCCAACCGATCACCGCTCATTTTGACACTGGCCGGTCATTATTTGCCTTCAAAAAACACCACAAGCTATCCGATGGAGTCGATTCGAAGGAACTTCGATTGGGTACACATCGTATCGTACTACTATCACTTACCCACCACGGAAAACTTCACTGGCGCTCATTCTGCTTTGTATGACCCATCAAGCAATATAAGTACTGATTATGGAATTAAGGAATGGATAAGTAGAGGATTACCTGCTGACAAGATGGTTTTGGGGTTAGCATACCATGGGTACGCGTGGACGCTGGTGGACCCGATGGCCAATGAGATCGGATCGCCTGGACGAGGTCCCGCCGTTACGCTTGATGGTTCGATGTTCTACAAGTTCATCAAGTCATATATGCGATGTGATGGAGAAAGAGTAGTGTATAACTCCACTTATGTCACGAACTACTGCATTAATGGTTCGGTTTGGATCGGTTATGATGATGTGGAGGCTATCAGAACTAAGGTTTCGTATGCGAGGGAGAAAGGGCTTCTGGGTTACAAAGCATGGCATATCGCCAATGATGACAATTGGGTACTTTCTAAGACGGCAGGTAAAACTTTAAAGCAACATCATATAGCTGATCCATTTGATTGGGGCTTAAGGCTCGATTTTTGTTTTGTTTGGTTTATCATACTGCAATAAAAGAAGAATTTACTTACAGATATGGCATAAACCATCTCTGTGATTAATTAGCCATAAATGTTTATTAGTGACAGTTGAATCCGTATATAAGCCTGGGAAGCACCCACGAGGAGCTAGCCAGTAGCCACCACCCCTAGCCAACAAGAAATTACAATGCCAAACTCACACAACAACTCCATTCCCCCTTGCTAGCAGCTGTTGCCAAGGGTGGAATAAGAAATTCAAAAGCCCTGGGCTAACAAAAAATTTAATAAATAATATACAAACCAAAAAAAAGTTTAATAATTAATATCCAGCAAATTTGCACATAAATATGTAAATGTCCAACAACAGACAAAAGAAAAGTACAAAAAACATAAACTATTGAAGTTGTATCCTGTGTTGTTTTAGATAATATAAATCATTTATTATCTCATCTGAGTCGATATCTGTAACAAGTAATTTACTTATAAATGAGGTGGGCAAAAATTTATTTGGCTAAATTTTTACAAATAATTTTTTTTTTCACTCCACCTGCCTTCACCTGGGCTACCGCCCAGATCTTCAAATGTATAGTTACGCCCTTAGCTGTTGGGATCATCTCACCTCATGCGTAAGTGTGTGAAACGACTGTGGGAGGGGTTGTGCGTAGGAATTAGTTCGAGTTATGCACAAGCTGGCCCGGGACACCCTGCATCACAACAAAGAAAAAGGTATAAAGCAAAATAAAACAAAACAGTAGAAGCAGGTCACTGCTAACAAATTAAACACTTAAAGTCTAACGTGACGAAGAGCAGAATTTTGTTCACAATTTGACGCTGAATTGACAAAGTACTATTATTCTACTTCATATTCATAACTGCACCCTAGAGATAGGTGTTCATCTCTGAGTGTGCATATGCCACTGCCGGACACCCTGACTTATCAAAACGCAGAACGGAACAAAAAAACTAGAACTATTCCCTAACGCCTATTAAGTATTGTGGAAACTAAATTGGGCAATATATGAATTTTTTTATTTTTTTTTTCTCATTGGAAGGGAAAGGAGTGTTCTATTTCTCTTGTCTACTGCTATATTGTCGCCTCACATTTCTCTCTCTAATGTACAATTTCATAGCACAAGAAGATGAGAATGATCCTAGAAACAAGAGACACATGTTGCTTGTAATCTTGCTTCCAACTGCAGCCACATTTACCTTTCTACTAGTTTCTGCGATGTGGTATCCATGTAAAAGAGCATGCAAAAACAAAGGTAAGCTCCTTCCAGTTGAGAAAATTTTGTTCCTAAATCATTTCCATTAACCCTTTTAACGTATTTCTTCGATATTCCACATGTTCTTTTTATTGGTTACAGGATGGATGGATGATGAAAAAGAATCGCAATCTTTATTCAGAACTACTATGGCATCTCCTGAAAATGCAAATGCTCCTAATTTGCTAGTATTTAGTCTCACTGACCTTGTAGAAGCTACCAATAATTTTTCATTTGAAAATAAGCTCGGAGAGGGTGGATACGGACTTGTTTACAAGGTAAAATTATTCTTCTTCGAATAAATCAAGAAAAAAATAACTAAATAAGCGGTGTCTGTTTTGCCTGCAGGGTATATTATGTAATGGACAAGAAATAGCAGTAAAGAGACTCTCAAGGACTTCTACACAAGGATTTGAAGAGTTCAAAAATGAGGTCATGCTTACTGCTAAACTACAGCATGTAAATCTTGTACGAGTTCTGGGATTTTGCACCGAAAAAAAAGAACAAATGTTGATCTACGAATACATGCCAAACAAAAGCCTGGATCATTTTGTCTATGGTTAGCAATCCTTAATGCCTCTAACATAATTCTGAACCATAATTGAGTGTAGTTTTAACACGAGGCGTCACGTAAGTTTTAACTATCCAAATCTCTTTCACGTAGATCCAATGAGGGGATCACTTTTAGATTGGGAAAAACGAGTTCAAATCATTGAAGGGGTTACCCAGGGGCTCTTGTACCTCCAAGAGTACTCAAGATTGACAATAATTCATAGGGATTTGAAAGCGAGCAACATTTTGTTAGACAACGAGATGAAGCCCAAGATCGCGGACTTTGGCATGGCTAGAATTTTCCAGAAAGATGAATTCGAAGGTAACACTGACCGGATTGTTGGAACATAGTAAGTGGCATATTTCTTACAATACACACTACCTAATGTATTCTAGTCTCAAATCGTACTCATCTAATTATCCCTTTTTCTTTACTTATATAATATTGCAGTGGTTATGTACCTCCTGAATATGTAAAACGTGGCATATACTCCACTAAATCAGATGTTTATAGCTTCGGAGTTCTTCTTTTACAAATCATTAGCGGAAAGCGGAATAATTGTTCACATGGCCTTCATGAAGACTTAAACCTCCTAGACTATGTAAGTAATTCTGAAAATTGGGATATGAATATTGCGAATTGATTTCCTTCCAGTGAACTCTAAAGATGCATTGCATCGAAATACTTCAGGCATATGATTTGTGGAAGTGTGGGAAAGGCATGGAGTTTATGGATCCATCGCTCGACGATACAAATTCATCTTGTAAATTAGTGAGATGCATGCAACTAGCTTTGCTGTGTGTCCAAGAAAATCCAGCGGATAGACCCTCTATGTTGGAACTCTCGTCAATGCTGAAAAATGAAACTGCCGCCATGAACACCCCCAAAAGGCCTGCTTTTTCTACGAGAAGAGATGAAGATGAAGTTCAAGTTCAAGAAATTTGGTCAGTTGGTGATGTATCCTTTACCCAAATAGTAGCACGATGAATGTTTATTCTCCTCCTTTTTCTCATGACTAGAATAGCCCCAGTAACTGTTCATTTTTTCCATTAAGATTTTACTTTTGCTGGGACATTTTTGTGAAATTTGAATAAATATGGTTAATCCTATTCCCCTGTGTATTTTGTTAGAAATAGAACTCGTGTTGCTTCATATAGTAGTGGGTGAATAAGATTTTGCTCTGGCATAAGCATTGCTCCTTTTAAGTTGCATTTGCTCACAAGCAGGTTGAATAATAAACACCATGCAGGCCTAAAGAAAATAAGAAAAAAATTCAGTTCTCGAGCTGCTACATATAGTTCATCAAAGTTTCGAGAGCACATGAGCTAGCCATCTCTACAATGTTGTTAATCTTGAAATTTTTGTCATTATTCTTTGACCAGGTATAGTAGTCACAAGATTTGTATGCATTCAATACCGTGCAAGAAATTAGGAATTTGAACCAAACTCATCATAATTCTGCTCGCCGCAAGTGGGCGGAGGATTTGGACCTCCAAAATGAGTAACTGATGTAACAATTATATGTACTTGAGGATGGATGAAGTCGTCGTCCACTCAAATCCTAGTTTTGAATGCATAATACAATCATTGTGAGACAAGCTATATCTTTTACAATATCTTGCTACATGTGTATATATGTGTGTATATATTTATACACATATGCTGATAACTGCATAGTTATTTGGGCAACTTGCGCCTATCTCGATTAATTTCAGGACTCGGACAAGCCTCTAATGACCCTCAAAGTTTGAAATATTTGGCTTTTCGTGGATTTAGAACTTGCAAAATCTTGGGGGCAAGCCCCTTCAATTAGTTGTTTTCTCAAACCTACTATCTTAGGCCCAATGGCTCGAAGGTACGTAGCACAGTGCTCTACACCTCACTGCAAAACATCAACCCGAAGTCCCTTGGGCCTTGGGTTCATGACAATATTCCATCAGCATTTTAAGAGTCAAGTCAACCTTTTCCTTTTTTATTGGCCAAGTGCTATAATATATATATATATATATATAGACACACATACACACATTGGCGGTATGAATATTATTTCTTTAAATCAATTATATTTTGGCCACGTCATCAAAACAGTGGTCCTAATTATTAGGACATTGCAACGTGGTGCAATGTATTTGATTTGGAGGAAACAAATGTTTATACCAACAGTATAAATAATTTAATATAAAAAAATAGTAGATGGGCAATTTCGTTTTCAAAATAAAAGACAAAGATAATAAGCATTATAACATGCTTTTTTGACCTTATAGCTTTTGGACCGAGCTGGTCGACCTTTTTCTCTTTTTTTTTGTAAACGGATTTTTTTCTTAAATGAATAAACTGAAAACAAGATATTGGAGGTATCAGGAAAAAAAATAAAAATAAAAAATAAAAAAATGGTGATCCTTCTCATAGAAACATCTTGATGTGAATAGTTTTAGTTGTATTGGGTGTTTTTTCTCCATCAAAAGAAGTTTATTCTAATTTTGTAATCTCTAGAAGCCGACCCTATGTAATACAGAGTACCTGTGTTCGTACATGTTGAAAAATGAAAGCGGTGGATGAGTATGTGTCCTGTCCCGAATACATTTGTCCCAAAAATCTTTTCCCTAGATACTAGTACGAATGATTAAAACTTCTTTACTTTGCTGTCAATGTCCGGACCAGCTTATCTCTTTAGTTGCTTTATCGATGATTTTAGCATTCATATCTCTCAAAATATTTACTAATTTACAGTATTTTATTATTTTGAGAGAAGTAATTGCGTTCTATCAAATAAGATCAATATCGTATATAAAAGGTTTTGTATAAGTTGAAAACTCATAGTTAATTTTTTGAGAGGTCTAAAATAATGAAATTGTCATTCAGTATGGGACGAAAAAGTAATTTGTATTAGGTTCTTGGGGGTAATTGGGAATTGATATTCAAACTCTCTTTTTTGTTATCCACACTTCTTTTCTTTTCTTTTCTTTATTGTCGTTTAGTAAAAAAAATACACACACTTTCAACACTAAAAATAAAAAAAAAGGAGCTTGGATAAGAAAAAAGGGAGTGTGAATATCTATTCCCAGGGCAATTTACTAATAATTAAGTGGTTAAATGAGTAAAAGACTAACACAAATTCTTGTAATTCTGCCTAAATTTCCAAACCATGCCTACCACAACTAGTGCGTGTTTACGAGAAAATATTTTTGCAGATTTTGAGATTTTAACTTTTCAGAATCAACTGAGTGTTTATCAAAAAATTTAGACAACAAATTTTTAGATTTTACAGATTGTGACAAGCTAATGATATTTTGAAAATCTCAAAAGATGAGTTTGGGTAGCTTTCAGAGCTTTTCCTATCAGATTTTAAATTAAATTTGTTCCTAGAGCTATGGTAAATACGCCCTAATGCATGAAATCACCCAACAGCCTGTTTGGATGGGGGATTTGCCCCCGGATTTGCGAAGCGCCCGGAGTACATCTCCCCCTTCTCCTCATCTCAGGTGTTTGGGTGTGAAAAACGTGAGCCGGATTTGAGGGGGGAGTTGTTACTGTTGGGATTACAAATCAGGGAAGAGGTGGATTTGCCAAGACTAGGGTCCCCCCTGTCGTTAACCAAGCGGGGTGTCTATTTGACCATCCTACCCTTGCCTTTTCTCTTGCATCAGCAGCGATTTGGCTCTTGCGGATCGCACATGCATGTATACGTATAATGTACAAATACACCCACAATCGCACATGTACACACACAGTGAGAGATAGAGAGAGGCACAAATCAGAGAGAGAGAGAGAGATACCGGACTAATCGGAGCAAGAGACCACCGGTGTCAAGAGAACCCTGGCCTGGCAACGAGGCGCCGGTGTCGGAATTGGTATCGCCGAACTGGGCGTAGAAAGAAATGGCCATGGGTGAAAGTAGAAAGGTGAATTTGGGGCAATAAAATCGGGGGCGTGGGTGTAGTTGGAGAGACAGTAATTGGGTGTAGTTGTCTAGGTGTAGTTTAATTTCCAATTGGTTATATTTTGATTAAAAAAAGTGTAAGCATTTGTATTCTAAAATAAAATTATTTTATCCTAAAATTAATAGTAAAAATCAATTTATTCCAATCAATATGAAATAAACCAATATTGAACATTAACAAATCAAAGTGGGGGCAATTTAGTCATTTGACATCTAATTTTATCATATCCACTTTTCATATCCTCCTTCTCAAAAAATCATCCAAACACCTCATTATAAATCCATCATTCTTAAGAGGTGGGGCCACCCTTCTTAACATATCACCCCTCATTACATATCCACATTCAAATCCACCCTCATTCTATATCCACCCAAAACAAATCCTCCATCCAAACGGGCCGCAAATGCGTAACTGCGAGAAGCTATTGAAATGAAAGCAAATGGAAGTTTGGAACGAGAGTCATTATTTGACTTCAAAGACCTGAAGTTATGTCATACATCAGAAACCATGCCGGCCAAGTTGTGAGGCACTTTTCTTAAAGAGTCACCAGGTGACGAGAGAGGCACCTATGACCGGCTCCGCCTCGACTGGCTGAGCCCTCGATTTGGTTGAGGGAGTGTCGGTGAAGAGAGCTTGGTCGCCGTCATTATTGATGATGACCGGAGCTCGTGAGACAAATCGGAGCGTGCGGTGGCTTTCTGGTGAATCATGTAATCTTGTAGGATCAAGCGCTTAATTACCATATTGCCAAAACTCTTAGATAGTGGTTAATGCGCAATTCGATTTCCTTATACCAAAGCGTAGCAGGCCTTAAACGCCACGGTTCGATCCGCTTGGGCAAAATGCTAGCCCGCAACCAACAAATCTCTCACATGGAATTGCAGATCTTGTTACAAAGCAGATAGATATAAGCATGAGAGAGAGAGAGAGAGAGAGAGAGAGTGAGGGAGGGAGTATATCCGAGTATGGTTGCAGAGAGAGCAAGGGAGGAGAAGAGAAGAGATTTGGGTTGGACAGGATAAAAAGGAATTATTCAACATAACAAAGCCTATATACGTTTGGGAATAATATTTAGGGCTCCTTTGGCTTTAAAACTGAAACAGTAACTTTTTTCTTTGTTTTTATTCCAAAAAAAATCGTATTTGATAGTTTTACGTCAAACTTTTGTGACTTATTGATTTGTCTTGATAAAAAGAATAGGAAGAGTAAAAAATTTTGATCAAAACTCATAATTTTTTCCAAAATTACAAGAATAAGTAAAATAAGTTGACTTATTGACTTATTTTTTTCTTTATTTAAAAAATTATGAGTTTCGATCAAAAAAAATTTGATTCCTCTTATCGAGATGAATCAATAAATCACAAAAATTTGACACAAAATAAAAAAATACAAAAAAATTCAAATAAAGACAAAAAAAAATACTTAACTTTTCAATCGAAACCCACCCTTAAGGTTGGGATCAAACCAAACCGAAAAATGAGAACCGGCCTCTAACTTTTTATTTTAAATATCATCACAATTAATAGTTTCAATCTCAATCGTTATTCTCGCAAGTTTAATACTAGTTTGCCAATAATTTTTAAAAGACATGCACTTTCACTTTTGTTGTGCCCCAAATATCAAAATCAAACACACAAATACAGAGTTTTGCATGGTTTTCCAAGATCGCACATTCACGGAAGAATGTGAGCAATCTCACTAGCAACTGACTAAAGCTTTACAAGTGGAGTTCTCTGATTCTCTCCCAACTCACTACCCTCTCTCTCTGTTTACATTGCTTAACCCTACAGAATATATACACCGCCAGAGGTCTGCACTTAGAGGCTAAAACGGAACTCTTGTTCATCCTCCATGGCAGCAAGTAGATGAATGTGGAATCCCACTTCTTGTTTGAGAATTTTCCTTGAATGCCCTGAGTTGAATAGTCTAACTTTCCTGAGCTCGCTGGATCCTGTACACGAAGGCACTCGTCAGCGACACCCCAGGCCGGTTGGTTGACCGGAAATGTACGATCAAGTCAGTTCCTCAATAGCGAGAAGACGAGAATTTTAAAGATAAGGCCCCGTTCCGGAACGCGAAATAAGTGCTTATTTTTTAAGAAGGCAATTTTAAGCTCAAAAATAATGGGCTTGTTGAAATATAAAAATATGCAATATGGATCTTGTTTGAAAGATCTCAATGAGATCTTTAATACGGTGTAAAAAAAATTGAAAAATTATTTTTCATTTACGTTATTTTTTAGTTTGAAAATGTGAAATAAGTACTTATTTTTTAAGAAGGTATTCTGGAACGGGCTCTAAGTAGTTCTCTATTTCTTTTTTCTCGCTTTTTTCCTCTGTCCCCTTTTCTTTAGGCCGTTGATTTTGTCATTTTTTTTTATTACCGTCACTCCCTTACAAATGATTAACATTAACAAAAAAAAAAAATGGCAAAATCATTTCTCTTTCTATCATTTCTATTTATAACTTTTTTTTGGAGAAGAGGTTCTTTCCTGCACTCCTTCTTTGGACAGCGCGCCCCACGCCCGTCTCGCCATACTCGGCCCCTCCTTCAATGTCTCCCCCTTCTTTCAGCCGAATAATGATCTCTTGTTTGAGGTCAACTCCTTCTGGCCGACTTTATGTGGATACGGACCTCGGGTGCCGCTCCCACCCCTTCAGATCGTTTGACAGCTTGCAACGTGTAGGTAAGGGGTTCCGCGGAGGGTCGCTTACGTGTAGATCTCGCGTGAGTTAAAGAGGTGCGATTGGTCGATGTTTAGTGAGAGGGAAGAAGGAACAATCTTGTAGAGTGAGCGAAGGAGCAAGAGGTACAGAAGAGACAAAGACAGCATGTCCCTTGTTTCTTTCTATAGGGCTAATGTCTGACTTTTTCCTGACTGAATGAGTGAGGTCATATTTTCTCTGGGGAAGAATGTTCTCCTTCCTTAAATTCAGTGCTCACCCACTCTCTTTTCAGAAAAAGTCAGCTCTATCAAATCAAAGAAAAATGTCAGGGATATTTATAAGGCACCTGGGCCTAGGTCAAGCCCAGGACGGTGCTTCTATGAAACCCGAACACATATTCCTTTTGTACCTCTGGGTCTTGGGGAAACTCCTCCCACGGACTCTTTTCCACGGGAGAGCTCGATTCCCTACGACCGTGATGCAACTTCCATCCCAAACCACAAGAAACTCCCCATTTCCCGCCCGAGCAAGGTCACGACCTGCAACGATCGTGTTCACATCGCGGAGCTCCTTGCAGCCCGGATGAAACTCTAGGGATTCTTCAATTTTTAATTTAAACATCAGCGACTCGCAGGGCTTCACCCGTAGCCCTCCGCTGCTAAAGCTATCTAGGGGCCCAATTTCCTCTCCCTGAGTGGCAGGCAGACTTCCGCGGGGATTACTCCTTCTACAAAAATTCTCTGTGGGTGTTTCCTTTAAGCTTTATACACGTGTCTCCCTTCGATTGATCAATCAACTATTCTTTCTTAGGTTAAGGTTTGACCGAGCCTTCTCTTTCGCGCGGACCCTGTTGCCATGTGTCTGCTGCTAGTTGAAGGGTCAAATAATCACCTCTGGTCAAGGATTAATGATTTTGACCGCACCTACACAACTTACAGTTATCAGGCCCCATCTTCAGGGACGACCCCACGTGCTTCTTTTAAGACTGACTTGATATCCTGTCACTCATCACATCGGTTTCTCCCGCTCTGACTATCTTTCGAATCATAAGTTAAAGCTGCCACTTGGTTTCCGCGTTTCGTCGTGTTGGGGATTCTTCGGGAAAAAATGGGAGCCGACTTGCTCCTTAGCGATTCATCAGATTGTCGTGCCTATAAATAGAATGGACTTAACACCAATTTGCTACACATTAGATTAATAGATTCACCTTAATTCACTCTATCTTCATTCCACCTTCCCTTGCCACCTCTTCGTACTTTTGTCTTCTCCGACCACGCTTTGATGCTTGGAGGGAGGAGGCCCCCCTCCTATCATGAAGCTTCCTTGGATGAAAGAAAACTGGGTCTATCAAATGAGGTCATAGAGAGAACTGGGCCTCTCAAACAAGATCACGAGAATGAGGTGTAAGTACGTCTTCCTTCCGTTCCTTGAGAGGCTCAGCTATCTCTTTTCTGGTTGGCTGGGGTCAAGAGTGGTGACGTTGTTGCCAACCAGCCTTCAAACTGGGAGAGGAGAGACTCTGGCCCGTTTGCGTCACGGGCCAGTTGTCTTTTTATCCCTCTCGGCTTGATCCTTCCAATGTATCCACCCGCATTCCCCGTGGTGTAGCATGGCCTTAAGACGGGGCATAGTCGCGTGGCGGTGGCTTCATCGGCTCGGGGCCGAGGAATTTAAGCAGCTGACCCCGGCTTCAGTTTCTTCGAGCGGCGCACTTCCAAGATTATTCTGAACCGGATTTTGTTTCATTTTTATTCTGAGCTATTTTAATAAGGCAATAACGTAACAATGAGATGTATTCATTAAAGATGTAGCAACTATTTTCTTTCAATGAAATGACATGTCTTCTATTAACTCATCTTGTGCCATGTATTTTGTACTGAGTGGTGCTACAGTTCCCGACGGGAGGAAATCCCGATTGGATTCTCGATAGCGCACCGGGCCCACTCCGGCCATCGGACAGCTGATCCAAACCGTCCAAAAATTCTTAAAAAAAAACCGAGTGAACCTACGTAAGAAGCAACAGCATCTGATGTGTATAGGTGGCCAATCTATACTCTATTTTTGGCCGATCCAAATACAAAAATGGATTGTTTAGATCGGCCATCTACACAGGTCGGATGCCGTTTATTCTCACGTAGACCGACTCTATTTTTTTTTTAAAATTTCTAAACAGCTTAGATCGGCCGTCCGGTGGCCGGAGTGTGCCCGGCGGAGTTTCGATCGGGATTTTGGGTCTGGAACGGTAGACTTTCCGTTTTGTACTTCGTATTCTGTTACTTATTGACTTTTCAACGTCTTAAAGGTTTGCGCCCAATCAACAGTCCCAAAATCAAAGAGTCGGTGGATTCTGATTTCGGGCCCCCACAATGAATGACCACACAAGTGGGTGGGAGAGGAAATATTGCTGAAGTAAAGAGCAGTACTGGAGCCATGCATATCTCCATCCATCAGCCAACAGTCTCGATATTAAATGAGTAATAGACTAGTCAAGAGAACTGAATATATAGATATAGACATATACACTGACGATCAAGTCACGATATTTTGATTTAGTGTTAGGTCCGGACTTTTGCTCTCAATTGTTAAATTGTATTTTCAATAGTTCAGATTTGGGAAATGTTTATGACTGGCAATACCAGCTAGCCCCGAAATTTGAGACGCTCTAGCCCAATCTTATGCTTTGTTGCCCACTTACTATTAAATCATACAAAATATAAAAAAACATACAAGTTCAAAAAAAATTCAAAATTACATTGTTCTATTAGCTTGAATAACATCAAAATGTTAACCTTGGTTATAGCGCTTTATGTTTAGTATGATCTGATTCAAAGAAAACAACTTCTCTTGTATTTTTTTAAGCAAAATTTTTAATTGAGTCATTGTATTTTACTTATCCAAGAACTCGGGGCCTGTTCCGCTAACATTTTTTTGTGGCTTTTTAGACTTTTTAATTGATATATGCGAGGAGAATGGCCTATCTCAAAAAGTATGAAAAGTTTTTTAAAAAAAAGCGCACCAAAAATGCTTTTAGTAGAACGGCACCTCATTTTCAATTGAGATCATAGTCAATCTCTGTTTTGAAATGGTAGTTCGAAGGTAAAAATAAAAATTGTGTTAACTCGCTCGATTTATTTCAACTTTAACTTTCTTTTTTTTTTATCAAACATAAGAACGTATCACTTATACATTACTCTTGCGTTTGTTAAATTGAAAGTGGTAGAAAAAAAGTGGGCGGTGTGTTTGGACCCCCAAGATGAATTGAGATACATGTAAGCTAGCCCAGTTACCTGAGTTATAAAAAAAAAAATGTATATGGTAAACCATCTGATTAAGTTCCTTTTAATTACAACCATATTATCAGTTGAAATATTCCTTGATAACAGATGCCATAATGGATGATATCCTAAATTTACAAAAACTGATAGTATAACAAATGTATATGTATTTCAACCCGAAATAATTAACGATGAATTAATGAAACCGTCGTCCACTCAAATCCTAGTTTTAAATGCATTATACAATCATCGTGAGCCAAGCTCTTTTACCACGGATCCGCTTGTTTTGATGTAAAATATTTTTTCAAAAAATAAACTTTAAATTTTTATTTTTTGGTGTTTAGTTGGCATATGAAAAATATTTTCCAAATCAATAATAAATTCTTGGTTTAGAAATATTTCATCAAGTAAGCGCTCTTTCGATCAAATATTTTTTATGTTTATAAAATGTAATAGTATATCAACAACATATACGTACACTCTCCAAAGTCCTCTCTCTCTTATAGTTGGGGGGTGTTTCAATTGAAAAAAAATTAAAAAATTTGCTTGTCGGACTCCAAAGTCCTCTCTCTCTTATAGTTGGGGTTGCAATGATTGATAAAGTACATTCTCTCATTGGTTGTTAATCAGTGGGTTCTCCAGCTTATGCGCATCTCGATTAACTTTGAAGATCAACCAAACCTCTAATAACTTCAAAGTTTAAAATGTTGGGCCTTTGTGAATTTTCAACATGCAAAATCTTGGAAGTAAGCACCTTTAATTGCTTTCTCAAACTTGCTTGCACCTTGAGCCTTGGGGTTCATGACAAGTATGGCATTCCATCAGCATTTTAACAGTCAAGTTGTCCTTTTTCGTTTTTATTGGCCAATTGGTAAAACAAAATAGTAGACGGACAATTTCGTTTTCAAAAGAAAAGGCAAAGATAATAAATTTTAACATGCATTTTTGACCTTATAGCTTTTGGACCGAGCTAGTCGACCTTATTATTATTTTAATTTATTTTAATTTATTTTTCGGGGGGGGGGGGGGAAGAACAGATTGAGAATGAACTAATTACAGCATCTCCAGGATCTTCGCTCCTGCTCAAAATTGGACAAAAATGGCGAGAAAACTGTGAAATCACAGACCCAGAAGGCTCGCTCTAGTCTCGCCTAATTGCATAGGAGCTACAGTACCTCGCCCGATGGGGCGAGGTTTTTCAGCCTCGCTTGTCTCTCTCTCTCTCTCTCTCTCTCTCTCTCTTTCTCCCCCCCCGTTGCAGCCTCATGGTCGGAAGACAGATTGGTGCTGGGTTGTGGGTTTTTTTCATTTGTGGGTTTCCCAGTAGGGGGTCTTCCGATCGCCAACAGTACGAACCGATCGCCGGTGTCTGGAGGAAGAAAATCTAAAAATGGGTGAGAAGGGATGCGTGTGTGTGAGAGAGGCAAAGGGTCGATGGGTTTGAGAGTGTGTGTTTGAGAGAGAGAGAGAGAGAGAGAGTAACAATGGCAGACTGGCGGTGGAGGTAGGGATGGTGAGAGAGAGAAAAGTGTGTTGTTTTTGTTTGGGGTTAGTGGAGGGACCCACCAAGGTGGTTTGTTATTTTTTTCTAAATGGCTATGGTGTTTGAGGAGACTGTTGGGCTGTCCATAAATTTAGTGGCTAGCTATTACCCTTTTTCTCACCAAAAATGGCTAAAAAAATGGTGTGACTGCTGGAGATGCTCTTAAAACCTAGATAGAGTGGGTGTTTTTTCTCCGAAAGTACACTACAAGAAATAACACTTTTTGTGACGGTACTTCACTGTCTCAAATAGTGACTGACCGTCGCTAAAGCCCTTTTGCAACGGGATCGTGACAGGAATGAGCGGTGACAGATGGTGGGGTGGCAAAAACTTTTCGCAACGGGTTTTTACCATGGCAATACTATTTGCGACAGGTAAAATACCGTTAAAAATATAACACAAAAAATCAAAAATCCTATTAGCGACGGCCTAGCCCCGTCACAAATGGCAAATAAAAATTTTAAAAAAAGAAATTTTCTAAATCATGTGAACAGCTTATCCAATGAAATCAGAAGCTGACCCATAATACCTGTGTTTGTACGAGCATGAATGATTAACCTCTTTACTTTGCTTTCAGTGTCCAGACCAGCTTACCTTACCCCTTTAGTTGCTTTCTCGATGATTTCAACATTTATATCACTCGAAATTTTATAATATTTACTAATTTACCGTATTTTATAATTTTGAAAAGTTCGTTTGATAGAAGTAATTGTGTTCTATCAAATTAAGATCAATATCATATGTAAAAGGTTTCCATGTAAGTTAACAAAATCGTAGTTAACTTTTTGAGAGGTCTAAAATGATGAAACTGTCATTCGGCATGGAACGGGGAGGTAACATTTAATTAGGTTCTCTGGGGCAATTTATGAAAAATGAACGGGTCAAATAAGTAAAAGACTAACGAAAATTCTTGGTATTCTACCTAAATTTTCCAAACCACACCTACCACGACTTGTGCATGTATGCGAGAAATTATTTTTGCCGATTTTGAGATTTTAATTTGTTAGAATCAACTTTGAGCGTTTATCAAAACTTGTAGATAACAAATTTTTACATTTTACAAATTCTGAAAAGCTAAAAAAAAATGAAATTCTGAAGATCTCAAATCTGAATTTGGGTAGCTTTTAGAGGACTTAGCTTTGACTTCAAATGAAAACAAATGGAAGTTTTGAAGGAGTCGTTATTGACTACGAAGACCAAAAGTTGTCAACACAGGCACGTTTATCAAAAATTCTATTTCCCTTTTTTTCTTTTTTTATTCTCCAAGACTTGGATTTTTAGCTTTATTTTATTTTATTTTATTTTAGTATTTTTAGACATCATTACAAATAAGGATATTAGCCTTAGGACTAAGAAGTTGTTTATTATTTGATTAATAAAAATTTGAGAAGTTATCGTTTGTCCGTAAAGAAAATATCTATAGTTCAAACTTATTTTATGATTGTCCTTATTGCACGTTCTTCTTCTTTAACACGCCTCCCAACATCACTCTCCATGTTTACATTATAGAATTTTACAGAATTGAAAGAGAATCAAGAGTGTTTCATTCAGAAAATCAAGAACTCAAGAACCCTAGAAAATCTATTTTTCTGATTTTCTCTTTACATCACGATGTCCCAAAACAGACTCAATCAGAGGTATATATACCTCATACCATCACTCCCAACTGATTTACAACTCAGAGGAGTCAAGCTCCACTACCTCCACTAACACACTCCAGCTCAGCAAAACTAACCATCCACTAACTAACTAACCTCACGTTTATCCAACTAACACTGTTATAATAACTAAACAAAGATTAAACAGTGATTAATGACTTTTGCTAACAGCCCCTCGCAAACTCATGGGAGTGTCAATGACTATGAGTTTGGTCTTCAAAGTTTGAAATCGATCAACAGAAAGGGCCTTAGTAAAAATATTAGCAGTTTGTGGTTGAGTACCCGCATACTGAACAGAGATCTGCCTGCTAAGAACCTTTTCCCTTATAAAATGATAGTCAACTTCCACGTGCTTAGTCCTTGCATGAAAGATGGGGTTGGAGGCCAAAGCAATTGCTAATTGATTGTCACACCATACAACATGAGGTAAGGTTGGAGAAATACCCAAATCAACAAGTGATTGATGGAACCATGTCACATCTGCTACAGTTTGAGCAAGAGCTCGGTACTCTGCTTCAGTTGAGGAACGTGCAACTGTAGGTTGCTTCTTGGCACTCCATGATATCAGATTAGGTCCCAAATATACACAGAAACCAGTAGTAGATCTTCTATCTGTGTGATCGCCAGCCCAATCTGCATCTATATATGTTGTTAAATGTAAAGGACCAGGAACAAAGTACAAGCCTTGATGTATACTGCCTTTGAGATATACCTAAGGATTCTTTTGACAGCAATGAAATGACTATGCCTGGGATCATGCATGTGTTGGCAAGCAACATTTACAACAAAAACAATTTCTGGTCTGGTCAAAGTAAGATATTGTAAGGAGCCCACAATTTTTCTGTACCAATGAGGATTAGGTATAGGCAAATCTGGAACCACCTGAGCTGGTTTTACAGAAGAAGGAGATAAGCTTGCTTTGCAGTCTTGCATACCAGCTTTGACCAATAAATCTTGAGCATACTTTGTTTGAGATAAAAGTAAGTTCTAGCCATGATGTAGCACCTCAATACCAAGAAAGTAACTGAGTGGTCCCAAGTCTTTCATCACAAATCTTCTACTAAGAATATTGATAAGATCTTGGATATACTCTGTATCATTTCCAGTGATGATTATATCATCAACATAGACAAGAATAAGAGTAAGACCATGTGTACTTCTAGAAATAAAGAGCGAAGAATCTGCTTTGCTAGCATGAAAACCTTGAGTAAGCAGAAAACATGAAAAGGTGGAGAGCCATGCCCTAGGAGCCTATCTAAGACCATACAGTGCTTTATTCAACTTGCAAACATGATTGGGATGCACTGAATCCTTGTATCCAAGTGGTTGTCTCATATAGACTTCTTCTTCTATGAGACCATGTAAGAAGGAATTAGAAACATCTAGTTGCTTTATAGTCCATTGGTTATGAACCGCTAAAGAAAGCACAACCCTTATAGTTGGTTGTTTGATAACTGGACTGAAGTCTCAGAAAAATCGATACCTTCATATTGCTGATTTCCATTGGCTACAAGTCTTGCCTTATACCTTGCTATACTTCCATCGGAATGATGTTTGATCTTGTAGATCCATTGGCATCCAATGACATTGGAATTAGGAAGAGGTGAAACAAGAGTCCAAGTGCCCTGTTTGACCAAGGCTGCAAATTCCTCGGCCATAGCATGCTGCCAAGCAGAATGCTTGACAGCTTCTGAAAAATGAGTAGGCTCCACAGTAGGATCAGTTACAAGGTGGTCATGTGATACAGGTGTGTTTACTGCACTAAAACCATAATAAGTTTATGGTTTGGAAATGCCATTTTTTGACCTTGTCACCATTTGATGAAAAGTTGAAGAGTTAATAGGAGTAGAAGTAGAAGAAAGAGGAGCTGAAGGATCTGAGAAAAGAACACCACTATCAGGAACAGATGAAGATGGAAAAGATGAATTTAGAGTAACATCAGTAGTATGAATGGAGGAATTAGTACTAGTTTGAGCAGAAAGAACAACAGGTGATGGATTAGAATTATGAGTAAGAGATGTAGAGTGTTGAGGTGTAAACTGATGAGGTTCACATATAGTTGAAGCACAATTTGGTGTAGGAATGTCAGAAGAAGCAAGAGGAATGGTAATAGAAATATCACTAAAGTCTGTGAGAGGAACTTGAAATGATGTAGGAAAAGAGAAAGTATTTGTTAGGGAACTCTGTGAGACAAGAGTTGAACATGGGAACTCATATTCAACAAATCTAACATGTCTAGATGTATAAACTTTGGAAGAAACAGGATCAAAACATCTATAACCTTTAGTTGCAGGGCAATGTCCCAGAAAAATGCAATGAATGGATTTAGGAGTTAGTTTGTTGTGTGTATAGGGTTTTAACCAAGGAAAACAGCTGCAACCAAAGGGCTTTAAAGCAGAATAATCAGGTGAAGTTTTAAATAGTAAACAATAAGGAACTTGAAATTTTAAGGCTGAATGAGGCAACCTATTTGCTAAGTACACTGCAGTGGTAAGAGCTTCTAGCCAAAATTTTGTGGGAAGATCAGATTGAAGTAATAAAGCTATAGTAGTTTCAATAAGATGTCTATGTTTCTGTTCAACAACACCATTCTGTTCTGGTGTATGAGGACAGGTTGTCTAATGAATAACCCCATTATTCAAAAAAAGTTTAGAAGGAAATGATTCACAAATTCTCCTCCATTATCACTTTTTACAATTTTGATAGTGGTATGAAATTGAGTAAAGACATAAGCTTTGAATTGAGCTATAGTGTGCTTAACCTCAGATTTGTAATGGAAAGGAAACAACCATGAGTATCGATCTAGTAAAGTCATCAATTACCAACAAGTAATATCTGAAACCTCTATGTGAGGGAATGGGAGTAGGACCCCACACATCCATATGTACAAGTTCAAAAGGAAAAGAAGTTTGGGATTCAGATAAAGGAAATGGTAGCTTATGGCTCTTGGCCATATGACAAGCAACACAATTTACATTTCCAGGTTTGGAAACTGGTAAATGAAATTGGTTTATTAATGACTGAAACAAAGAAATACTTGGATGACCAAGCTTATTATGCCAAAGCATGACAGAATCTGTTGTGCTTACCAAAGCTACAGAAGAGGGGCCAATGGATGAACATTTAAAGGAGTTCAGCAGAGGATAGAGCCCCTTGCTGCATGGTCCCTAGTAGAGAAGCTGATGAGATTCCTTGTCTTGAATGACAAGACCATTGGAATCAAAGATGAGAATACAGTTATATATTATCTTTAGAAAACTCTTGAACAGAAAGAAGATTATGAGTAATTGAAGGAGTATGAAGAATGTGTGACAGTCTAAAATTAGCATTAAGTGTAGTTAACGCACCTGAACCAGAATGAGTAACTGGTAATTAAGTTCCATTGCCCACTTGGACACCTCCAGTCACAGAGGAAAGCTGTGGGTACTCAATATTCTGCAAATAGTTAGTGATGTGTGATGTTGCACCACTATCAAAGTACCATGGGTTTCCTGATGGACCAGCAACTAACAATCCAAGGTCTTGATACCCAAAATACATTTGAGGAACAGCAAAACCAGTAGGCAAGGTTGAAGTTCTTGCAGTATTAGAAGCTGTAGCAGGAAAAACACTTCCAGTATATCAATATGGGCTTGTGCATAGTTAAGAGAGCCATTGAACTGAGCATAAGGAGGAGCAAAGTGGCCAAAAGCTCCTGTGGGAATAGGAAACTGATTTGCTGAGAAAGTAGGTCTGGAAGATTGATATGACCCAAGTAAACCAGGTGTTGACATCCCCTTAGTGTGTAAGACATTAGGAAAGGAAACAGATGGCATGGTATGAAATGAAAGGTTACGCCACTGTGTTTGAGAGTATGTAGGTGAAAAGGATTGGTCAAAAGTATCAAATTGGCCCTGATAATAGCAGTATTGTGTAATATGATTTGTTTTGCCACATATAGCACAAGGATCTCTTGGATATCTGGTACCTCTTCCCCCTCTTCCTCTGTTAAAGGGCCTAGCAGGAGTTGAAAAGAACTGTGGTTGAGCATAGTACTGAGAAATAGAAGGGGAGAACTGTGGTAGGGTAGAGGTAATTTGTGGTAGAGAAGGGAGAATCGGTGGTAGTGAAGGAGGTATTTGTGGTGTGACCGAAGAAATAGGAGTTGAGACAGTAGTTAAGGGAACTGTATTCGAGTTTGAGGATGTTGCAATCAACGCAGAATTAGATTCAATAGGTTCAGAAGTATCCTGAGACATTTGAATGTCCTATCCACTCAACATTGTGACATGTTCATCAAAAGTCAAATCTGTTTGACCACTTGTTCTAATCCCAGCTTTAAAACCATTGAATGCAGGAGGTAAACCATGAAGAGTGTGGAAAACAAGATCATCATCAGATAGAGGATTACCAGCAGCTGCTAACCTCTGAGCATATGTCTTTACTGTATCAATATATGACTATTGTGGAGGTCTTTGTTAGACTACAGAGTTTACTTCTCAACTCATGTATGTGTTTTCATGACAAAGAATTGTAACAAGTGTTCAATGAATGCCAAACTTCATAACTATGATGAAATCCTAACCCATAGGGTAAGGTGGTTTGGGATAATGATGCAGTTAAACACGCCAATAGCTGAGAATCTATAAGCTTCCAGAGGGCGAAATCAGAGTTGATTACCATTTCTCCAGCAGAATTTCTGATTTGTGATGAAGGACATGGCACAGATCCATCAACGTAGCCAAGGAATCCATTCGCATTGAGGACATTTTCAACTTGCGTCTTCCAAAGAAAAAAATTTGCGCCATCAAGCTTGATGTTTACCAACGAGTGAAAATTGGAGACCAAGAATGCTAGAGACGGTGGAATTGTAACAGTAGAAGTCGAAGAAGTCGCCATTGTCACGAAGCAGGAGGATTTCAAGAACAAAGAATCAAAATCAAAGAGATTTGAGATGAGAAAAGTGCGACTTTCGTCTTGTAGGCTCTGATACCATATAGAATTTTACAGAATTAAAAGAGAATCAAGAGTGTCTCATTCAGAAAAACAAGAACTCAAGAACTCTAGAAAATCTATTTTTCTGATTTTCTCTTTACATCACGATGTCCCAAAACAGACTCAATCAGAGGTATATATACCTCATACCATCACTTCTAACTGATTTACAACTCAGAGGAGTCAAGCTCGACTACCTCCACTAACACACTCCAGCTCAGCAAAACTAACCATCCACTAACTAACTAACCTCACGTTTAACCAACTAACACTGTTATATTAACTAAACAAAGATTAAACAGTGATTAATGACTTTTGCTAACATACATTGCTTAACCCCACAGCTAATTTGTAGAATACACTGCTTTTAAAGGCTAAAACGGAACTTTTGTTCACGCTGGTAGAAGAGTTTATCCACTAAGGTTATTCTAGTCTCTCCATTCCATGTCGGGGAATTCAGATATTAAGGGCCAAAGATTGACCCGACACTTGACAAACCAACCGCTATGATCCCTTTTCAGCTCAAGGATTCTGAATCCGCCAGGGCACCACGAACGAGACAAAATAAGAATCAAACCACCACCACATCCTCCGAAATACATAATATTGCCTTTAGGAATATCTGCCCGAGCCTTTATAACTCCTGCCTGGTGGTTGAAACACAATTGCGAGTAGAAGAATATCTGCACAAGTAGTTGGGAGAGGAAACGCTGAAGTCAAGAGGAGTGGAGCCATATGATCTCCATCCATCTTTCTCGGCCCACGAAATTATGAACAATTCTAAATCTGTTTAAATGAGTAATAGACTCCTCTAAAGAATTGAATAGACATCGATATTGAGAAAAATTTATTCACAGAGCTCAGTGAAAAAGTTTTTACAAAGGTGAATCGCGCGCATCGTTTCGGCTTTGGATGGTCCGGGGAAAATGTACAGGATCCAAGTCCGTTTATTGGGCTTAAGGCTCGATTTTTGTTTTGTTTGATTTATCATACTGCAATGAAGGAAGACTTTAATAACAGAAATGGCATCAACCACCTCTGTGATTAACTTGCCATATGAATGTTTATTAGTGACGGCTGAATCCGTAAGAATTACAATGCCAAACTCACATAGCATCTCCATTCCCCCTTGCTAGCAGCTGTTGGGATCATCTCATGTAGCCGACCCCAATGGCGTGGAGGCCATCAGAACTAAGGTTTCCTACGCGAGGGGGAATGGGCTTCTAGGTGACAAAGTATGGCAAGTCTCCAATGATGAAAATTGGGTGCTTTCTAAGGCATGTAAAACTTTAAAGCAACATCACGTAGCCGATCCCAATTGATTGGGGCTTATTCTCTTTAATTTTCATATTCTTTAAAGATGCACAATCTACCGTGACAAAGAAATGAATTTTGTTCATAATTTGGAATTGCGTTGAATTGACAAAGTATTGAGTAACTTCTTATTCATAACTTCACACCCAGAGATGATGTGAGGTGGGAAATTTACGGAATTTCAGATGAATGAAATCGGGGCTACCAGAAGGTCTCCCGAGGCAATTGTGCATGTCCCAAGTTCGTTATATCTGGACGTACCACAATCAATAGACGTATTGATGTGTGGATTTCGTAACTCCCGTAACCCCTTACCATGATGGCCATTCAATCTTGTAACATCTGATTCAAATGGCATAATTCATTCTCCTATTAATGGCAGCATTACATCTCATGGAGTTTTTCTTGTGACCATCACTCTATATAAAGGAGGCTCACATTTTGGAGAATGCATCAGAAATTCAAATGTGCTATTATACCTTCCAGCATATTGTTCTTTGAGAGAGAGAGAGAGAGACAGACGGTAGTCAGTTCCCCAAGGTGGTTAACGGTGGTGTTCCAACAGCTTGTGGTTTAGTTGAGCCAACCCTGAGAGGAAATCGCCGACGCAACCTACAACACCCACGGTAGGTGGTAAATCTTTCTTAAAGAGACTGTGGTATCACACAGGACTCGGTTCTTGATTCCGAAATCTGTTTGTATCTCGTTTTTATACTTTATCTACTGTTTTTGTATTCTGTAATTTGATTCAATCTTATAATTGTATCGTTGTTAATAAAATTGTTCTCTAGAATATTATGTGATTGCCGAATTTTTTCCAACATCGGTCACTGCCAAACACCCTGATTTATCATAAAAAAACTAAAAGAACTGGGGAACACAATTGTCGTCAAGAGGATTATCCCTAAAAGCCTCTAAGTTTTGTTGAAACTAATTTGGGCAATATATGATCATTGTGTTTTAGCATTGGAATGGATAAGAGTGTTCTATTTCTCTTGTCCACTGCTAGATTTTCTTCTCACATTTCTCTCTAATGTACAATTTCTTAGCACAAGAAGAAGAGAAAGATCCCAGGAACAAGAGACACTTCTTGTTACTAGTAATCTTGCTTCCAACTGCAACCACAGTTACCCTCGTACTAGTTTCTGCGACGTTGTATCTGCGTAAAAGAGCATACAAAAACAAAGGTAAGTTCTTCCAGTCATGAAAACTGCGTGCCTAAATAATTTCCCTTCACTCTTTTAATGTCTTTCTACTACCTTCTACATGTTTTTTTCCTTGGTTACAGGATGGATGGGCAAAGGAAAAGAATTGCAATCTTTATTGGCATCTGCTGGAAATGCAAATTATCCTAATTTGCTAGTTTTTAGTCTCACTGACCTTGTAGAAGCTACCAATAATTTTTCATTCGAAAATAAGCTTGGAGAGGGTGGATATGGACCTGTTTACAAGGTAATATTATTTGGCTTTGCATATATGAGAAAAAACAAAACTAAGCACATAATCTGGTGAAATAACCGGTTAGCGGTGCCTGCTTTGCCTGCAAGGTATATTACATTATGGACAAGAAATAGCAGTAAAGAGACTTTCAAGAACTTCTACACAAGGATTTAAAGAGTTCAAGAATGAGATCATGCTTACTGCTAAACTGCAGCATGTAAATCTTATAAGAGTTCTGGGTTTTTGCACCAAAAAAGAAGAATAAATGTTGATCTACGAATACGTGCCAAACAAAGGCCTGGATCATTATGCCTATGGTTAGCCATCTATAATGCTTCTAATATCCTCATGAACCATATATAATTGAGTGTGGTTTTAACATGAGGTGTCACATAACACTACTACAAAAATAGATAAAGACCTCGGTTATTTAGTGTAATCTTTCACTTTTAATCTCCCATTCAAAACCGTAGTCTATCAAGGTGTAACTAAAAGTCTCTATCTTTTAACCACAGGATAAAAACCGTGATTAAAACTCATTAATAACGTGACTAAAAACATAAAAACTGTGATTAAAAAAGACAAAACCGTGACCTTTAATAGCTTAACATCTCAGTTTCATTATAAAACCGTGGTTGTTTAGAGAGTAATAATCTCAGTTTTTGAAAAAACAGAGATTGAAAGTGGCGTTTTCCTAAAGGAAAAAATTCCCCTTTATTTATCCTGTTGGGTTTTGAACCTAAGTCTCTTGAATTTTGCATAGAAGCTTCAACCAACTGCACCACACATACTTTTCAATATATAATTGAAATATTTAATATATAACATATGCGTTTAACATTAAAATATATTTCGAACATCATTTTGAACCTTCAAATATTAAAATTAGAAATTTTGATAAATATGAAAGTTGTAACCCTTTGTGTTATTGTTCAAACCCAATTTGAATTATCTCAATTAATGGAGTTTTGAGCATAGAGTTGTACTCGAAATACATTTGGCGACGAAACGCAACCTTCATAAATTTCATCACCAAAGGTATCCATTTGGTGACGAAATATATTTTCATCGCCGAAAGTACCCCATTTTTTGACGAAATATTTTTTTGTAGAATGGCTGAGAGTGACATTTATTTAGGAGTATTGCGCGCGTAGTCGATTAAGGGGTAAGCGACTTTCAACTTTTCCTATATAAGAGTTTTCATCTCAAGTCTAAAAAAAAATGTTATGTATTCTCTAACTTACAATCTCAATTTCTAGATAATTGAGATTAAAGGTTCTTTTTATCTCAATTTTTAAAAAACGAGATCTATTCTTTAAGTTACAATCTCACTTTTAGATTATTGAGATTAAAAAATCTTTTCATCTCAGTTTTTTTCGAAACGAGATATATTCTTTCATATAGAATCTTAGTTTTTTGAGAATGAGATCTATTCTTAAAGTTACAATCTCACTTTTTAGATTACTGAGATTAAAAAATCTTTCCATCTCAGTTTTTTCGTATAACTGAGATTAAAACTATAGTCTATAACATTTTATTACGCTTTTACAAAAAGCGAGATCTTTTTAGTTTTTAGACCGTGATCTTTATACCATTTTGTCGTAGTGTAAGTTTTAACCATCCAAATCTCGTTCGCGTAGATCCAATGAGGGGATCACTTTTAGATTGGGAAAAACGAGTTCAAATCATTGAAGTGATTACTTAGGGGCTCTTGTACCTCAAAGAGTACTCAAGATTTACAATAATTCATAGGAATTTGAAAGCGAGCAACATTTTATTAGACAACGAGATGAAGCCCAAGATCGCAGATTTTGGCTTGGCTAGAATTTTCTAGAAAAATGAATTTGAAGGTAACACTGATTGGGTTGCTGGAACATTGTAAGTGACATATTTGTTACAATACACACTACCTAATGTGTTCTTGTCTCAAATATATAGTACTCATCTAGTTATCTCTTTTTGTTCACTTATGCAATATTACAGTGGTTATGTACCTCCCGAATATGTAAAATGTGGCATATACTCCACCAAATCAGATGTTTATAACTTCGGAGTTCTTCTTTTACAAAACATTATTGGAAAGCGGAGTAATTGTCTGCATGGCCTTCTTAAAAACTTAAATCTCCTAGAATATGTAAGTAATTCTGAAAATTAATTGTCTACATGGCCTTCTTGAAAACTTAAATCTCCTAGAATATGAAAGTAATTCTGAAAATTGTGTCAAATCTCCTAGAATATGTAAGTAATTCTGAAAATTGTGTCATGGATACTGCAAATTGATTTGCATTCCTTTGAACTCTAAAGATTGACTACCTTCAAATACTTCAGGAATATGATTTGTGGAAGTGTGGGAAAGGCATGGAGTTCATGAATCCATCGCTCGACGATAGAAATTCATCCTGTAAATGCTTGACGGATTCCTAATCCTAAATTAATGGGTTGCCCCAAGCGTAGGGCTGAAATCGACGTAGCACAATATCCGGTAAGTCCGGAGTCGAATCCACAGAGACGGTGATGTGTGCTGACTAAAAATTCGGATTGTTACTATTAAAAACGGGCTCTTAGGTAGCCACCCCTTGTCGATTGTTTGAGATTAACTAAAACCTAGAAAATTGAATGTGTTTTTTAGAAAATTAAAAGGAGGTAAAATCGTAGGGTTCATAGCACTTGTAACTAATCCGGATTAACCTGCTCTATTTGGAGTTCTTCAAAATGTTTAATTTTAGATTGAAAAAGATACCCTGCAAGATGCGAGACCCTATGGTCGCCGTATACTCATGTGCAGCGAAGAATGAGTTTTGGATCCCTATTCTCCCGTTCATATGGGCTCCGACGATGCCTGGGTTCGTCCGCGGAAAGTATTTTCCAATCGAAAATCATTTAATTTAATAGTTTGATAAGAGCAGTGCCCAATTAGCGACGGTGTGCTAATTATCCCACAACCCTACCTAAACGACTACTCACTAATCATTATGCAAGAAATAGAAGAAACCCTAATTTGAAACATGTTTCCGAATACGAAATAAGCAATAGAAATAAATTAATAAATAAGTATCAACGAACAACTTAAATAAAGAACAGAAATCAATACGAATTACCGAAGTACGAATATGTGAACAAAACTTTAGAAACTTGAAGGGAAAAGAAAATCTGAAACAAAACAACAGAAGAGAAAGCTGTAAAAAAAAAAAATGTTCGAACCCAAAAGACGGCAGTCCCGTTCTTTCGTTCTTCTTCCTGTTCTTTCTTTTCCACAAGCTGCCCCGTGTGCGCAGCTTTTTCTCTTTTTTCCCTAGGGCTCCCGAACTCCAGTAGGTTAATTGTTTGTATAGGGATTCAGAAATTAAATCACACAAAGGCCCTTTGGGCTTTATGAAATAACATGTGAACTATTCAATTTTGAATTATTTTGCATTGAATCCCAAACTTTCTTTTATTGCTATTTTAATTTTGTCCAAATTTCTTGAAAACAAGCTTGAGCAACCTCCGCTTTGACACCCTGGCAACGTACGAACCGGCCTCGAGGCCACTCATTCCAACCTTGGTGCTAAATCCACCTTATTACCTGTGAAAATAATAAAAACACAAAACAAAGACAAAACACAGCATCAAATGGAAAATGAAATAAAACGCGCCTCTAATGCGCTAATTTGCCCTACTTAGGCGCTCATACCTACAATATTGTGCGCCTATCAGTAAAATAGTGAGACACATGCAAATAGCTTTGCTATGTGTCCAAGAAAACCCAGCTGATAGACCCTCCATGTTGGAACTCTCGTCGATGCTAAAAAATGAAGCTGCTGCCATTAACATTCCCAAAAGACCTGTTTTTTCTACAAGAAGAGATGAAGATGAAGTTCAAGAGTCTACATCTCAACCAGAAATTTGGTCAGTTGGTGATGTATCCCTTACCCAAAAACGGTAGCCCGATGAAGGTTGATTCTCCGTTTTTTCATGACTAGAGCCCCGCAACAGTTCATTTTTTCGTTAGGATTTTGTTTTTGCTGTCATATCTTTCTACAACTTGTCTTGTTTGAATGCATTATACAACCATTGTGCATGAGACAAGCTCTTTTACAATATCTTAAGACAATTTCATCCACTCCACTAACTTGGCTGACGTGGAGGAGTTTGAACAGGCCAAATTCTTTGAACAGATACTATGATATATGAATATGTGTGTGTATACAAATATATGGATAACCGGATGTTTGGGACAGTTTGCGCGCATCTCGATTAATTTCGGAGCTCAAGCAAACCTCTAATAACCCCAAAATTTGGAATATGTGGTCTTAGTGGATGTTGATCTTGTGAAATCTTGAAAGCAAGCCCCTTTAGTTTTTTGATAAGTCCACAAAATTTTAATTTATTAGGCTCAAATCAAGAAACAAAGTACAAGGGATAGAATCTCCTGACAAGAAACAACAATACCGGCAGTCATACTTAACAGCTCTAAACAAGAAAACAAAATCAAAGAACACACTGTAAAAAACTATACAGATTGCATGATCCTATGAGGCAGGTCCCTTTAGTTGTTTTCTCAAACCTACTTACACCTTGGGGTTCATGAAAAATATTGTATTCCATCAACATTTTAAGAGTCAATTTGTCCTTTTCCTTTTTTATTGGCCAGTTGGAAATAAAAAAATATAGTAGACGGGCAATTTTGTTTCAAAAGAAAAAGCAAAGATAATATTGTATAACATGCTTTTTTGACCTTATGGCTAGCTTCTCTTTTTTTTTTTTTTAATAGGCAACAAGATTTTATTGAAACTCGACAAAAGATACATCAATGGAAAGATAAAATACCAGCCACAGAGAAAGAGGCAAAGTATGTGGCCAAACGAGAAACCAAAAAAAAAAGTGATACATCCAATAAGAAATTGAATTGGTTCAGATTTGGAAAGTAAGCCCCAAATAGGTCCAATTAGTAACAGAATTCGGATCTGGGGGACCTGCGGTGACCCAAGTCACCACAGGGGTGTAGTCACCCAAAAAGACGCCATTTTGGGGTTGCAAAGGGTTTTTAAAAAAAGGGCCGAAAGACCCTCTTTGGAGTTTGGAGGAAAGCTAAGCAAAAAATTAAGTGCTCCAACTTTCAATCCGTTTTAACCAGTGCGAAGATCTTATTTCTTTGATCATTTTATCCTAAAGGGTCATAATTAATTTTTGGCTCTAGGGCTCTCGTTGGTTAGCCCTAAGAGATATTTAGTTCTACTACTTTCTGAGGACTATTTAACGAGAGCTCTAGAGTCAAAAATTAATTATGACCATTTATGATAAAATGATCATAGAAATAAGATATTCGCACCGGTTTAAACGAATTGAAAATTGGAGTACTTAATTTTTCAACCATATTTTGTAGTAATATATAAACTGCCTAAAGATGGTTTAAAAATTAAGTGCTCCAATTTTTATCCGTTTGAACCGGTGCAAATATCTTATTTCTATAATCATTTTATCCTAAAGGGCCATAATTAATTTTTTGACTCTAAAGCTCTCGTTAATTAGTTCTAAGAAAGTAATAGAACTAAATATCTTTTGGGACTAATCAACGAGAGCTATAGAGCCAAAAATTAATTATGACCCTTTAGGATAAAATGATCAGAAAAATAAAACTTTCGCACCAGTTCAAACGGATTGAAAATTGGAGCACTTAATTTTTAAACCATCTTTAGGCAGTTTATATATATGGTTTAAAAATTAAGTGCTCCAATTTTCAATCCGTTTGAACCAGTGCAAAAATCTTATTTCTATGATCATTTTATGCTAAAGGATTATAATTAATTTTTGACTCTAGAGCTCTCGTTAATTAGTTCTAAGAAAATAGTAGAACTAAATATCTCTTGGGGCTAACCAATGAGAGCGTTAGAGCCAAAAATTAATTGTGACCCTTTAGAATAAATTATCAGAAAAATAAAATTTTCTCACCAATTCAAACGGATTAAAAATTGGAGTACTTAATTTTTTTGCTTGGCTTTCCACCAAAAAATGTCTTTCGGCCCCTTTTTTAAACCATTTGCAACCCTAAAACTACGCCGTTTTGGGTCACTACACTCCCGTGGTGACCCCAAGTCACCACAGGCCCCCCGGATACCAGAATTTCAGCCGCAGCATCAAGAACCCAGAAACCTTAAATTCCAGGCAGAATTGAGGCCCAGAAGGTTGAAAGGTTTCTCAATTCAACTCCTCACCCAGCAGCAAACTTACAGCCTTTGGATCGAGCTAGCTGGTTGATTTTTTTTTTTTTTTGTAAACGGATTGAATAAATTAAAACCTAGATAGTGGAGTTTGGTTAGGGAAAACTATAAAGAAAAAAAATGGCGATCTTCTCCTAGAAACATTCTTGTGGGGTCTACTATTCAATATGAATTCTACAAAAATGTGTGGTTATAAAGTGATCCGCAATATCACGTGACGGTACTCCAGGACTATTATATTTTTGCAGTTACGGTAAACATGTTTATCTGATTCTACCAAGATCTAAAATTTAGACTCTATAGCAGAATCTAAAGCTAGAATGCGAAATCTGTATCTATAGCTATAGTAAACATGCCCTAATGCAATGCATGAAATCTCCCAAATGCGTGACTGCAAATGGAAGTTTGGAACGAGCCGCGTTATTTATTGTCGCCACCGAATTGGTTATACATCAAAAACCTTGCCTGCCAAGTTGTGACTTATGAGAGAGAGAGAGAGAGTCAATCTTTTGAAATTTTCTTGGGTATGCTTTTTCGCTTCCCTCTTTAATATCATCACAATTAATAGTGTCAATTTGAATCCTCATTTTCACAAATTTCAATATTTTTCGGTAGTGAAAATTTTGTAAATTTTTATTTGTGGTTAAAAAGTTGTTAGGTGTTTTCGGTAGTAAATAAGTTATTGAGAAATGTCAAGTTATTTCTGGTAGTGAAAAAGTTTTTGATGATTATGTGAATGAAAAAACTATTGAGTTGGTAAAAAAAAATTGTTAGTGGACACCAGTTAGTAAAATATGTTAAGTTTTTAGTGTTTTTTGATAGTGAAAATCAGTTAGTAAAATGTGTTAGGTTTTTTTGTGGTTTTTGTTAGTGGAAACGAGATAATAAAATGCATTAAGTTTTTTTGTGATTTATTTCTAAAGTCACTTTCAGGTTTGTGCTTAAACTCGCACCCCTGCCTCGTTGTTGTGTCCCAAGGATCAAAACCATACACACACAAACAACGAGTTTTACGTAGTTCTCCAAGATTGTACATCCACAAAGGAATTGGAGCAATCTCACTAGAAACAGACTTTAAAGCTTTACGAGTGGAGTTCTCTCCCGACGCACCACCCACCGTTCTCTCCCGACTCACCACCACACACACCCACCCCTCCCCCCCCCCCCACCCCCCACCCCCCGCTCTCTCTTTACATTGCTTAACCCTACAGAATACACCGCCAGAGGTTTGCGCTTATGGGCTAAAATGGAACTTTTATTCATCCTCCATGCCAGACCCTTTACTCCTGGTGGTTGAAACTAGGGCCGTAAACGAGCTGAATCGGGTTGAACCCTGTTAAGTTCAGCTCGGGTTTGTTAAGGTACTAGTCTGGCTCAAGTTTGCCTCGGATTCGATTCGAACCTGAACAACTTGGCCAAAGTTTGACTCGTTAAAATTTTTCAAACCTCGGGTTCAGCTCGTTAAGCTCAAACGAACCAAGCCAAGCCAAATCTAGGCTCGAATTGAGTTTGTCAAGGCTTGGATTTGGCTCGGCTCGGCTCATTAAACTCAACCACATCCAAACTCTCTCATTGGTCATATAGAATTTAGGAGAAAAATAAATACTAAAATATATATAACCTTGAAATTTTTTATATTTGCATATAGACTCCTATAGAATTATTAATTATAGTTTAACTACAGGTTCGCGAGACTAACCGAACAGAATACTGTAAGTTCAAACTCGGCTTATATATCAAACGAGCCTAACATTGAGGTTTAGGTTTGGTTTATTTAATAGGCAAATCAAACTCGAACAAATGCTTATTGAGCCGAGCCTCGAATAGTTCTTGAATGGCCCAATTAATTTACAGTTTTAGTTGAAATACAATGGTAGTAGATAAATGTCTACACAAGTGGGTGGGAGGGGAAATGCTGAAGTAAATAGGAGTGGAGCCATATCTCCATCCATCAGTCAACACTCGCTCCATCGCCATCGTGCATGTTCTGTAATGGTCCATTTGATTATAAAGAAATTTGTACTGAAAATAGAAAATGAGACAAAGTAAAGTAAAAGAAAAGAAAGTGAAAAGAAAATTCATTTTCTCACATGTCTACGTGTTTGGTTAAAATAAATAGTTTTTGCTTGACGATTTTCTAATCCTAAATTAATAGGTTGTCTCAAGCGTAGGGCGGAGACCGATTTAGCACAATATCCAGTAAGATTAGAGTCGAATCCACAGAGACGGTAATATGTGCTGACTCAAAAACTCGGGTTAATACTATTTAAACTGGCTCTTAGTTAGCCACCCTTTGTCGATTAATTGAGATTAACTAAAACCTATAAATTGATTGTACTTTTCAGATAATTAAAAAGAGGTACAATCGTAGGGTTCATAGCACTCACAACTAGTTTCGGACTTATCTGCTCTGCTCGGTGTTCTTAAAAATATTTTATTTTAGAGAGAGAAAAAGCTACCCCAAAAGATGCAAACTTTTGTGGTCGTCGTTTACCCATGCACAGTGAAAAATGAGTTTTGAACCCCCATTCTCCCGTTCACATGGGCTCCGACAATGCTTGGATTCGTCTAACGAATGTTCTTTGTTAACCTAAAATTGCCTTTTTTTTAGTGTTTTAAAAACTGGAACAAAACATGTCTGATCTGACCATGGTGTGCTAATCACCTCGCGATCCTACCTATACAACTACTCACTCATTATCAAGCAAAAATTGAAAGAAACCCTAATTTAAAACATACTTCTATTACTTGGGTTAGAAAATAAGCAAAAGATCTAAGTTAAATAAGATGCAACGAACAACTTTGATAAAGAACGAAAATCAATGTGAATTATTGGAATGCGAGTAATTAAACAAAACTTCAAATAACTGGAAGGAAAAAAAAACTCGGAAGAAAACTAACAATATTTTCAAAACAAAAGAATCGTCCTGATCATAACAGCCCCGTTCTTCGTCTTCTGCGTCGAACAGTGATCGGTTGTCCAGTTCTTTGTGTATGGCCGCAGCCCCTTTTATTTCAACCGTTCTTTCGTCAGAATATTCTAACGAGCAGCACTACGGCCACCGCATGTATTTCGCGGTGATCGTTCATCGCATGTCTATTGGGGTCCACTCCAGGCCTCAAAAAAATACAGAAAAATATTTATATATTTTAAAATAATATTTCATGGGACTCTGTAAAAAATCAGCTCCAATGAATATCGGTAAATATGTTTTTTGAATTTGTAGCAGTTTCGTCCCTACGAATTTCGAAAAACATACCTACCGATATCTATTGGAACTGATTTTTTACACATCCCACGAAATATTATTTTAAAATTTATAAATATTTTTCTGTATTTTCTTAGAGCTCACAATAGGCGCACGGTGGACCGCCAACGTATTTTCATGCGGTGTATCTAGACTTTCTGTATTCTAATCCCCCGAAACCCTTTTTCCTCCTTCTATAATAGTGTCTGTACCTCATGGGCCCACCAAGTAAAGAAACTGCCAATTCAATATCTTCTTTCAGCGTTTTAGTCCAAGCCCAGTTAAGTCATAACCCAATTAGTTGCAAATCAATCACTGAAGTCATATGTTGGCAACATGTGCTTGTGCCATTTAACTTGTCTTTGCTTATCACCTCATTAAATCTCGTATTCTTTAATTCCAAACTAGCTTTGCACCAATTAAATTTCAGCGGCGGAAGTATCAAATACCGTTTAATATTTCTATTTTGCATATTCTTTTATCAAATCCTCCAAATACCTACAACACAAAAATTAAGTATTAAACTCCGATAAACAATATAAATAGACTTAACAGAGATAAATTAGGTGGCGGTAATGTGAATATTTACATGCGCCCCCCTTCCCCCCAACTTATACTTTGTTAGTCCCGAGCAAAGAAAACAAAATGCAACTAAGGAAAACTAATTAAAATGGATAAATCTCTTAAACCTCCAAGCAGCCCCAATAGGACGAGTAAAGTCTTGCAAAAGTTTTCAGCAGTGATCACTTACAAAACACTATGAATTCTTCGCACATGAAACTCGAAAACCTATAAGATAGCTCAATGATATCTCAAGTAAAGAATATGAAGTCATCACAATGAGATAACGGGTATAATCAGTTCTAGATACTCTCAAGTCATAAAAATGAGTCACAGCACCTATACTCAGCTTGTGTGAACATGAGCTCCGGTCACAAGTGTAAAATAACTAAACGTTCTCTCTGGACCGAGTCTTGACTTACAAATCTCACTGTGTCATGCACTCAACAAATGAAATCACTTGAAACAAGGTGCATATTACTCTCAATATGTACGGGGGGAAATTATGTAAATGAAATTAAAGAATCCTACACAAGTTGACACTAAAAGAAAGTTTTATATAATGGACACACGATCTCATGAACAGAATGTCAAGTATTGAAAACTCTCTTCATCCACCAATTTACAGCCCACTGCCCTTAGGATCAAATAGGACTTCAATTCCAGTTATCACGTCAGGTAAGGGAAAATATTTAAAGACTAGGTAAAATATTTAAGTGTCCGAGAATGATTCACAACAATTCACATAGGGTAGATATAATAATGCGTGCCCTTTTTTTTCTTTTTTTCTTTTCAACTTCGCCACATCTCTCTTTCCAATCTTTTTTCCCCATATTTAGAATAAGTATTTCTCCTTTCCATAATAATTTGGTATCTTCTCTTTTTGCTTTTTTTTTTCCTCTTCGTTTTTCTTTTTTTGTTTTTGAATTTTTTTTCCTTTAATAGAAAAGATCACCCACCAATCAAGCATAATTATCCACTCCATTCATCCCCCTTTTTTTTCCTCAAAAATTCACATTCAAATCATTACCTAACCCTTCTCAAGACGCAATATAGATGGTGAAACTCAGCAAGAGAATGGTTATTATGTAAGAGGCTCAAATAGGCTCACAATGGATAAATGTATGAAAGGAAGAAACGAACCCGCTTAAAATAGCAAAGATGGCCTATAATCCTTTCCAAGGGGCAATATAACCATACACTTTCCAAACCCGAGAGATAAGTAGACAATTTAAAACATTCTCAATATGCACTTGACAAAAAATAATAATAAGATCAGCAACAAATTTGCTCTTTCGTGACAAACAAGAATTCATTTGACACCACTCCAAGAAAAGATAGGCTCTAAACTCACATGGATATAAGTCTCCACTAATCAAGCAATTGAAAACGTTCAAGTCATAACTCACAAGCAACCAAAGCCTAATTAAGTGTGAAGTGCAAAGGTATTAGAAATAAATTTCATGACCAATTCTTCGCGACAAACTTGCAAAAAATACTATGCCACCACAATATCAAAACAATGACTATCACATCTCAAACTCAATCAACCCAGAGCCAATCTCAATAGCCTTGAAGTCTCATACAATAAAAAAAGAAGTATTCCACCATTTTTTTTTTCCAAAATTTTTTCCTCTTTGTTTTTTTGAATCTAACAAAATAAGGAATAAAGTGATCCCTCCCCCCAACTTAAACTATTCAACGTCCGTATTGAAAGCATGAAAAATAAATATAAGACAAAAACGTAAAAGAGATGAGAGATATCACCTCGAAAAGAAGGGGCTAAGCAGAGTAAACTATAGAGAGAGGGAGACCCCCCAACTTGGATCGAACGATTTGCAAAATATTAGCCTCCAAGACAGCAAGAAAAAAAAAATAAAAGAAATAAATAAGGTAAGAAATAAAATGAAAGACAAAAAACCATTCGCTTTCTACATGCAAAAGATATGGGTACTATTTTTCTCCCCATTTTGCAAGCAAGAAACGGGTGGCTATACCAGACCATCAAAAAAAAGTTTATGTACAAGCAGCCAAACACGGGTACCGAACATTTATCATGCCAATAAGAGCTAAGACAATGAACATAGCACTCTATTTTACACCTTTTATCAAGAATTGAACTTGGCCATACCACAAATTAAGATACTTCGAGTAGCACATTTGTCGAATTCGTTTTAGACATTTAAGTTCTAGCAAGTGTACGGCCCAAACTACATCAATTTTCAAATTGTTGACAAAATTCACAAGATAGGAATGATAAACTAAATTAAATTTATCAACACCAAGAAAATCAATCAGTTTCACATTTAAAACTCTTGTGAAAGTGGAGACTCAGTAGGAGGAGTGACACCAACTAGAGCCGAAAGTATTTGATTACTCAGTGTAACTTTGGGCAATGACTCCTCAAAAGGCATATAGCCTTCACTAATGACATGTGGTTCTATTTCCTCTTTTTCCCTCGAATCAGAATTGATATCCTCAGAACTTTCAGTCAACTCACAAAATTAGATCTTTTGGGCTAATTCATCTAGGTAATTCCAAGCCTCTTCAACATTTTTATTCAGGAATTCATCAATGGACCTAAAATCCACCTAGCATGTCTTAGGATTTAAACTATGGCAAAAGGTAGCCAGAAGACAAGTTCACAATTAAAACTGACTAAGAGAATACAGAATTTTTAAATTGCTCCTAACACTGCAAAAAAGACTCATCATCTTGTTGATAGAAATGTGATAGTTCTTGTAAAAGCATATGAGTCTCATATGAGTGCATGAAAGTTTTTAAAAAATTGTATTACAATCTCACTTCATGTCGATCTTGGACTCAAAAAATTAAACCAATCTTGAGCACTACCATGCAAAGATGCTGGGAATACACGTAAAAAAGCCACTTCATCGCTAGCATTAGCAAAAGCTTTATCAAGGTTAGCAATATGTGAAAAAGGATTTTCTGAGGTCAAACAATAAAATATAGGAAGTGACACTGAACAATTAAATTGTTTTGCATAACTTTCATAACACCTCGCAAAATGGGCCAATTTTTTTTTTCAACAATAAAAAAAAAACAAGCTAGAAGTAATTGTTTTCCTACGATAGAGGATTGCCTACCTCTACTAATGATGACTCAAAAAAAAAACTAAAAAGAAAATAAATAAAAATAACTATCCGAATTCTTAACACACGTTACCGTCCCCGGTAACGGCGCCAAAAATTCTTGACAATTTTTTAGTCCTAAATTAATGGGTTGCCCCAATCGTAAGGCGGAGACCGACGTAGCACAATATCCGGTAAGACTGGAGTCGAATCCACAGAGACGGTGATGCTTGCTGACTCAAAAACTCGGGTTAATACTATTTAAACTGGCTCTTAGGTAGTCACCATTTCTCGATTGATTGAGATTAACTAAAACCTATAAGTTGATTGTACTTTTTAGATAATTAATAGGAGGTACAGTCATAGGGTTCATAGAACTCACAACTAATTCTGGACTTATCTGCTTTGTTCGGTGTTCTTAAAAACATTTGATTTTAGAGAGAAAAATCTACCCCGAAAGATGCAAACATTTGTGGTCGCCATTTACCCATACACAGTTGAAAATGAGTTTTGGACCCCCGTTCACATGGCTCCGACAATACCCAGGTTCGTCTAACGAATGTTGTTTGTTAACCTTAAATTGTCTTTTCTTTATTGTTTGAAAAATAGGACGAGAACGTGTCCGACCTGGCCACGGTGTGCTAATCACCTCTTGACCCTACCTATACAACTACTCACTCATTATCAAGCAAAAATTGAAAGAAACCCTAATTGGCAACATCTTCTATTACTCGGTATAAAAAATACTTCACAAAAGATCTAAGTTAAACAAGAACCAACGAACAACTTTGATAGAGAACAAAAATCAATACGAATTACTAGAGTGCGAGCAATTGAACAAAATTCCATATAACTGGAAGGGAAAAAAAAAACTCGAAAGAAGACTAACAATATTCAAAACAAAAGAATCGTCCTGATCACGACAGCCCCGTTCTTCATCTTCTGCGTTGAACAGTGATCAGCTGTCCACTTCTTCGTGTTTGGCGGCAGTCCCTTTTAGTGCCCATACCTCATGGGGCCACCTAGTAAAGAAACTGCCAATTCAATTTCTTCTTTCGGTCCAAGCCCAATTAAGTCATAACCCAATTAAATTAGTTGCAAATCCATCACTGAAGTCATATGTTGGCAACATGTGCTTGTGCTTGTGCCCCTTTGACTTGTCTTTGCTTATTGCCTTATCAAATCCCGTACTCTTCAATTCCGGGCTAGCTTTGCACCAATTAAATTTCAGTGGCCGAAGTATCAAACACCATTTAATATTTCCATTTTGTATATTCTTTTATCAAATCCTCCAAATATCTACAACACAAAAATTAAGCATTAAACTCCGATTATCAATATAAATAGACTTAACAAATATAAATTAGGAGGCGTTAATGTGAACATTTACACCCCTATCAGTTTTGTAAGAAAATTGCAAGAAAAAGATATATTTACTAGCTTACCCTTATACATATATTATAGACACTATAGAAAAGAAAACTAGTTATGAACATAATGGAAACTGTCAAAATGTGACAACTTTCACAAGAAAATAATTTTTTTTTGTTTTTTTAGTAAGAAAGTGGAAGCTATGTAATAATGCTTTAACGTGTTGTACAAGAAAATTCACTTTTTATACTTTTTTTTTTGTATATTTATGCTAATCAAACACTAAAAAAATGTCATTATTTTCTCTTTCCCGCATTTTGTTTCACTTTCACACTATTCAATGGACTCTAAAACTTCTTAAAAAATAAGTGCTCCTACTTATTTGTAATTTTCAAGTTTAAGAATAATGGACTTAATTTTTTGAATAATATAAATCTTGTTTGATAGATATTGATGAGATCTTTTGAACGATGCAAAAAAATGAAAAAATTATTTTTGCAAATACATTATTTTTAAGTTTGAAAATTGCAAACAAGTACTTACTATTTTTAAAAGGATACTCTAGCTAAATAAATAGACAGATATATTTAATAGGACTTTGACTTCTATAACGTGAAAGTAAATTCACTTTGCGCAGATGGCCGCCTTTGACATTCAGTGCTTGTGAGAAAATAGTGTCTATGGAGGGGTCGATAGGCGTGTATATAGCATAATCTTTTTTGATTTTTTTGAGTAAGACGAAGTCGCATGTAAAAGAATGTCTTTTAAGTCCTCCGGACGCAGCTACATATAGTTCAAGGTTCATGAACAGCTCTCCAGGGCTCTAACCATCTAAAAAATGTTGTTCACCATCGTTTCCTTCCTCCTCTTTCTTCCTTCACTAACAAGTTCTTCAGAGGCCCAGACCTGGATCAAAGCAGGTTACTGGTTTTCCGGTGGCCAATCCCCAGTTCCCGATATAGACTCAACTCTGTTCACTCACTTGACATTTGCTTTTGCATATATCAACAATTCAACTTACGAGCTCTGGATCGCACCCTATGATGAACCTTATATGTCCACCTTCACCGACATCGTTCGGCAAAAAAACCCATCAATCACAACACTTCTGTCCATTTGGGCAGGAGATTCAGACTTCTCAACCTTCTTTTCAATGGCTACCCAACCCTCTCACAGAACTTCTTTCATTGAATCATCAATAAAGAGAGCTAGGCTTTATGGGTTTCACGGCCTGGATCTTTGTTGCGTCAAACCGGACACAAACACCACCAAGATGGAAAATATGGGAATTCTCTTTGACGATTGGAGAACTGCGATAGATAGGGAATCGAAGAATTCCACCCGATCACCGCTCCTTTTAACACTGGCCGGTCATTATTTGCCTTCAAAAAACACCGCAAGTTATCCTATGGTGTCGATTCGAAGGAACTTCGATTGGGTACTCATCGTATCGTATTTCTATCACTTGCCTACCATGGAAAACTTCACAGGCGCTCATTCTGCTTTGTATGACCCCTCAAGCAATATAAGTACGGATTATGGAATTAAGGAATGGATAAGTAAAGGATTACCAGCTAAAAAGATAGTTTTTGGGTTACCATACCATGGGTACGCCTGGACACTTTTGGACCCCTCGGCCAATGAGATTGGATCGCCTGCAACAGGTCCCGCCGTTACGTCAGAAGGGTTGATTTTCTACAAGTTCATCAAGTCATATATGGGATGTGATGGAGAAAGAGTAGGGTATAACTCCACTTATGTCACAAATTATTGCATTAATGGTTCGGTGTGGATCGGTTATGATGATGTGGAGGCCATCAGAACTAAGATTTCCTACGCGAGGGAGAAAGGGCTTCTGGGTTACAAAGTATGGCATGTCTCCAATGATGACAATTGGGTGCTTTCCAAGGCAGGTAAGACTTTAAAACAGCATCATGTGGCCGATCCCAAATAATTGGGGTTTAAAGTTCGATTTTGTTTTGTTTGATTTGTCATACTGCAATGAAGGAAGAATTTACTTACAGATATGGAATCAACCATCTCTATGATCAACTTGCCATATGAATGTTTATTAGTGACGGTTGAATCCGCCCAAGAGCCAATCCATTTTTTTTTTGGTAATCGAGGCAGGAATTACATTAAGAAAATCCTGCTTACAATCCGTAAATAAGCCTAGGAAGAACCAACTAGGTTCTAGTCACCACCCCTAGCCAACTAGAATTACCATGCCAAATTCACACAGCACCTCCATTCCCCTTGCTAGCAGTTGTTGGGGTAGGGATTAGTCCAAGTTGTGCGCAAGCTAGCCCGGTACACCTTGCATTACAATAAAGAAAAGGCAGAAAACAAAACAAAACAGTAGAAGCAGGTCACTACTAACAAAACACCTATAGTCTAACGTGACCCAAAGCTGAATGTTGTTCACAATTTGAAATTTTGTTGAATTGACGAAGTATTATGCGTGCAACTTCTTATTCAAAACTACACCCGGTCCCTAGAGATCGGTGTTCATCTCCGGGTGTGCATCTGCCACTACCAGACACCTTGAGTTATCAAAAAACTAAACGAAACAAAAAAACTAGAACTAGGGAACACAATTGTTGCCACGAGAATTCACTACAAGAAAAATTGCATTGGGTGACGAATGAAAATCGTCGCAAATTGTATGTTTTTCGTCACAAATAATATAGGTGACGAAAAAAAATTTGTCGACTAAAGGTTGTCGAGGATTCCTACCTGGTGACGAAATCTATTTTTCGTCACCTATAGTGCCTTTTGGTGACGAAAAATTTCGTCACGGAAAAATGACTTGGTGACGAAATTTTCTTCGTCACCTATCGTGCTTTTTTGATGACGAAAAATTTCGTCACTAATTATTCCCTTTGGCTCGTCAAAGGTGACCCATCGGTGACGAAATTTTTCGTCGCGAAAGACATTCTTATATGTGAAAAAAATCTCACTTTCTTGCTACTGCGGGGTTTCGAACTCGAGTCTCCTAAGTTTTGCACACAAGTTTTAACCAACTACACACATAAACTTTTCAGCATATGTTTGAAATATCTAATATATAACACATACATTGAACATTAAAATATATTTTGACCGGCATTTTGAACTATTAAACATTAAAATTAGCAATTTTAATAAACATGAAAGTCGTAGCTGTTTATGTTATTGTTCAAACCCAATTTAAATTATCTCAATCGGAGTTCTGAGCAAAGAGTTATGCCCGAAATATATTTGGCGACAAAGCGTAATTCATAAATTTCGTCACCAAAGGATAAAATTTTCGTCACTGAAAACGTAAAAAGAAGACGAAAATATGTTTCGTCACCAAATTGGTTCATTTGGCGACAAAATATTTTTTCCGTCACTGAATAGTTATCTTTGACAACAAAAAATAATTTCGTCTCCTTTTTGACTCTTTTGGCGACGAAATTTTATTTCATCACCAAATAAGAGCCTTTGGTGACAAAAATATTTTTTTCGTCACTAAATAGTTATAATGGGTGACAAAATAATTTCGTCAAGAAAGTTATCAAAACAGTGACGAATTTATTTTTTTGTCGCCAAATATACTCATTTAGCGACGAAATTAAATTTTGTCGCCACTTTTTCGTCACTAAACATATTTTTTCTTGTAGTGATTCTCCCCTAAAGCCTTTTACGTATTGTTGAAACTAATTTGGACAATATATGATCATTTTTTTTTTTACATTGGAAGGGATAGGAGTGTTATGTTTCTCTTGTCTACTACTATAGTGTCTGGTCACATTTCTCTCTAATGTACAATTTCATAGCACAAGAAGATGAGAAAGATATGTTCAAAAAAAAAGATGAGAAAGATCCTAGAAACAAGAGACATCTGTTGCTAGTAATCTTGCTTCCAACCGCCGCCACATTTACCATTGTACTAATTTCTGCGACGTGGTATTTGCGCAAGAGAGCACGCATAAACAAAGGTAAATTCCTTCCAGTTGTAAAAATTTTGTTCCTAAATCATTTCCCTTCGCCCTTTTAACATCTTTCTTCGAATTTCCACATGTTCTTTTTATTGGTTACAGGAAGGATGAAAGCCAAAAAAGAATCGCAATATTTATTCAGAACAACTATGGCATCTCCAGGAAAGGCAAATGCTCCTAATTTGCAAGTATTTAGTCTCACTGACCTTGTAGAAGCCACCAACAATTTTTCATTTGAAAATAAGCTCGGAGAGGGTGGATACGGACCTGTTTACAAGGTAAAATTATGGGAAAATTTTCGTAGTCGTCCCTCTAGTTTTATGGTTGTCTTAATTTCGTCCATTTAGTTTCAATTTTCTCAATTTCATCCATGTAGTTTATTTTACGTTCCAAATTGGTAAAATCGTTAACACTGTTAGTTTCATTAATGGAAAAATATGATTAAAAAATTAAGTGCTCCAATTTTCAATCCCGTTGAACCGGTACGAAGATCTTATTTTTCTGATCATTTTATTTTAAATAGTCATAATAGATTTTTGGCTCTAAGGCCTTTCAATAAGCACCCTAAGAGAGCCCTAAAACTAAATAAAGAGTCTTCAGGTGCTCGTTGAAAGGCCTTAAAGCCAAAAATTTATTACGACTATCTAAGATAAAATGATCAAAAAAATAAGATCTTCGCAGCGGCCAGTTCAACCGGATTGAAAATTGGAGCACTTAATTTTTGTAATCATATTTTTTTTCGTTAGTTTCATTAACGGTGTTAACAATTTTATCAATTTGAAACGTAAAACAAACTAGAGGGACGAAATTGAGACAATTAAAACTAGAGGGACGAAATTGAGACAACCGTAAAACTAGAGGAACGACTAAGAAAATTTGTCCTAAATTTATTCGTCTTCGAATAAATCGAAAAAACAAAACTAAATAACTGGTTGTTTTACCTTCAGGGTATTTTACGTAATGGACAAGAAATAGCAGTAAAGAGACTCTCAAGGACTTCTACACAAGGATTTGAAGAGTTCAAGAATGAGGTCATGCTTACTGCTAAACTACAGCATGTAAATCTTGTAAGAGTTTTAGGATTTTGCACCGAAAAAGAAGAAAAAATATTGATCTACGAATACATGCCGAACAAAAGCCTGGATCATTTTGTCTATGGTTAGCAATCTTTAATGCCTCTAAAATAATCGTGAACCATAATTGAGTATGGTTTTAACGTGAGGTGTCACCTATGTTTTAACTATCCAAATCTCTTTCGTGTAGATCCAATGAGGGGATCACTTTTAGATTGGGAAAAACGAGTTCAAATCATTGAAGGGGTTACTCAGGGGCTCTTGTACCTGCAAGAGTACTCAAGATTGACAATAATTCATAGGGATTTGAAAGCGAGCAATATTTTGTTAGACAACGAGATGAAGCCCAAGATCGCAGACTTTGGCATGGCTAGAATTTTTCAGAGAGATGAATTCGAAGCTAACACTGACCGGATTGTTGGAACATTGTAAGTTGCATATTTGTTACAATATACACTACCTAATGTGCTCTAGTCTCAAATGGTACTCGTCTAGTTATATCTTTTTGTTCACTTATGCAATATTGCAGTGGTTATGTACCTCCCGAATATGTAAGACGTGGCACATACTCCACTAAATCAGATGTTTATAGCTTCGGAGTTCTTCTTTTACAAATCATTAGCGGAAAGCGGAATAATTGTTTACATGGCCTTCATGAAGACTTAAACCTCCTAGAATATGTAAGTAATTCTGAAAACTATGACATGGATATTGCGAATTTATTTCCTTCCAGTGAACTCTAAAGATGGACTACCTTAAAGTACTTCAGGCATATGATTTGTGGAAGTGTGGGAAAGGCTTGAAGTTCATGGATCCATTGCTCAACGATACCTATTCATCATGCAAATTGATGAGATGCATGCAAGTAGCTTTGCTATGTGTCCAAGAAAATCCAGCTGATAGACCTTCCATGTTGGAATTTTCGTCGATGCTGAAAAATGAAACTGCCACGATGAACACTCCCAAAAGACCTGCTTTTTCTTCAAGAAGAGATGAAGATGAAGTTCAAGAGTCTACAATATCTCAACAAGAAATTTGGTCAGTTGGTGATGTATCCTTTACCCAAACAGTAGCACGATGAAGGTTTATTCACCTCCTTTTTCCGCATGACTAGAGTAGCCCCTGTATCAGTATATTTGTTCTGTTAAGATTTTGCTTTTGCTTTTGCTGGGACATCTTTGTGAAATTTGAATAAATATGATTACTCCTGTTCCCCTGTACATGTCGTCTGAAATAGAACTCGTGTTGCTTCAATTTCTTTTCAAGCTGCATTTTCTCAAAAGCAGGTTGCATAAATAATAAACACCATGCCTGCAGAAAATAAGAGAAAAACTCAGTGCTCTAGCTGCTACATATATATAGTTCATCAAAGTTTCAAGAACACATGAACTAGCCACTTGCAATGATTCTTTGACCAGGTACAGTAATCTAAGGATCTGCGATTAAAATGGTCGAAAGTCCTCACCGTATTCATGGCCATTGATTAATCGAAAACCAACTTTGACAGTTGGATTTGGAAGGCTAAATTCAATTTCTTTTCTTTTCTTTTTCAGTTCAGGAAAAAAAAAATTTAAGGGCTCAGTTAATCTCAAAATAGCCTTTTGCTGGGCACTTACTGAATTAAGTACTTGAATGAGCTCTAATGGTTGGACCTCTCTTGGAACAAGCTTGCAGGGGAAATATTCCCTCAAGCAACTGATGAATAATCTTAAGCAGAATCAATTGATGGAACGAATTCCTTGGGGAGAAAGTTTCACATCTTTTCAAATGATTCCTACATTTTTTAACTTTGCATTATGTGGACCTCCATTATCATCTAGATGCAAAAACCCTACGGTTCTCCATCCACCGCGATTGATGTTCTTACAAGAGAATTCATTATTTCCAAGGGTTCGGCCTCGTAGTTAAGGTCTGGGCTCTAGGAGTTTGCTCCTTTTTAGGTCTTATGTCTTTACTCGGCCTCCTTAGTAGACGGCCCTTGAGATTAGTTGATGTGCGTGGAAGCTAACTATGACACGGAAAAGTCTATAATGCACACCCTTTAAAATTGTAGATCATTATGCACCTATTAATGTATGGTTTATTCATATTTTCTTTAATCGGCGTTCATTCGTATTCATAATACCTTGATGTGTTTCGTAACTTTTGCTTTAAAACTTGCAACCTTTCAGCAATAGAATTCGTAACATGTTCACTATGATTCATAACATCTTTGTGCATCTCGTAACTTTTTTACTAAAAAATCGTAATTTTCAGCAATAGAATTCGTAATGTCTAGAATTCGTAATATTTTCAGTAGATGGCATTTCGGCGTTTCTCGTAACTTTTATACTGAAAGCTTTGTCTCGGAAAAATAATTGGATTCTATCAAATAATTCCATATTATATTTAAAAAGTATCATAAGCTTAAAAACATATAGTCAATTTTTTGAGAGGACAAAAATAATGAAACTGTCACTCATTAGGAGGGAGTAATTTTTATTAGGTTCTTGGGGCAATTTATTGATGTTTAAGGCGTCAAATGTTTATTATACTAACAAAATTTCTTGGTATTGTAACGATATTTTCCAAACCCCACATACCACAACCGAGGTTAAGTTCTTTCTGCCCGAGGTGCCGGTTGCGGGCCTCACCAGACTTTTCTTTTATTTTTTTGTTAAATTCTTAACCGTTCATCTTGTAGTGCTCACAAATTAATATATCTATGTACAAAATCAACTTTATCCGATATCGATAGATATATCAAACATTAATACATAATGGATGTTCATAAATTTTGAAGGTAAACAATCCATCACCAAATTTGATTTTTAATATACCTATTGATATCTGATAACTTTTTGCGTGAATATACTGCTATGTGAGTTATACAAGATGAACGGTTCGGACTATAACAAAAAAATACAAAGTGAAATCCACAACGGATGGTGGTGGAAAACTCAAAGTGCCGTGAAACGAAATTAAAGCACATGGAACCATGAAGTTTGGAATGAGTCGTTGTGGACTTTTAAAGGGCGGGACCCTGCAGTGCTCCTGGTTTTTATTGACCATAAAGACCAAGGACATTCCAGCACGTGCTGCAGAGGTATAGTGTACAATTTGATCCATAAAAAAAATATTTTTAATTGGTTCAGATTTTAAAAATATCCCAAAAATAAAGTAAGTGTATTGATTGTAGAATGAATGGCGAAAGCGAACTGATCAACGAGAACGAGAAAGAAGCCCTATAGTGCACACCTGACCAACAAGGTCAGTGGGCCACATAGTGGCACTTTCTTGGAAGAGTCCAGGTCACTTATTAGAGAGAGAGAGAGAGAGAGAGAGACTTTTATGTTTGTACTCGTACAAGCAATCGTGCACGCCTCTTTGGTCCACACTTAAGTAGAAAGAGCGATGGACTACTGATCCCTCTATTTTTTTTATTTTTTTTTCTTTTCGAGATTCATATGGTATGAAATATTTGGGAAAGAGTACACATTTGAGTCACGATTCACGAAATAATTAAGCTGTGACAGTGATACCTTTTCGAAAGAGAGAGAGTTGGAAACATCAAGGGTGCGACTATTCATAACCCCGTATTTTCTCCCTTAGCCCACTACATTTCAGTAAATAGTTGTTGAAAATCATACATAACATTTCGGTAAATAACTGATGAAAACAAAATTATATTTCGGTAACTACATGTCGAAAATATGTTCAACCTTCGATAACAACTGCCGAACATACATTTTCAGTAAATACATCTTGAAAAAAATATTATATTTCGGTAATTGTATGCTGAAAATGTATCTCAATTTCGGTAACTAACTGTCGAGTATAATTAGAAATGTTAAACGGACTAAGGAAGAAAATATGAGGTTGCGAATAGTCGCTCCCAACGTCAAATGATATTCTTGCTCCTCATTCTCAGCTAATAAAATTATGCAGAAGTCTTAAAACTATGTACACACTATACATACACTGTAGGGAAGTTTTTGGTTTACCACTTTGTAGTATAGGATGGAACCGAAAACCCTAGGTGCACTACAGGGCGTGTAGGGCGTATCATAATCGTCTATGAGTGTTTTCAACAGTCCTGCAAGACGCCTTGCAGAATTCCAGGTCCGTATAGGAATATTGCACGGAAATTCTCCCAGAATATAATACTAGTCGATCAGCACGACTTTTGTTCTTGGACTTTTTTTGTTCTTTTGGCGGTCAAGGAAGTAACACGTAAAAGAAAAAAAAAATGTGTTAAAAGTCCTCAGGATGCAGCTATATATAGTTCAAAGGTTCATGAAGACGAGCTCTAGGCTCTAGCCATCTTAAAATGTTTGTTCACCATCATTTCCCTTCTCTTTCTTCCTTCATTAACAAGTACTTCTGAGGCCCAGACCTGGATCAAAGCAGGTTACTGGTATTCCGGTAGCGACTTGCCAATTCCCGATACAGACTCAACTCTGTTCACTCACTTGACATGTGCTTTTGCACATATCAACACTTCTACTTATAAGCTCTCAATCTCACCCTCTGATGAACCATATATTTTCACCTTCACCAATATCGTTTGACAAAAAAATCCATCAATTATAACACTTCTGTCCATCTGGGCTGGAGATTCAAACTTCTCAACCTTTTTTTCGATGGCTACCCAACCCTCTCACAGAAGTATTTTCATTGAATCATCAATACGAACAGCTAGGCTTTATGAGTTTCATGGCCTGGATCTTTAATGCGTCAAACCGGACACAAGCACCACCAAGATGGAAAATATGGGAATTCTCTTAGACGATTGGAGAACTGCGATAAATAGGGAATCAAAGGACTCCACCCGATCACCGCTTGTTTTGACAATGGCTGGTCATTATTTGCCTTCAAAAAACATCACAAGTTATCCAATGGAGTCGATTCGAAGGAACCTTGATTGGGTACATATCGTATCGTATGACTATCACTTGTCTACCTCAGCAAATTTCACAGGTGCTCATTCTGCTTTGTATGAGGTTATGACCCCTCAAGCAATATAAGTACTGATTATGGAATTAAGGAATGGATAAGTAGAGGATTACCTGCTGACAAGATGGTTTTGGGGTTAGCATACCACGGGTACGCGTGGACGCTGGTGGACCCGATGGCCAATGAGATCAGATCGCCTGGACGAGGTCCCGCCATTACGCTTGATGGCTCGATGTCCTACAGGTTCATCAAGTCATATATGAAATGTTATGGAGAAAAAGTAGGGTCTAACTCCACTTATGTCACGAATTACTGCATTTCTGGTTCGGTTTGGATTGGTTATGATGATGTGGAGGCTATCAGAACTAAGGTTTCCTACGCGAGGGAGAAAGGGCTTCTGGGTTACAAAGTATGACAAGTCTCCAATGATGACAATTGGGTGCTTTCTAAGGCAGATAAAACTTTAAAGCAACATCATGTAGCCTTAAGGCCCAATCAATTGAGGCTTAAGGCTCGGTTTTGTCTTGTTTGGTTTATCATACTGCAATAAAGGAAGAATTTACTTACAGATATGAAATCAACCGTCGCTGTGAACTGGCCAAATGAATATTTTAACCTCTATTTTGGAGAATAGAAAGCCCCAAGTTAGGGATATTGAATCAAATAGTCACTTTTAAGCAAAAGTGAGATTTTCACATACTTTGCAGCACTCTGCTTGTCCAGAAGAAATTAGGTATGTCAAAAAAATAGATGAACAATGCCAATCTCCTACTCGGGACTCTAACGTGGTATTTCCGAAGGATATTGTTCAAATGGAAAGGTAACTTGCTACAATATTGGGAGTTCATGTCATCAAATTATTTGTCAGGACAACTATAAGGAGATTGGCATTGTTCATCTATTTTTTTTGGTAAGGAAAAACTACGAGTCTGACATGTTCATCTTGTACAGTACTAGTTACGAGGAGAATTGCTATACGGGAAAAATCGCAATATCCAAACCTGAAAGCATTTGGTTTCACTGACATCAAAATGGCCACAAGTAACTTTTCACATGAGAATAAGCTTGGAGAGGGTTGATGGGCGCGTAAATACTCACATACGCGTCCCTTAATTTATCATTGCTAAGTTGTTTTAATATTGTTATTTGGAATTTAATGCTTAATTATTGTGTTGTAGGTATTCGGAGAATTTGATACAAAAATATGCAAAATTGAAATATTAAATGGTGTTCGAAGTTGGGCCGTTGGAATTCAATCAAGTGGGAGGTCTGGACTGTAATCGGGTAATGATTCGCAAGTCAAATTGGCGGAGGTTTGGTTGAGTGAAAATAAAGAATTGAACTTATATGTATATTTAGATGGGCCCAGTGGTTAAAACGAAACAGTGGGCCAAGAAGGAAAAAAGGGGAGTCTGCTGGAAGTAAAAGAAGAAAAAAGAAAATAGGTTTCTTTGATGTGGACAATCAGCAACTCATAAAAGGACATCAGTACTCACGTACGAAGGGATTCCGAGGGACGGAGCTGCAGAGGCAGAATGGGTTACGAAAAAAATAAAAAGGAAAGGGAGGAGGCAGCGGTGATACCTTCTTGGGTTTCACGCACATCTTTGTTCCCAGGGGCGACGATCACAGTTCACAAAGGAAGAACCGGGCTGTCATCAATATTGTGTAGTTTTTAAGTTTTGTTCAATTCATTCGCACTTCGGTAACTTGTTTTAATTTATGCTCTTAATTAAAGTTATTCTTTAGTATTCAAGTAGTTATTATCTTTTGTTTGATTTAATTAGTTGTTATCTTTTGTTTGACTTTCATTCTAAAATTATAAAAGCATGATGCAATCTAGGATTTCTTTTATTTTTTTCGTAACAATGAATGAGTAGTCGTATAGGTAGGGTCGCGAGGTGATTAGCACCTCGTGACTAGTTCGGATACTGCTCCTAATTTCAAACAATGAAAAACGATTTAAGATTGGAAAAATAATTCCCGTGGACGAACTCGGACATTGTTGGAGCCCATGCGAACGGGGGAATGAGGGTCCAAAACTCATTCTCCGCTGCGGATGGGTATATGGCAACCATAGGGTCTCGCATCTTGCGGGGTATCTTTTCAATCCCAAAATTGGATGTTTTTAAGAACAACAAAAGGAGCAGATCGATCCGGACTGGTTACGAGAGTTATGAACCTTACGACCGTACCTCATTTTAATTATTTGAAAAGTACAATTAATTTCTAGGATTTAGTTTATCTCAATCAATAGACAATGGGTGGCTACCTAAGAGCTAATTTTAATTCTACAACCCGAATTTTCACAGCACACACTCACCGTCCTTAGTGTATTCGACTCCGGTCTTATCGGGTATTATGCTACATCGGTCTCAGCCCTACGCTTTGGATAACCCATTATTTTAGGTCTAGGAATTGGTCAAGCAAGGGTGGTTTTGGACCCGTTTATAAGGTACTATGCAGTTGTTCATCTTTGTATTGCTATTTGGTGTCCTATACACGCATTCAATCTTTTACTAGGAAAATTGTCGATATATACATATCACCGTAAAATTTGTAGTACTTCACAGGCAGAACAAGTTTTGTAGTTCAAATGAAGCTGAGTGGTTAAAATAAAGAATAACAACAAAGGAAAAACAAGGAATGGTGTGACTTTCTTTGAAGCTAAACATGTTGTGGGTCATTTAGTTGCCGAAGGGAAATTATGTCCCGCATTTCAGGTTTATACGGAGATCTAGAAGCCATAAGTAGGAAGAATAAAAGCACAGGTAACATTCCTTTTGCTAACCATTTTGGCTAAGTTCCCGTGGCTGACTTGCTCTAGTATCCCTCCTTTTCGAACCAATGTTACACTTGCTGCCACAGATTTCCTATAAGAGAACTGAGAAAATGTTCATCAGTTCATTTTGTTTCCAGCCCGTGTATGTGTTAGAAATATGTAAACCCAATTTGGGTATTTTCTTGTTTTATTTTTTGGAGGCTTTCATGTAATATCTTTATACTTTTGTACTTAGTTCGTAATAAGTTAAAAGTTAGTTCTAGAAATACTAGAAATATCTAGTGGTGTCTTTGTCTTTGTAAGGAAAAAGAAAGAAAAAAACGTGGGACAAAGAGAAAAGAGAAAAGAAGGGTTTTGTGTGCTGTGGTGTGTGCTCTGCTTTGGAGGTGAAAATAAAGCTTTGTAAAGCTTAGATTTGTGAACGAAAGATCAGTTTTTAAGTGCCTAGATAAGTCTACTTCTTGCTCTGTTTTATAGCTAGAAAAACTGCATGTTTGTAGCTTGATAGTGTGCAGAAAATTTGCTTTGTTACTGCTGCGTTTCTGCTGTGATTCTGCTCAGTTTGTAACTGTTTTATTGGTGATATTTGTGTGCATTTGGGCCCTTATTCCCCCCAACAAATCTGGTATCAGAGCTTAGGGCTTGTTGCTTGAAATTAGGGTTTTTATTCGTGTATTTGTGCTTTGATCTGTGATGGCTGCCATGAATAATTTCCTCTAGCCCCAAATTCCTAGATTGGGGAAAGATAATTATGAAAATTGGAGTATACAAATGAAAGTGTTGTTGGGTTATCAAGATTTGTGGGATTTTGTTGAAAATGGGTTTGAACAACCCGCTTCGAGGGAGGATGAAGAGAGATTGACGGAAGGTCAAAAGGTTTTACTCAAGCAAATGAGAAATAAAGATAAGAAAGCCTTGTTTCAAATCTATCAAGCTATTGATGAGTCTAGCTTTGAGAAAATTTCCTCCGCCACCACGTCCAAAGAAGCTTGGGATATCCTCCGGAATGCAAATAGAGGTATTGACAAAACCATAAGGATGAGACTTCAAATTTTGAGGGGTGAATTTGAATCTTTGGAAATGAAGGATAATGAGACCATTGCGGAGTATTTTACTAGAACTATAGTGATTGTGAATTAAATTAGAAGGTATGGTGGCAACCTTGATAATGTATATGTGGTGGAGAAAATCTTACGATCTCTAACATAAGTCACATAAGTCACAACTTGGCCAGCAAGGTTTTTGATGTATAACCAATTCGGTCGCGACAATAAAGTCTCAATACATGGCCGTTTTGGTAACTTCTAGTCTGTAGTCAATAACGCGGCTCGTTCCAAACTTCCATTTGCTTTCATTTCAGGGGAGTTTTTGGCTGCTCTTGGGGCATGTCCCAATAGCGGCTTCTCGCAGTCACGCATTTGGGGGATTTCAAGCATATACAGATTTTGTATTCTAGCTTTAGATTCTGCTATAGAATCTAAATTTTAGATTTTGGTAGAATCAGATAAACATGTTTACCGTAATTGTGAAAATATAATGGTCCTGAAGTACTGTCACGTGACACTACGGACCACTTTACAGTCACACGTTTCTGTAGGGTTCATACATTGAGTGGTAGACCCCACAAGAATGTTTGTAGGAGAAGATCGCCATTTTTTCCCCCCTTTATAGTTTTCCCTAACCAAACTCCACTATCTAGGTTTTAATTTATTCAATCCGTTTAGAAAAAAAAAAAAAAAAGGTCGACCAGCTCGATCCAAAAGGCTGTTAGTTTGCTGCTGGGTGAGGAGTGGAATTGAGAAGCGCCCTTTCTACCTTCTGGGCCTCAATTCTGCCTGGAATTTATGCCTTCTGGGTTCTTGATGCTGCTGAAATTCTGTTACTAATTGGACCTGTTTGGGGCTTACTTTCCAAATCTGAACCAATTCAATTTCTCATTGGATGTATCACTTTTTTCTTTTGTTTCTCCTTTGGCCTCATACTTTGCCTCTTTATCTGTGGCTAGTATTTTGTCTTTCTCTCGATGTATCCTTCGTCGAGTTTTAATAAAATCTCGTTGCTTATTAAAAAAAAAACTAGCCATAAGGTCAAAAAAGCATGTTACACAATCTTTGCTTTTTCTTTTGAAACAAAATTGCCCCGTCTACTAGTTTTTTTTATTCCTAATTGGCCAATAAAAAAGGAAAAGGACAAATTGACTCTTAAAATGATAATGGAATACAATATTTGTCATGAACCCCAAGGTGTAAGTGGGTTTGAGAAAACAACTAAAGGGGCTTCCTTTCAAGATTTCGCAAGATCAACATCCACTAAGACCAAACATTCCAAATTTTGGACTTTATTTTTTTTTTTTGGACTTATAAGAGGTTTGTTCGAGTTCCGAAATTAATCGAGATGCGCACAAACAGTCCCAAACATCCGGTTATCCATATATGTGTGTATACACACTTATATTCATGTATCATAGTGGAGTATCTGTTTAAAGAATTTGGCTTGTCCAAACTCCTCCACGTCAGCCAAGTTAGTGGAGTGGATGAAATTGTCTTAGGATATTGTAAAAGACCTTGTCTCATGCACAATGATTGTATAATGCATTCAAACAAGACAAGTTGTATTTCGGGCAATATATACGCACAGAGAGATAGGAATAATCATATTTACATCAAACTTCAGAAAGATATGACAGCAAAAGTAAAATCCTAACGAAAAAATGAACTGTTACAGGGCTTACTCTAGTCATGAAAAAAAAAGAAAATTAAACTTCATCGGGCTACCATTTGGGTAATGGAAACATCACCAACTGACCAAATTTCTTGTTGAGATGTAGACGCTTGAACTTCATCTTCATTTCTTCTTATAGAAGAAGCAGGTCTTTTGGGAGTGTTCATGGCGGCAGCTTCATTTTTTAGCATCGACGAGAGTTCCAACATGGAGGGTCTATCAGCTGGATTTTCTTCTTGGACACAGAGCAAAGCTATTTGCATGCATGTCATCAATTTGCAAGATGAATATGTATCGTCGAGCGATGGATCCATGAACTCCATGCCTTTCCCACACTTCCACAAATCATATGCCTGAAGTATTTGAAGGTAGTCCGTCTTCAGAGTTCACAGGAAGGAAATCAATTTGCAATACCCATGACACAATTTTCAGAATTACTTACATATTCTAGGAGGTTTAAGTTTTCATGAAGGCCATGTAAACAATTACTCCACTTTCCACTAATGATTTGTAAAAGAAGAACTCCGAAGCTATAAATATTTGATTTAATGGAGTATATGCCACATTTTACATATTCAGGAGATACATAACCACTGCAATATTGCATAAGTGAACAAAAAGAGATAATTAGATGAGTACAATTTGAGGCGAGAATACATTAGGTAGTGTGTATTGTAAGAAATATGCCACTTACTATGTTCCAACAATCCGGACAGTGTTTCCTTCGAATTCATCTTTCTGAAAAATTCTAACCATGCCAAAGTCCGCAATCTCGGGCTTCATCTCGTTGTCTAACAAAATGTTGCTCGCTTTCAAATTCCTATGAATTATTGTCAATCTTAAGTACTCTTGGAGGTACAAGAGCCCTTGAGTAACCCTTTCAATGAGTTGAACTCGTTTTTCCAAATCTAAAAGTGATCCCCTGATTGGATCTACGTGAAAGAGATTTGAATAGTTAAAACTTAGGCGACACCTCATGTTAAAACCACACTTAATTATATATGGTTCATGAATATATTAGAGGCATTAAGGATTGCTAACCATAGACATAATGATCTAGGCTTTTGTTCGGCATGTATTCGTAGATCAACATTTGTTCTTTTCGGTGCAAAAACCCAGAACTCTTTCAAGATTTACATGTTGCAGTTTAGCAATAAGCTTGATTTCGTTCTTGAACTCTTCAAATCCTTGTGTAGAAGTCCTTGAAAGTAGTTCCAGCACACGGTGGCGGCGCTGGTTGTGCTGGTGTTCTCCACTCTACTTGTTTATATCTTGTTTATATGTACCATAGTAAATTCCACTAATGTATACTTAAGTATTTTATTTGACACTTTAGATAAATTGAAAATATTTCGATTAATTTTACGGAAATGCTTTCTTTTGTGTGGTTACTTTTGATGCTTTGCTGTTGAACTTTCTTGGTTACTGTGGTGGAAATGGTGTCGGAAGAGAGGAAGGATGCTGAAGATTCTGTGAGAAAGAAGTGGAAAAAGATTGATTGTCCGCCGATCTGAACTTGAGGTGAGAGAGGTTTTTGGGTGAATATGTACGAAAGAACAAATCAAAAATAGAATCACTCCAATTTGATTACCTTTTTTGTTTTTTTGTTTTTTTCAATTTTTGTTCGTGTGTGTATTTTCTATGAGAACTATGTATTTTTTCTATGAGTAACTCTGTATTTTTTCTATGAGAATTGCGTATTTTTCTATGAGAATTGTATATTGTCCATGAAAACTGTCTATTAGAACCGTATATTTTCTATGAGAACTATATATTTTTTATAAGAACTGTGTATTTTTCTATTAGAACCATGTATTTTTTATGCAAACTATATATTTTTTTATGAGAATTGTGTATTTTAGTGTATGATAAAATTATGTGAACTGTGTATTTTTCAATTCACATAGTCCAGCTCTCATAATCAGTTCACAAAACTAATTTTCTATGAGAACAGTCATTTCTCATAGCCAATTCTCATATAACTGATTATGAAAGTTGGCAATTCTCATAAAATTGACTATGAGAATTGGCAGTTCTCATAGACAGTTCTTGTCAATTCTCATAGCTCAATTCACATAGCCAGTTCTTCTATGAGAACTGAACAGTTCTCATAGAACTGATTATGAGACTTGACAGTTCACATAGCCAAGGGTATTTTTGTTTGAAATAATATGATTCAGGAATTGTTATTTCTATGAAAACTGTTATTCTCCATGATAATTATATATGAGAACTGTCTATAAGAACTGTGTATTTTCTACGAGAATTATATATTTTTCTGTGACAACTCCCTACGAAAATTGTGTATTTTATATAAGAACTGTATATTTTTTATGAGAACTGTCTATGAAAACTGTGTTTTTTCTTATGAGAACTGTCATTGTCCATGATGATTGTCTATGAGAACTATGTATTTTTTATGAGAATTGTGTATTTTAATATGTGATGAGGATATTTGAATGGTATATTTTTCAGTTCACATAACCATTTCACATGAGAACTGTGTTTTTTATATGAAAATTGTGTTTTTTCTATAAGAACTGTTATTGTCCATGATGATTGTCTATGAAAATTGTGTATTTTCTATGAGAATTGTGTATTTTCTGTGAGAACCGTGTATTTTATATAAAAACTGTATATTTCTATGAGGATTGTGTTTTTTCTATGAAAATTGTGTTTTTTTCTATAAGAACTATTATTGTCCATAATAATTGTCTATGAGAACTGTATATTTTTCTATGAGAATTATGTATTTTCTATGAGAACTGTGTATTTTAGTGTGTGGTGAGGCTATTTGAACTATATGTTTTACAGTTCACATAGCCATTTCTCATAAGAATTGTCTATGAGAATTTTGTTTTTCTATGAAAATTTTGTTCTGTTCTATAAAAATTGTTATTATCCATGATGATTGTCTATGAGAACTGTGTATTTTTCTATGAGATCTATGTATTTTCTACGAGAACTGTGTATTTTAGTGTGTGGTGAGACGATTTGAATTGTGTATTTTTCAATTCACATAGTTCTCATAGAATTGACTATGAGAATTGGCAGTCCAATTCACAGAGCGAAGGGTATTTTTCTATGAGAATTATGTATTTTCTACGAGAACTATGTATTTTAGTGTGTGGTGAGGCGATTTGAATTGTATATTTTCTAATTCACATAGTTCTCATAGAACTGACTATGAGAATTGACAGTCCAGTTCACAGAGCCAAGGGTATTTTTGTCTGGAATAATATGTGTCAAAAATTGATTCTATAAATATAAATTTTACTAAAAATGGACAAGTAGACAAAAAATTAAGAAGAATGGACAAAATAGTAATAATGTATGAAAAGTCAAAGGAAATGACTAAAATAAAGAAGAAATATATTTGTTAGGACTCTTTGAAGTCCGAACCTAGAAAACGGGGCCGGCCTAAAAATTCTCATTCTTATTTTTCTCTTTGTTTTTTCATTATGATTTTGAGCTGTATTTGGGTTGTGATTGAGTGTTTTTGTTTTGGGTTGAATGTTCAATTCTTTTTGAGTCAGGTGTTTAAGATTTTTATAATTTGGTGTTCATTGACATTTGAGTTATGTGTTTATTGATGTTTGGGTTGAGTGTTCAACGTAAGGTTAGTTCAAAATTTTTACATAAATTCTAAGCAAAAATTTTTGTTTTGAGTGTTCAGTTGACCATTGAATCATAAATGTGGAGCCGCCTCTGGCTCAAATTGAGTTCGTCAAGACTTGGGTTTGGTTCGGCTTGAATCATTAAACCCGACCACATCCAAACTCTCTCATTGATCATATAGAATTTATGAGAAAAATAAGTATTAAAATATATATAATCTTGAAATTTTTTATATTTGCATATAGACTCTCAATAATTATTAATTATATTTAACTACAGGTTCACGAGCCTAATCGAGCAGAATACTGTAAGGTTCAAGCTCGGCTTATATATCAAACGAGCCTAAAATTGAGGTTCAAATTGGTTCATTTAATAAACGAATCGAACTCGAACGAACTCTTATTGAGCCGAGCCTCGAACAGTTCACGAATGGCACAATTAATTTACAATCCTAGTTGAAATACAATGGTAGTAGATAAATATATATCTACACAAGTGGGTGCATATGGGAGAGGAAATGCTGAAGTAAAGAGGAGTGGAGCCATATCTCCATCCATTAGTCAACACTCAGCTCCATCGCCATCGTGTATATTCTTCTTAAAAAATAAGTACTCCTATTTATTTGTAATTTTTAAGTTTAAAAATAATGGGCTTAATTTTTTGAGCAATATAAATCTTGTTTGGTAGATGCAGATGAAATCTTTTGAATGATGCAAAAAAAAAGATCAAAAAATTATTTTCGTAAATACATTTTTTTTAAATTTGAAAATTGCAAACAAGTACTTACTCCTTCATCCCTTTTTAAATGTCCTGCATCGTAATTCCAACTTATTAAAAAGATATCATCATTACATCTTTCACATCAACTTTTACGTCCACTTTCCCTCCTTTCCCTCTATAAAAATATCATCATTACATTTTTACTCGCCATCTTTTCAAATGGAATCTACTTTTATGAGCAAAATGAAAAATTCACCAACTTTTACCCACTAACTTTATAAAATGGACATTTATTAAGGGACAGCCTAAAATAGAATACTGGACTCTAAAAAAGGGACGGAGGGAATACTATTTTTAAAAGACTACTCTAGCTAATTAAATAGACAGAGACATTTTATAGGACTTTGACTTTTAAAAAGACTACTCTAGCTAATTAAAAATAGACAGAGACACTTTATAGGACTTTGACTTTTAAAAAGACTACTCTAGCTAATTAAATAGACAGAGATATTTTATAGGACTTTGCCTTCTATAACGTGAAAGTAAACTCACTTTCTGTAGATGGCGGCCTATGACATTCAGTTCTTGTGAGAAAATAGAGTATGGGTGGTCGAGAGGCATGTATATGGCATGATCTTCTGTTTTTGTTTTTTTGTTTTTTGAGTCAGACGAAGTCGAATGTAAAAGAATGTCTTTTAAGTCCTCAGGATGCAGCTACATATGGTTCAAGGTTCATGAACAAGAGCTCTCCAGGCTCCAGCCATGCATCTATCGTTGAAAATTCAAGTCAGTTATCGAAAGTTTTATTGGATCTTTTTCCGAACAAGAAAATTCAAGCTGGCATTTTAGACCAATGCGACAAAGCCAACAATAGCATTATCATATGCCAAAAGATCAAAACAGCGTACACTCTACATTCCAATAGACTAATTACCCATTATCAAGGGCAGAGGCACATGACTACAAGGATGGCAGCTGACTCCACTGGTTGCCAAATTTTCCCTTAAAAGGTGTAATTTTTACTCAATTTTTATTAATTTGATCCCAAATTTTCATAGGAATAGGTATAATTTAGCTATTTTGACATCTCAAAAAATCTCTAAATTGCGCCAACTTATTTTAAGTGCTTATGAATCTAATTTTTAACCTCATTAACCAAAATTCCTGACTCCGCCTCTACCCATTACCTATCTATAATGAAAAATGTTTTTTTTCTTCTTCTTTTTTGTGTGTGGGTGTATTCTCCTCCAATAAAAACCATTAGATCTACGTTCGCATTTTAATTGCAGAAGAAGAAGATCAAGGGTTCACAATCTTATGATCTACCTAATAGTTATAAATTCATACAAATTTGGTGCAATGGTTAAGTTCAGAGTTTCTCATTCGATAAACATATATACTCCTCTGTGCCTGTAGGATATGGTGGGATCATAACTTTGGTCTCGACAAACGTGCTATGAGACCCACTGCAAATATGACTATGTGGTGCTGAGAGCAATACTCTTTGACCGATATGTAAAGTAAACTATTTGCATATCTATTATTTGGTCAAAAGAGTTGTTAAGAAAAAGCGAAAGATGTATTATTGATTAACTATAGAATAAAATCATCCTAATTATAATCAAATCACAATCTCAAGATCACGATTTGATCGCAATATTATTTCGTATATGCATTTATTCTAACATTCTCCATCAAACTCGATCAAATAGGTCTACCAATTTGAGTTTGAAAAAGCTAAGAGAAACTAGGAACATCTAAGTAAAAAGAAACCAGGAGCCGCCATGCCACGCCAAGCCAAGCCAAGCTCAAGTAGGTCTACCAACTTGAGTTTGAAAGAAAAGAAACAAAGAAGCCATGAATTGAAAAGCAACGAGCTCTGGTTGTGAAGAGACGCGCTAGTAATGAAGAGATGTTCTGGTGAGTGAAAGCAGCCGAAAAGTGTGGAGGGGATTGACAAAGTAACTAAGTGCCCGGTGGACGGCAGCGAGGCTTAAGCCGCCCGCCAGGAGTGAATATCCACAGTGCCTAGATCTTATAGCTCTGATACCATGTTAAGAAAAAGCGAAAGATGTATTATTGATTAACTATGGAATAAAATCATCTTAATTACAATCAAATCACATTCTCAATATCACAATATTATTTTGTATATGTATTTATTCTAACAAGAGTAATGGATAACTAGTCCTTCAGAGATCACTATATATGTGCAATACTTTCTCATCCTAACCTATATATATACTAGTACGTATAATTCATGACAAAACTCATCCCCTTGTGTCCAATGGCTTCCAAGTATTCCCTTTTCTCACTCTTCTTTTTCCCTCTCCTATCTCTCCACTTCCACTTCTCAACAGGACAAACTTTTGTGAACTCTGTTTATTGGTTCCCTGACAGTGGTCTAGCAGCATCAGATATAGACTCCACTTTGTTCACTCACATATTTTGTGCTTTTGCTGATCTTGATTCCAATACAAAGAAAGTTACTATTTCCTCCTCAAACAATGCCTCATTTTCTCAGTTCACCAAAACTGTCCAGCTTAAAAACCCTTCTATCAAGACCCTTCTGTCCATCGGCGGTGGCTCCGCCAATAGGACCGTCTTTGCTTCTATGGCTAGCCAATCGGCTTCTCGGAAAAGTTTCATCGATTCTTCCATAAAATTGGCGAGGTAAGTAATGTTCCAATTTTGAGAAATCAATCCCAGTAAGGTTATAATTAGGTTTATTCCATTTGTATTGTTTTTTTTAGAACAATTGTTAGGAATAATTCGTCCCATTAATTAATTATTGTACGTAAAAAAGATGTTTTGCGTAGATAAAAGATGCACCTTTTAGGTTTGAACTAAAAGACATGTCTTCGCCCTAAGGTGTCAATTACTAACCACAGGACTTTTGTGAAAGGTTTGACTTGAAATTTCTTTCCTCTTTCTTACGAAATTAATTTGTTTTATCACATTAATTCAATTTGTTCTTTTTTTTTTTGGAACACATGAGAATGACTTGGTACTCCATGCGTCTCGTGCTCTAAAATGATGTAGGACAAGATTGGGGTGTTTCTATATTTTATTTCTATTGCTTTAGAATAAGATTTTTATCAGGAATATTTTCGTTTAGGTTAGAATTATTAACTTTCCATATTCGGTTTCATTTTAATTTCTACCTTTATTAGGATTCTTGGTCTACAAGAATTAGGATTTTATTTTAATTAATTAGAAAATATTTTTTCTTTAATGCCACTTGTTTTGACATAATTTAAGATTTTTTTTTTTAGTAGGATCTCTAGGGTTATGGTCTTATAAAAGGGGCCAATAAGATTTTTACTATGAATATTTTCGTTTAGGTTAGAATTATTAACTTTGCATATTCGGTTTGATTTTAATTTCTACCTTTAAACGAAAATATTTCTAATAAAAATCTTATTCTAAAACAATAGAAATAAAATATAGAAACACCCCAATCTTGTCCTACATCATAAAATATTTGTGAGACTTGTGATTGTCATAAAGTTGTATTAAAATAACCATCAAAATTTGCCACAAAAAAAACTCGTATATATTATTTTAGAATTAAAACAGCTTATCGTCTTATTGATCTCCCACGCTTTGTTAACAAGCAACTGTAACCTAGTTTTCTTTATTCTCTTTACCAAATATGTACTTTAATGAGCTGCAAATATGTATCAATTTTGGTGTCTCAAGGGAGTAATTCTTTTGTGATTTTAATATTTTAAAGGTTAATTCACCCTCAAAAGGGTAATATTGGAAATTCAAAGGCGGACCACCTCGGGTGGTAGCATAATGGCTAGTGAGTCGCTCCAAGTCTCCAACATGGATGTCAAAAGGTTGTGAATTCGCGGTGTGCTATTGACCCTCCCTCGAATGTTGCAATGCAATTAGCCCACCTTCTGGTCCACTTCATCGTCGGTGTTGGAGCAAATGCTTTGGCTATACAAAAACCAAGTGTGACATTGTCTGAAAAGGAGAGCCATCTTATGCCCGGAAGCGAATTGATGAATTCCACTAAACCTTCTTAAAAAATAAATACTTATTTCAATTTTTAAAACTTAAAAATAATGTGCTTATGAAAATAATTTTTTAATTTTTTTAAAAAGACTTCATCGAAGTCTTTCAAACAAAATTCATATTACAAATTTTAGATTTCAGAAAGCTCATAATCTTTTGCATAGGATCCTTTTTTGACGTCTAGATATCCAACAGGTCATATGGCTTCCATGGCTTGGATCTTGACTGGGAGTACCCACAATCCACTTCAGAAATGGCAAACCTGGGTGCCCTCCTCAATGAATGGCGGGCCGCGGTGGCAACCGAGGCCAATTCTTCTGGAAAACCGCCGTTGCTTCTAACCGCGGCCTTCTATTACGCATCAAGCATTAATGGGCTGAACTATCCAGTCCAATCCATATCCAATAGCTTGGACTGGATCAACTTGATGGCCTATGACTTCTACGACCCTACATGGGCCAAAGTGACCAACTCACATGCAGCCCTATACGACCCGTCGGGCCCAATTAGCGGAAGTTACGGAGTCGGGTCTTGGATCCAATCCGGGATGAGCCCAAAGAAGTTGGTACTCGGAATGCCGTTTTACGGGTACGCATGGCGGCTTGCGAACGCGAATAACCACGGGCTTATGGCACCAGCTAATGGGCCGGTTGGATCAGGCAATGGGGCGATGCGTTACGGGGATATCATTGGGTTCATAGCCACAAACAAGGCCGCGACAGTGTACAATGGTACAATTGTTTCAAACTATTGCTATGCTGGAACAACTTGGATAGGGTACGATGGCACCCAGAGCATCTCTGCCAAGGTTTCATATGCTAAGCAGAAAGGGTTGCTTGGTTACTTTGCTTGGCATGTTGCAGCTGATAACAATTGGGATCTCTCAAAACAAGGTAGATCTCAATCTAACCATAAAATTCATGTTTTTTGTTTTATAACCAGGTGTCCGGACTAGTTTGAACACACCTCGACTAGCATTTTGAAGTTACTAAAATTTAAGGAAAATGAATTGCGATTCCATGCCATTTTTTATTTTTTTTTTATCAGCAAACAAAACTTTTATTACAAACTTGAAGGGATATATCGAGGAGCTCAACCATAGTAAGCATCAGAACTTACAAGATCAAGCACGAAAGGAAACATCAAACAAAGTCCTCCAACAGAACGTTGGAGGAGACACACCTCACCTCACCCGTACTACAAGCACATATTACAGATTTAACAACCTAATTCCATCCAAAAAAATCTTAAAATCCTCCACCGTATACACCTTAATGTCGAACTTGGCCTTTATCCACATGGCAACTTTAGCTTTTACCTTCTCAACCACAACCTCGGTTGACACTGTTGCATTGCTAAACACGTACTCATTTCGCACCAACCACAACGACCACAGCGTCGCAAAGAAAGAAATTTCCCACAAACTTTTCTCCAAATTTCTGAACCGATTATCCCCCCCACCACCTGAATAAAGTTTCCAACGATTCGGGGCATACCCATTTCACACGCCACCAATCCAGAATCTACGACCAAACCTCCCACGAAAATTGGCAATGCAAGAATAGGTGTTGCGGAGTTTCCAAGAACAAAGAACAAAGTGGGCAAAAAGAAGATTGTCCCTCTGCAATCATATTTCTGCCCAATAGCACTGATCTCGTAGCCACCTTGGATTGAATAGCCAACTAAGCAAAAATTTCCACCTTAGGGGGGCTAAGGTTCTTCCAAATGGATTCCAACCCCGAACTACCTGAATGCCCATTACTTTCCCACTGATTGTACACCGACTTAACCGAGAAACGATGATCAGAAGACCAACTCCAAAACAAGGAATCATGACTAGACGAATCTAGACAAACTGGTTGAAGTCGTTGCTTTAAAACCTCCACTTGAACAACTTCCCAATCTCGTAATTCTCGACTAAAGGTCAGGTTCCATCGATCAACTCCCGAACCATTCCAGAGAGCATTGACACTCGCCTCTTTGTGAGTAGAAATTAGGTACAAATGAGGGTAGTCTTCGCTAAGAGTTGTGTCCCCCAACCATACGTGGTTCCAAAATGAGATCTCCATGCCGGAACGAATCTGGATTCTAAATCCCTCCTGTATTATGTTCCCAATACACGAAGAAACTTCCCCGAGTGCGCATATATCCTTCCATAACTTCGTAGCTTTACCCGAGCTTGGCATACGAGGGAGCCAACAATTCTGCTCCAGGTTATACTTACCTTTGATCACTTTCACCCACAATGAGTCAGGCTCCTTATTGAACCTCCACCACCGCACTAAATATTTAACTTTTCTAATGATGTGCTTTTTGTTTTCATTGCAGCCAAACAAACATGGGGAGCATGAAACTCGTGGAAAGCAGAAAATATAAAACTATACAAGGATTAGCCGAATAAAAGGGCTTACGTAAGACCCTAATTTAGCAAGCTGATGAGCTACTTTGAAGAATAATGTGGGTGTAGTAATAATTAACAATAATGCGCTAACCAATTTTTGTTGGTGCGCTATCAATCGTAATGATTTAAATAAAAGAGAGAAGTGACAGATTTTTCACGCATAATTCTATGGTGACTGACGAAGGGTTCACCATCATGCACGGAACCCACGTTTAGATTCCACACAAGTGATTCAAACTGTTCAAAATATTTTTCCTAGTGGCCTTATAGAGTGAAAATTTGGGTTGCATATCATATCTATTTATGGAGAGGAAGGATCAGATCAAATAATGTCGGCAGAAGGGGATCAAGACTTCAAGTGGTCAATGTCAATAACCTTCTCGATCACTTTCGATCCAAAACATTAATTTTGTAAAGTACTACTCCCTCCATCCCGCAATGTTTGGCACTTTTGGGAATTCCCACTTTTAAGAGAAAAATTTTGTTGTACAATTGATGAGCTAACTTTCCAATTTTACCCTTATATAATTTCAACACTATTTGAAAATTTTCAAATTTGGGCCGGATACCAAAAAGTTTTGCCGCTAATTGTGGCTCCCAAAATGTAAAGTGTATTTTTGTTACTGAAAGTGTGCTTTTGTTTTTTTGAATAGATTGTTGTTTAGAGTACAAAAGAAAAGGGTAAAATAGGAAGTTCATCTAATTTTGCTATTGACTTTTCAAACTAGCCAAATATTATGGGACAAAGAAAAGCACAAAAGTGCCAAACATTGCAGGACGGAGGGAGTAATGTTTACGTCAGCACAAGCTGCACAACTCACAGAGCCATTTACTTCTGGGAGGGATGTAGAACAGCAGAAGTGCCTTTCCTATCAAGAAGGATTGTGCGTTTGTTGTTTTTCCCCCTTTCGTGGGCACATCAAGAAAGACGGTTACCTCTTCGAGGGGAGACAATAATCAAGCACGAGGTTTTACTTTTCAAGTTCTAATACCAGAATCTTACAATCCCGAACTTGCCAAAGAACCTGCAAAAATATTCTCTGACTTCTAAATAAATCTAAACTCGTGCTCTCTCATCTTCGGACCATGTGAAACACAAATAGGCCTCATTCTAGAGTTTAAAAAGATGGTATGTATAGTTTTTCGTTCGCACCCACTGAGTTGGTCTCTTGACAAAGAAATCACACATTTAAAATATCAGCAAAAACATGAACGACTTACATTTATACAACTCGCTACACATATTTAGGCTATTTAGTGGGTATTATGAATTTGAGACAAAGTCTTGAAAACAAATGTGTTTCGCTCATGTCTCTGCCTGTGCCTATATCCGATCAATGTGATTTTTGCATACCTAAAAATCTAACGAGCCTAACAAAATGAATGATCCCCGATCAGTCGATCACGTCTTTTTTGAGAAGAAATGAGGCCCATCTGTGTGAAATCAGGGCTTGTTGTGCCTTAAAGCAAAATAACAAATAAGGCCTCTGTTTCCGGGGGGAAAAAGAGAGAGAGAGGTTGTAGATACTCCATTCATTTTTGGCGACGCTACGTCATATTTTTGTTCTCCTTTCATATCAAGTAACAAGTAATACTACGATGACCATGCATGTTTATGCCACACAACAGTGATTGAACTTATTCATCTTATAGATTCCGAAGAGAAGCACATCCATACAAATTAAACATCTTGATCAAATATAAATAAATGCCTGGATAGTTTGCAACTTTTTTTTACTTAATAGTTGACAAGAAAAATTTGGAACATAAATTTTCCATTTTATACGATATTTTCATGGCCAATCTAATATTTTTGCATAGATGTTTTGCTCGCATAATCTACGAGGTGAACTGGGATGGAAGCCAAACAGGTTTCCTAGCAAATTGGCCCACTGTAATTTCAGCATATATGAGATCTTTGTCAAAAGCTCTACAAACTTCTCGTTCCATTGCATAGGCCATCAGACGGATCTATATTTCTCATTAACATAATTTGACTATTTTCTTTAAGTACCAATTTATGCCCATTTGGCATAAAAGTATTCAATGCTTATGGAAATGTTTTCCGGCTGACTGTTTGAAAAGGGGCCTGAACAAATTCACAGCACAATGATAGGACGAAATAAGACTTCGGGAAAATGTTATTGGAGGCAATACAAGAATAATGGGTTTCATTTGTCCTATATTTCAAACGCACACTACTAAAGGAACTCGGCCTATAAAAGGCCAACACATCTAATATTTTATACACACGCAAATAATAAAGTGCTTTTATGTTTGGACATCTTTTAAGATTGGAAAGTAAGGGGGGGAAATCTGCATGCATAATTAATGTAAATATGTTTGCCAATGCTGAATGCTGAGGAAACTTATTGCACTTTCCAAACTTGAACTTTCCAAAAAGTCCTTTAATGCGGGACCATGAAACAGTGATTCTCTGTGGCCATAAAAATCTACTCGGTTTTTAAAAGGCCCTCAAATCCTATAGTTCAAGCACGCATATATATATATAGAGGAATTTTCAAGTGAGGGATCCCTCATTTTGTTAAAATGAGGGACTTTCATTTCCCGATCAAAATTTGAAAATCCGAATCGTTCAATATGTGCAGAACGTAATTTTAAAGGTCCCAGCCAGAAATCAGTAAAAAAAATGACCGGGAAGGGCGTCATCCGAGCAGTTTTTTTTGAACTGTTCAATGAAAACTGCTCGGATGAAGCCCTTCCCGGTCATTTTTTTTGCTGATTTCTCACTTGGACCCTTAAAATCACGTTCTGATCACTTTGAGCGGCTCGGATCATCGAAATTCAATCGGGAATGGGAGTCCCGCATTTTAATAAAATGAGGGATCCCTCACCGGAATCTAACTCTCTCTCTCTCTCTCTCTCTCTCTATATATATATATATATAGTTTCAATCAGGTAAGGGCGCCCTTACCTTGTTAAGGTAAGGACCTCCCATTTTCTGATCGAATTTCGATGATCCGAACCGCTCAATGTCTTCAGAATGTGATTTTAAGGGTACCCGCAAAAAATCGGCAAAAAAAAAGACCGGGAAGGGCTTGATCCCAGTAGTTTTTGTTTGTTTTTTATCGAACGGTTCAAATAAAAACTGCTCGAAAGAAGCTCCTCCCGGTCTTTTTTTTTTGCTGATTTCTCGCGGGTACCCTTAAAATCAGGTTCTAAACACATTGAGCGGTTCGGATCATCGAAATTTGGTTGGAAAATGGGAGAAAAGGGGAAGCCCTTACCGTAATACGGTAAGGACGCCCTTATTAGAAGTGGACTCATATATATATATATGGTTCCTAAAGGGGCAGGAAGTTTTAAAATCCAACACCAACTGAAGTTGCATAATTGTATTGTACATTTGGTGTGCATTATGCTAACATCCATTAGGAAGCACGGGAATACAACTATAATAAACCCTTTTGTTATCCGAACATATCAAAGGACCGGTCAAAACATAACAAACCACAAAACAGAGTCTGCAGTAAATTATTCAGAGTTCGGAAGATTAAATTCACGCGGGAAAACTACCCCAAACCATTCTCACAGCCATGGTCATACCAGAAAATTATTTCTTTCCGGCAGCCGGATCTCAGGTGGTAGGTGTAGTGGGGGTTTAAATTGCCAGATCGAAACTTTGGCTATGCATCCATTTGTGACCATATAGACATACCGAACACGGACGCGAATAGGAGAATGGTCACAGTTCCCATAGGAAGCAATTGTTTTTTTCTTTTTTTGTTGATAAGTACGTAGAAAGCAACTTGGGCGCACGATTGTGTGGAACTGATCTCGTACCTAAAGCTGAATTCACCCTTTTTTTTGGTACTAAAGAGGGCAACAAGTTTTTTAATCCAACACCAGTTGAAGTTGTGTAATTCTGTCGAACAGTTTGTGTGCGTTATGCAATGATTCGTTAGGAAGCACAGTAAAATGCAGATGTATGTGTATGTAGATGGAGGTAGGGGGCGGACAATTTAAGTTGCACTTACTGGGTATTTCTTTCCGCCGGCCTAATCTCAGGCGCTGGTTAATGGTTTCCGGTGGCCGAAACTCTAGCGGTCTAGGGAAGTACGGTGGAATTTTGGTGGTTGGAGATTGGGGTGGAGGTGTGGGCGGGCTGGGGTCGGGGTGGGTTTGGACCGGTGGGGAGTTGTGATGGTATAGTTGGGTCCGGAGGAAGAAGAGTTTGGAGGGGTGCGTTTGTTTTAGGAGGAGAAAAGCTAGGAGGGGTAATTTGGGAAAGTGAAAAGTTGACAAACAGTTGACTCTTTTAGAAAGAGGTATAGATATATAGATTATATTTGGGTCACGTCGTCAAAACAGTGATCCCAATTATTAGAACATTACGACGTGGTGAAACGTATTTAATTTGAAGGAAACCAATATTTACACCAACCGTATAAATAATTTAATATCGAAACGTATAGTAGACAGGCAAATTCGTTTTCAAAAGAAAAGGCAAAGATAATAAGCATTATAACATGCTTTTTTGACCTTGTAGCTTTTGGACCGAGCAACATTTGAAAGCGATTTGAAAGCGTGCAACATTTTGTTAGACAACAAGATGAAGACCAAGATTTCGTTTTCAAAAGAAAAGGCAAAGATAATAAGCATTATAACATGCTTTTTCGACCTTGTAGCTTTTGGACCGAGCAACATTTGAAAGTGATTTGAAAGCGTGCAACATTTTGTTAGACAACGAGATGAAGACCAAGATTGCAGACTTTGGCATGGCTAGAATTTTCTAGAAAGATGAATTTGAAGGTAACACTGACCGGATTGTTGGAACATAGTAAGTGGCATATTTCTTACAATACGCACTACCTAATGTGTTCTAGTCTCAAATAGTTCTCATCTAGTTTTCTCTCTCTCTCTCTCTCTTTTTACTTACGTAATATTGCAGTGGTTATGTACCTCCCGAATATGTAAAACGGGGCGTATACTGCACCAAATCAGATGTTTATAGCGTCAGAGTTCTTCTTTTACAAAACATTAGCAGAAAGTGGAATAATTATTTACATGGCCTTCATGAAGACTTAAACCTCCTAGAATATATAAGTAATTCTGAAAACTGTGACAATTGGGTGCTTTCTAAGGCAGGTAAAACTTAAAAGCAACAAAGCCGACCCTAATTGATTGGGTTCAAGGCTCAATTTTTAAGCAATAAAGGAAGAATTTACATACAGATTTGGAATCAACCATCTCTGTGAACTTGCCATATGAATGTTTATCAGTAACGGTTGAATCTGCCCAAGAGCCAGTCCTTTTTTTTAAATTTTTATTATTATTATTTTTTTTGTGGGGGGGGGGGGGGGGGGGGGTTGTGCAATAGAGGCAAGAACTAGATTAAGAAAATCCTGCTTATAATCCGTAAATAAGCCTAGGAAGCACCCACTAGCCAGCAAGAATTACAACGCCACACTCACATAGCACCTCCATTCCCCTTGCTAGCAGCTGTTGGGGTCACCTCACCTCATGCGTAAGTGTGTGAAACAACTGTGGGAGGGTTGTACGTAGGGATTAATCTGAGTGCAAGTTGGCCCGGGACACCTTGTATTACAACAAAGAAAACGCAGAAAACAAACAAAATAAAATAGTAGAAGCAGGTCACCATGCTAATAAAACACCTACAGTCTAACGTGAAGCAAAGTTGAATATTTGAAATTTCGTTGAATTGACCAAGTATTATGCTACTTTTTATTCATAACTACACCCCTAGAGATTGGTGTTCATCTCCGGATATGCATCTGTCACTGCTGGACACCCTGAGTTATTAAAAAACAAAACGAAAAAAAAAATATAGAACTTGGGAACACAATCGTCGTCACGAGGATTCTCCGCTTATCGCCTTTTAAGTACTGTTGAAACTAATTTGGGCAATATATGATGATTCTTTTTTTTCTTTTTCTTTTTTTACATTGGTAGGCATAGGAGTGTTCCGTTTCTCAATCTTGTCTACTGCTATATTGTCTCCTCCCACATTCCTCTGTAATGTACAATTTCATAGCACAAGAAGATGAGAAAGATCCTAGAAACAAGTGACAACTGTTGCTAGTAATCTTGCTTCCAACACAAGGATTTGAAGAATTCAAGAATGAGGTCATGCTGACTACTAAACTACACCATATAAATCTTGTAAGAGTTCTTGGATTTTGCACCGAAAAAGAAGAACAGATGTTGACCTACGAATACATGCCGAACAAAAGCCTGGATCGTTATCTCTATGGTTAGCAATCTTTAATGCTTCTAAAGTAATCGTGAACTAGAATAGAGGGTGGTTTTAACATGAGGTGTTGCCTAACTTTTAACTATCCAAATCTCTTTCGCGTAGATCCAATTAGGGATCACTTTTATATTGGGAAAAACGAGTTCAAATCATTGAAGGGGTTACTCAGGGGCTCTTGTACCTCCAAGAGTACTCAAGATTGACAATAATTCATAGGGATTTGAAAGCGAGCAACATTTTGTTAGACAACGAGATGAAGGCCAAGATTGCAGACTTTGGCATGGCTAGAATTTTCCAGAAAGATGAATTTGAAGGTAACACTGACCGGATTGTTGGAACATAGTAAGTGGCATATTTCTTACAATACACACAACCTAATGTGTTTTAGGCTCAAATAGTTCTCATCTAGTTTTCTCTCTTCTTTTTTTTACTTACGCAGTGTTGCAGTGGTTATGTACCTCCCGAATATGTAAAACGTGGCGTATACTCCGCCAAATCAGATATTTATAGCTTCGAAGTTCTTCTTTTACAAAACATTAGCGGAAAGCGGAATAATTGTTTACATGGCCTTCATGAAGACTTAAACCTCCTAGAGTATGTAAGTAATTTTGAAAACTGTGACATGGATATTGCGAATTGATTTCCTTCCAGTGAACTCTAAATTAGATGGACTTAATTCGTGGAAATGCTTCAGGCATATGATTTGTGGAAGTGTGGCAAAGGCATGGAGTTCATGGATCCATTGCTCGACAATACATATTCATCATGCAAATTGATGAGATGTATGCAAATAGCTTTGCTCTGTGTCCAAGAAAATCCAGCCGATAGACCCTCCATGTTGGAACTCTCGTCGATACTGAAAAACGAAACTACAGCCATGAACACTCCCAAAAGACCTGCTTTTTTACAAGAAAAGACGATGATTGTTGGATTGTGTCCCGCATCACCTAGACAAGCCCTCTCTATGCTGGTTATAAGGCCCTAGCTTCCCTCTCCTTAACACCTGGGTTTTAAGGAGACTTTATAGGCTGAGATTTTCTAACATGGTATCAAAGCCAGGTTTGAGCCTTTCGTTGGTGAACTGTTGATTGCTATCTAGTTGTCACGCTATGTGGACCAGGGGGTGTGTTGGATTGTGTCCCACATCGCCTGGACAAGCCCTCTCTATGCTGGTTATAAGGCCCTAGCTTTCCTCTCCTTAACACCTGGGTTGTAAGGAGATTTTATGGGCTGAGCTTTTCTAACAAAGATGAAGTTCAAGAGTCTACAATATCTCAACAAGAAATTTGGTCAGTTGGTGATGTATCCTTTTCCCAAATAGTAGCACGATGAAGGTGTATTCTCCTCCTTTTACTCATGTCTAGAGTAGCCTCCGTAACAGTTTCTTTTTTCGTTAAAGATTTTGCTTTTGCTGGGACATTTTTGTGAAATTTGAATAAATATATATAATTATTCCTATTCCCCTGTGTATATTGTTAGAAATATAACTCGTGTTGCTTTAGTTTCCTAGTGGGTGAATTGGCTCTGGCATAAACATTGCTCCTTTTAAGTCGCATTTCCACACAAGCAGGTTGCATATAGTTCGTCAAAGTTTTAAGAACACATGAGCTAGCCATCTGCAATGATGTTTACTCTGGAAATTTTTGTCATGATTCTTTGACCAGGTAATCAAAGGAAAGGTCAGCGATTAAAATGGTTGAAATTCCTCACTGTATTCATGGCCATTGATTAATCGAAAACCAACTTTAACAGTTGGATTTGGAAGGCTAAATTCAATTTCTTTTTCTTTTTCTTTTTAAGGGCTCAGTTAATCTCAAAACAGCCTTTTGCTGGGCACTTACGTTAAGTACTTGAATGAGCTCTAATGGTTGGACCTCTCTTGGAACGTGCTCGCAGGGGAAATATTCCCTCAAACAACTAGCTAGTGAATAATCTTAAGCAGAATCAATTGATGGAACGAATTCCTCAGAGATGAAGTTTGACATATTTTCAGATGATTCCTACCCTGTCAACTTTGCATTATGCGGAACTCCATTAGTCCATTATCATCAAGATGCAAAAACCCAACCATAGCGCAATTGATGTTCTGACAAGAGAATTCAAGATTTCCAAGGGTTCGGCCTGGAAGTTAAGGTCTGAGATTGAGATTATTCCCAATCGTCAAGAGCACTTCAGTATCATCGCTCAATGGCTTCCATCTCAGCTCAAATGAATCTCAATAGTACAAAGCACAAACTATTCAGGTGCTCTTGAATAGCTTAACTTCCACACTTAGGTCACAGTTTCACACAATACTTCGGTAGGTGCTCTTAAATATCACCGCTCAATAGCTTCGATCTCAATCTTTTTTTTTTCTTTCATTTGGACGACTGATCAGTGATCACGTATGAATGATGTTGAAAAGAGCAAAAGTTTTTGGTTTACGACTCTGTACTATAGGATTGCACGGAAATTCTCCCAAAATATGGAGTAATAGTACTAGTGGATCAGCACGACCTTTTTCATATGATTTGTGGAAGTGTGGGAAAGCCATGAAGTGTATGAATCCATCACTCGACGATACAAATTCATCCTGTAAATTAGTGAGATGTATGCAAATAGCTTTGCTATGTGTCCAAGAGAATCCAGCTGATAGACTCTTTATGTTGGAACTCTCGTCGATGCTGAAAAATGAAACTGCCGCCCTGAACACCCCCAAAAGACTTGCTTTTCTACGAGAAGATCAAGATGAAGATGAAGTTCAACAGTCTACATCTCGACAAGAAACTTGGTCAGTTGGTGATGTATCCATCACCCAAATGGTAGCCTGATGAAGGTTAATTCTCCTTTTTTTGTCATGACTACAGTAAGCACCGAAACAATTAATTTTTTCGCTAGGATTTTGCTTTTGCTGTCATATCTTTCTGAAATTTTGAAAATATGACTATTCCTATCCCTCTGTGTATATTGCCAGCAATACAACTTGTCTTGCTTCAGTTTCCTAGTGGGTGAATCGGCTCTGGAATAAGCATTGCTCCTTTCAAAGTTGCACTTCGTCACAAGCAGGTTGCATAATAAACACCATGCCCAAAGAAAATAAAAGAGAAATTCAGTGCTCGAGCTGCTACATATAGTTCATCAAAGTTTCAAGAACGACACATGAGCTAGCCATCAGCAATGTTGTTACTTTGGAAAATTTTGGCATTATTCTTTGACCAAGTATAGTAATCAGAATGATTGTATGCATCCAAAACCGGGCAAGCAATTAGGAATTTGAATCAAACTCACCATAATTGGGTTCCCCACAAGTGGACGGTCAGTTTGGACCCCCGCCAGTGGATGAGTGCGTGTCCTGTCCCGTATACATTTGTCCCAAAAATCTTTTCACTAGATACGGGTACGAATGATTAAAACTTCTTTACTTTGCTGTTAGTGCCCAGACCAGCTTATCTATTTAGTTGCCTTCTCGATGATTTCGGCATTCATATCTCTCAAAATATTTACAAAATATGCCACTTTTCTTTTAATGACATGTCTTCTATTAACTTATCTTGTGCCATGTATTTTGTAATACTTCGTATCCTCATACTTATTGACTTTTCAACGCCTTAAAGGTTCACGCCCAATCAACAGTTCCAAAATCAAAGAGTCGATGGATTCTGATTTTGGGCCCACACAATAAATATGTCTACACAAGTAGGTGGGAGAGGAAATATTGCTGAAGTAAAGAGGAGTACTGGAGCCATGCATATCTCCATCCATCAGCCAACAGTCTCGCTCCATCACCATCGTGCATATATAGATATAGACATATCCTAGGCAATTCTCAGGCCACAAAATTATTGAAAAAATGTCTAAATCTGTTAAATCAGTAATAGACTAAGTCAAGAGAACTGAATATATATATATACACACACACATATACACTGAGGATCAAGTCAGGACGTCCTGATCTAGTGTTAGGTCTAGACTTTAGCTCTTAGCTGTTGGATTGTGTTTTCAATAGTACGAATCTGTGAAAAGTTTATGACCAATCATAAATGGTTTAAACCTTTCACAGATCTGGATTATTAAAAACACGATCCAATAACTGAGTCATGGTTGGTCTGAATTTTAGCAAAAATCTGGGTGCCCTGACTTGATCCAGACCGTAAATATTGATATTGATATATATATATATACATATATATATACACACATATATTTTATAGGACTTTGACTTCTATAACATGAAAGTCGCATGTAAAAGAAAATGTCTTTTGAGTCCTCAGGATGGCAGCTACATAAAGTTCCAAGGTTAATGAACGGGAGCTCCGGGCTCTAGCCATCTTTAAAAAATGTTGTTAACCATCATTTCCTTGCTCCTCTTTCTTCCTTCATTAACAAGTTCTTCAGAGCCTCAAACTAGGATCAAAGCAGGTTACTGGTATTTCGGTGGCCAATTCCTGGTTCCCGATATAGACTCGCGATATAGACTCTACTCTGTTCACTCACTTTACATTTGCTTTTGCATATATCAACACTTCAACTTATGAGCTCTTGATCGCACCCTCTGATGTACCATATAATTTTGAAAAGTTTGTTTGAGAGAAGTAATTGCGTTCTATCAAATAAGTTCAATATCATAAATAAAAGGTTTTCATGTAAGTTAACAAAATCATAGTTAACTTTTTGAGAGGTCTAAAATAATGAAACTGCATTTGGCATGGGACGGGGAGATAACATTTAATTAGGTTATTCGGGGCAATTTATGAAAAATTAACGGGTCAAATTTTCCAAACCACACCTACCATGACTAGTGCATGTATGTGAGAAATTGTTTTTGTAGATTTTGAGATTTTAAATTGTTAGAATCAACTTTGAGCATTTATCAAAAATTCTAGATAATAGATTTTTAGATTTTACAAATTCTGAAAAGCTAAAAAAAATGAAATTTTAAAAACCTCAAATCTGATTTTGGGTAGCTTAATTTTTGAGGACTTTGACTACACGTGAAAGCAAATGGAAGTTTTGAAGGAGTCGTTATTGACTACAAAGACCGGAAGTTGTCAACACAGGCACATATTTGAGACTTATGGGGTGTGCCCCAAGGATCAAAACCAAACACACACAAACACAACGTTTTACATGATTCTCCAAAATTGGATACATCCACGGGAAAAATCGGAGCAATCTCACTAGAAACAGACCAAAAATTAACAAGTGGAGTTCTCTCCTAACTCACCACCCTCATGCAGGCCGATATTTTAGTTATTCTAGAAATATATGAATTTCTTATTTTGTATTTTCGTAATTTTTGCAGAATTCGTTCCGTTTAGCGTAAATTGCCTAGAATATTAGGTTTTCTCATCTTGGTTGATTCTACTCCCTCCGTCCATTTTTAAGTGTCCTGCTTCGTAACTCCAACTTATTAAAAAAACATCATCATTACACCTTTCATATCAACTTTTTCCTCTACTTACCCATCATCATTACACTTTTACTCACTAACTTTTCAAAATAAAATCTACTTTTAGGGACAAAATAGACAATACACCAACTTTTACCCCCCTAACTTTACAAAATGGACACTTATTAAGAGACAGCCAAAAATGGAATACTGGACACCAAAAAAGGGACGGCGGCAGTACTTTCTTTTTTTTCTTTTTTTTATTCTCCAAGACTTAGATTTTTAGCTTTCTTTTATTTTATTTCCTTTTTAGTATTTTTAGATTAACATTACAAATAAGGATGTAAGCCTTAGGGCTAAGAAGTTGTTTATTATTTAATTAATGAAAGTTTGAGAAGTTATCGTTTGTCCGTAGAGAAAGTATCTCTCGTTCAACTTATTTTATGATTGTCCTTCTTGCGCATTATTTTTTTTTAACACGCCTCCCAAAATCACTCTCCCTGTTTACATTGCTTAACCCTACGGCTAGATTTTAGAATACACCGCTTTTAGAGGCTAAAACGGAACTCTTGTTCACGCTCCATGCCAGCCCAAACATTTACAAAAATTCTACTCACATAATAATTCAAACACAACCTCTCACATACATATGGGCTTCACACACACTACTATGTGTGGGCCCCACATGTATGTGAGGGTTGTGTTTGAATTGTTATGTGAGTAGATTGTTGAGGCCTTTATTACACTCCTGGATGGTGGTTGAAACACAATTGCTTGTAGAGGAATATCCGCACAAGTAGGTGGGAAATTAAACGCTGAAGTCGAGAGGAGTGGAGCCATATCATCTCCGTCCATCTTTGTCGGGCCACGAAATGATGAGCCAGTCTAAATCTGTTTAACTAAGTACTCCGTAATAGACTACCCTCGAGAATTGAATAGACATCGATATTAAGAAAAATTTATTCACGGAGTTCCGTGATAAAGTTTCCGTGAATAAGTTTTTACAGAGATAAATCGCGCGCATCCGTTTCGATTTTGGATGGTCCAGATTTAAATGAAACTTTTTCAAGGAAGAGTCAGTTAACTTCGGCTTTGGACGGTCTGAATTTAAATAAAACTTTTCCGGAGAAGAGTTTCAATTAAATCCGGACCATCGAAAATCAAAATGGATGGCCAAGATCACGCGACTCTGTAGTTAAGGAAATCACAGCCCCTTCGTGAATAAGTCAATCTCATAGATATTTTAGAGGACTTTGACTTCTATAACGTGAAGGCTTTTGTTTTTTTTATTTTTTTATTTTTTGGGTGAAACGAAGTGGCATGTAAAAGAAAATATCTTTTAAAGTCCTCAGGATGGCAGCTACATATAGTTCAAAGGTTCATGAACGGGAATTCCAGGCTCCAGCCATCTTAAAAAATGTTGTTCACCATCATTTCCTTCATCCTCTTCCTTCCTTCATTAACAAGTTCTTCAGAGACCTGGATCAAAGTAGGTTCCTGGTTTTCCGGTGGCGAATTCCCGGTTCTCGATATAGACTCAACTCTATTCACTCACATGACATGTGGTTTTGCGTTTATCAACAGTTCAACTTACGAGCTCAGAATCGCAGCCTCTGATGAACCATCTATGTTCACCTTCACCCACAACGTTCAGCAGAAAAACCCATCAATTGTAACACTTCTGTCCATCTTGGTTCAGTCTTTCGTTGGAGATACAAATTTGTCAACCTTCTATTCAATGGCTACCCAACCCTCTCACAGAACTTCTTTCATTAAATCATCAATACAGAGAGCCAGGTTTTATGGGTTTCACGGCCTGGATCTTTGTTGCGTCAAACCAGACACAAGCACCACCAAGATGGAAGCTATGGGAATTCTCTTTGACGAATGGAGAACTGCAATAAATAGGGAATCGAAGAATTCCACCCGATCACCGCTCATTTTGACAATGGCCGGTCATTATTTGCCTTCAAAAAACACCACAAGCTATCCGATGGAGTCGATTCGAAAGAACATCGATTGGGTACACACCGTATCATACTACTATCACTTACCCACCATGGAAAACTTCGCAGGCGCTCATTCTGCTTTGTATGACCCCACAAGCAATGTAAGTACGGATTATGGAATTAAGGAATGGATAAGCAGAGGATTACCTGCTAAAAAGATGGTTTTGGGGTTACTATACCATGGGTACGCGTGGACACTTCTGGACCCCTCGGCCAATGAGATCGGATCGCCTGCAACAGGTCCCGCCGTTACGCTTGATGGTTCGATGTCCTACAAGTTCATCAAGTCAAGTATGCGATGTGATGGAGAAAAAGTAGTGTATAACTCCACTTATGTCACGAATTACTGCATTAATGGTTCAGTTTGGATCGGTTATGATGATGTGGAGGCTATCAGAACTAAGGTTTCGTATGCGAGGGAGAAAGGGCTTTTGGGTTACAAAGCATGGCATGTCGGCAATGATGACAATTGGGTGCTTTCTAAGGCGGCAGGTAAAACTTTAAAGCAACATCATGCAGCCGATCTTAATTGATTGGGGCTTAAGGCTCGGTTTTTGTTTTGTTTGGTTTATCATACTACAATAAAGGAAGAATTTACTTACAGATATGGCATCAACCATCTCTGTGGTTAACTTGCCATATGAATGTTTATTAGTGACGGTTGAATCTGTAAATAAGCTTGGGAAGCACCCACGAGGAGCTAGCCAGTAGCCACCACCCTAGCCAACAAGAATTACAATGCCAAACTCACACAGCACCTCCGTTCCCCCTTGCTAGCAGCTGTTGGCAAGTGCGGAACCAGGAATTTAAAACGCCCTGGGCCAACAAAAATTTAATAAACTAATATATAAACCAAAAAAAGTTTAATGGAGTAATTAATATCCAGCAAATTTGGACAAAATATGTAAATGTTCAACAACAAACAAAAGAAAAGTACAAAAAACGTAAACTATTGAAGTTTTATCCTATTGAAATTGTGTCTTGGCATTGTTTTGGAGAATATAAATCCTTGATTATCTCATCTGAGTTGATATCTTTAGCAAGTTTACCTATACATGAGGTGGGCCAAAATTTATTGGGCTAAATTTTTACAAATAAATATTTTTTTTTTACACCACTTGCCTTCACCTGGCTAATGTGTAGTTCCGCCCTTAGCTGTTAGGATCACCTCATCTCATGGGTAAGTCCTTTTCCTTTTTTATTGGCCAATTGGTAAAACAAAATAGTAGACGGGCAATTTTTGTTTTCAAAAGAAAAAAGCAAAGATAGTAATAAATTTTAACATGCTTTTTTGACCTTATAGCTTTTGGACCGAGCTAGTCGACCTTTTTTTTTTTTTTTTTTTTTTTGGGGGGGGGGGGGCGGGGCGGGGGTTAAACAGATTGAGAATAAACTAAAACCTAGATAAAATGGGTGTTTTTTCTCCGAAATAACGCTACAAGAAATAATACTTTTTGCGACGGTATTTTACCATTGCAAATACTGACTTACCATCGCCAAAGCCCTTTTGCAACGGAATTGTGACGAGAATGAGAGGTGACAGATGGTGGGGTGGCAAATACTTTCCGCAACGGTAAAAGGTAAAATACTGTTACAAAAATAACACAAAAAGTCAAAAATCCTATTACCGACGGCCTAGCTCCGTCGCAAATGGCATATAAAAATTTTGAATTTTTTTTTTCTAAATCATGTGAGCAGCTTATCCGATGAAATCAGAAGCGGACCCATAATACCTGTTTTCGTACGGGTATGAATGATTAACCTTTTTACTTTGCTTTCAGTGTCCGGACCAGCTTACCCCTTTAGTTGCTTTCTCGATGATTTCTGCATTCATATCTCTCGAAAATTTATAATATTTACTAATTTACAGTATTTTATAGTTTTGAAAAGTTCGTTTGAGTGAAATAATTGCGTTCTATCAAATAAGATCAATATCATATACAAAAGGTTCTCATGTAAGTTACCAAAATCATAGCTAACTTTTTAAGAGATCTAAAATGATGAAACTGTCATTCGGCGTGAGATGGGGAGGTAACATTTAATTAGGTTCTTGGGGGCAATTTTTGAAAAATTAACGGGTCAAATGAGTTAAAGACTAACAAAAATTCTTGGTATTCTACCTAAATTTTCCAAACCACAACTACCACGACTAGTGCATGTATGTGAGAAATTATTTTTGCAGATTTTGAAATTTTAAATTGTTAGAATCAACTTTGGGCGTTTATCAAAAATTCTACATAAAAGATTTTTCGATTTGAAATTTTGAAAATCTCAAATTGAATTTGGGTAGCTTTTAGAGGACTTTGACTTCAAATCAAAGCAAATGGAAGTTTTGAAGTTGTTATTGACTACGAAGACCAGAATTCTAAATCTGTTTAAATGCGTGGTAGACTACTCTAGAGAATTGAATAGACTTCGACATTGAGAAAAACTTATTCACGGAACTCTGTGAATAAGTTTTTACAAAGGTGAATCGCGTGTATCCGTTTCGGCTTTGAATGGTTCAGGAAAAATGTACAGGATCCGAGTCCGTTGATTGGGAGGCTCGATTTTTGTTTTGTTTGGTTTATCATACTGCAATGAAGGAAGAATTTACAAACAGATATGGCATCAACCGTCTCTGTGACTAACTTGCCATATGAATGTTTATTAGTGACGGTTGAATCCGTAAATAAGCCTAGGAAGCACCTACGAGGAGCTAGTCACCACCCCTAGCCAACAAGAATTACAATGCCAAACTTACACAGCATCTCCATTCCTCCTTGCTAGCAGTTGTTGGGATCACCTTACTTGATGTGTAATGGTGTGACACGACTGTGGGAGGACTTGTACGTAGGAATTAGTCAGAGTTGTGTGCAAGCTGACTTGGGACACCCTGCATTTCAATAAAGAAATGGCAGAAAGCAAAACAAAACAAAACAGTAGAAGGAGATCACTGCTAACAAATTAAACACTTAAAGTCTAACGTGACGCAGAGCTGAATTTTGTTCGCAATTTGACACTGAATTTTCGAAGTACTATTATTCTACTTCTTATTCATAACTACACCCTAGAGACCTAAAGATAGGTGTTCATCTCCAAGTGTGCATCTGTCACTGCCGGACACCCTGAGTTATCAAAACATAGAATGGAAAAAAAAAAAAAAAAAAAAAAAACTAGAACTATTCCCTAATTTGGGCAATATATGATTTTTTTTTATTTTTTATTTTCACATTGGAAGGGATAGGAGTGTTCTGTTTCTCTTGTCTAGTGGTATATTATCTCCTCACATTTCTCTCTAATGTACAATTTCATAGCACAAGAAGATGAAAATGATCCTAGAAACAAGAGACATCTGTTGCTAGTAATCTTGCTTCCAACTGCAGCCACATTTACCCTTCTACTAGTTTCTGCGACGTGGTATCTGCGTAAGAGAGCATGCAGAAACAAAGGTAACTTCCTTCCAGTTGTGAAAATTTTGTTCCTAAAGCATTTCCCTTAACCCTTTTAACGTCTTTCTTTGATTTTCCACATGTTTTTTTATTGGTTACAGGATGGATGGACAATGAAAAAGAATCGCAATCTTTATTCTAAACTACTATTGTGACATCCCGCTTTTTCTAAAGGAAAAAAAAAAGAAATATTTTTGACACAGACATTTAATTCTTTCATTTTTTCTTTTTCACACTTCTTTCTAATTAAAAAAAAAGATATTGAATATTAATTATAAACTGCATTTGCTCAAAAATTCTTCTAATCTCGAATAACTTATATATTTTTTTTAGTGTGTGTGCATGTTATATTTTTGGGCCAATTAGTTTTAGTTGGGTTGGATTTAACTTTTAAACTCGGGCTAGGCTAGTTAGTAAAAATGTATTTAATTAATGAAGAGAGGGCCCGTTATTCTTTCATAAATATTGAGAACTAGGGTATATTTTCAACGTTGAGAGAGACCTAGCGTTGATAATTCCAGCGGCAGAGAGAGAGAGAGAGAGAGAGAGAGAGAGAGAGTGAGTGTATGGCTGCGGGTTCGAGAGAGATTAGTAGTGTTGAGTTGTCGGCGGCATTAGGAAATTCCACCAAGAATTAAGTTTCGTCCTTGGGTAAGACTTTGATCACTGCTCTTATATAGTATTTTATTCTATTACCCTTATAGCTTTCCTCATCATTCATTAGAATTGGGGTTGTGTTGGTGGAGATCAGAGAGAGGCGCGTGCATGTGTTGTGGCTATGTATGTGCCGTGTGTGATTGTGAGAAGAGATGGTGGTATTGTAATTGGGGGTATTGTAATTGGGAAATTAAGTTCGTGGCTGTGAAAGCGTGGAGTTTAGATTAGGAGAGTTCATATGCATATTAGTAATTTTTCATTAAATTGATTTTAGTACTTCCATTCTTTTTATCTAGACTAGCTGAGTACTCAGATATTACATTTTGCAATTTATTGAATCAATTGAGGTGAGTGGTTAAGCATGTGATCCCTTCTTTTGGAATCCTCTTGAGCCTATCTATTCTTGACAATTCTTTTATTCGTTGTTGATTCAATAAGTGATATTCTTATTCGTGTTCTCAAATTCATTGACGATTGATGTACCCTTTGACATACAAGGTTATTTGATAATATTTTTAATCGATCGATTGTCCATACTTTTATTGTCGTCGATTTGTTGACTCCATAATATTATTGTGACTCTATAACGGCACGAGGAACAATCCTGGTGCAGGTGCCTTCGGCACGCCGTTGTTCTATTTGTGTTTGGGACCATGGATTATATTTGCATTTGTTAAAGTCCAAGGAAAAGACCCGTGAAATATCGTGGTGACTTTGGCCGCTAAGAAAAAGACTTGTGAAATACCCTGTGACTCTAGTGCTCAACGGATAGGGAAAAGACTTGTGAAATACCATGTGACCCTATTTCGGATCGGCTTAGGGAAAATGTCCCAGGCACCATCCTGTGGTGACTCTAAGTACGGTGTTAGATCCAACGGGCGTAGCTTTGAGAAAATATTTGGCATTTGGTAATTGGTACTTGGTAATTGGTGATTATGGTTCCCACTTTGGTTTGGATTTTCGTATATTGTGGTTTATTGTTCTGATATTATTGAGTATACCTATTGGTATAAAAGGCATGTTATTGTTATCCAGATTGTTCTTGTGATAAATCGTCAAACAGTGATTCATCTCGTCGATACCTTTTGTGAGCCATTGACTTTGTCGTTCGTTATTTAGTTCGTTGATATGAATTGTTGAACCATCGACCCTTATTATTTGAAACCATTTCTTGGAACCCACAATATCTTTTGTTTAAAAGTATGCCGCGTTGTATTCTTTACCTTAACATGCTTAACTACTCACTGAGCTCGTTAGTTGATGGATTTATTCTACTTTTTTTTTCCAGGTTAGTGCATGGGGCATTGTAGTGGACTCTGCAGCGCTGTTGGGACCTTCTGTTTGGACCTCTAGGGCGACTGCATTTTTATTTATTTTCTATTGTCAAATAGCTTCCGCACTTTTATTTATTGGCAGTTCATTGTGAAATTTGGGATTGGAAAATATGAGATAGTGTGTCATTTGTTATGGAAAAATATTGGTTTCGTGTCGCACATTTATTGTAACAAAATATCCAATTTTTTATTTGTTTTAAGTTGCTAAAAATATTTTCAATTACGCTTTGTGTACCATGATTGCTTCATGGTACACGGCCGATCAAGCTGCCGGATCTAGAGCGTGACAACTATGACGTCTCCTGGAAATGCAAATGCTCCTAGTTTGCTAGTATTTAGTCTCACTAACCTTATAGAGGCTACCAATCATTTTTCATTTGAAAATAAGCTCGGAGAGGGTGGATACAGACCTGTTTACAAGGTAAATTATTCGTCTTCGAATAAATCGAGAAAACAAAACTAAATAAGCGGTGTCTGATTTGCTTGCAGGGTATATTTCGTAATGGACAAGAAATAGCAATAAAAAGACTCTCAAGGACTTCTACACAAGGATTTGAAGAGTTCAAGAATGAGATCATGCTTTACTGCTAAACTGCAGCATTTAAATCTTGTAAGAGTTCCGGGATTTTGCACCGAAAAAGAAGAACAAATGTTGATCTACGAATACATGCCAAACAAAAGCCTGGATCATTTTGTCTATGGTTAGCAATCTTTAAAGCCTCCAAAATAATCGTGAACCATAATTGAGTGTGGCTTTAACATGAGGCATTACCTAAGTTTTAACTATCCAAATCTCTTTCGCGTAGATGCAATGAGGGGATCACTTTTAGATTGGGGAAAAAGAGTTCAAATCATTGAAGGGATCACTCAGGGGCTCTTGTACCTCCAAGAGTACTCAAGATTGACAATAATTCATGGGGATTTAAAAGCGAACAACATTTTGTTAGACAACGAGATGAAGCCCAAGATCGCGGACTTTGGCATGGCTAGATTTTTCAGAAAGATGAATTTGAAGGTAACACTGACCGGATTGTTGGAACATTGTAAGTGGCATATTTCTTACAATTCACACTACCTTATGTGTTCTAGTACCAAATAGTTCTCATTTAGTTATCTCTTTTTGTTCACTTATGCAATATTGCAGTGGTTATGTACCTCCCGAATACTTAAGACATGGCATATACTCCACTAAATCAGATGTTTAGAGCTTTGGAGTTCTTCTTTTACAAATCATTAGCGGAAAGCGGAATAATTGTTACATGGCCTTATGAAGACTTAAACCTCCTAGAATATGTAAGTAATTTTGAAAATTGTGAAATGGATTTTGTGAATTGATTTCCTTCCGTGAACTCTAAAGATGGACTATGTACCTTCAAATACTTCAAGCATATGATTTGCCGAAGTGCGGGAAGGGCATGGAGTTCATGGATCCATTGCTCGATGATACAAATTCATCATGCAAATTGATGAGATGCATGCAAATAGCTTTGCTATGTGTTCAAGAAAATCCAGCTGATAGGCCCTCCATGTTAGAACTCTCGTCGATGCTGAAAATGAAACTGCGGCCGTGAACACTCCCAAAAGACCTGCTTTTTCTACCGGAAGAGATGAAGATGAAGTTCAAGAGTCTACAATATCTCAACAAGAAATTTGGTCAGTTGGTGATGTATCCTTTACCCAAGCAGTTGCCCGATAAATGTCTTTTTTCTCATGACTAGAATAGCCCCCGTAATAGTTCATATTTTCCATTAATATTTTGCTTTTTCTGGGACATTTTTGTGAAATATTTTGAATAAATGTAATTACTCCTATTCCCCTGTATATATTGTCCGAAATAGAACTCGTGTTGCTTCAATTTCCTAGTGGGTGAATTTGCTCTGGCAGGTTGCATAATAAACACCATGCCTAAAAAAAAAAATTTTAAATTCAATGCTCGAGCTGCTACATATAGCTCATCAAAATTACTAAGCATTGAGTAATTGAGATACCCAACACAAAGCCCTCCCTAGAATTAGAAGTTGAAAAGAGGGATGCTACACACCTGAAACTACTAAGCATTGAGTAATTGAGATACCCAACACAAAGCAGCTTTCTTTATTTAAGACCCCCACAGCAATAGTTGACAGCTTAGCCTCAGAGCAGAGGAAGCCAAAACTGGTGTAACACTCTTTGCCCTTCAAATCTGTGAAGTTGAAGAGTAGTGGAATTTCAGACAATAGCATACCTACACCTTGAGCCATCTTCATTTTGCATCAACATCAGAATTTGTTAGCTTAGCCTCAAACCAAAAACGGCCAAGACTGATGTAAAACTGTTAGCCCTTTAAAACTGTGGAGTTGTTCAGGTGGACTCTTGCGGGAAGTTTTTTTTCCCTCGTTATGGATGTGAACTGGTTTCTGGACTTGCTATGGGGCATATCACATTCTCTAATGGAAAACCTAAGTGGCTTGTGAAGATCAGGTCAACAAACAAAAAAAAATGAAAGACGATGAAAAGATATGGCCATAAGGGTATCGATGCTTATAGATATCAGGTCAATGTTTTAAAGGAAAGAGGCTGAAAAGATTTGGTTGACGTGGCTCCCGCCGGTGGTCGCTGTTAAGTGCATCGGTTGTTGCCTAACGGCTTATAGGTGAGCTCCTGTGGACAGCTGGGCTGGTTGTTTGCCGTTTTGTTTCTCCGTTTGGGACGGCTAATGGTGGCATGGTGGTGATCAGAGAAACCTGGTCCGCGGAGGTTGGGTTGTTGCTATCAGTTCGGTGGTGGTGAGGTGAGCGGTAGAGTTGCTTGAAACTAAACTAAGGTTTGTTTTGGGTTTATTAGGTTGGGCCTAGCCCACTTTGGTGGGTTAGGATCTCTTTTTTGTGCTTAAATGTAAAATCTGGGCTATATAGGCCATCAGGTGTTCCTGAGCTTCATTGTATCATTTGGGCTTTTAGGCCTTCAGTTGTTATGGGCTTTGCTCCTTTGATGTATTTTCAACATTTGGTTGGAATTTCCTTTCCCTCTTTCCCTTAATAAAATGTTACTTTTGTCGATCAAAAAATGGATTTCAAAGTGTATCCCAAAGGAAAGGGAAGTGTTTTGAATGTAGAATGGGCGGCTCGAACTGAGCACTACACCCTCGTAGTGCACACCTGATAACACGACCACGTACATATGACCTATTCACACATTTAATTAATGTTGTGACCAATTGTTTTTAAAATCAAAAACATGCTTAGCCAAGTGTTGAGGCACTTTCTTGGAAGAGTCCAGGTCACTTATCAATAGAGATACAGAGACCAAGCCTCAATCTTTCAAAATTTTATTCAACCAGAGAATCCACACATAAGGTCACAGTTTCACACACAATACTTCAGTAGCTGCTCTTAAATATCATCGCTCAAATAGCTTCGATCTCATGATTTGAATCACGATTCATGCAATAAGAAAGCTGTGATACCTTTTTACATGAGACACGTGGACACAGAGAGAGAGAGAGAGAGAGAGAGAGAGTTGGAAGCCTCATGAATAATATTCTTGGTCCTCATTCTCAGCTCATGAAATTATGGAAAAGTCTTGCGTAGTACTTGCAAGACTTCTGTTCTTGGACTTCTTTTTTTTTTTTTGGGTCAGAGGAAATAACACGTAAAAGAAAATTCCTTAAAGTCCTCAGGATGCAGCTACATATAGTTCAAAGGTTCATTAATGAACACATGAGCTCTCGTCTCTAGCCATCTTCAAATGTTGTTCACCATCATTTTCCTCCTCCTCCTCCTTCTTCCTTCGTTAACAAGTTCTTCTGACTTCTGAGGCCCAGACCTGGATCAAAGCAGGTTACTGGAATTCCAGAAGCGACTTGCCAATTCCCGATATAGACTCAACTCTGTTCACTCATTTGACATGTGCTTTTGCACATATCAACACTTCTACTTATGAGCTCTCAATCTCACCCTCTGAAGCTCTGATACCACTTGTTAGTCTTCAGGCTATTTCGGATCACACGGAAGAACGATGTCGGCGAGTTCGTCTGTTACAAAGTTCGATGGAACTTCGAATTTCGGATTATGGCAACAGTGAGTAAAGGATCTGTTGGTACAGCAAGGTTTGTACAAGGGGTTGAAAACGAAACCAGAGGCCATGTCTAACAACGATTGGGAAGAACTCCAGATGAAGGTGGTGAGTACGATTCGTTTGTGTCTTGCAGATGAAGTTGTGTATCACGTGATTGGTGATGAATTACCGGCTGGGGTCTGGGGTAAACTGGAGGGCAGGTATATGTCAAAGTCTTTGACGAACAAACTGTTTCTGAAGTAGAAACTATTCGGGTTAAAGATGATCAAGGGTTCTGACCTTATTCAACATATTAATACGTTCAATCAGATTGTTAGTGACCTACAAAGGATTGACGTGAAGTTTGACGAGGAAGACCAGGCACTGATGTTGCTTTGTTCTTTTCCGATTTCTCTGGAGAATCTGGTTACGACTCTACTATGGGGAAAAAAAACCCTAGAACTAGAGGAAGTTACTGCAGCTCTGCTTGCGTTTAACCAAGGTAAGCAACAGACTGAGGCTATTCAGGGTGAAGGGCTAATGGTGGCGAAAGGATACGAGGAGCATGGCAGAAAATCAGAGAGAGGTAAAGCAGGAGCGCGTGGGGGATCGAAGTCAATGGGCAGGACTCCTGAACCGAAGGAGTTGAAGTGTTACAAGTGCCATGAGGTGGGACACTTCAAGAAAGACTGTCCTTACAGGAAGAAGAATAAGGGAAAGGGAACGGAAAGGAAAGCTGGATCATCAACCCCTGCAAACGTAGTAGAGCAAGAATCAGATGATGGTGATATGCTTTCGATTTCAGCAACTTCGAATCACCTAACAGACTCATGGATTCTGGATTCAGCATGTTCGTTTCATGTGACGCCTAACAGGGAATGGTTTAACACCTACAGGTCAGTAAATTGTGGTAATGTTCGAATGGGTAATGACGCATCATGTCAAGTCATTGGAATAGACACAATTAAGATCAAGATGTTTGATGGTGTTGTGAGAACCTTAGGTGATGTTAGCCATGTTCCAGATTTGAGGAAAAATTTGATTTCGTTGGGAACCTTAGACTCTAATGGCTGTGAGTATAAAACAGGAGGTGGAGTCATGAAGGTAACGGAGGGTGTTTTGGTGATTATGAAGGGTACTAAGATTGCTGGCAATATCTATTGTTTGATAGGAAGTACAGTTGTAGGTGGAGTTGCTGCTGCCACCACCACAACTGAGGATACTAATGATACTTTCTTGTGGCATATGCGGTTGGTACATATGGGGGAACGTGGGATGCTAGAGTTACACAAGAGGGACCTACTGAAAGGAGTGAAATCGTGTAAGTTAGATTTCTGCAAGTTTTGTGTACTGGAGAAACAGTGTAAAGTGCAGTTTAGGAATGCAACTCACCGAACGAAGGGAATTCTTGACTACATACATTCAGATGTTTGAGGGCCAGTGAGGGTAGCTTTGAAAGGAGGATCTCTTACTTTGTGACCTTTATCGATGATTTTTCGAGAAAAGTCTGGGTGTACTTCATGTGACACAAGTCTGAAGTTTTTGAGAAATTCAGGGTGTGGAAAGCTGAAGTGGAAAACCAGACAGGGAAACAGATAAAGTGCCTCAGAACAGATAATGGGAAAGAGTTTAAGAATGGGCCTTTTCTGAAGTTTTGTGAGGAGCATGGGATTCTGCGACACTTTACAATTCGAAAAACACCTCAGCAGATTGGGGTGGCAGAAAGGATGAATAGAACCATAGCAGAGAGAGCACGGTGTATCAGATTGAATGCAGGGCTTCCGAAGGTTTTTTGAGCAGAGGCAGTGAGTATGGCATGTTTCATTATCAACAGGTCACCGAGTACTGCTCTGGGTGGAAAGGTAGCAGAAGAGGTGTGGATAGAAAAGGAGGTAGATTATTCAGTCCTGAAGATCTTTGGGTGTCCAACCTATGTTCATATTTCCAGTGATAATAGGTCAAAGCTTCATGCAAAGTCCAAACAATGTATCTTTCTTGGATACGAGAAAGGGGTTAAGGGATACAAGCTTTAGGATCCAGAATCAAAGAAAGTAGTGTTCAGTAGGGATGTAGTATTTGACGAGGCTTCTATGGTCAAGGCACATCAGGATGTTCAGAAAACTAAGACAAGGGAAAACAGCAGCAAGCGGCAGAGCGTACAGATTGAGCTGGAGAGTGTTGACACAGGCTTGCAGCCAGTGGAACAGCTTAATCAGCAGCAGCAAGAAAGTATAGCCACAGGGAGACCCAAGCGCACTATCAAACCACCGGTACGGTATGGGTTTGAGGATATGGTTTCTTATGCATTATCGACCACCAGTGGGGATTCGTCTACTTATCAGGATGCTATCACTAGTCCTGAAAGGGACAGATGGATGGAAGCCATGGTGGAGGAAACGGAGTCATTGCAGAAGAAAAAGACTTAGAAGTTGAAAGAACTGCCCGAGGGAAAGAAGACAGTGGGTTGCAAGTGGGTATACAGGAAGAAAAAAGCTGTATCAGAAAAGGAAAGGGAGAGGTTTAAGGCTCGATTGGTAGCAAAAGGATACTCGCAGAGGAAGGGAATTGATTATGATGAAGTCTTTTCTCCAGTGGTGAGGCATACTTCAATCAGGATAATTTTGGCATTGGTGGCTAGCTATGATCTGGAGTTAAGCACCTGGATGTGAAAATAGCCTTTCTCCATGGTAATTTGGAAGAAGTTATTTACATGGAGCAACCTGAGGGGTTCAAGCAGCCAGGGACTGAGCACCTTGTTTGTAGGTTGTATAAGTCGCTTTATGGACTTAAGCAATCCCCAAGACAATGGTACAAGAGGTTTGACTCATTCATGATCCGGATTGGGTTCACACACTGTGAGTATGATTGTTGTGTTTATGTTCAGAGTCTTGATGATGGTTCCTATATTTTTCTGTTACTTTATGTTGATGATATGCTTATTGCTGCAAATAGCATAGTTGAAATCAACAGGTTGAAGGCTTTGTTGGGTAAGGAGTTTGACATGAAGGATTTGGGTGCTGCTAGGAAAATACTTGGGATGGAGATACGCAGGGATAGGTTAGCTGGAAAGCTGTGGTTGTCCCAAAAGGGCTATGTGATGAAAGTGTTGGAGAGGTTTAGTATGGCTAACGCTAAACCGGTCAGCACTCCTTTGGCTAGTCATTTCAGGTTGTCTACAGCAAAGTGTCTAGAGTCTGCTGAGGAAATTCAGGACATGTCAAACGTGCCTTATGCGAGTGCAGTTGGTTGCTTGATGTATGCGATGATGTGTACGAGACCCGATTTGGCACATGCAGTCAGCACAATCAGTAAGTACATGGCAAATCCAGGCGGAGAGCATTGGAAGGCGATCAAGTGGATTTTTAGATACTTGAGAGGTACTTCAGACAATGGGATTTTGTTTGCTAGGGAACAGGGTCAGATTTCAGTTGTGGGGTATGTGGATGCGGATTATTCTGGAGGAGTGGATGACAGGAGGTCTACGACAGGGTATGTGTTTACATTGGTAGGTGAACCGATTTGTTGGAGATCCATGGTACAACCTCTAGTGGCGTTATCTACTACTGAGTCTGAATACATGGCAGTGACCGAGGCTGGTAAGGAAGCATTGTGGTTGAAGGGGTTCGTGAAAGAGCTAGGTATCGATCAAGGTGGAGTTCAGTTGTATTATGATAGTCAGAGTGCCATTTATTTGTCAAAACACCAGGTGTATCATGCAAGGACCAAGCATATTGACGTGAGATTTCGCAAAGTGAGAGAGTTGATTGCTATGGGTGATGTGATATTGGAAAAGATGCATACTTCTGAGAATGCAACTGATATGTTGACAAAGACTGTGACCGCAGACAAGTTCAAGTATTGCTAGGACTTGGTTAATGTTTCCAGGTGCTAGGCAATTGGAGACGCCCCGACGAGTTGACTAGATGCGAAGTGGGGGGTTATCTCCTGAAGCGGCGAGTGTGTATTCGTCAAGGTGGAGATTGTTGGAACTGTGGCTGTCATACCCCACTCCGGCCAGCACTCAAATAAGCCCAAACCGACGTGAGGGTGCAACATCAACCACCAATCCAATCCGACAACTCAAGTTTTAGCAACTACGTTAAACAACAGCCATTTTATTGATAATACAAAATATATCGTTCTTACAAACACAGCGGAAGACTAAAAAAAAAACATTAAGCTATACAATGAACTAGACATCAACAAAGGCTGCAACTACATCCCTATCTACAATATTTCGCCAAAACTAGTCCAGCCTTCCCAACATGCTACCCTAAGCGAGAGTAAAACCACACGACGATCAGCAGTGGATATCTACAATGCCTGCAAAACTGGATTCCAAATATGGAATCTGTAGCAGGCCGAGCAAAATGGCTCGGGCCATTTCCGAACATAATCAATTATTCCGCTCGGCTCTATGCTGTCTTTCTCCCAACGTTCGAAATAATAACCATTGCCGAGGGTCCTGAAGCCGAGGGCCTCGCGGACGTGAACTTTTGTGAACGCTCCCTTCCGAGCATCCCCATGGGTGGGGAACATAATCATTCGTACGGCTGCCGAGGTCGAACGGCACGCTCGGTACCGAGCATGTGTTTCCTGATGAATCAGCCCGTCCGTGTTCAAACAATGACAATGACGATGGTTGTGATGTCATCCGAACGGTTATAAGGATAACGATGGAAGCACGTGAGGGTGCCAGCTCATCTAGGAAAACGGTTACAAAAACCCTAATCGTGATGTAAAAGTGACGTCAGCCGACGCGTGTCAAGCGGAGGTGTGACCTTGGAGATCAAGCTAAGGGTTCTCTATAAATATCCCATTATGCCTCTTGGAGAAGGTATGCACAACAGAAACCCTAGCTCCTAATTTCTAAGTTCTTCCCATCAAAGGAAACTGATCCTTGCACCGGAGGGCCATTCCGGAGAACCTCCGGTGTGGTCCTTAGTCGTGCTTCGTTTTGCAGGACAGAGCTGGGAATACAGGAGCTAAAACCTAAGACCCACATCCATTGAGCGTGAACCACCCTAAATGGAGCCCCCACAATTTGGTGAACCCGACGTGAAGCTTACTTTTCTCAGAACCACGGCGGCTCCTCCACCTTGACCGCCTCTTCTCACCCTAAAAATTCTTGACCCCTCCAAAACCCCCACCCTTCTCTTCCAAACAAAATGGGCGGAGCACCTCCCCCTCCTCCTCTCTTTCAACCCATCAGTTCCTCTTTGCATATCACTTCTGAAACCGGTATCAACGCCGCCTCACCATCTCACCCTCCTGGATTTACTCCACCAGGCGTGAGCTCCTCCATCCAACGACCGGTAGGCTTAAGTGAAGATGCTCTAGCATATGTACAGATGCTAGAACAGCAACAAGAGCAAACAAACGCTGATGTAGCCATTCTGAGAATGGAGATTGAAAAGATTAAGGCCAAGGAATATCCGACAGCCTCTCGCTCTGAATCTCAGGGACGGCGCCGGAGAGGAAATCTGCCCCCCCCCTCCTCCAATCAGTGGTGATGCAAGGCCACATAGAATATCCGTCCACGACCGCCTGGACCCACCATTGACGGACCACCGTGCTGGGGATAGCGCTCGCTTTAGGCAGCAACTCTCCCCAGTACATAAACGTCTCGGCAATGGTGCGGGACTGAAGGGGCGGCGAGAAGGAAGCCCACATACGGTTTTCTCTAGCTCATCGGCTGGAGACGAATACTCCAAGGGCTCCCAAAGCTACGATACCGTGGAGTTTCAGGACAACGATCAGGCTCTTATTCCCTACAAATCCGAACGGCAAAGAAGCCGAACGCCGAGAAGAAACGGGAAAAGTCCACAAAGCCATCAAAGGCATAAAGAAGTCCCTCGGGAAAAGGCCTACGAAGGACGAGCTGCAAATTCAGTTAGAACTCGGAAGCAGAACCGAGAAAGGAGCGTAAGCGTAGTCGTTCGGCAAGATGATCACCCTAGCCAACGAAGGGTCTACCGTACCGAAAATCTTCCAGAAGAGGACTACGGAAGGATCCCCACAGAGAAAAGAGAGAGGGGATCTCAACGTCGGCAGGATGAGAACGAAGGAAAACTACAGGAACATAACTACCGAGCATCGAAGAAATCGCGGGGCGCTCGGGAAGGTCTTCCCCCTCGGCCAACCCATGAGTATCAATTGAAAAAGCTGACGGAATCACCTTTCTCGGCAAGGATCCAAGCCACATTGCCGAAGCCAGGTCTCCACCTCCCTAAATTCCAAAAGTTTGACCCTAGCACAACCGAGGCATACACCCACCTCATCAGTTACAGAAGTACCATCTCATGCGTCACCGACGACGACGCCATCGTGTGCAAAGCATTCCCCTCGAGCCTCGGGCGTCTCGGCTTACTTTGGTTCAACCAATTGGAGGCTGGATCTATCCATAGTTTCAAGGAGCTTGAAAGGGCTTTTAACTATCGGTTCATCACTAGCAACAAGCAAGCCAAGGAAGAAGATGCCTTGGCTCAGATGAAGAAAAGACCTGGCGAAACGCTTCGGAAGTATGCCGAGCGTTATTGGCAGTTATTTAACGAGATACCTGGTGTCGACCAGTACTGGGCTGCAAGAAACTTCAAAAATGGGCTGGAAACGGGGAGCAAGATCCTAGATGAGCTGGCAATTCGGGCACCTCATGGAATGAATGAACTAATGAGGACAGTTGAACAATTCTGTTCCTACGAAGAGTTCCTCGCCGAGCGAGAACTCCAAGGCGGACAAAACTCAACTGTTCCTCAAAGCCTTCATATCCCCACGCCCCAAATTGCACCCCCAAAGCCTGTGTCCGCCGTCCAACCAAAGAAGCAAGTCAACACGGTCAAAATGGCAGACAAAAAGGGCCCCAAAGCCCATGACTATGTAGCCGAGACCACCGTTTTTAAAGAGCCAATCTATTTCCTCCTCTGTACGATAGAGAGGGAACCCTTCTTCGTCTGGCCGAACCCTCCAAAGATGAACACTGAAGAAGGCAATAATAACAGTCGGAAGAGATGTTCATACCACAACGAGCTCGGCCACTACACCACGGCTTGCGCTCCCTACAAAGCACTTTTGGAAAATCTTGCGGCACAAGGACTTCTTGATGATCACATCGACTGGACAAAAACGCCGAGGCGAGCGCCGAACGCTGGTATACCAAACCCCATACCACGTCCAGTCGGAGTAATCAACGTTATTCATGGGTCAACAACAAAGGAGGCAGCAAAACAACTCCGTCAGGAGCTTGTCAAGGCTGAAAAAGTTTCCCAAATTTTTTCCATCAACCGCGCTCCTAAGAGAGCCAAATTCCTTGAGCGTCCTTGGTCCATCAGTTTCACCGAGCAAGATCTTCAGCGCGTCCAAACACCCCATAATGACGCCCTGGTGGTCACAATCCAAATCTCCACTCACTCCGTCAAAAGAGTGCTTATTAATCAAGGAAGCTCGACTGAAGTTATGTACCTATCCCTTTTTAAGGAGCTCAAAATCCCAGAATCATGCCTTCTCCCGGCGGAGGTTCCCTTAATTGGATTCAGTGGCACTCCAGTTTGGCCCCTCGGAAGGATTGCCCTCCCTGTTGTTACGGGCTCGGTTGCTTCCAACCTTGAGTTCGTCGTTGTAGATGCACCCAGCCCATACAACGCAATCCTTGGCAGAAACTGGCTCCATTCTATAAAAGCCGTCGCCTCAACCTACCACCAGGTGGTCAAGTACATAGGCACTAACGGCAAACAAGAAAATCTGTTCGGTGATCAATTGCAGGCAAGACAATGTTACGTCTCGGCCATCGGAAAGTCATCAAGCTCCAAACGAGTTCATTGGGTTGAAGTACCCAATAAACCAGTCCTCGAAGACGTCGGATCTCTTCCTCAAGAGAAATCCATTGAAGATCTTGTCAAATTCCCACTAAATGAGGATGCTTCGCGGTATTTCATGCTCGGCGCCGAACTGCCTCAAGCCGAGAGTGAAGAAACCTTAAGGTTCCTCAAGAGCAACATCGAAGTCTTTGCTTGGTCACCGTACGATATGCCAGGCATTGACCCAAAGCTCATCCAGCACTCACTCAACGTTTCAAAGTTAGCAAAGCCTGTGATTCAAAAGCCCCGACGGTCTGCCACTATTCATGCCGAAGCAGTAAACGAAGAAGTGGACAAACTCCTCGAGGCTGGTGCAATCAAAGAAGTGCAGTACCCCACTTGGCTGGCAAACCCTGTGGTGGTTAAGAAGAAGAGTGGAAAATGGAGAGTCTGCGTGGACTATACCAACTTGAATGAAGCTTGCCCTAAGGATTGCCTCCCCCTTCCAAAGATTGATCAATTGGTAGATGCAACAGCCGGCCACGCTCGGCTAAGTTTCTTGGATGCTTATAGAGGTTACCACCAGATAGCCATGGACCCCGACGATATGGAAAAGACGGCTTTCATCACCCCCAGGGGTCTTTTCTGCTACCTCGTCATGCCGTTCGGCCTGAAGAATGCTGGGGCCACATTCCAAAGAATGGTCTACCTATTGTTCGGAATTCTAATCGGCGAGATCATGGAAGCTTACATTGACGACATGGTCGTGAAAAGCCTCAAAGCCGAGAACCACCTTTCTCATCTTGCCGAGGTCTTTGCAATATTAAAGAAGCACAAGCTACGGCTTAACGCTGACAAATGCGCCTTCGGCGTTAGCTCCGGAAAATTCCTCGGCTACTTGGTCACTCGGCGAGGTATCGAAGCAGATCCGAACCAGATCTCTGCCATTCAGCAGTTAAAACCAGCATCAACTCCTCAGGAAATTCAGAAGTTAACAGGGATGGCAGCGGCCCTCAATAGGTTTATTAGCCGCTCATCAGATAAATGCCACGTCTTTTTCCAAACCCTCAAAAAGCAGAGCCGACGAAGCTTCAAATGGACGGAAGATTGTGAAGCAGCTCTAGCCGAGCTCAAGACTTATCTTTGTTCGGCACCCCTTCTCGTCAAACCAAAAGCCTTTGAAAATCTGCATCTCTACTTAGCTGTCTCCCCTCATGCTGTAAGTTCGGCACTCGTCCGACGGGAAGGCCTTGAGGACCAACCAATTTACTTTACCAGCCGAACCTTACTCCCAGCACAGACTAGATATCTGCCTCTGGAGAAGCTTCTTCTGGCATTGGTTACGGCAGCTCGGAAATTGCTCCCCTATTTCCAAGAACACCCCATCATAGTCCTCACGGAATTTCCACTCAAGAATCTTTTGAGAAAGGCCGACCTATCAAGCAGAGTTTCTCAGTGGGCGGTCGAATTAGCAAATTTTGATATCCACTTTGAGCCTCGAACTGCAATCAAGGCCCAAATATTAGCAGACTTCATTGCTGAATTCACCCCAGGAAGCCCAGATGAAGAAGCATTGACCAAGCCTAATTACGGGATGCTAGAGCAACAAGAGGCTCGGAAAACTTGGAACCTCTTCAGCGGTGACGTTTGGAAGTTACACGTTGATGGGGCATTAAACAGCAACGGCGCAGGGGCAGGGGTTGTCCTTATAAACCCTTGTGGTGTTCTTCATGAAAGTGCTATCACAATCAACTTCCAAGCTACTAACAATGAGGCTGAGTATGAAGCACTGTTAGCAGGACTCCGAGCCGCAACAAGTTTACAAGTTGAAGACTTACAAGTTTTCTGTGACTCTCAATTGATCGTCAACCAAATAACAGGGGACTACGAAGCTCGGGACCCTAGGATGATAAAGTATCAGGCTACGGCTCTTGAACTAATCAAAGGGTTCAAGGGATTCCAAATCGAGCAGATCAACAGAGAGAACAACGCTCATGCCGACGCTCTTGCAAGTTTGGCCTCGACAAGTAAGGCGTCAGAATACAGACATATCAGCCTCGGCGAGATAGACCAACCGAGCTTCGAAATCTCGGATGAAGTTTTCAATATTTCCCTCGGCCCAAGTTGGATGGATGAAATTGTTTCCTTCCTCAAAGATGACATCCTACCCTCGGACAAAAAGGAAGCCCACCGTGTACGCAGTAAAGCAGCCTACTATTGGGTCTCTGAGCACGGCCAACTCTACAGAAAAAGCTTCACTGGGCCGTATCTAAGAGTGGTTCATCCAACCGAGGTCCCAATTATTTTGACCAAACTTCACTCTGGAAGTTGCGGTTGTCATTCTGGCGGGCGGTCACTCTGTCAAAGAGCTCTCAGTCAAGGATACTTCTGGAAAGGAATGAAGAAGGATTGTGAAGAAGTGGTCAAGAAATGCAAACCTTGTCAGCTTTTTTCTCCCATACCAAAGCAGCCAGCTCAATCCCTCAAACCTATCACTAGTCCTTGGCCCTTTGCCCAGTGGGGATTGGACATAGTTGGCAAACTCCCAACTGCCCCTGGCGGCTTTAAGTTCTTGATCACTGCAACGGATTACTTCTCAAAGTGGGTGGAAGCTGAGCCATTGGTTACAACGACCGAAGCAGATGTTCGGCGATTCGTTTGGAAAAACATCGTGACGAGGTTCGGCGTTCCTTATGCCATTGTTTCGGATAACGGCTCCCAATTCGTCGGCAAAGAGTTAGCTGGACTATGTGCTGAGTTCGGCATTAGATTCTTCAATTCTACACCATCCTACCCCCAGGGCAACGGCCAGGCCGAAGCCACGAACAAGACTGTCTGCGCTGGCATCAAGCGTCGGCTGGAATCTAAGCGAGGTAAATGGGCCGAAGAACTGCCTCGAGTCCTTTGGGCCTATCGCTCCACTCCAAGACGTTCCACTGGCCAAACTCCCTTTGCAATGGCCTTCGGCATGGAGGCTGTCATTCCACTAGAATCAAGGTTCCCAACCCTGCGCACTGAAACCTTTGATCCTGAAACCAACAATGATGCAGTGGCAACCGAGCTTATTTTAGCCGAAGAAAAACGGGACGATGCCCAGCTCAAATTAGCTAACTATCAGCAGGAAGTCGCTCGGGGCTACAATCGGAGCGTAAGACTTAAGAAGTTCCGTACCGACGATTGGGTCTGGAGGAAGGTTGTCCGAGCCAATCAGAAGACTAAATTCAAACCGAATTGGGAGAGACCCTACAGGGTGATTAAAGAGGTCGGCAATGGCTCGTACAAGTTAGAAGACAAAGAAGGAAGGGAAATTGAGAACCCCTGGAATGCTCTGAACCTCAGGAAGGCTTATCTTTGAAGTCTCTCCTCGGTCTCAATACTAGCTCTCAAGTCCATTACTCTCCTTTTCCAACATATTGTACTTGTCTTGGCCATCTTTTGTTTTAATGGAAAGACTCTCTACTTCTGAAGCATTAATGTTCCCTACATTTGATTACAAATGTTCAAACTTTGCTAGCTCGGTATTCCATCTCTTGTAGTTACGTTCGGATTTCTTAAATTCAATTACGGCTCGGACAATTTGATTTCCAGCCACAACTAAATCATCCATACTGGTTCGGCTACGTTCATACTTTGACTTGAACTAGTGGCCACTTCAAACATTTACTTAACATATTACGTTGGCAAAAGGTTGGCATAAAACGCCGAGCCTTACACCAACGTAAGTTATGTTACAAGTAAATCATATTATCTTGGACAACTTGACGTTCAAAACAATCGATGAACTCAAGAATTTGCTCTCAGCACGGCTAAGTTCACAATTTGGCTTGAACTAAACGGCCTCAGTTATCAATTACTACACCTATTACTTTGGCATAAGACTGGCATATTGAGCCGAGCCTTACACCAAAGCAGGGGCTATCATAAGTAATTATCAAAACATTGAAAACGAGCCAACGTTGTTTAAACACTCGGCCAAAAAATCAGAAAATATTTCCAAGGCATAAAGAAATATTCAGTACGATAACAAAGTTGAGAATTTCTTCTAAGTCATTAGAATGGAAACTTGAAATTCAAAAACTGATATCAAAAGGGCTCGGCTTAGTAAATTGTTCAAAACCAACCCTATTAAAACTATTACACCTGGCATGGCATATACCAAATGTTCGGTGCCATCCAGTCCAAAGCAAAGTTCAGAATATTCAGAAACAAAAACTTAAAGAAAGTTCCTAAACTGGGGCATCCTTGGCAACCTGATCTTGAACTTGAGGATGGCTCTCATCATCTCCTGCCTTCCCCTCTTGTTCGGCCACTGGCACGTCGGCCATCTCTTCGTCATCATCCTCAGGAGGCAATGGCTGGCACTCCTCTTCCGTGTAAGGAAGCTCCAAATCAGGCACGATCGGCTCTGGAAGTTGCTTCAAAAAACCGGATTCAGGCTGAATGGCCATAACACCAGCCATTGCGTCGGCTCCGGCAGTATACCCCAACTTGAAGAAATCAGGAAGTCGAGCCTCAAGCTCATCATTCACCATCTTGTGGGCTATCTGGGTGTACTCCAGCGCGGCTCGGTTTATTCCGGCCTCGTAGCCTTTGGCGTCGGCAGCTTTGAGTTTCTCTCTTCCTTCCTTCCTCATTTCTTTGACCTTGGCCTCGGCCGCAGCCTTAACGTCGGCAAGCTCCTTCTTCAGCCTCTCCACCTCGGCCTCTGCATCCTTTGCTTGTTGATCCGAGATCCTCCACTTGGTTCGGTAGGAGTCTCGGTCAGATCTGTATCTCTCACGCTTGGCAGAAACCTTGGTGGCCTTGTCATAGGCCTTCAGGGCAGCCTGTCCAGCCTGTCAAAAACATGGAAATAAAGATTACCACCCAGAAATTCCAAAGGAAAAATCACAAGTACTAAAAACTAAGAGTGAGTAGTACCTGCACGAGATGGGAGCACATTTCTCCGAGCCCGGGGATTAGGTCGGTCGGCACTTGATCATAGTCTCTCGGAAGAGCTAGTCCCCGGAGGAGCGTCACTCCAAGATTTGGTTCTTCCTTAACGGAATCACTCAGCTGCAGGACCCTGCCGTCGGACATAGTGTAAGAAGGGCTGAATTGACTACGAACGGCCGCCTCCGTCGCAGGGTCGGTGAGGTCGATATGGGGCTCGGGAGGATTCCTCTGCTCCTTGGGCGGAGAGGCTCGCGCAACAGTCGACGGAGCTGATTGCGAAGGGTTCAACGGCAGAACATCCTCAGATGTCTTCTGCCTTTTCTCTTTTTGCTGAAGCTGTTGCTCCGAAGAGCTTCGGCTTCGGCCAGGATTGGCCGTTTTTGTTGGGATTACTGGCCTTGGAATATTTCTCCTTGACATGTCTTCAGAAAAAGGTTGCAGAAGTTCGGTAGATCCGAGCGGAGTAAGCCACTCCTCAGCTGTGAACCCGATCTTCGGCAGCTTAACTCCTCCTTGCTGTCTTTTCTTTCGGACTCCCTCGACAGTGGAAGTTCCCTTTTTCTTCTTAGCAGCTTCGGCAGGCAAAGCACCGGTTGTCTTCTTCTTGCTCGGTGCGGCCTCTTGTCCTTTTTCTTTCCTCCTCAGCACACCCTTGTATGAGGGAGTATAGTTGAGCAGCGTTGGAGCGTGTCGGCAAGCTTGGGCGAGGAGCGTGTCACAGGCCTTCTCCCGAGAATTGGTGTTGAGCACCTTGGAAATCGGGCCGAGCTCTGAAAAAAGAAGGGGAGATATGAAATTAATACCCTCAGCAGCAAAAACACAAAAATAAAGCCTAACTATAAGAGTTGAGCATGTCCGGTTTTATCACCTCGCGTATCGGCCACTTTTGGAACAGGGTACCGACGGAGACCATCGCCGAACTCGAAGTTCCCGTGCACTTCGAGATAAAAATCCGCCCATTTGTCAGTATCCGAGAGTCCTTCGATGAGAGGAGTCTTCTTGGGTCTAGTAGTGAGGTACCTACGGCCGGACTTACCATGACGAGACATGGTGTACGTGAAGAATAGGTCCGTCGGCCTAAAGTCCAAATCTTGGCTCTCAACCAAAGCAATTACCGACATGATGATTCGGTAACTGTTGATTGCGAGTTGATGGGGGGCCAGGCTAAACTTCCAAAGTATCTCCCTAAGAAAGGGATGGAGGGGGAACCGAAGCCCGGCCTCGCAAATAGCCATCAGTGGCACGGTTATATGTTCGGGACGGTGATCCCTGTGGTCTTTTATATCGGTGCTCCTAACTCTATGGATCAGGACGTCCTCGGGTATATTATATTTCGTTCGGAATGAAGCATATTCCCCCGGATTGCCACTGAAGTAATGAGCGTAAGGGCATAACAAGCCCTTGTCAAAGAGGTCAGCGTCGGTCACAGCCGACGTCGAAGCCTCGGCTCCAGACCTGAGCCTTGACTTGGCCTCTTGCCCCACCTGTGGCTCGGTTTCCGATTGGGTTTCTGGGGAGAAGCTTATCTCAGGGTCCGTTAAAAAGTCATCGGCAGCGTATTCGTAATCTCGCTCGGCATTGGAATCGTCGGTTACGGGAGAAGTCGCCGACATCTTTGTTGAAGCTGAGGTAACTGCTCGGCTGTTCCTCAACCTACGGAGCTCAAGAAGCTCGCTGATGAATTGACGATCGGATTCGGTTTCCGAGCAATCCGAGTCTGAAGACACTTCGATGACCTCGTGAGCCAGACCTAGGAAAAGAACAAAGGGGTATCAAGCAGTTGAAATTTGCGTCGGCAAACAAAATTGTTTTGAATTACGGTTCTTCTTATCGGCTCACGAGTCATAAGCTAGCCCGTAAAAGGTTCGGTACATCTACAACGACTCCCTACGTTCGGTAAACCTAGGGATTAGGGTCCGTTCGGCTATGTTTATCCCCCATCAGAAGAAATCGTTCGGTGAACACCAAACGTTCAATGGAGGCTCGGAAGAACAGATTGAGTTCAGGGATGAACACCATTGTTCATCCCAGAACTCCACTGTTCACATAGAACAAAAATCACCAAAAATCCCCCCAAAAAGCCCAAAACATATGCATTTAAAGCAGGGGAAAGAGTGAAACGATGGTAATCGATGACGTACCTGAAGATTTCTGACTAGAATGAGGCTTGAAGTTGAAGATCTGGATCTGAGTTGAGTTCTGGAACGGATTTGTAGAGAGAGAAGCTCTGGATGCTAGAGAGAGAGTGCAGAGAACTTTCTCTCTCCTTCTTCGCTGCTATTTATAAACGGAGCGGGGCTTTTCGAATTTCCCGCCCATCATTTCATCGCCGAACTCTTCGCCAACCGCTGAAAGACACGTGGCAGTAGCAAGCATCGCCTGTAACAGCCGTCTCTTCACCTACTGAGACGTCCCTTCGACTGACATGCCTGTTGAGGGCTTCGACAGCTGTCACCAAATATGAAGTGCAGACCGAACTGTCATAGGCCCAAGCTCGGCCAAGTCTTAAATCAACCCATGCCAAATAAAGAGCTTCGGCACGAGTTGAGGGGCTATTGTAGCAGGCCGAGCAAAATGGCTCGGGCCATTTCCGAACATAATCAATTATTCCGCTCGGCTCTATGCTGTCTTTCTCCCAACGTTCGAAATAATAACCGTTGCCGAGGGTCCTGAAGCCGAGGGCTTCGCGGACGTGAACTTTTGTGAACGCTCCCTTCCGAGCATCCCCATGGATGGGGAACATAATCATTCGTACGGCTGCCGAGGTCGAACGGCACGCTCGGTACCGAGCATGTGTTTCCTGATGAATCAGCCCGTCCATGTTCAAACAATGACAATGACGATGGTTGTGATGTCATCCGAACGGTTATAAGGATAACGATGGAAGCACGTGAGGGTGCCAGCTCATCTAGGAAAACGGTTACAAAAACCCTAATCGTGATGTAAAAGTGACGTCAGCCGACGCGTGTCAAGCGGAGGTGTGACCTTGGAGATCAAGCTAAGGGTTCTCTATAAATATCCCATTATGCCTCTTGGAGAAGGTATGCACAACAGAAATCCTAGCTCCTAATTTCTAAGTTCTTCCCATCAAAGGAAACTGATCCTTGCACCGGAGGGCCATTCCGGAGAACCTCCGGTGTGGTCCTTAGTCGTGCTTCGTTTTGCAGGACAGAGCTGGGAATACAGGAGCTATTCCATACTAAAGGTACAGTTAAAAGATAATCTTAACTTGTCAAACAGCAAATCAAGCAATTAAAAGCAACACCGGGCACGCAGCCAATAACTTAAGGCATAAAAGCCTATCACCGGGCACAAAGCCAATAACTTAAAGAATAAAAGTCTTTTGGCATAAAGCCAACCACCAGATACTAAGCCAACATTCAAGTTCAATTCAATATAGAACAACCTCTATAAATCAAACACTCACCTCATACTCCAAAAGAAAGTACAACTTATGTTTTTGGTACTCCTTGATTTACCGACTCGTCACCTATCCACAAGCCAAACATTTTAGTATAGAAATACTTGTCTATCGTATTTTGGCCATATGCCTCTATAGGTTCAAAAGAATACTACAAAACCACCACCACTAGCAAGAAAATTTTCAGTACATCAATCTAGATATAAAATTTGCCCAAATTGGACTCCGAATGACTAAGATATGCTCAATTGAAATTACACAACAAGAAACACGAGATTTCAGAAGGACAGTCTGCGATCGAAAGCTCATTAAAAATCACCTACTCAATAATTTTCAATGATTCCAACACCAAAATATCACCAACTGATCACTGTTTGAGACTCATCAGCACCCATAGTCAGTAACACACTCAACTATGATAAAATTGATAAAAAGCACAGCTCCAAAAGTTGCCCAGAATTCCAGAATTACCCAACCGTCAACTTTGGGACAAAAACTGATTTTTCCTACAAGAAACTAAGGCACAAATCTTACATATTCAGAAAGGTATGTAAGTCTAGTTTCAGAATCAAGAAACAATGCGTAGAACCGATACCCGAGCTAGGAGTTATGCCCGTTTTTCCAACACGTGTCTGTGCTGTCTGCCCAGACGCGAATCTGACAGCAGCTCGGTTTATGATTTTTATCTTTTTCCATACTTCTCAGAAAATTCTGAAATTTTTACAGCATAAACTAAATACACAAAGGAATCTACAGTAAAATTACCAGAAAATCACATGGTCGGTGTGTCGATGATAAAAATTCGTCAAAAACAGGACAGATTCAACTTTGCTCAACACAGTTATTCATATTCATATGATGCACAAATTTTCTGGAATAAAACTCAACTCCAACCTCAAAAACCCTCTCCCATGGATTCAATTTAGTGAATATAAGATATAGAACATGAGACCTAGCATGGAGAATATGAAATTCAGCACTTAAAAGAGATAAAATTTACCTAATTAAGCTTCAATTCAACCAACCCTAATTCCTCCTTTCTCTCCTTTCTTCTTCTCCACCATTGCTCTCTCTCTCTCTCTCTCTCTCTCTCTCTAACGTTGAACAACCTGATGGGTTTTCTTTCTTTTTTTTTCTTTTGTTTTAATAGAAACACACACACACACACCTCAGCACACACACGGCACACAAGCACAATTCTAAAAAAAATTGCACTTTACCTCTTTAAGTTGTTAAATATAACTTCAAAGCACCTTAAGTATAAAGGATGTTATAGTGGCTCATATGTTAAGTATGAGAGGTACCGAGGAGTTCCGGGAATAGATGTGTTGGATGTCGCCGAGAGAAGTTGAAAAATGGCCACTAGTGAATGCGGTAGGGCTACAGGGTTTTCTTGTAGCCCTACAGATGGGACTAGCTGGGAACCAGCACTATGGGTAGGGCTACAGGTTTAAGCTGTACGGCTACCGAAATAAGTAACGGATTAGTGTTGGAATAGGTCGAGTATAAAGGGTCTCTATTGTAAAACCCTAATAACTGATACTGTGATAATAAAGAACAGTAGACGCTCTCGCTCCCATGGATGTACCCGGTTTTGGGGAATCACTTATATCTTTGTGTCAATTTCTTTACTGTGTTTTATACTCGTGAATCGTGTGCGTGTGTGTTGCGATCCTAACAGAACCCATCAATTATAACACTTATGTCCATCTTGGCTGGAGATTCAAACTTCTTTTCAATGGCTACCCAACCCTCTCACAGAAGTAGTTTCATTGAATCATCAATACGAACAGCTAGCCTTTACAGGTTTCATGGCCTAGATCTTTATGGTGTCAAACTGGACACGAGCACCAACAACATGAGAGATGTGAGAATTCTCATTGACGATTGGAGAACTACGATAAATAAGGAATCGACGGACTCCACCCGATCACCCCTTGTTTTGACAATGGCTGGTCATTATTTGCCTTCAGAAAACACCACAAGTTATCCAATGGAGTCAATTCGAGGGAACCTCGATTGGGTACATATTGTTTCGTATGACTATCACTTGTCTACAGCAACAAATTTCACTGGTGCTCTTTCTGCTTTGTATGACCCCTCAAGCAATATACGTACTGATTATGGAATTAAGGAATGGATAAATAGAGGTTACTTGCGGACAAGATGGTTTTGGGGTTAGCATACCATGGGTACGCGTGGACACTGGTGGACCCGACGGCCAATGAGATTGGATCACCTGCAAGAGGTTGCGCGGTTACGCTTGATGGTTCAATGTCCTACAGGTTCATCAAGTCATATATGAAATGTTATGGAGAGAAAGTAGGGTATAACTCCACTTATGTCACGAATTACTGCATATCTGGTTCGGTTTGGATTGGTTATGATGATGTGGAGGCTATCAGAACTAAGGTTTCTTACGCGAGGGAGAAAGGGCTTCTGGGTTACAAAGTATGGCAGGTCTCCGATGATGACAATTGGGTGCTTTTTAAGGCAGGTAAAATCTTTGAAGCAATATCATGTAGCCGATCCCAATTGATTGGGGCTTATTCTCTTTCATTTTCATAGTCTTTAAGGATGCACAATCTACCGTGACACAGAACTGAATTTTGTTCATAATTTGGAATTGCGTTGAATTGACAAAGTATTGAGTTACTTCTTATTCATAACTGCACACCCAGAGATGATGTGCATATGCCACTGCCAATTAAATACCCTTATTTATCAAAAAAAAAAAAAAAAACTAGAAGAACTAGGGAACACAATTGTCGTCAAGAGGATTATCCCCAAAAGCCTCTAAGTATTGTTGAAACTAATTCGGGCAATATATGATCATTGTGTTTTCCCATTGGAATGGATAAGAGTGTTATGTTTCTCTTGTCTACTGCTAGATTGTCTTCTCACATTTCTCTCTAATGCACAATTTCATAGCACAACAAGATGAGAACGATCCCCGAAACAAGAGACACTTCTTGTTAATAGTAATCTTGCTTCCAACCGCAGCCACAGTTACCCTCATACTAGTTTCTGCGATGTTGTATCGGCATAAAAGAGCACGCAGAAATAATAGTAAGTTCTTCCAGTCGTGAAAATTGCGTGCATAAATAATTTCCCTTCACTCTTTTAACGTCTTTCTTCTACCTTCCACACATTTTTTTCATTGGTTATAGGATGGATGCGAAGGAAAAGAATTGCAATCTTTAATTTATTGGCATCTGCTGGAAATGTAAATGATCCTAATTTACTAGTGTTTAGTTTCATTGACCTTGTAGACGCTATCAATAATTTTTCATTTGAAAATAAGCTTAGAGTGGGTGGATATGGACCTGTTTACAAGGTAATATTATTTGGCTTTGCATAAATGAGAGAAAACAAAACTAAGCACAAAATCTGGTGAAATAACTGGTTAGCAGTGTCTGCTTTGCCTGCAGGGTGTATTACATTATGGACAAGAAATAGCAGTAAAGAGACTTTCAAGGATTTCTACACAAGGATTTGAAGAGTTCAAGAACGAGATCATGCTTATTGCTAAACTGCAACATGTAAATCTTGAAAGAGTTCTGGGTTTTTGCACCGAAAAGAAGAACAAATGTTGATCTACGAATACATGCCGAACAAAAGCCTAGATCATTCTGTCTATGGTTAGCAATCCTTAATGCCTCTGATATATTCATGAACCATATATAATTGAGTGTGGTTTTAACATGAGGTGTCGCCTAAGTTTTAACTATTCAAATCTCTTTCACGTAGATCCAATCAGGGGATCACTTTTAGATTTGGAAAAACGAGTTCAAATCATTGAAAGGGTTACTTAGGGGCTCTTGTATCTCCAATAGTACTCAAGATTGACAATAATTCATAGAGATTTGAAAGCGAGCAACATTTTGTTAGACAACGAGATGAAGCCCAAGATTGCGGACTTTGGCATGGCTAGAATTTTCCAGAAAGATGAATTCGAAGGCAACACTGTCCGGATTTTTGGAACATAGTAAGTGGCATATTTCTTACAATACACACTACCTAATGTATTCTCGCCTCAAATTGTACTCATCTAATTATCTCTTTTTGTTCACTTATGCAATATTGCAGTGGTTATGTACCTCCGAATATGTAAAACGTGGCGTAAACTCCTTTAAATCAGATATTTATAGCTTCGGAGTTCTTCTTTTACAAATCATTAGTGGAAAGCGGAGTAATTGTTTACATGGCCTTCATGAAAACTTAAACCTCCTAGAATATGTAAGTAATTCTGAAAATTGTGTCATGGATATTGCAAATTGATTTCCTTATTGTGAACTCTGAAGACAGACTACCTTCAAATACTTCAGGCATATGATTTGTGGAAGTGTGGGAAAGGCATGGAGTTCATGGATCCATCGCTCGACGATACATATTCATCTTGCAAATTGATGAGATGCATGCAAATAGCTTTGCTCTGTGTCCAAGAAAATCCAGCTGATAGACCCTCCATGTTGGAACTCTCGTCGATGCTAAAAAATGAAGCTGCCGCCATGAACACCCCCAAAAGACCTACTTCTTCTATAAGAAGAAATGAAGATGAAGTTCAAGCGTCTACATCTCAACAAAAAATTTGGTCAGTTGGTGATGTTTCCATTACCCAAATGGTAGCCCGATGAAGGTTAATTTTCTTTTTTTTTCATGACTAGAGTAAGCCCTGTAACAGTTCATTTTTTCGTTAGGATTTTACTTTTGCTGTCATATCTTTCTGAAGTTTGATGTAAATATGATTATTCCTATCTCTCTGTGCGTATATATTGCCCGAAATACAACTTGACTTGTTTGAATGCATTATACAATCATTGTGCATGAGACAAGGTCTTTTACAATATCCTAAGACAATTTCATCCACTCCACTAACTTGGCTGACGTGGAGGAGTTTGGACAAGCCAAATTCTTTAAACAGATACTCCACTATGATACATGAACATATGTGTGTATACACACATATATGGATAACCGGATGTTTGGGACTGTTTATGCGCATCTCGATTAATTTTGGAACTCGAACAAACCTCTTATAAGTCCAAAAAAAAAAAAAAAAAGTCCAAAATTTGGAATGTTTGGTCTTAGTGGATGTTGATCTTGCGAAATCTTGAAAGCAAGCCGCTTTAGTTGTTTTCTCAAACCCACTTACACCTTGGGGTTCATGACAAATATTGTATTCCATCAGCATTTTTTATAGTTATTTGAGTGAAAAAGTTATTGAGTTGGTAAAAAAAAATTGTTAGTGGAAACTAGTTAATTGGTAAAATATGTTTAAGTTTTAGAGTTTTTTTGTTAGTGAAAATCAGTTGGTAAAATTTGTTAGGTTTTTTTTAGTTTTTATTTTTTATTTTTGCTCGGCAAACGAAACTTTTATATAAGCTCGAACGGGTACATTGAGGGGATTACAAAAAGAAAGCGAACATAACTAGCCCATCCAACAAAAAGTTGAAAGGACTCAACACCTCAACATGAGCTACAACTTGAGCTTACGAATACCATCAAGAAACACCTTAAACTCCTCTACCGAATAAATCTTGATTGCGAACTTGGACTTCATCCACATTGCGACCCTCGTTTTTTGTAGTTTTTATTATTGGAAACGAAATGATAAAATGAGTTAAGTTTTTATTAAAACCATACACACACAAATAATGAGTTTTACGTGGTTCTCCAAGATCGTACATCCACGGAGGAATCGGAGCAATCTCACTAGAAACGGACTAAAGCTTTACGAGTGGAGTTCTCTCCCGGCTCACTAACACCCCCCTGCTCTTTCTCTCTCTCTATCTTTGTGTTTACATTGTTTAACCCTATAGAATACACCGGCAGAGGTTTGCACTTATGGGCTAAAATGGAACTCTTGTTCATCCTCCATGCCAGACCAAGCCTTTACTCCTGGTGATTGAAACTAGGGCTGTAAACGAGCTGAATCGAGCCGAATCTTATTAAGTTTGGCTCGGGTTCATTAAGGTACTAGCCTGGTTCGAGTTCCAGTTCGGGTTTGATTTGAACCTAAACAACTTGGCTAGAGTTTGGTTCATGAATATTTTTCAAAGCTCGGATTCGGCTCATTAAACTCAAACGAGCCGAGCCGAGCCAAGCCAAATCTAGGCTCAAAATTCAGTGGTGGCGCCAGGAATCTGTGTTAGGGTGTTCAAAAATTACCTTAATTCTACTAGCTAATTTATTTAACAATAACCTACGTACAAAATTTCATAAATTAGTATAAATATTACAGTCAAAAGAACATAACTTCTGTTGTATAAAATATATATATTAACTACAAGGCAAAATGAGAATTCAAAATTATATACTATATTTTTTTACAAAAAGAAATACTCCCTCCATCCCTTTTTTAGAGTCCAGTATTCCATTTTGGCCTGTCCCTTAATAAGTGTCCATTTTGTAAAGTTAGGGGGGTAAAAATTGGTGCATTGTCTATTTTGTTCCTAAAAGTATATTTTATTTTGAAAAATTAGTGAGTAAAAGTGAAATGATGATTTGTAAGTAGGGAAAGTGGAGGAAAAAGTTGATGTGAAATATGTAATGATGATGTGTTTTTAATAAGTTGGAATTGCAGGACACTTAAAAAGGGACGGAGGGAGTAGTTTTTAGAAAAGTTGTCGTATTGCGTACTAGATAGTATTTTAAGAATAGAGGAGATAAAATTTTACAATTGTTCTATACGAATTCTCATATTTTTTGTTAACATTTAACTAGCGTATTAATCTACTAAAACTCTTTTAAAAGAAATTGTAGTGAGTATATTGGGGCTGACATTCTCAAAAATATCTTATTTTTTAGGATGATATGATGACAATTTTATCGTAATCTTAAATTCAAAAGAATATTATTCAAGTTAACGGAATTTTGCAAAGTAGTTGAATTTTTTTTTAAAGGTTTTGTCCGTAATTCTATAAGATAACTAAAGAAAAAAAAATTAATGCAGTTATTTTTTTGAATGCAAAATTAACACATTTATACCATCAACGATAAAGATGGAGAAAAAATGCAGAAAATCCTACTTGCCCTTATATATTCTTCTTTTAGAAAATTAGAGGCCGCCCCTGTTTTTTAGGTTCGATTTGAACCCAACTCTAAAATATTTTCCTAAACCTGCACAGGCTCGGTTATTTGCATCCTAACTTTTATACCCTCAATCCAACCATGCTCCTTCAAAACCAAAGTCACGATCTTCCCACAAATCCCACCGAATGCCAATCTCTCTCTCTCTCTCTCTCTCTCTCTCTCTCTCTCCAACGCCAACCCTTTCTCTCCGACAGATCCTTCACAAACTTTCCGTATGAAATCGAGTTCGTAGGTGTTAAGGAAATAGGATCCCACATTGCTTGGGAATGGAATGGGTGATCACTTAATAACATCCGGGACCTCTTCACTCATTGCCAATTGACTTTGAGATGGATATAAAGTTTCCACATGGTATCAGAGCTGGGCCCGTTCCACCCCACATTTTAAAAATTAACAATCCACACCCCACGATGACAGACCAGCAAAAAGGCTGCACGATGATAGGATCCAAAAGTGGCCACACATGACAGACCTCAAATGCGGCTGCACATGAGGGGGGATGTTAAGGAAATAGAATCCTACATTGCTTGGGAGTGGAATGGGTGATCACTTAATAACATCTGGGACCTCTTCACTCATTGCCAATTGATTTTGAGATGGATATAAAGTTTCTACATGGTATCAAAGCGGGGCCCGTTCCACCCCACATTTTAAAAATTAACAATCTACACCCCACGATGACAGACCAGCAAAAAGGCTGCACGACGATAGGACCTAAAAGTGGCCACACGTGACAAACCTCAAATGTGGCTGCACGTGAGGGGGGATGTTAAGGAAATAGAATTCCACACTGCTTGGGAGTGAAATGGGTGATCACTTAATAACATCTGGGACCTCTTCACTCATTGCCAATTGATTTTGAGATGGATATAAAGTTTCTACAGTCAGCCTCTCTCTAATCGCCGATCTCAACCTCTCCAACTTCGAAAACACCAAAATCCTCTTCGCATCCTTCGCCGACACTCTCTCAACAGAATCTGTCGTCGGCAACAGCAATGGAGGGCTCAGCCCGTCAAGGCAGAGCCGATCACTGGTGAAGTTGTTAGATCTCAGCGTCTCCCTTAGTTTTTCCCCGACGAGGATGGAGAGGAAGATTGGTGGTGGAGTTGCCGAATGTTTGCGCGCCGACGCTGGAGGAAGCGGTGGAAGAAGTCGGTGTCAGCAGAGTGCTCCGGCGATGTAAGGAACTCGCACTGGAAGTTTCAACACACGGTGGCGGCGCTGGTTGTGCTGGTGTTCTCCACTCTACTTGTTTATATCTTGGTTATATGTACCGTTGTAAATTCCACTAATGTATACTTAAGTATTTTATTTGATACTTTAGATAAATTGAAAATATTCCGATTAATTTTTACGGAAATGCTTTCTTTTGTGTGGTTATTTTTGATGCTTTGTTGTTAAACTTTCTTGGTTACTGTGGTGGAAATGGTGTCGGAAGAGAGGAAGGGTGGTGAAGATTCTGTGAGAAAGAAGTGGAAAAAGATTGATTGTCCGCCGATCTGAACTTGAGGTGAGAGAGATTTTTGGGTGAATATGTACGAAAGAACAAATAAAAAATAGAATCACTCCAATTTGATTACCTTTTTTGTTTTTTATTTTTTTCAATTTTTGTTCGTGTGTGTATTTTCTATGAGAACTATGTATTTTTTCTATAAGTAACTGTGTATTTTTTCTATGAAAATTGCGTATTTTTCTATGAGAATTGTATATTGTCCATGAAAACTGTCTATTAGAAATGTGTATTTTCTATGAAAACTATATATTTTTTATAAGAACCATGTATTTTTCTATTAGAACCATGTATTTTTTATGCGAACTATATATTTTTTTATGAGAATTGTATATTTTAGTGTATGATAAAACTATGTGAACTGTGTATTTTTCAATTCACATAGTCCAGCTCTCATAACCAGTTCGCAAAGCTAATTTTCTATGAGAACAGTCACTTCTCGTAGCCAATTCTCATATAACTGATTATGAAAGTTGGCAATTCTCATAAAATTGACTATGAGAATTGGCAGTTCTCATAGTCAGTTCTTGTCAATTCTCATAGCTCAATTCACATAGCCAGTTCTTCTCATAGAACTGATTATGAGACTTGCAGTTCACATAGCCAAAGGTATTTTTGTCTGAAATAATATGATTCAGGAATTGTTATTTTCTATGAAAACTGTTATTCTCCATGATAATTATCTATGAGAACTGTCTATAAGAACTGTGTATTTTCTATGAAAATTATATATTTTCTGTGACAACTCCCTATGAAAACTGTATATTTTATATAAGAACTGTATATTTTTTATGAAAACTGTCTATGAAAACTGTGTTTTTTTCTATGAGAACTGTCATTGTCCATGATGAATGTCTATGAAAACTGTGTATTTTTCTATGAGAATTATGTATTTTCTATGAGAATTGTGTATTTTAATATGTGATGAGGATATTTGAACGGTATATTTTTCAGTTCACATAACCATTTCACATGAGAACTGTGTTTTTTATATGAAAATTGTGTTTTTTTCTATGAGAATTGTTATTGTCCATGAGAATTGTATATTTTCTATGAGAACTGTGTATTTTATATAAAAACTGTATATTTTCTATGAGAATTGTGTTTTTTCTATGAAAATTATGTTTTTTTCTATAAGAACTATTATTGTCCATAATAATTGTCTATGAGAACTGTATATTTTTCTATGAGAATTATGTATTTTCTATGAGAATTGTGTATTTTAGTGTGTAGTGTGACTATTTGAACTATATATTTTACAGTTCACATAGCCATTTCACATGAGAACTGTCTATGAGAATTTTGTTTTTCTATGAAAATTATGTTCTTTTCTATAAGAATTGTTATTATCCATGATGATTGTCTATGAGAACTGTGTATTTTTCATGAGATCTATGTATTTTCTACGAGAACTATGTATTTTAGTGCGTGGTGAGGCGATTTGAATTGTGTATTTTTCAATTCACATAGTTCTCATAGAACTGACTATGAGAATTGGCAGTCCAATTCACAGAGCGAAGGGTATTTTTCTATGAGAATTATGTATTTTCTATGAGAACTATGTATTTTCTACGAGAACTATGTATTTTAATGTGTGGTGAGGCGATTTGAATTATATATTTTTCAATTCACATAGTTCTCATAGAACTGACTATGAGAATTGGCAGTCCAGTTCACAGAGCCAAAGATACTTTTTGTCTGAAATAATATGTGTCAAAAATTGATTCTATAAATATAAATTTTACTAAAAATGGACAAGTAGACAAAAAATTAAGCAGAATGGGCAAAATAGTAAAAATGTATGAAAAGTCAAAGGAAATGACTAAAATAAAGAAGAAATATATTTGTCAAGACTATTTGAAGTCCGAACCTAGAAAACAAGGTCGGCCTAAAAATTTCCCTTCTTCTTTTTCTCTTTCTTTTTTCATTATGATTTTGAGCTGTATTTGGATTGTGATTGAGTGTTTTTGTTTTAGGTTGAATGTTCAATTCTTTTTGGGTTAGGTGTTTAAGACTATTATAATTTGGTGTTCATTGACATTTGAGTTATGTGTTTATTGATATTTGGGTTGAGTGTTCAAAGTAAGGTTAGTTCAAAATTTTTACATAAATTCTAAGCAAAAAATTTTGTTTTGAGTGTTCAGTTGATCATTGAATCATAAATGTGGAGCCGCCTCTGGCTCGAATTGAGTTCGTCAAGGCTTGGGTTTGGTTCGGCTTGAATCATTAAACTCAACCACATCCAAACTCTCTCATTGGTCATATAGAATTTTTGAGAAAAATAAGTATTAAAATATATATAACCTTGAAATTTTTTATATTTGCTTTTAGACTCTCAATAATTATTAATTATATTTAACTACAGTTTCACAAGCCTAATCGAGCAGAATACTGTAAGGTTCAAGCTCGGCTTATATATCAAACGAGCCTAAAATTGAAGTTCAAATTTGGTTCATTTAATAAACGAATCGAACTCGAACGAACTCTTACTGAGCCGAGCCTCGAACAGTTCACGAATGGCACAATTAATTTACAATCCTAGTTGAAATACAATGGTAGTAGATAAATATATACCTACACAAGTGGGTGCATACAGGAGAGGAAATGCTGAAGTAAAGAAGAGTGGAGCCATATCTCCATCCATCAGTCAACACTCAGCTCCATCGCCATCGTGTATGTTCTTCTTAAAAAATAAGTACTCCTATTTATTTGTAATTTTTAAGTTTAAAAATAATGGACTTAATTTTTTGAGAAATATAAATCTTGTTTGGTAGATGCAGATGAAATCTTTTGAATGATGCAAAAAAAAAGATCAAAAAATTATTTTCATAAATACATTTTTTTTAAATTTGAAAATTGCAAACAAGTACTTACTCCTCCGTCCCTTTTTAAATGTCCTGCTTCGTAATTCCAACTTATTAAAAAAATATCATCATTACACCTTTCACATCAACTTTTACGTCCACTTTCCCTCCTTTCCTTCTATGAAAATATCATCATTACATTTTTACTCTCCATCTTTTCAAATGGAATCTATTTTTATGAGCAAAATGAAAAATTCACCAACTTTTACCCACTAACTTTACAAAATGGACATTTATTAAGGGACAGCCTAAAATAGAATACTGAACTCTAAAAAAGGGACGGAGAAAATACTATTTTTAAAAAACTACTCTAGCTAATTAAATAGACAGAGACATTTTATAAGACTTTGACTTTTTAAAAAACTACTCTAGCTAATTAAAAATAGACAGAGACACTTTATAGGACTTTTGACTTTTAAAAAGACTACTCTAGCTAATTAAATAGACAGATATTTTATAGGACTTTGCCTTCTATAACGTGAAAGTATTCTCACTTTGTGGAGATGGCGGCCTATGACATTCAGTTCTTGTGAGAAAATAGAGTATGGGTGGTCGAGAGGCATGTATATAGCATGATCTTCTGTTTTTGTTTTTTTGTTTTTTGAGTCAGACGAAGTCGAATGCGACAAAGCCAACAATAGCATTATCATATGCCAAAAGATCAAAACAACGTACACTCTACATTCCAATAGACTAATTACCCATTATCAAGGGCGGAGGCACATGACTACAAGGATGGCAGCTGACTCCACTGGTTGCCAAATTTTCCCTTAAAAGGTGTAATTTTTATTCAATTTTTACTAATTTGACCCCAAATTTTCATAGGAATAGGTATAATTTAGCTATTTTGACATCTCAAAAAATCTCTAAATTGCGCCAACTTATTTTAAGTGCTTATGAATCTAATTTTTAACCTCATTAATCAAAATTCCTGACTCCGCCTCTACCCATTGCCTATCTATAATGAAAAATGTTTTTTTTCTTCTTCTTTTTTGTGTCTGGGTGTATTCTCCTCCAATAAAAACCATTAGATCTACGTTCGCATTTAATTGCAGAAGAAGAAGATCAAGGGTTCACAATCTTATGATCTACCTAATAGTTATAAATTCATACAAATTTGGTGCAATGGTTAAGTTCAGAGTTTCTCATTCGATAAACATATATACTCCTCTGTGCCTGTAGGATATGGTGGGATCATAACTTTGGTCTCGACAAACGTGCTATGAGACCCACTGCAAATATGACTATGTGGTGCTGAGAGCAATACTCTTTGACCGATATGTAAAGTAAACTATTTTCATACTCCCTCCGTCCCTTTTTAAGTGTCCTGCTTCGTAACTCCAACTTATTAAAAAGACATCATCATTACACCTTTCATATCAACTTTTTCCTTTACTTTCCCTACTTACCCATCATCATTACACTTTTACTCACTAACTTTTCAAAATAAAATCTACTTTTAGGGACAAAATAGACAATACACCAATTTTTACCCCCCTAACTTTACAAAATGGACATTTATTAAGGGACAGCCTAAAATGGAATACTGGACACAAAAAAAGGGATGGAGGGAGTATCTATTATTTGGTCAAAAGAGTTGTTAAGAAAAAGCGAAAGATGTATTATTGATTAACTATGGAATAAAATCATCCTAATTATAATCAAATCACAATCTCAAGATCACGATTTGATCGCAATATTATTTCGTAAATGCATTTATTCTAACATTCTCCATCAAACTCGATCAAGTAGGTCTACCAACTTGAGTTTGAAAAAGCTAAGAGAAACTAGGAACATCTAAGTAAAAAGAAACCAGGAGCCGCCATGCCACGCCAAGCCAAGCCAAACTCAAGTAGATCTACCAACTTGAGTTTGAAACAAAACAAACGAAGAAGCCATGAATCGAAAAGCAACGAGCTCTGGTTGTGAAGAGACGCGCTGGTAATGAAGAGATGTTCTGGTGAGTGAAAGCAGCCGAAAAGTGTGGAGGGGATTGACAAAGTAACTAAGTGCCCGGCGGACGGCAGCGAGGCTTAAGCCGCCCACCAGGAGCGAATATCCACAGTGCCTAGATCTTATAGCTCTGATACCATGTTAAGAAAAAGCGAAAGATGTATTATTGATTAACTATGGAATAAAATCATCTTAATTACAATCAAATCACATTCTCAATATCACAATATTATTTTGTATATGTATTTATTCTAACAAGAGTAATGGATAACTAGTCCTTCAGAGATCACTATATATGTGCAATACTTTCTCATCCTAACCTATATATATACTAGTACGTATAATTCATGACAAAACTCATCCCCTTGTGTCCAATGGCTTCCAAGTATTCCCTTTTCTCACTCTTCTTTTTCCCTCTCCTATCTCTCCACTTCCACTTCTCAACAGGACAAACTTTTGTGAACTCTGTTTATTGGTTCCCTGACAGTGGTCTAGCAGCATCAGATATAGACTCCACTTTGTTCACTCACATATTTTGTGCTTTTGCTGATCTTGATTCCAATACAAAGCAAGTTACTATTTCCTCCTCAAACAATGCCTCATTTTCTCAGTTCACCAAAACTGTCCAACTTAAAAACCCTTCTATCAAGACCCTTCTGTCCATCGGCGGTGGCTCCGCCAATAGGACTGTCTTTGCTTCTATGGCTAGCCAATCGGCTTCTCGGAAAAGTTTCATCGATTCTTCCATAAAATTGGCGAGGTAAGTAATGTTCCAATTTTGAGAAATCAATCCCAGTAAGGTTATAATTAGGTTTATTCCATTTGTATTGTTTCTTTTAGAACAATTGTTAGGAATAATTCGTCCCATTAATTAATTATTGTACTTAAAAAAGATGTTTTGCGTAGATAAAAGATGCACCTTTTAGGTTTGAACTAAAAGACATGTCTTCGCCCTAAGGTGTCAATTACTAACCACAGGACTTTTGTGAAAGGTTTGACTTGAAATTTCTTTCCTCTTTCTTGCGAAATTAATTTGTTTTATCACATTAATTCAATTTTTTCTTTTTTTTTTGGAACACATGAGAATGACTTGGTACTCCATGCGTCTCGTGCTCTAAAATGATGTAGGACAAGATTGGGGTGTTTCTATATTTTATTTCTATTGCTTTAGAATAAGATTTTTACTAGGAATATTTTCGTTTAGGTTAGAATTATTAAATTTTCATATTCGGTTTCATTTTAATTTCTACCTTTATTAGGATTCTTGGTCTACAAGAATTAGGATTTTATTTTAATTAATTAGAAAATATTTTTTCTTTAATGCTGCTTGTTTTGACATAATTTAAGATTTCTTTTTCAGTAGGATCTCTAGGGTTATGGTCTTATAAAAGGGGCCAATAAGATTTTTACTATGAATATTTTCATTTAGGTTAGAATTATTAACTTTCCATATTCAGTTTGATTTTAATTTCTGCCTTCAAACGAAAATATTTCTAATAAAAATCTTATTCTAAAACAATAGAAATAAAATATAGAAACACCCCAATCTTGTCCTACATCATAAAATATTTGTGAGACTTGTGATTGTCATAAAGTTGTATTAAATTAACCATCAAAATTTGCCAAAAAAAAAAAAAAAACTCGTGTATATTATTTTAGAATTAAAACAGCTTATCGTCTTATTGATCTCCCACGCTTTGTTAACAAGCAACTGTAACCTAGTTTTCTTTATTCTCTTTACCAAATATGTACTTTAATGAGCTGCAAATGTGTATCAATTTTGGTGTCTCAAGGGAGTAATTCTTTTGTGATTTTAATATTTTAAAGCTTAATTCACCCTCAAAAGGGTAATATTAGAAATTCAAAGGCGGACCACCTGGGGTGGTAGCATAATGGCTAGCGAGTCGCTCCAAGTCTCCAACATGGATGTCAAAAAGTTGTGAATTCGCGGTGTGCTATTGACGCTCCCTCGAATGTTGCAATCCAATTAGCCCACCTTCTGGTCCACTTCATCGTCGGTGTTGGAGCAATTGCTTTGGCTATACGAAAACCAAGTGTGACATTGTCTGAAAAGGAGAGCCATCTTATGCCCGGAAGCGAATTGATGAATTCCACTAAACCTTCTTAAAAAATAAATACTTATTTCAATTTTTAAAACTTAAAAATAATGTGCTTATGAGAATAATTTTTTAATTTTTTTAGGAAGTCTGAAGTCTTTCAAACAAAATTCATATTACAAATTTTAGATTTCAGAAAGCTCATAATCTTTTGCATAGGGGCCTTTTTTGACGTCTAGATATCCAACAGGTCATATGGCTTCCATGGCTTGGATCTTGACTGGGAATACCCACAATCCACTTCAGAAATGGCCAACCTGGGTGCCCTCCTCAATGAATGGCGGGCCGCGGTGGCAACCGAGGCCAATTCCTCCGGAAAATCGCCGTTGCTTCTAACCGCGGCCTTCTATTACGCATCAAGCATTAATGGGCTGAACTATCCAGTCCAATCCATATCCAATAGCTTGGACTGGATCAACTTGATGGCCTATGACTTCTACGACCCTACATGGGCCAAAGTGACCAACTCACATGCAGCCCTATACGACCCGTCGGGCCCAATTAGCGGAAGTTTCGGAGTCGTTTCTTGGATCCAGTCCGGGATGAGCCCAAAGAAGTTGGTACTCGGAATGCCGTTTTACGGGTACGCATGGCGGCTTGCGAACGCGAATAACCACGGGCTTATGGCACCGGCTAATGGGCCGGTTGGATCAGGCAATGGGGCGATGCGTTACGGGGATATCATTGGGTTCATAGCCACAAACAAGGCCGCGACAGTGTACAATGGAACAATTGTTTCAAACTATTGCTATGCTGGAACAACTTGGATAGGGTACGATGGCACCCAGAGCATCTCTGCCAAGGTTTCATATGCTAAGCAGAAAGGGTTGCTTGGTTACTTTGCTTGGCATGTTGCAGCTGATAACAATTGGGATCTCTCAAAACAAGGTAGATCTCAATCTAACCATAAAATTCATGTTTTTTGTTTTATAACCAGGTGTCCGGACTAGTTTGAACACATCTCGACTAGCATTTTGAAGTAACTAAAATTTAAGGAAAATGAACTGGGATTCCATGCCTTTTTTTTTTTTTTTTATCGGCAAACGAAACTTTTATTACAAACTTGAAGGGATATATCGAGGAGCTCAACCACAGTAAGCATTAGAACTTACAAGATCAAGCACGAAAGGAAACATCAAACAAAGTCCTCCAACAGAACGTTGGAGGAGACACACCTCACCTCACCCATACTACAAGCACATATTACAGATTTAACAACCTAATTCCATCCAAAAAAACCTTAAAATCCTCCACCGTATACATCTTAATGTCGAACTTGGCCTTTATCCACATGGCAACTTTAGCTTTTACCTTCTCAACCACAACCTCGGTTGACACTGTTGCATTGTTAAACACGTACTCATTTCGCACCAACCACAACAACCACAGCGTCACAAAGAAAGAAATTTCCCACAAACTTTTCTCCAAATTTCTGAACCGATTATCCCCCCACCACCTGAATAAAGTTTCCAACGATTCGGGGCATACCCATTTCACATGCCACCAATCCAGAATTTGCGACCAAACCTCCCACGAAAATTGGCAATGCAAGAATAGGTGTTGCGGAGTTTCCAAGAACAAAGAACAAAGTGGGCAAAAAGAAGATTGTCCCTCTGCAATCATATTTCTGCCCAATAGCACTGATCTCGTAGCCACCTTGGATTGAATAGCCAACCAAGCAAAAATTTCCACCTTAGGGGGGCTAAGGTTCTTCCAAATGGATTCCAACGCCGAACTACCTGAATGCCCATTACTTTCCCACTGATTGTACACCGACTTAACCGAGAAACGATGATCAGAAGACCAACTCCAAAACAAGGAATCATGACTAGACGAATCTAGACAAACTGGTTGAAGTCGTTGCTTTAAAACCTCCACTTGAACAACTTCCCAATCTCGTAATTCTCGACTAAAGGTCAGGTTCCATCGATCAACTCCCGAACCATTCTAGAGAGCATTGACACTCGCCTCTTTGTGAGTAGAAATTAGGTACAAACGAGGGTAGTCTTTTCTAAGAGTTGTGTCCCCCAACCATACGTGGTTCCAAAATGAGATCTCCATGCCGTAACGAATCTGGATTCTAAATCCCTCCTGTATTTTGTTCCCAATACACGAAGAAACTTCCCCGAGTGCGCATATATCCTTCCATAACTTCGTAGCTTTACCCGAGCTTGGCATACGAGGGAGCCAACAATGAGTCAAGCTCCTTATTGAACCTCCACCACCGCACTAAATATTTAACTTTTCTAATGATGTGCTTTTTGTTTTCATTGCAGCCAAACAAACATGGGGAGCATGAAACTCATGGAAAGCAGAAAATATAAAACTATACAAGGATTAGCCGAATAAAAGGGCTTACGTAAAACCCTAATTTAGCAAGCTGATGAGCTACTTTGAAGAATAATGTGGGTGTAGTAATAATTAACAATAATGCGCTAACCAATTTTTGTTGGTGCGCTATCAATCGTAATGATTTAAATAAAAAAGAGAAGTGAAAGATTTTTCACGCATAATTCTATGGTGACTGACAAAGGGTTCACCATCATGCACGGAACCCATGTTTAGATTCCACACAAGTGATTCAAACTGTTCAAAATATTTTTCCTAGCGGCCTTATAGAGTGAAAATTTGGGTTGCATATCATATCTATTTATGGAGAGGAAGGATCAGATCAAATAATGTCGGCAGAAGGGGATCAAGACTTCAAGTGGTCAATGTCAATAACCTTCTCGATCACTTTCGATCCAAAACATTAATTCTGTAAAGTACTACTCCCTCCGTCCCGCAATGTTTGGCACTTTTGGAAATTCCCACTTTTAAGAGAAAAATTTTGTTGTACAATTGATGAGCTAACTTTCCAATTTTACCCTTATATAATTTCAACACTATTTGAAAATTTTCAAATTTGGGCCGGATACCAAAAAGTTTTGCCGCTAATTGTGGCTCCCAAAATGTAAAGTGTACTTTTGTTACTGAAAAGTGTGCTTTTGTTTTTTTGAATAGATTGTTGTTTAGAGTACAAAAGAAAAGGGTAAAATGGAAAGTTCATCTAATTTTGCTATTGACTTTTCAAATTAACTAGCCAAATGTTATGGAACAAAGAAAAGCACAAAAGTGCCAAACATTGCAGGACGGAGGGAGTAATGTTTACGTCAGCACAAGCTGCACAACTCACAGAGCCATTTATTTCTGGGAGGGATGTAGAACAGCAGAAGTGCCTTTCCTATCAAGAAGGATTGTGCGTTTGTTGTTTTTCCCCCTTTCGTGGGCACATCAAAAAAGACAATTACCTCTTCGAGGGGAGACAATAATCAAGCACGAGGTTTTACTTTTCAAGTTCTAATACCAGAATCTTACAATCCGTAACTTGCCAAAGAACCTGCAAAAATATTCTCTGACTTCTAAATAAGTCGAAACTTGCGCTCTCTCATCTTCGGACCATGTGAAACACAAATAGGCCTCATTCTAGAGTTTAAAAAGATGGTATGTATAGTTTTTCGTTCGCACCCACTGAGTTGGTCTCTTGACAAAGAAATCACACATTTAAAATATCAGCAAAAACATGAACGACTGACATTTATACAACTCGCTACACATATTTAGGCTATTTAGTGGGTATTATGAATTTGAGACAAAGTCTTGAAAACAAATGTGTTTTGCTCATGTCTCTGCCTGTGCCTATATCCGATCAATGTGATTTTTGCATACCTAAAAATCTAACGAGCCTAACAAAATGAATGATCCCCGATCAGTCGATCACGTCGTTTTTGAGAAGAAATGAGGCCCATCTGTGTGAAATCAGGGCTTGTTGTGCCTTAAAGCAAAATAACAAATAAGGCCTCTGTTTCCGGGGGGAAAAAGAGAGAGAGAGGTTGTAGATACTCCATTCATTTTTGGCGACGCTACGTCATATTTTTGTTCTCCTTTCATATCAAGTAACAAGTAATACTACGATGACCATGCATGTTTATGCCACACAACAGTGATTGAACTTATTCATCTTATAGATTCCGAAGAGAAGCACATCCATACAAATTAAACATCTTGATCAAATATAAATAAATGCCTGGATAGTTTGCAACTTTTTTTTACTTAATAGTTGACAAGAAAAATTTGGAACATAAATTTTCCATTTTATACGATATTTTCATGGCCAATCTAATATTTTTGCATAGATGTTTTGCTCGCATAATCTACGAGGTGAACTGGGATGGAAGCCAAACAGGTTTCCTAGCAAATTGGCCCACTGTAATTTCAGCATATATGAGATCTTTGTCAAAAGCTCTACAAACTTCTCGTTCCATTGCATAGGCCATCAGACGGATCTATATTTCTCATTAACATAATTTGACTATTTTCTTTAAGTACCAATTTATGCCCATTTGGCATAAAAGTATTCAATGCTTATGGAAATGTTTTCCGGCTGACTGTTTGAAAAGGGGCCTGAACAAATTCACAGCACAATGATAGGACGAAATAAGACTTCGGGAAAATGTTATTGGAGGCAATACAAGAATAATGGGTTTCATTTGTCCTATATTTCAAACGCACACTACTAAAGGAACTCGGCCTATAAAAGGCCAACACATCTAATATTTTATACACACGCAAATAATAAAGTGCTTTTATGTTTGGACATCTTTTAAGATTGGAAAGTAAGGGGGGGAAATCTGCATGCATAATTAATGTAAATATGTTTGCCAATGCTGAATGCTGAGGAAACTTATTGCACTTTCCAAACTTGAACTTTCCAAAAAGTCCTTTAATGCGGGACCATGAAACAGTGATTCTCTGTGGCCATAAAAATCTACTCGGTTTTTAAAAGGCCCTCAAATCCTATAGTTCAAGCACGCATATATATATATATAATGCGGGACCATGAAACAGTGATTCTCTGTGGCCATAAAAATCTACTCGGTTTTTAAAAGGCCCTCAAATCCTATAGTTCAAGCACGCATATATATATATATATATATATATATATATAGAGGAATTTTCAAGTGAGGGATCCCTCATTTTTTTAAAATGAGGGACTTTCATTTTCCGATCAAATTTTGAAAATCCGAACCGTTCAATGTGTGCAGAATGTAATTTTAAGGGTCCCCGCGAGAAATCAGCAAAAAAAATAACCGGGAAGGGCGTCATCCGAGCAGTTTTTTTTGAACCGTTCAATGAAAACTGCTCGGATGAAGCCCTTCCCGATCATTTTTTTTGCTGATTTATCGCGGGGACCCTTAAAATCACATTCTGATCACTTTGAGCGGCTCGGATTATCGAAATTCAATCGGAAATGAAAGTCCCTCATTTTAAAAAAATGAGGGATCCCTCACCGGAACCTAACTCTCTATATATATAGAGGAATTTTCAAGTGAGGAATCCCTCATTTTGTTAAAATGAGGGACTTTCATTTCCCGATCAAAATTTGAAAATCCAAACCGTTCAATATGTGCAGAACGTAATTTTAAAGGTCCCTGCGAGAAATCAGCAAAAAAAAATGACCGGGAAGGGCATCATCCGAGCAATTTTTTTTGAACCGTTCAATGAAAACTGCTCGGATGAAGCCCTTCCCGGTCATTTTTTTTGCTGATTTCTCACTAGGACCCTTAAAATCACGTTCTGATCACTTTGAGCGACTCGGATCATCGAAATTCAATCGAGAATGGGAGTCCCGCATTTTAATAAAATGAGGGATCCCTCACCAGAACCTAACTCTCTCTCTCTCTCTCTCTCTCTATATATATATATATATATATATATATATACATAGTTTCAATCAGGTAAGGGTGCCCTTACCTTGTTAAGGTAAGGACCTCCCATTTTCTGATCGAATTTCGATGTCCGAACCGCTCAATGTCTTCAGAATGTGATTTTAAGGTTACCCGCAAAAAATCGGCAAAAAAAAAGACCGGAAAGGGCTTGATCCCAGTAGTTTTTGTTTGTTTTTTATCGAACGGTTCAAATAAAAACTGCTCGAAAGAAGCTCCTCCCGGTCTTTTTTTTTGCTGATTTCTCGCGGGTACCCTTAAAATCAGGTTCTAAACACATTGAGCGGTTCGGATCATCGAAATTTGGTTGGAAAATGGGAGAAAAGGGGAAGTCCTTACCGTAATACGGTAAGGGCGCCCTTATTAGAAGTGGACTCTATATATATATATATATGGTTCCTAAAGGGGCAGGAAGTTTTAAAATCCAACACCAACTGAAGTTGCATAATTGTATTGTACATTTGGTGTGCATTATGCTAACATCCATTAGGAAGCACGGGAATACAACTATAATAAACCCTTTTGTTATCCTAACATATCAAAGGACCGGTCAAAACATAACAAACCACAAAACAGAGTCTGCAGTAAATTATTCAGAGTTCGGAAGATTAAATTCACACGGGAAAATTACCCCAAACCATTCTCACAGCCATGGTCATACCAGAAAATTATTTCTTTCCGGCAGCCGGATCTCAGGTGGTAGGTGTAGTGGGGGTTTAAATTGCCAGATCGAAACTTTGGCTATGCATCCATTTGTGACCATATAGACATACCGAACACGGACGCGAATAGGAGAATGGTCACAGTTCCCATAGGAAGCAATTGTTTTTTTCTTTTTTTGTTGATAAGTACGTAGAAAGCAACTTGGGCGCACGATTGTGTGGAACTGATCTCGTACCTAAAGCTGAATTCACACATGTAAATACGACAACACCCTTTTTTTTGGTACTAAAGAGGGCAACAAGTTTTTTAATCCAACACCAGTTGAAGTTGTGTAATTCTGTCGAACAGTTGGTGTGCGTTATGCAATGATTCGTTAGGAAGCACAGCTAAATGCAGATGTATGTGTATGTAGATGGAGGTAGGGGGCAGACAATTTAAGTTGCACTTACTGGGTATTTCTTTCCGCCGGCCTAATCTCAGGCGCTGGTTAATGCTTTCCGGTGGCCGAAACTCTAGCGGTCTAGGGAAGTACGGTGGAATTTTGGTGGTTGGAGATTGGGGTGGAGGTGTGGGCGGGCTGGGGTCGGGGTGGGTTTGGAGCGGTGGGGAGTTGTGATGGTATAGTTGGGTCCGGAGGAAGAAGAGTTTGGAGGGGTGCGTTTGTTTTGGGAGGAGAAAAGCTAGGAGGGGTAATTTGGGAAAGTGAAAAGTTGACAAACAGTTGACTCTTTTAGAAAGAGGTATAGATATATAGATTATATTTGGGTCACGTCCTCAAAACAGTGGTCCCAATTATTAGAACATTACGACGTGGTGAAACGTATTTAATTTGAAGGAAACCAATATTTACACCAACCGTATAAATAATTTAATATCGAAAAGTATAGTAGACGGGCAAATTCGTTTTCAAAAGAAAAGGCAAAGATAATAAGCATTATAACATGCTTTTTTGACCTTGTAGCTTTTGGACCGAGCAACATTTGAAAGCGATTTGAAAGCGTGCAACATTTTGTTAGACAACAAGATGAAGACCAAGATTTCGTTTTCAAAAGAAAAGGCAAAGATAATAAGCATTATAACATGCTTTTTCAACCTTGTAGCTTTTGGACCGAGCAACATTTGAAAGTGATTTGAAAGCGTGCAACATTTTGTTAGACAACGAGATGAAGACCAAGATTGCAGACTTTGGCATGGCTAGAATTTTCCAGAAAGATGAATTTGAAGGTAACACTGACCGGATTGTTGGAACATAGTAAGTGGCATATTTCTTACAATACGCACTACCTAATGTGTTCTAGTCTCAAATAGTTCTCATCTAGTTTTCTCTCTCTCTCTCTCTTTTTACTTACGTAATATTGCAGTGGTTATGTACCTCCCGAATATGTAAAACGGGGCGTATACTCCACCAAATCAGATGTTTATAGCGTCGGAGTTCTTCTTTTACAAAACATTAGCAGAAAGTGGAATAATTATTTACATGGCCTTCATGAAGACTTAAACCTCCTAGAATATATAAGTAATTCTGAAAACTGTGACAATTGGGTGCTTTCTAAGGCAGGTAAAACTTAAAAGCAACAAAGCCGACCCTAATTGATTGGGTTCAAGGCTCAATTTTTAAGCAATAAAGGAAGAATTTACATACAGATATGGAATCAACCATCTCTGTGAACTTGCCATATGAATGTTTATCAGTGACGGTTGAATCTGCCCAAGAGCCAGTCCTTTTTTTTAAATTTTTATTTTTTATTTTATTTTTTTTTTGGGGGGGGGGGGGGGGGGGGGGGGGGGGGAGGGGGGGGGGGGGGGGTTGTTGTGCAATAGAGGCAAGAATTAGATTAAGAAAATCCTGCTTATAATCCGTAAATAAGCCTAGGAAGCACCCACTAGCCAACAAGAATTACAACGCCACACTCACATAGCACCTCCATTCCCCTTGCTAGCAGCTGTTGGGGTCACCTCACCTCATGCGTAAGTGTGTGAAACAACTGTGGGAGGGTTGTACGTAGGGATTAATCTAAATGCAAGTTGGTCCGGGACACCTTGTATTACAACAAAGAAAACGCAGAAAACAAACAAAATAAAATAGTAGAAGCAGGTCACCATGCTAATAAAACACCTACAGTCTAACGTGAAGCAAAGTTGAATATTTGAAATTTCGTTGAATTGACCAAGTATTATGCTACTTTTTATTCATAACTACACCCCTAGAGATTGGTGTTCATCTCCGGATATGCATCTGTCACTGCTGGACACCCTGAGTTATTAAAAAACAAAACGAAAAAAAAAAATATAGAACTTGGGAACACAATCGTCGTCACGAGGATTCTCCGCTTATCGCCTTTTAAGTACTGTTGAAACTAATTTGGGCAATATATGATGATTCTTTTTTTTCTTTTTCTTTTTTTACATTGGTAGGCATAGGAGTGTTCCGTTTCTCAATCTTGTCTACTGCTATATTGTCTCCTCCCACATTCCTCTGTAATGTACAATTTCATAGCAAAAGAAGATGAGAAAGATCCTAGAAACAAGAGACAACTGCTGCTAGTAATCTTGCTTCCAACCGCAGTCACAGTTTTCTTGTACTAGTTTCTGCGACGTGGTATCTGCGTAAGGGAGCATGCAGAAACAAAGGTAAGTTCCTCCCAGTTGTGAAAATTTTGTTACTAAATCATTTCCCTTCACCCTCTTAACTTCTTTCTTCGATTTTCCACATGTTCTTTTTTATTGGTTACAGGATGGAGGGACGACGAAAAAGAATCCCAATCTTTATTCAGAACTACTATGGCATCTCCTAGAAATGCAAATGCTCCTAATTTGCTAGTATTTAGTCTCACTAACCTTGTAGAAGCTACCAACATTTTTTCATTTGAAAATAAGCTCGGAGAGAGTGGATACGGACCTGTTTACAAGGCAAAATGATTCATCTTCGCATAAAATTGAGAAAACAAAACTAAATACGCGGTGTTTGTTTTGCCTACAGGGTATATTATGTAATGGACAAGAAATAGTAGTAAAGAAAATCTCAAGGACTTCTACACAAAGATTTGAAGAATTCAAAAATGAGGTCATGCTGACTACTAAACTACACCATATAAATCTTGTAAGAGTTCTTGGATTTTGCACCGAAAAAGAAGAACAGATGTTGACCTACGAATACATGCCAAACAAAAGCCTGGATCATTATCTCTATGGTTAGCAATATATCTTTAATGCTTCTAAAGTAATCGTGAACTAGAATAGAGGGTGGTTTTAACATGAGGTGTTGCCGAACTTTTAACTATCCAAATCTCTTTCTCGTAGATCCAATAAGGGGATCACTTTTAAATTGGGAAAAACGAGTTCAAATCATTGAAGGGGTTACTCAGGGGCTCTCGTACCTCCAAGAGTACTCAAGATTGACAATAATTCATAGGGATTTGAAAGTGAGCAACATTTTGTTAGACAACGAGATGAAGGCCAAGATTGCAGACTTTGGCATGGCTAGAATTTTCCAAAAAGATGAATTTGAAGGTAACACTGACCGAATTGTTGGAACATAGTAAGTGGCATATTTCTTACAGTACACACTACCTAATGTGTTCTAGGCTCAAATAGTTCTCATCTAGTTTTCTCTCTCTTTTTTTTTACTTACGCAATATTGCAGTGGTTATGTACCTCCCGAATATGTAAAACGTGGCGTATACTCCGCCAAATCAGATGTTTATAGCTTCGAAGTTCTTCTTTTACAAAACATTAGCGGAAAGCGGAATAGTTGTTTACATGGCCTTCGTGAAGACTTAAACCTCCTAGAGTATGTAAGTAATTCTGAAAACTGTGACATCGATATTGCGAATTGATTTCCTTCCAGTGAACTCTAAATTAGACGGACTTAATTCGTGGAATTGCTTCAGGCATATGATTTGTGGAAGTGTGGCAAAGGCATGGAGTTCATGGATCCATTGCTCGACGATACATATTCATCATGCAAATTGATGATCAGATGTATGCAAATAGCTTTGCTCTGTGTCCTAGAAAATCCTGTAATGCCCCAATTTTTGGAAATAAAATCGAAGACATTAAATATTAATTTTTGAAAATTCTTTAAATTAAATTCAAAATTTAAAACGGATAAATCATCCTAAAGATTTATTTATTACAAACCATAGTAAAAGTATTGAAATCAATCTTTGTAGTATTAAACTAAACAAAATCATCGAGCCGTCTTCTAGGTTTGATACGGATCCCAAGCATATTCTGGCTCGATTCCCATCTCTGGATTCTCCTCTGCATAGAATTGCTCACCTTCGGGATTTTGTGTCTCTTCCTAATTTTCTGCAAAATCTGGCACGAAAGCCAGGCAATCCATACCTGAGTGCAAGAGTTCACCCCGTACTATAATCCAACCCAACTACCCTCTTACTTTACAGATAGCAAACAGCAAGATAAATATAGTACGAAGAAGTAAAACAGAGTTTGTTCCAAATAAATCAGTTCATTACTATCCATTATCTTAACGTGAAATCTAAGATCCCCTCCGCGGAATCTTTTCTCCCCAACCGCTAGCCATGCTCGGTCCCATGAGATCACTTCCCTTTGTTGTCGCAGATACACCTAAGTTATGTACCGAGTATGCATCCCAATAACTACAACAAGGGGAAAGCTTATCATGCCTGAATCACAACTAGGGTTCGTCTATCTTATATACCACCTCACAAATTACTTCACCATCATCACTGGGCACCCGCCAGTCTATCAATTTATCACTGGACATCCGCCAGTTTTATTTTCATCAATCTATCATTGGTGTATTTATCACTGGACACCCGCCAGTTTTATTTTCATCACAAATTTCATCATAATCACCAAAATCCGCCTGCAGGCAATCTAAAAATAAAAACCTTTCAGTTTATCCATTATCTAGCATCGTCTTGATGAATTCTATTTCGCAATACCACCCCACGTCTCTAGGGTCCAATCTAGCATTTAAATCAAGTATCAGCACAATATACAATTAATCAATAATAATTAAAACAATTGATAGATAATGAAATCACACAACTTTTTATGGATGGGTCATTGCCCTTAATCTTGTATGGTTACAATGTCAATAATCAAGTAAGAGTTTTAAAATAATTTGAAAGGAAAATTTTATGGGTTCTTATTAATTAATTCTAAGATAATAGATTAATTAAAAACTAATTAAATACATTAATTAGATAAAATTATTGAAATATTTATCATGACCTTAATAAGAGTCCTACAGGTCCTACGCAATCAGTTGAGTGACAAAAGTTGGGTTCGGAATGTCACGGGATTAATTTAAATAAAGACGTTTAAATAAAGTGGCCGAAAGTAAAATAAATAGATAATAAATAATTTAAAATTTTAAATATGTTACTATTAACAAAATTTCACCTTCAGAATATAAAGAGTCTAAATAAAATTATTCGGGCATTTATAATAAGGTTATAAGGTCGTAAAGAATTTTTGATCGGAAACGCTATAAAAATAACAATAAATAGTAAATTAAATAAAAAAATATTATTTTAACAAGATATCATCTTTGAGATGCAAGAAGTCTAGAAAAAATTAGTTTGGGTGTTAAAACGTTGTTTGGAAGGTCGCAAAGATTTTTCGTTGGTAAGCTTTGATAGATAACGAATAAATAATTTAATAAATAGATAATTAAATAAAAAAAATATGATCTTAACAAGTTATGATCCTTGGGGTGTGAAAAGTCTAGGAAAAATAATTCGGGGGTCAGAAACAGTGCTTGGGATGTCGAAAAGTCGATTCGAAACAAAATAGGTTAAACCGCAAGGTTGGACCGGTCAAAGGTTGCGGCTGGGGCCTCCACCGCAAGGTCAGGCCTGGTTCTTGCAGCCCGAACCTTGCGGCCGCAAGGTTGAAGGCTGAAAACCTATTTTTTTGTTTTGGGCTCGGTTTTCGATGCATGGAACCATAAGGGCTATTGGGTTACGCATAAAAATACTAAATATACTTAGAGGAGTATTTGGAAGGGATTATACTACCTTGGTTTGGATCGAATTGATTTTTGAACGAAACTTGATTTTTGGAGAAGACGACTTCGGTTTTGGCAATCGGAGGACCTTGGGCTCGAATTGAATGATGCTTGGAGATGCTTGGGGTTGAAGGAAGAGATTGGAATGGTCAATTCGGGTCTCGGGTCGTCGTGGCTATGAAACCCACTTTTCTCTCTCTTTCTTTCTCTCTCTAAAACTCCATTGATTGGAGCTCTGTTTTCTCCGAATTCTCTCTCTCTTCTGGACTGGTGGAATATGGGGAGTGGCGTGGTGTGCCCTAGGGTCGGAGTTATAGGGTATATAAAGGAATTCTTTTGATAAGGAGAAATAAAATTGTGTTTTAATGGGATTCAAACTCTTGGCTTGAGATGGACGAAATAAGGGTGGAGATGATCAGGGAGAAGGAGTAGAGTCTGAGTAGGAGAGGGAGAGGTGGAAAGAAATTCGTAATATGCATGCATGCAATTAAAAAAAATAAAATAGGATAATTAGAATGAAATAATTATGCTTGTATATATATATATATATATATATATATCCTATTAAAGAAATAATTAATTTTATTATCAATATTACTAATTATATGATATTGTTATTAATAAAATATCGGGTTGTTACAAATCCAGCCAATAGACCCTCCATGTTGGAACTCTTGTCGATACTGAAAAACGAAACTGCGGCCATGAACACTCCCAAAAGACTTGTTTTTTTACAAGAAAAGACGAAGATTGTTGGATTGTGTCCCGCATCGCCTAGACAAGCCCTCTCTATGCTGGTTATAAGGCCCTAGCTTTCCTCTACTTAACACCTGGGTTTTAAGGAGACTTTATAGGCTGAGCTTTTCAAACATGGTATCAGAGCCAGGTTTGAGCCTTTCGTTGGTGAACTGTTGATTCCTATCTAGTTGTCACGCTTTGTGGACCAAGGGGTGTGTTGGATTGTGTCCCACATCGCCTAGACAAGCCCTCTCTATGCTGGTTATAAGGCCCTAGCTTCCCTCTCCTTAACACCTGGGTTGTAAAGAGATTTTATGGGCTGAGCTTTTCTAACAAAGATGAAGTTTCTACAATATCTCAACAAGAAATTTGGTCAGTTGGTGATGTATCCTTTTCCCAAATAGTAGCACGATGAAGGTTTATTCTCCTCCTTTTACTCATGTCTAGAGTAGCCTCCGTAACAGTTTCTTTTTTCATTAAAGATTTTGCTTTTGCTGGGACATTTTTGTGAAATTTGAATAAATACATATAATTATTCCTATTCCCCTGTGTATATTGTTAGAAATATAACTCGTGTTGCTTCAGTTTCCCAGGGGGTGAATTGACTCTGGCATAAACATTGCTCCTTTTAAGTTGCATATCCACACAAGCAGGTTGCATACAGTTCGTCAAAGTTTTAAGAACACATCTGCAATGATGCTTACTTTGGAAATTTTTGTCATGATTCTTTGACCAGGTAATTAATCAAAGGAAAGGGTCAGCGATTACAATGGTTGAAATTCCTCACCGTATTCATGGCCATTGATTAATCGAAAACCAACTTTAACAGTTGGATTTGGAAGGCTAAATTCAAAATTTTTTTTTTTTAAGGGCTCAGTTAATCTCAAAACAGCCTTTTGCTGGGCACTTACGTTAAGTACTTGAATGAGCTCTAATGGTTGGACCTCTCTTGGAACGTGCTCGCAGGGGAAATATTCCCTCAAACAACTAGCTAGTGAATAATCTTAAGCAGAATCAATTGATGGAACGAATTCCTCAGAGATGAAGTTTGACATATTTTCAGATGATTCCTACCCTGTCAACTTTGCATTATGCGGAACTCCATTAGTCCATTATCATCAAGATGCAAAAACCCAACCATAGCGCAATTGATGTTCTGACAAGAGAATTCAAGATTTCCGAGGGTTCGACCTGGAAGTTAAGGTCTGAGATTGAGATTATTCCCAATCGTGAAGAGCACTTCAGTATCATCGCTCAATAGCTTCCATCGCAGCTCAAATGAATCTCAATAGTACAAAGCACAAACTATTCAGGTGCTCTTGAATAGCTTAACTTCCACATTTAGGTCACAGTTTCAGACAATACTTCAGTAGGTGCTCTTAAATATCACCGCTCAATAGCTTCGATCTCAATCTTTATTCTCGCACCCCCCTCGCGCCATCGCCATTGTGCATGTCTCTTAGGTCCACAATTGTAGAAAGTGCGATGGACGACTGAACTTTTTTTTTTTTTTCATTTGGACGACTGATCAGTATGAAAGAAGTTGAAAAGAGCAAAAGTTTTTGGTTTACGACTCTGTAGTATAGGATTGCACGGAAATTCTCCCAAAATATGGAGTAATAGTACTAGTGGATCAGCACGACTTTTTTCATATGATTTGTGGAAGTGTGGGAAAGGCATGAAGTTTATGAATCCATCGCTCGACGATACAAATTCATCCTGTAAATTAGTAAGATGCATGCAAATAGCTTTGCTATGTGTCCAAGAGAATCCAGCTGATAGACTGTTTATGTTGGAACTCAAAATCACTAGCTATGCATGTCTACACAAGTAGAGAGGAGTACTGGAGTCGATGGATTCTGATTTTGGGCCCACACAATAAATGTCTACACAAGTAGGTGGGAGAGGAAATATTGCTGAAGTAAAGAGGAGTATTGGAGCCATGCATGTCTCCATCCATCAGCCAACAGTCTCGCTCCATCGCCATCGTGCATATATAGATATAGACATATCCTAGGCAATTCTCAGGCCACAAAATTATTGAAAAAATGTCTAAATCTGTTAAATCAGTAATAGACTAAGTCAAGAGAACTGAATATATATATATATATATATATAGACACACGTACACACACACACACACACACATATACACTGAGGATCAAGTCAGGACGTCCTGATCTAGTGTTAGGTCCAGACTTTTGCTCTTACCTGTTGGATTGTGTATTCAATAGTTCGAATCTGTGAAAAGTTTATGACCAGTCATAAATGGTTTAAACCTTCCACAGACCTGGATTATTGAAAACACGATCCAATAACTGAGTCATGGCTGGTCTGAATTTTAGCAAAAATTTGGGCGCCCTAACTTGATCCGGACCGTAAATATTGAAATTAATATATATACATATATATATATATATACATATATTTTATAGGACATTGATTTCTACAACATGAAAGTCGCATGTAAAAGAAAATGTCTTTTTGAGTCCTCAGGATGGCAGCTACATAAAGTTCCAAGGTTAATGAACGGGAGCTCCAGGCTCTAGCCATCTTTAAAAAATGTTGTTAACCATCATTTCCTTCCTCCTCTTTCTTCCTTCATTAACAAGTTCTTCAGAGGCCCAGACCAGGATCAAAGCAAGTTACTGGTATTTCGGTGGCCAATTCCCGGTTCCCGATATAGACTCGCGATATAGACTCGACTCTGTTCACTCACTTGACATTTGCTTTTGCATATATCAACACTTCAACTTATGAGCTCTTGATCGCACCCTCTGATGTACCATATAATTTTGAAAAGTTTGTTTGAGAGAAGTAATTGCGTTTTATCAAATAAGATCAATATCATATATAAAAGGTTTTCATGTAAGTTAACAAAATCATAGTTAACTTTTTGAGAGGTCTAAAATAATGAAACTGCATTCGGCATGGGACGGGGAGGTAACATTTAATTAGGTTCTTCGGGGCAATTTATGAAAAATTAACGGGTCAAATTTTCCAAACCACACCTACCATGACTAGTGCATGTAAGTGAGAAATTGTTTTAGTAGATTTTGAGATTTTAAATTATTAGAATCAACTTTGAGCATTTATCAAAAATTCTAGATAATAGATTTTTAGAATTTACAAATTCTAAAAAGCTAAAAAAAATGAAATTTTAAAAACCTCAAATCTGATTTTGGGCAGCTTAATTTTTGAGGACTTACACTACACATGAAAGCAAATGGAAGTTTTGAAGGAGTCGTTATTGACTACAAAGACCGGAAGTTGTCAACACAGGCATGTATTGAGACTTATGGGATGTGCCCCAAGGATCAAAACCAAACACACACAAACACAAAGTTTTACATGATTCTCCAAAATCGGATACATCCACAGAGAAATTGGAGCAATCTCACTAGAAACAGACCAAAAATTAACAAGTGGAGTTCTCTCCTAACTCACCACCCTCATGCAGGCCGATATTTTAGTTATTCTAGAAATATATGAATTTCTTATTTTGTATTTTCGTAATTTTTACAGAATTTGTTCCTTTTAGCGTAAATTGCCTAGAATATTAGGTTTTCTCATCTTGGTTGATTCTACTTTCTTTTTTTTATTCTCCAAGACTTAGATTTTTAGCTTTCTTTTATTTTATTTCCTTTTTAGTATTTTTAGATTAACATTACAAATAAGGATGTAAGCCTTAGGGCTAAGAAGTTATTTATTATTTAATTAATGAAAGTTTGAGAAGTTATCGTTTATCCGTAGAGAAAGTATCTCTTGTTCAATTTATTTTATGATTATCTTTGTTGCGCGTTATTTTTTTTTAACACGCCTCCCAACATCATTCTCCCTATTTACATTGCTTAACCCTACGGCTAGATTCTAGAATACACCGCTTTTAGAGGCTAAAACGGAACTCTTGTTCACGCTCCATGCCAGCCCAAACATTTACAAAAATGCTATTCACATAATAATTTAAACACAACTTTTCACATATATATGGGTTTCACACACACTACTATGTGTGGGCCCCACATGTATGTGAGAGCTTTTGTAAGGTGTTGTGTTTGAATTGTTATGTGAATAGATTGTTGAAGCCTTTATTACACTCCTGCATGGTGGTTGAAACACAATTGCTTGTAGAGGAATATCCGCACAAGTAGGTGGGAAATTAAACGTTGAAGTCGAGAGGAGTGGAGCCATATCATCTCCGTCCATCTTTGTCGGGCCACGAAATGATGAGCCAGTCTAAATCTGTTTAACTGAGTAATAGACTATCCTAGAGAATTGAATAGACATCGATATTGAGAAAAATTTATTCACGGAGCTCCGTGATAAAGTTTTCGCGAATAAGTTTTTACAGAGATAAATCGCGCGCATCCATTTCGATTTTGGATGGTCCAGATTTAAATGAAACTTTTTTAAGGAAGAATCCGTTTCGGCTTTGGACGGTCTGAATTTAAATAAAACTTTTCCGGAGAAGAGTTTCAATTAAATCCGGACCATCCAAAACCGAAACGGACGGCCAAGATCGCGCGACTCTGTGGATAAGAAAATCACAGCCCCTTCGTGAATAAGTCAATCTTATAGATATTTTAGAGGACTTTGACTTCTATAACGTGAAGGCTTTTGTTTTTTTTGTTTTTTTATTTTTTGGGTGAAATGAAGTGGCATGTAAAAGAAAATATCTTTTAAGTCCTCAGGATGGCAGCTACATATAGTTCAAAGGTTCATGAACGGGAACTCCAGGCTCTAGCCATCTTAAAAAATGTTGTTCACCATCATTTCCTTCATCCTCTTCCTTCCTTCATTAACAAGTTCTTCAGAGACCTGGATCAAAGTAGGTTCCTGGTTTTCCGGTGGCGAATTCCCGGTTCTCGATATAGACTCAACTCTATTCACTCACATGACATGTGGTTTTGCGTTTATCAACAGTTCAACTTATGAGCTCAGAATCTCAGCCTCTGATGAACCATCTATCTTCACCTTCACCCACAACGTTCAGCAGAAAAACCCATCAATTGTAACACTTCTGTCCATCTTGGTTCAGTCTTTCGTTGGAGATACAAACTTGTCAACCTTCTATTCAATGGCTACCCAACCCTCTCACAGAACTTCTTTCATTGAATCATCAATAGACAGAGCCAGGCATTATGGGTTTCACGGCCTGGATCTTTGTTGCGTCACACCGGACACAAGCACCACCAAGATGGAAGCTCTGGGAATTCTCTTTGACGAATGGAGAACTGCAATAACTAGGGATTCGAAGACTAACACCCGATCACCGCTCATTTTGACAATGGCTGGTCATTATGTGCCTTCAAAAAACACCACAAGCTATCCGATGGAGTCGATTCGAAAGAACATCGATTGGGTACACATCGTATCATTCTACTATCACTTACCCACCAAGGAAAAATTCACAGGCGCTCATTCTGCTTTGTATGACCCCTCAAGCAATGTAAGTACGGATTATGGAATTAAGGAATGGATAAGCAGAGGATTACCTGCTAAAAAGATGGTTTTGGGGTTACTATACGAAGGGTACGCGTGGACACTACTGGACCCCTCGGCCAATGAGATCGGATCGCCTGCAACAGGTGCTGCCGTTACGCTTGATGGTTCGATGTCCTACAAGTTTATCAAGTCAATTATGCGATGTGATGGAGAAAAAGTAGCGTATAACTCCACTTACGTCACGAATTACTGCATTAATCGTTCAGTTTGGATCGGTTATGATGATGTGGATGCTATCAGAACTAAAGTTTTGTATGCGAGGGGGAAAGGGCTTCTGGGTTACAAAGTATTTCATGTCGGCATTGATGTCAATTGGGTGCTATCTAAGGCGGCAGGTAAATCTTTAAAACAATATTATGTAGCCAATCCTAATTGATTGGGGCTTAAGACTTGGTTTTTGTTTTGTTTAGTATATCATACTGCAAAAAAGGAAGAATTTAATTACTTACAGATATGACATCAACCATCTCTGTGATTAACTTGCCATATGAATGTTTATTAGTGACGGTTGAATCTGTACATAAGCTTGGGAAGCACACACGAGGAGCTAGCCAGTAGCCACCACCCTACCCAACAAGAATTACAATGCCAAACTCACACAACACCTCCATTCCTCCTTGCTAGCAGTTGTTGGCAAGTGTGGAACCAGGAATTCAAAATGTCCTGAGCTAACAAAAAATTTAATTAACTAATATATAAACCGAAAAAAAGTTTAATAATTAATATCCAACAAATTTGCACATAATATGTAAATGTTCAACAACAAACAAAAGAAAAGTACAAAAATCGTAAACTATTGAAGTTTTATCCTATTGAAATTGTGTCTTGGCATTGTTTTGGAGAATATAAATCATTTATTATCTCATCTGAGTTGATATCTTTAAAAAGTTTACCTATAAATGAGGTGGGCTAAAATTTATTGGGCTAAATTTTACAAATAAATTTTTTTTTTACTCCACTTGCCTTCACCTGGGCTACAACCCAGGTCTTCTAATGTATAGTTCCGCCCTTAGCTGTTGGGATCAACTCACCTCACGGGTAAGTCCTTTTGCTTTTTTATTGGCCAATTGGTAAAACAAAATAGTAGACGGGCAATTTTTTTTTCAAAAGAAAAAAGCAAAGATAACAAATTTTAACATGCTTTTTTTACCTTATAGCTTTTGCCCGGACCGAGCTGGTCGACCTTATTATTATTATTATTATTTTTTTTTTTTTTTTTTTGGGGTGGGGGGTGTTGGTTGTAAACAGATTGAGAATGAACTAAAACCTAGATAGAGTGGGTGTTTTTTCTCCGAAAGAACACTACAATTAAGAAAGAATACTTTTTACGACGGTATTTTTTTTTTTTTGATAAGCAAAAAATTTTACTATCACTGAAATACGAGTATTACAATGACAAAAGGAGCAGGGAAAACATCAAAAAACTAAGCAATGTTTAAACTACTAAACATGGCTTAGATTCATCCACTGTCTCCCGAGACCAAATCCTAGATAGCCCAGGGCCCTAGATACCCACCCCCACCGGCAGCGAACCACCCTCAAAGCCTGACCGGTGAGGGACCATGACACACATGATCCGAGGCCAAACGGCTCACCAGATTGAACCCAAATGAATCATGCTGCCAGCTGAAACATGACACGCTGCCACTGTCACTTGGAGAGCCGTGAATCCGCCGAATGTTGCGAATCCCAAAAACACACCAAGCCAGCACCCAACACCTCACATCCCAACCAATAGCCACCACTGCCACCGCACCAGTTGCCTGCTGCAAATACTGACTTACCATCGCTAAAGCCCTTTTGCAACGGAATCGTGACGTACGGGAATGAGCGGTGGCAGATGGTGGGGTGGCAAATACTTTCCACGACGGGTTTTTACCGTGGTGATACTATTTGCGGGTTTTTACCGTGGTAATACTATTTGCGACGGGTAAAATACCGTTACAAAAATAGCACAAAAAGTCAAAAATCCTATTACCGACAGCCTAGCCCCGTCGCAAATGGCATATAAAAATTTTAAAAAATATATTTTCTAAATCATGTGAACAACTTATCCAAGGAAATCAGAAGTCGACCGATAATACCTATTTTCGTACGGGTATGAATGATTAGCCTTTTTACTTTGCTTTTAGTGTCCGGACGAGCTTACCCCTTTAGTTGCTTTCTCACTGATTTTGGCATTCATATCTCTCCAAATTTATAATACTTACTAATTTACGGTATTTTAAAATTTTGAAAAGTTCGTTTGATAGAAGTAATTGTGTTCTCTCAAATAAGATCAAAATCATATATAAAAGGTTTCCATGTAAGTTAACAATATCATAGTTAACTTTTTGGGAGGTCTATCTAAAATGATGAAACCGTCATTCGGCGTGGGACGGGGAGGTAACATTTAATTAGGTTTTTGGGGGCAATTTATAAAAAATTAACGGGTCAAATGAGTCAAAGACTAACAAAAATTCTTGGTATTCTACCTAAATTTTCCAAATCACACCTACCGCGACTAGTGCATGTATGCAAGAAATTATTTTTGCAAATTTTGAAATTTTGAATTGTTAGAATCAACTTTGGGCGTTTATCAAAAATTCTAGATAAAAGATTTTTAGATTTTACAAATTGTGAAAAGCTAAAAAAATGAAATTCTGAAAATCTCAAATTGAATTTGGGTAGCTTTTAGAGGACTTTGACTTCAAATGAAAGCAAATTGAAGTTTTGAAGGAGTTGTTATTGACTATGAAGACCAGAAGTCTAAATCTGTTTAAATGAGTGATAGACTACTCTAGAGAATTGAATAGACATCGATATTGAGATAAACTTATTCACGGAGCTTTGTGAATAAGTTTTTACAAAGGTGAATCGCGTGCATCTATTTCAGCTTTGAATGGTCCAGGGAAAATGTACATGATCCGAGTCCGTTGATTGGGAGGCTCGATTTTTGTTTTGTTTGGTTTATCATACTGCAATGAAGGAAGAATTTACTAACAAATATGGCATCAACCGTCTCTGTGATTAACTTGCCATATGAATGTTTATTAGTGACGGTTGAATCCGTAAATAAACCTAGGAAGCACCCACAAGGAGTTAGCCACTACCCCTAGCCAACAAGAATTACAATGCCAAACTCACACACCATCTCCAGCCATTTCCCCTTGCTAGCAGCTGTTAGGATTACCTTACTTCATGCATAAGAGGAAACAACTGTGAGAGGAGTTGTATGTAGGAATTAGTTAGAGTTGTGCGCAAACTGGCCCGGGACAACCTGCATTTCAATAAAGAAATGGCAGAAAGCAAAAGAAAATACTAGAAGCAGGTCACTACTAACAAATTAAACACTTAAAGTCTAACATGACGCAGAGCTGAATTTTGTTCACAATTTGATCCTGAATTTACGAAGTACTATTATTCTACTTCTTATTCATAACTACACCCTAGATATAGGTGTTCATCTCCGAGTGTGCATCTGTCACTGTCGGACACCCTAAGTTATCAACTCAGAAAGAAACAAAACAAAACAAAAAAACTAGAATGATTCCCTAACGGCCTATTAAGTATTGTTGAAACTAATTTGGGCAATGTATGATTTTTTTTTAATTTTTTTTTTCACATTGGAAGGGATAGGAGTGTTCTGTTTCTCTTGTCTACTGCTATATTGTCTCCTCACATTTCTCTGTAATGTACAATTTCATAGCACAAGAACATGAAAATGATCCTAGAAACAAGAGACACCTGTTGCTAGTAATCTTGCTTCCAACTGCAGCCACATTTATCATTCTACTAGTTTCAGCGACGTGGTATCTGTGTAAGAGAGCATGCAGAAACAAAGGTAATTAAGTTCCTTCCAGTTGTGAAAATTTTGTTCCTAAATCATTTCCCTTAACCCTTTTAACGTCTTTCTTCAAATTTCCCCATGTTCTTTTTATTGGTTACAGGATGGATGGACAACAAAAAAGAATCGCAATCTTTATTCAGAACTACTATGGCATCTCCTGAAAATGCAAATGCTCCTAATTTGCTAGTATTTAGTCTCACTGACCTTGTAGAAGCTACCAATAATTTTTCATTTAAAAATAAGCTCGGAGAGGGTGGATACGGACCTGTTTACAAGGTAAAATTATTATTCTTCAAATAAATCAAGAAAACAAAACTAAATAAGCAGTGTTTGTTTTGCCTGCAGGGTATATTACGTAATGGACAAGAAATAGCAGTAAAGAGACTCTCAAGGACTTCTACACAAGGATTTGAAGAGTTCAAGAATGAGGTCATGCTTACTGCTAAACTACAACACGTAAATCTTGTAAGAGTTCTGGGATTTTGCACCGAAAGAGAAGAACAAATGTTGATCTACGAATACATGCCGAACAAAAGCCTGGATCATTTTGTCTATGGTTAGCAATCCTTAATGCCTCAAACATAGTCGTGAACCATAATTGAGTGTGGTTTTAACATGAGGTTTCACCTAAGTTTTAACTATCCAAATCTCTTTCACGTAGATCCAATGAGGAGATCACTTTTAGATTGGGAAAAACGAGTTCAAATCATTGAAGGGGTTACTCAGGGGCTCTTGTACCTCCAAGAGTACTCAAGATTGATAATAATTCATAGGGATTTGAAAGCGAGCAACATTTTGTTAGACAACGAGATGAAGCCCAAGATCGCGGACTTTGGCATGGCTAGAATTTTCCAAAAAGATGAATTCGAAGGTAACACTGACCGGATTGTTGGAACATAGTAAGTGGCATATTTTTTACAATACACACTACCTAATGCATTCTAGTCTCAAATGGTACTCATCTGATTATCTCTTTTTGTTCACTTATGCAATATTGCAGTGGTTATGTACCTCCTGAATATGTAAAACGTGGCATATACTCCACTAAATCAGATGTTTATAGTTTCGGAGTTCTTCTTTTACAAATCATTAGCGGAAAGCGGAATAATTGTTCACATGGCCTTCATGAAGACTTAAACCTCCTAGACTATGTAAGTAATTCTTAATTTTGTGACATGAATATTGCGAATTAATTTCCTTCCGGTGAACTCTAATGATGCACTGCATCGAAATACTTTAGGCATATGATTTGTGGAAGTGTGGGAAAGGCATGGAGTTCATGGATCCATCGCTCGACGATACAAATTCATCTTGTAAATTAGTGAGATGCATGCAAATAGCTTTGCTATGTGTCCAAGAAAATCCAACTGATAGACCCTCCATGTTGGAACTCTCGTCGATGCTGAAAAATGAAACTGTCACCATGAACACCCCCAAAAAACCTGCTTTTTCTACAAGAAGTGATGAAGATGAAGTTCAAGTTCTGGAGTCTACATCTCAACAAGAAATTTGGTCAGTTGGTGATGTATCCTTTACCCAAATAGTGGCACGATGAATGTTTATTCTCCTCCTTTTTCTCATGAGACTAGAATAGCCCCAGTAACAGTTCAATTTTCCGTTAAGATTTTAGTTTTGCTGGGACATTTTTGTGAAATTTGAATAAATATGGTTACTCCAATTCCCCAGTGTATTTTGTCAGAAATAGAACTCGTGTTGCTTCGATTTCCTAGTGGGTGAATAAGATTTTGCTCTGGCATAAGCATTGCTCCTTTTAAGTTGCATTTCCTCACAAGCAGGTTGCATAATAAACACCAGGTCTAAAGAAAATAAGAGAAAAATTCAGTGCTCGAGCTGCTACAATTAGTTCATCAAAGTTTCAAGAACGACACATGAGCTAGCCATCTGCAATGTTGTTACTTTGTGTGGGCACGCGCCCCCGGAAATCGCTCGACTTCGGGTTCCCTTTTAAAGACTGGGCGCGACCCTCTTTTGAAAATGCGCAGCGAAACGCCTCGATTCAGATTCGCCACTCGGGTTTTAGCGGTGGAATACCCAAGGAACCGATCGAACTCGAAAACGTTTGCCACATTTATTTGATTTTGAAAAGGCGTGGACCGGTCCGTCGTCACCTTCGATATCTGAGGTTCGGGAGCCAGGTTACGAGAGAGGAAGGGTTTTATGGCACCCCCTCTCGCCCAATCCGGAGATCGGTCTCTACTCGGGCATTTTATAAAAATATTTGTATTTTTCTCTCATTTTATCATTTCTTTAGCCAATTAGGGCGGGGGAGCATTTAATGGGGATGAATGCAGTAACAACTTGCAGTTTATGTGACAAAATATTCATGAATGACTTGTTTGCAATGCTGAATATAGATTGAGAACAAGCACTGGGCAACCCGAACAAACTGCACTACGCTATCGCAAAGTGACGTGAGCAGATTCTGCCAGCATGCACTGGTCGAGCCACTTTATGTTGATCAGACCAGCGCACGCCACACAACAACTGGCGTACTGCACTTGTTTGGTTTCTCAGTCCTTGTTTGCAACCCTCTGGGCTCTGGAGAATGACCAGCACACACCCAGGGCAAACCATGCAGTTCAATACAACAGAATAGACATAGCTACAGGCAGAAGAATGGCTTTAGGCCATGAAAGAAAGCAGAATACCCCAAAACAGTGTGGGGACAGAAAACAGGCCTAGATCAACTAAAATACAAAGGCCAGCCACTGAACTCCAAAGGCATACTGCCGCACGCCAGTCAATGACAGTCGTACGCCACTTTACCCTTGATTTCTGTGCTTGGCTTTGCATCATCTGGGCTCTGGAACATGACCAGAAGGATCCCTGAGGCCTTTCTAAAGCAGATATGAACAAGTACGGGAAGCTACCACTAAACAGTTCTAAACACAGAAAGCAATAAGCTGGTTTTTGGCATGCGAGGGTGATTGACAGGAATGAAAACTAAGTAAAAGGGACGATCCATGATCCCCACGCCAGTATTGCACGTACTACCATAACTGGCGTATGGCATATAGTTACTGGCGTGCGCCATGTGTCGCCTCAAACAATTGCTGTATTTTATCAGTTTAAGACCAGGACTAGTATTATCTACTAGCATGGGCCTTACTGACCCCCCTCAGGAGCTGAAAACAGAAAAGAACATAAAGGTGGTATACCTTTTGTGTGAAGGTTTAGAGGTGGTTTTGGACTTTGGAGGTTGGAGATGTAAGCTGGGATGATGACTGGATGGCAGTGGGGTGTATGGAAGTGTATGGCCCTCTTTCTCTTTCAATGGAAGACAAGAGAAGAAGAGCAAGAAGGGAAGAGAAGGGAAAACCTTTTTCCTCTTAATGTGGCTAACCCCTTGCAAATGAATGCAAGGGGGGTATTTATAAAGGAGGGAGATTGAGATCAATTAAGGCCAAAGGGCTGTTTGGCTGGTGGGAAGAGGAGGGGAGCCTTCCATGCATTAAATGCATGGGACTTGGCTTGATGGGGGGTGTAGGAGAGAGAGGAAACGTCTCTGCCGAGAGTAATCATCAGGGACACTGTGGCCGACGTCAGGGTGGCACAAAAGTCCCGCCCAAGTGGCTGAATAAAATTGATTTGACTGGGTTTGACTGGCGTGCGCCACTAATAAATGGCGTGCGCAGCGTGCGCCAGTGAAAGCTGGGCCAATGGTCGATGACTGACACGTGATAGATAACTGGCGTACATCACCAATACACTGGCGTATGCCAGTTGGGTTTTGCTGGGGCTGTTTGGCTCTGGTTTGAAAGGTTTGAAATGGGTTTGAAAGGGGTTTGGGACGCTCAAGGCTCAAACTAAGGGTCATCATCGGGCCGGGCCGGGCCGGCCCAGCCCGCCAAGTCGCTGCCCGAGCCCGCCCACGGGCCGGGCCAACCGGGCTTTTTCTTTTTGGCGGGCCGGGCGGGCCGGGCTCCCTACCATAAATTGAAGCCCAAGCCCGGCCCACGGGCTAGCCCAATTGGCGGGCCGGCGAGCCAAAAGCCGGGCGGGCCAATGGGCGGGCTTAAATTTCCTTGGGTAAAATTAAATCAAGGGAAAAAAAAAGGATTTTGTGGGATTTTGGGCTAATAGGCGGGCCCGTTGGCGGGCTTTTGGGCGGGTACCACGGGCGGGCTACCGGGTGGGCTCACGGGCCGGGCCTACGGGCGGGCCGAGTAAAAATTCATAGGCCCGAGCCCGCCCATTACAAACTACGGGCCGGGCTAGCCCGCCCGTTTTACGGGCTCGGGCCGGGTAAAAGCCCGGCGGGCCGGGCGGGCTTTGGGCGGGTCTCGGGCCTTCGGGCTAAATGATGACCCTTAGCTCAAACACACCTTTGTCCTCGATCTGTTTTCGACTATAATCATCATTAGGGAAATAAAAGATCGACAAATAACGTTATCTGGACAGTCCAGAATGGGATGTCTACACTTTGCAAATTTTTGTCACTATTCTTTGACCAGGTATAGTAATCACAATGATTGTATGCATCCAAAACCGGGCAAGCAATTAGGAATTTGAACCAAACTCATCACAATTGGGCTCCCCTCAAATGAGCGATGGGTTTGGACCCCATCCATCTTTCTCAGCCCACGAAATTATGAAAAAGTCAAATCTGTTTAAATGAGTGATGGACTACTCTAGAGAATTGAATAGGCATCGATATAGAGAAAAACTTATTCACAGAGCTCCGTGAATAAGTTTTTACAAAGATGAATCGAGTACGTCCGTATCGGGTTTGGATGGTCCGGGGAAAATGTACAGGGTCCGAATCTGTTGATTGGGGCTTAAGACTCGATTTTTGTTTTGCTTGGTTTATCATACTGCAGTCAAGGAAGAATTTACTAACAGATATGGCATCATACTCTGTGATTAACTTGCCATATGAATGTTTATTAGTGATAGTTGAATCTGTAAATAAGCCTAGGAAGCACCCACGAGGAGCCAGCCACCACCCCTAGCCAACAAGAATTACAATGCCAAACTCACACAGCATCTCCATTCCCCCTTGCTAGCAGCTATTGAGATCACCTCACCTCATGCGTAAGTGTGTGAAACAACTGTGGAAGGGGTTGTATGTAGGAATTAGTTCGAGTTGTGCGCAAGTTGACCCGGGACATCCTGCATTATAATAAAGAAATGGCAGAAAGCAAAACCAAACAGTAGAAGCAGGTCACTGCTAACAAATTAAACACTTAAAGTCTAACATGACGCAGAGTTGAATTTTGTTCGCAATTTGACGCTTAATTGACAAAGTACTATTATTCTACTTCTTATTCAAAACTACGCCCTAGAGATAGGTGTTCATCTCCGGATGTGCATCTGTCACCGCCGGACACCCTAAATTATCAAACCACTGAAAAAAAAAAAAAAACCTAGAATTATTCCCTAATGCCTTTTAAGCATAAAATATGAACTTACCCCTTAAATTATTCAATTTTTTTTTTTACTTCATCCTTTAACTATTTATTACACACTTACCCATTTCAACTAACCAATTTGAACTAAGGCCAATTCTCAGTTTCTATCCATTTGGATGGAAAACCATTGACCCAAGATAGAAAAGTAGATTGCTAATCTCTTCCAAACGAAGATAAATCCAACTGATTTTCGGCCGAGAATAAAAATCTCGCCTGGAACCAGACTTTCCACAACCTAAAACCAGCGTGATATATGCGGCTAAGAATGAAAACTCGCCTTTACACGCCACGATCAAACGACCCATGAGAACTCTGTGATACTCCGGTTGAGATGGGTCTTGCACCGATCTCTTCGTTTTGACGAGACGCTCAAGACTCGGGTACTGTTACCAAAATTTTCTGTTTTCTTTCCAATCGGTGGAGAATCAACGGAAAATTGTATTTGAGGTTTGCTAGAATGTGGGTGTGAAAAGTGGAGTTTGGTTCTTTACCGTATTTCAAGACTTCTTTGAAAACAAACAATGAAGTGGATGAAGTATGGAAGAAGGTTAACAAAATGGACTTTATTAACCCTCAAAGTAGAAGAACAATCAATCGAGATGATTGAGTGAATCGAGATGATTGAGTGAACAATTACAAGTTAACTCTACTCCTAGAAAAGAAAAAGATAAAGGCCTGATTGGCGTTGGTTGTGTGTCCTTGAAACTGCTACTAACTTGTACTTAAATAGGCCTCCTTCAATTTGAATTTGAATCCTCCCTCCAATATGGCAGTTAGAACTCCTTCAAATTCTGGCGAAATACCTTCTTTAACTGCCGATCATGCCCACGTCTGGAAAACTGTTCCTTTAATTGTGAAAAATCCTCTTTAATCGTGGAATCAAGGGACTTAATTCCCTTTGACATCTGTCACCAGATCGACGGACCAAATGACCATAAAAATACGCCACGTGTTGTCCAATCGACGGACAAGACTTTTTATAGTTTCATCATCAATTCACTTCCATTCTAAATAATTAAGGTGAGTCCATTCTTTTCTTTTATTTGCCCATATTTACCCTTGCCACGTGTCGCCCGATCGACGGGTAAAAGAAAATCTCAGGTATGGTACAAACCGGTACCCAAAATATTTTTGGATCAGATTTGGCGATTCGCAATTTCTGAATAGAACCGACAATGTGACGGGAAAAGTTCTGGTCTTCTTCCCCGCTGGACCAGCATGGGTTTAACACCCCGCACGTGGATCTGAGTTTCACTCACGCGCTAACCACCCACGGCGCGTGTGACCATCACAGTAATCCGTTGACAAAAGGGAAAACGGATTCAAGATCGCCTGGTCACGGGCTAGCTAAATGTGATCAAAACAATTTTTCGATCAGATTTCCGAATCTGTAATTTCTGAACAAAAGCTCCGGAAACAAACAGAAACTCAAGAAAATGGTGTTTGTGCTTTGGTTTACCTCTGCCGCTCTGATACCAACAGTTTCAATACTAAGATTTTGGCTGGTTAATGTCACCAATTGGGATTTCAACCCTGGATTTTTTCATCCATCTTAGCAATCTGTTTTTCCTTCTTAGGTCAATAGATTTCTATCCAACCTAACGACTTTCCATCCATCTCTTGGAGAGATGGATGGAAAGTGAGAATTGGCCTTAGTAAGTTCAGATTGGTTAGTTGAAGGTGTAAGTGTTTGCAATTAATAGTTAAAAGATGAAGTAAACAAAATCTGAATAGTTTAAGGGACAAGTACATATTTTACCCTATTGTTGAAACTAATTTGAGCAATATATAAATTTTTTTTTTCCACTTTGGAAGTTATAGGAGTGTTCTGTTTCTCTTGTCTACTGCTATATTGTCTCCTCACATTTCTCTCTAATGTACAATTTCATAGCACAAGAAGATGAGAATGATCCTAGAAACAAGAGACATCTATTGCTAGTAATCTTGCTACCTACTGCAGCTATAGTTACCCTTGTACTAGTTTCTGCGATGTGGTATCTGTGTAAGAGAGCACGAAGAAACAAAGGTAAGTTCCTTCCTGTTGTGAAAATTTTGTTCCAAAATAATTTCCCTTCACCCTTTCAATGTCTTTCTTCGATTTTCCACTTATTCTTTTTATTGGTTACATGATGGATGGACAATGAAAAAGAATCGCAATCTTTATTCAGAACTACTATGGCATCTCCTGGAAATGCAAATGCTCCTAATTTGCTAATATTTAGTCTCACTGACCTTGTAGAAGCTACCAATAATTTTTCATTTGAAAATAAGATTGGAGAGGGTGGATACGAACCTGTTTACAAGGTAAAATTATTCTTCTTAAAATAAATCGAGAAGACAAAACTAAATAAGCGGCTATTTTGCCTTCAAGGTATATTACGTAATGGACAAGAAATAGCATTAAAGAGACTCTCAAACACTTCAACACAAGGATTTGAAGAGTTCAAGCATGAGGTCATGCTTACTGCTAAACTACAGCATGTAAATCTTGTAAGAGTTCTTGGATTTTGCACCGAAAAAGAAGAACAAATTTTAGATCTATGGATACATGCCGAACAAAAGCCTGGATCATTTTGTCTATGGTTAGCAATCTTTAATGCCTCTAAAATAATCATGAACCATAATTGAGTGTGGTTTTAATATGAGGTGTCACCTAAGTTTTAACTATCCAAATCTCTTTCGCGTAGATCCAATGAGGAGATCACTTTTAGATTGGGAAAAATGAGTTCAAATCATTGAAGGGGTTCAGGGGCTCTCGTACCTCCAAGAGTACTCAAGATTGACATTAATTCATAGGAATTTGAAACTGTCACGCTCTCGATTTTCAACATAAATAATCATTTTCAATAAATAAAATCATTACTAAAGTACCGATGATACCCAAATAACATATCTTCCCTATTCTTAAAGTTAAATTCAACAGTTACAATCCTAGCTCGAGGCCTCAAGTTATCAAAATACCAAAATAGAATTACAGGTTAAAATAATCATTCTTCTAAATACTTCTTTCAAATCAGATGCAGATGATCGCCTCTTTTTTACCTTCGAAAGACATGATCAACAAGCACGACATGCCAACTTCATTGCTTTGTACCTGAAAATGATAGGTTGAGCTACACTAGTCCAATAGAGATGTCTATACTCATATTATACGAAAATGCGGTGAAACATACACCAAGAGTGAATGAGATTTCAACAAGCGAAAATGAGATACAAAGGGTTACCACAATAACTGACGGACTAAGACGGTGGGATTCTGGACGTCTTGAAGGTAACCCTAATCATTCATATATCAACTAGAAGAAATATTTAAACTCACATCAATCTAAACAACCTACAATAATTTCTTCACCATTTAATGACTCATCGAATGAATGTCGCAATTTACTTCCTCATTTCATACCATTCGCTATCAAGCCTCTTTTTATAAAACTTTCCTTTTTAATTTTCAAAATAATTTAGAGAAAACTCAAGACCATACGCGTCAAGCTCCGTTGATTCGAGCTTGAGTGTTGAATTTCGTTGATTTGTGCCTAAAGACCGATCCGTTGATTCGTTCAAGAATACCGGAGGATTTTGATAAAAATAAAAATCCTCTTTTCAAAACTCACATTTCTTTATTTAATAAACCTTGAAAGAATCAACCGTTTATTCCCTTTTTCAACAGTCACAATCTCAAGCAACAAACAGTCCAAACAACAACATGAACTTCTAAAGTCAATCATAATTTCCTTCACCATGCGAGACATTCAACTATATTATCACACCTTGCGTTACAGTGAATTCTCTCTACTTGGGTCTCCGCATTATCACACCTTGTATTGCGGGCCCTCTAGAGTCTTTGCATTACCACACCTTGTATTGTGGGACCCTATATTTAAATTTTCAACTCACACATACACACATGCATTATCAATCCTTATACGAGAAAACAACATCCCCTAATTCACATTCTTTCAATCATCATCATACAAGGCAATAGAAACTTTGTAAACACACACACACACACACACACACACATACATATATATATATATATATATCACATTGTACATTAACTACTACACACGCTCACGTCGTTCCTCTAAGTCCATTGCGGCGTCCTTTGTCACGTACTGAACCCACATGACTATACGATGCACCATCTGTTAAGTTCTATACAAGAATCTTATAGAACGAATACCAAAGGAATTTAGAAGGTTCCACAAAATGAATCACGAGGGTATAGGGTACCCTACTTTCATCCGGACCTCTAGGCAACCCCTATCGACCAACTAAGCATTCTACAATATACCTTATAACCTACGATACTCGATAACCTCTCTACTATACGTTTTTTGATCCACCAATCACCATATCGTGCCATAGCACCTAACACGGCTACCCTGACCATCCTAACATACCACAATGATTAATTCCCAAGTACTATCAATTGCATAAGAAGCCTTTCAATCAAGTTTTAACCGATTAAGTTACAGTTCTTTCTTTAGTAACGGAAGACCAACGAGATGAGGGTAACTTAGATTAACCAATGGTATTCAATTGAATATGCTTCAAATAGATTAGGAGGTGTCCAAAAGATTTTAGAAGTTTTCGGGGCTCAATACGGTCGAGGAAACACAAACAGCAATGTTGCTATCCAGAGAGGAGGGGGATCAATCCCCCCTTCACCAGGGATCAATCCCTGGCACTACTAGTCCAGAGATGAAAATGGGGGATCGATCCCCCATGCACGGGGATTAATCCCTACACGATTTCAGACGATTTTCTGCAGATTTTGACAACTTTTTAAGGAGACCAAGATTGACGATCCAAACTCGATTTAAGCACGAAATCAACTCATAAACACATAAAGTGAGTAAGAAATCCCTACCTCAAAGTGTAAACACGAAGATCCCACCCAAACAAGCGAACCCTAGCTTTTGAATTCGAAATCCTCCATGAATACTCCTCTCCAAGCTTTATCCAACGAACCACAAGCTTGAAATCATATCTAGAGATTGCAATGGAGGTTGATTGCCATGAGTTTTGTGTTTGAGGTGAGGATTTGTGAGATGGAGCAAGAAAGAGAGGGGGAGAGAAAGAGAGAGGTGGCATGGGAGATAAGAGAGAGTGAGATGGGTTTTGTGATTCCCTACACACACACTCACATATATATACTAGTACATATACAAATTACGCGTGCACCCCTCCAACTTACAATTCTATCGTTCAAGCCCCAATTCACACAAAATCACAAATTTCTCTTTTATTCGATATTCTAGCATTTATAAAACCTTTAAACCATTTTTGTAAAATATGGGTCTCTACAAAAAGCAAGCAACATTTTGTTAGACAACAAGATGAAACCCATGATCGTGGACTTTGGCTTGGCTATAATTTTCCAGAAAGATGAATTCGAAGGTAACACTAACCGAATTTCAAAATCACAAATTTCTCTTTTATTCGATATTCTATCATTTATAAAACCTTTAAACCATTTTTGTAAAATACGGGTCTCTACAAAAAGCAAGCAACATTTTGTTAGACAACGAGATGAAGCCCATGATCGCAGACTTTGGCTTGGCTATAATTTTCCAGAAAGATGAATTCGAAGGTAACACTAACCGAATTGTTGGAACATTGTAAGTGGCATATTTGTTACAATACACACTATCTAATGTACTATTCTAGTCTCAAATAGTACTCAGCTAGTTATCTCTTTTTGTTCAATGCAATATTGCAGTGGTTATGTACCTCCCGAATATGTAAAATGTGGCATATACTCCACCAAATCAGATGTTTATAGCTTCAGAGTTCTTCTTTTACAAATCATTAATGGAAAGTGGAGTAATTGTTTACATGGCCTTCATGAAAACTTAAATCTCCTAGAATATGCTAGTAATTCTGAAAATTGTGTCATGGATATTGCAAATTGATTTCCTTCCAGTGAATTCTAAAGATGGACCACCTTCAAGTACTTCAGACATATGATTTGTGAAAGTGTGGGAAAGGCATGGAGTTTATGGATCCATCACTCGACGATACAAATTCATCCTGTAAATTAGTGAGATGCATGCAAATAGCTTTGCTATGTGTCCAAGAAAATCCAACTGATAGACCCTCCATGTTGGAACTCTCGTCGGTGCTGAAAAATGAAACTGCCCCCATGAACATTCCCAAAAGACCTGCTTTTTCTACAAGAAGAGATGAAGATGAAGTTCAAGAGTCTACATCTCGACAAGTAATTTGGTCAGTTGGTGATGTAACCATTACCCGAATGGTAGCCCGATGAAGGTTAATTCTCCTTTTTTTCATGACTAGAGTAAGTCCTGTAAAAGTTCATTTTTCGTTAGGATTTTGCTTTTGCTGTCATATCTTTTTGAAGTTCGGGTAAATAGGATTATTCCCATCCCTCTGTGTAAATTTTTAGAAATAGAACTCGTGTTGCATTTCCTCACAAGCAGGCTGCATAATAAAACACCATGCCTAAAGAAAATAAGCGAAAAATTCAGTGCTCGAGCTGTTATATATAGTTCATCAAAGTTTCAATAACACATGAGCTAGCCATCTCTGCCATGTTGTTAATCTTGAAATTTTTGTCATTATTCTTTGACTCGGTATAGTAGTCACAAGAAATTAGGAATTTGAACCAAACTCATCATAATTCTGCTCCCCGTAAGTGGGCGGAGGATTTGGACTCCCAAGATGAGTCGAGGTGCGCTAAGGTGACCCAGACACCTGAGTTATCAAACAAAAAAATATGGTAACCCATCGGATTAACCATATTATCAGTTTAATTCCTTTATAACAGATGGCATATTGGATGATATCCTAAATTTAAGAAAACTAATGTAACAATTATATGTACTTCAACTGGAAATAATTGACGATGGATGAAGTCGTCGTCTACTCAAATCCTAGTTTTGAATGCATAATACAATCATTGTGCGACAAGCTATATCTTACAATATCTTACTATATGTGTAAATGTGTGTGTGTGTATACTATATGTGTATATCTTCCGTGTGCGCGCAGGCCCAATCCGCTGGGGAGCATTCACAAAGTCCACATGCACCACATCGCCTGAACCCAATATACATTGAATGACCCATATCCACTTAAAAGGCTAAGCCTTGTAAGTGGTGAGTCATTCGATTGTATATTAAGGTCCAACCTTTTTCCTATATATCCGATATAAGAATCAACCTTTCACACATGTTCCTAACAATACACATATGTTGATAACCGGATATTTATTTGGGTAGCTTGCGCCATTCTCGATTAATTTCGGGACTTGGACAAACCTCTAATAACCCTTAAAGTTTGAAATATTTGGCCTTCGTGGATTTTCAACTTGTAAAATCTGGGGGGCAACCCCTTCAATTAGTTGTTTTCTCAAACCTACTATCTTGGGCTTGATATCTGCTCGGAGGTGCACAATCTTTGGCCTTCAGTGCTGTGCACCTCATTACACGACACCAACCCAAAGTCCCTTGGGCCTTGGGCTCATGACAAAGATTGTATTCCATCAGCATTTTAAGAGTCAAGTCGTCCTTTTCCTTTTTTATTGGCCAATTGGTTAAAAAAAAAATTATATACACCAACAGGATAAATATTTGTTTCTTTTAAATCAATTATATTTGGGCCACCTTGTCAAAACAATGGTCCCAATTATTAGAACATTACGATGTGGTGCAATGTATTTGATTTGGAGGAAACAAATGTTTACACCGATAGTATAAATAATTTAATATCAACAAAAAAAAAAGTAGACGGGCAATTTCGTTTCAAAAGAAAAGGCAAAGATAATAAGCATTATAACATGCTTTTTTGACCTCATAGCATTTGGACCGAGCTGGTCGACCCCTTTTTTTTTTTTTTTGTGAACGGTTTTTTTTTTTTTTTGAATGAATAAACTAAAACCAAGATAGTGGAATTCTCAGGAAAAACTATAAAAATAAAAAATAAAAAATGGTGATCCTTCTCATAGAAACATCTTGATGTGAATAGTTTTAGTTGTATTGGGTGTTTTTTCTCCGAAAGAAGTTTATTCTAATTTCGTAATCTCAAGAAGCCGACCCCATGTAATACGGAGTACCTGTGTTCGTATATGTTGAAAAAGGAATGCAATGGATGAGTGCGCGCGTGTCCTGTCCCGGATATATTTGTCCCAAAAATCTTTTCCCTAGATACGGGTACGAATGATTAAAACTTCTTTACTTTGTTGTCAGTGTCCGGACCAGCTTTTATCTCTTTAGTTGCTTTCTCGACGATTTCGGCATTCATATCTCTCAAAATATTTACTAATTTACAGTATTTTATTATTTTGAGATAAGTAATTGCGTTCCATCAAATAAGATCAATATCATATATAAAAGGTTTTATATAAGTTAAAAAATCATAGCTAATTTTTTGAGAGGTCTAAAATGAAATTGTCATTCGGTATGGGACGAAGAAGTAATTTTTATTAGGTTCTTGGGGGTAATTGGGAATTTATATTCAAACTCCCTTTTTTGCTATCCACATTCTTTTTCTTTTCATTTTTTTTTGTCTTTTTGCAAAAAAAATACATACACTTTAAACACTAAAAAATAAAAAAAGAAGCTTGGATAAGGAAAAAGGGGGTGTGAATATCTATTCCTGTGGCAATTTACTAATAATTAAGGGGTTAAATGAGTAAAAGACTAACACAAATTCTTGGTATTCTCCCTAAATTTTCCAAACTATGCCTACCACAACTAGTGCATGTTTACGAGAAAATATTTTTGCAAATTTTGAAATTTTAACTTTTCAGAATCAACTGAGTGTTTATCAAAAAAATTAGATAACAAATTTTTAGATTTTATAAATTCTGCCAAGTTAAAAAAGAAATGATATTCTGAAAATCTCAAAGCATGAGTTTGGGTAGCTTTTGGAGCTTTTTCTATCAGCTTTTTAGGTTTTAGGTTTTATAAATGCTGATTTCAGCTTTTTTCAATAAACAATACCAGCTTTTACGGCAACTTTGGTAATCCCATCCCAACCTCCCTTCATTATCAATTACTTCTCATTGCTAATCTCTTCTTTTAATCCAATCCCATTATCGATCTAATCTCATCTCAAACAAACATAATATTAATAATTCTATTATCGAATCTCATCCCAAACAAACATACTCATCATTAATTCCTTCTTATTACTAATTCCAATCCTAATATTATTTTTTTACGAATTGCATCTATTTATCACTGTTGTCAAATAGGGCCTTATAATTTTTTTTTTTTTGAGAAAAGAGGTTCTTTCCCGCGCTCTTTCTTTCGACAGCGCGTCCCACGCCCCTCTCGCCATACTCGGCCCCTCCTTCAATGACTACCCCTTCTTTCGGCCGAATAATGATCTCTTGTTTGAGGTTTACTCTTCTCGGCCGACTTTATGTGGTTACGGACCTCGGGCGCCGCTCCCACCCCTTCAAATCGTTTGACTGCTTGCAACGTTGGCGACTCCTCGTGCTTCTTTTAAGACTTAGGTTCCGTTTTGGAACTAAAAATAAATACTTATGCTTTGTTTGGATTGCAATTTGAAAAGTTTTTTGAAAAAAAGTAGGGGTAATGAGTGGAGAGAGATAGAGAGAGAAATATTGAAAGTAGGGGGAATCTAGGAGGAATCTAGGAAGAATTTTTTGAAAAATTCTTTTTAAGTTGCAAAGAGAACAAGGCATTATTTTTTAAGACGATAATTTCAAGTTTAAAAATAATGTATTTACGCAAATAATTTTTTTAGTAATATGAATCTTATTTGATAGATCTTATTAAGATCTTTTATATGGTGCAAAAAAAATTTAAAAATTATTTTTTATTTATATTATTTTTAAGTTTGAAAATGTGAAATAAGTACTTATTTTTTAAAAAAATGTTCTGGAACGTGGCCTAAGACTAACTTGATGTCCTGTCACTCATCACATCGGTTTCTTCCTCTCTGACTATCCTTCAAATCATAAGTTAAAGCTGCCACTTGGTTTCCGCGTTTCGTCGTGCTGGGGATTCTTCGGGATAATATGGGAGCCGACTTGCTCCTTAGCGATTCGTCATGTTGTCGTGCCTATAAATAGAACGGACTTAACACCAATTCGCTCCACGTTAGATTCACCTTCACTCTATCTTCATTCCACCTTCGCTTGCCACCTTTTCGTACTTTTGTCTTCTCCTCTTTGAGGATCACGCTTTGATGCTTGGAGGGAGGAGGCCCCCCTCCTATCATGAAGTTTCCTTGGATGAAAGAAAGCTGGGTCCATCAAACGAGGCCATAGAGAGAACTGGGCCTTTCAAATGAGGTCACGAGATGGAGGTGCAAGTACATCTTCCTTCAATTCCTTGAGAGGCTCAGCTATCTCTTTTCTGGTTCGTTGGGGTGAAGATCGAGTGGTGATGCTGTTCCCAGCCAACCTTCAAACTGGGAGAGGAGAGACTCTGGCCCGTTTGCATTATAGACCAGTTGTCTTTTTCCCCCCTCTCGGCTTGATCCTTCCGATGTATCTGCCGGCGTTCCCCGTGGTGTAGCATGTCCTTAAGACGGGGCTTAGTCGTGTGGCGGTGGCTACATCGGCTCGGGGCCGAGGAATTTAAGCAGCTGACTCGGGCTTCAGTTTCTTCGAGCGGTGGGCTTCCAAGATTATTCTGAACCGGATTAATTTTTGTATCATTTTTATTCTGAGCAATTTTAATAAGGCAATAATGTAACAATGCGATATATTCATTAAAGATGTAGCAACTCATTTCTTTCAATGACATGTCTTCGATTAACTTATCTTGTGCATGTATTTTTTACTTCGTATCCTGTTACTTATTGACTTTTCAACGCTTTAAAGGTTCGCGCCCAATCAACAATTCCTATTTCTCCACAAAAAGTTTCAAAACCAAGTTGGCTTGGAATGCAGGCGTGCCAGGATAGGATTGCTGTCCGAGTTGTTCTAAGGCATTCGTGCCTCAAAATCTAACTTCTTTCGAGTGATTGTGTTTGGCCCAAAGGGTAAGGCCTCGTGATGGTTCATTGACTGCCTTGTCGGACTAAGGACTTAAATTTTTTCTAATTGTTGCCAGAACAATGGAAAGAAAGATAACGAAGCTAAACTTGGATCAAAGGAACTCCATTAACGGTTTAATGAAGCTTGGGTACAAGAAATGTGATGAAAACTTAAACTACTTTGAAATGAGTACAATTAATGCTTGAAAGGAATGAAAATGTAGGTGTATAAGCTGTGAGCTTTTGAGGTCATGGATCTTGGCCAAGGCCTTCAAAATTGTTATATATAGGCAGGAGCTTCAAGCCTTCAACTGCTTCAAATGCTTCAATGCATGGCTGCCAAATGGCCCTCTTGAGCTGTTTCAAAATCCTCCAATGAGAGGCCTTTCTTTTGGCCAAAACGTGCCTTTTACTCCTAGGACATGGTGAAGGCCTAAAAAATCCTTCTTATTTGCACAAAACTTTTCCAAAAGGGCAAAAGAAATTTCAGCTCTTCCAGAATCCTGGCCTTTGAGCTGCTTCAACACTCAAGCTACTGCTTGATTGACGTCTTTCAGGCCCACCAATGTTGAAGATCGAGACTCCATCAAGCCTTCCCACCATCATATTGGACCTTACATCCCTTGTGGGCTCTCTAAATACTCTGGGTCTGATTTCTTTTAGAAGAATGATCAAGAAACAAAGAATTAATCAGACCTGGGTGAGCTGCTTGTAAGCAGCTTGCACTACAAGAAAATTTCAATTGGAAGGCAAATGAAATTCATCACAAATTGCATGTTTTTCGTCATAAATAATATAGGTGACAAAAAAAATTTGTCGACTAAAAGTTGTCGAGGATTTCTACCTGGTGACAAAATCTATTTTTTGTCACCTATAGTGCCTTTTGATGACGAAATATTTCGTCACCAAAAAGTGAATAATTGGTGACGAAATTTTTTTCCTTGCTTATTGTGCTTTTTGACGACAAAATTTTTTGTCATCAATTATTTCTTTTGGCAACGAAAAACTTTGCCACCGATGGGTCACATCGGTCACCAATATAAGAAATCGGCGACGAAATTTTTCGTTGCAAAAAATGTTTTCATATGGGAAAAGAAAACCTTTCTTGCTCCTGCTGAGTTTCGAACCTGAGTCCCTTAAGTTTTTCATGCAAGCTCCGACCGACTGCACTACACACACTTTTAAATAAACATTTGAAATATCGAATATATAACACATATGTTTAACATGAAAATATATTTTGAATGTAATTTTGAACCTCTAAACATTAAAATTAGCAATTTTGATAAACATGAAAGTTGTAGGCAATTGAGTTATTATTCAAACCCAATTCATATTATCTCAATTGGAGATTTTAGTAAGGAGTTATGTCCAAAATACATTTAGTGACAAAGCGCAATTCATAAATTTCGTCACGAAAGGTACCCATTTAACGACAAAATATATTTTTCGTCGCTAAAAGCATTAAAATGGTGACGAAATTATTTTTCGTTACCAAAGTTAAGCATTTGGTGATGAAAAAATATTTCGTTACTAAATTGCTCTCATTTGACGACACAATATATTTTTGGTCACCAAATGATTATCTTTGGCAACGAAAAATAATTTCGTCATCTTTTTTAAGCTTTCAGCGACGAAAAATGTATTTTGTTGCCAAATGGAAACCTTTGGTGACGAAAATATTTTTTTCGTTGCTAAACAAGTATAATTGGTGACGAAATTATTTCGTCATGAAAGTCGTCAAACAAGTGACAAATTTATTTTTTCGTTGCCAAATATACTTATTTAGTGACGAAATTAAATTTTGTCGCCACTTTTTCGTCACCAATTTTCAATTTTCTTGTAGTGTTGCTTAGGTCTACATGAGTTATTGACCAGTATCTCCAAGGGCTGCATGTTCGCCATCTGTCCCTGGCCTTGCTTTATGCTGAAGGGTGGGGGCCACTCAGGCCTTGAGCTGCTTGTAAGCAGCTTGTCTAGGTCTAACATGTAAGAACATTTTAGGCTCTTGAGCTGCTTGTAATCAGCTTGAGGCCTTTTCTGACCTTTTTAATAGGCCATAAGCAACTTTTTAAGGAAATAGGCCCATCTATCAATTGGGCCCGAACTTAAGGTGAATTATGGGCCTTGAATTTCTTTTTTAGTTTTGCGAGCTCAATTTTGGAAAGAAAACTTGGGCTTTAACTGATTTGGACCTTTTAAGAGCTGGCCTTGTTCTGGATAAAAACACCTTGACCCACGTTTTTGGCCTGGCTCAAGCTTGGCTTGTGATGATTAATTTTGACCCAAGCCTTAATGTAAATTAAACCTAATTCTGTTAATGGCCTCCAAGCCGGCCCTATTTTGTGGGCAGCCGGTCATAAGGCCTTTTAAGGCCAGAAACTTATTTTCAAGGCCACCGTTTAACCCAAGAATTCGTTCTCTGATTTTTTGGTCAAAAATAGGTGTAAACAGTTCCAAAATCAAAGAGTCGATGGATTCAGATTTTGGGCCCCCACAATGAATGTCTACACAAGTGGGTGGGAGAGGAAATATTGCTGAAGTAAAGAGGAGAATTGGAGCCATGCATATCTCCATCCATCAGCCAACAGTCTCTCTCCATCGCCATCGTAAAGTTTATGACCGGTCATAAATGGTTTAAACCTTTCGCAGATCTAGACCATTGAAAATACGATTCAATAGCTAAGTCGTGGTCTAAATTTTAGCAAAAATCTGGACGCCCTGACCTTATCTGGACCGTAGATATAGATATATATTTTATAGGACTTTGACTTCTATAGCATGAAAGTCGGATGTAAAAGAAAATCACCTTATTTGGTTCAACGTTTTGAAAGTTATTTTTGATGTAATGAGTGGAGAGAGATATAGAGAAAAGTATTGAAAAACATGTAGAGAAAAAAATAAGATGAGATGAAAGTTGAAACAAACAAAGTGAATGTCCTTTTAAGTCCTCAGGATGGCAGCTACATAAAGTTCCAAAGTTAATGAACGGGAGCTCCAGGCTCTAGCCATCTTAAAAAATGTTGTTAACCATCATTTCTTTCCTCCTCTTTCTTCCTTCATTAACAAGTTCTTCAGAGCCCCAGACCTAGATCAAAGCAGGTTACTGGTATTCCGTTAGCTAATTCCCGGTTCCCGATATAGACTCAACTCTGTTCACTCACTTGACATTTGCTTTTGCGTATATCAACAATTCAACTTATGAGCTCTTGATCACACCCTCTGATGAACCATATATGATCACCTTCACAGACATCGTTCGGCAGAAAAACCCATCAATTGTAACACTTCTGTCCATCTGGACAGGAGATTCAAATTTCTCAACCTTCTATTCAATGGCTACCCAACCCTCTCACAGAACTTCTTTCATTGAATCATCAATACAGAGAGCCAGGCTTTATGGGTTTCGCGGCCTGGATCTTTGTTGTGTCAAACCGGACACAAGTACCACCAAGATGGAAGCTATGGGAATTCTCTTTGACGAATGGAGAACTGCGATAAATAGGGAATCGAAGAATTCCACCCGATCACCACTCGTTTTGACACTGGCCGGTTATTATTTGCCTTCAAAAGACAACACAATCTATCCGATGGAGTCAATTCGGAACTTCGATTGGGTACTCATCATATCATTCTTCTATCACTTACCCACCATGGAAAACTTCACAGGCGCTCATTCTGCTTTGTATGACCCATCAAGCAATGTAAGTACGGATTATAAAATTAAGGAATGGATAAGCAAAGGATTACCTGCTGAAAAGATGGTTTTGGGTTTTGCATACCAAGGGTACGCGTGGACACTTCTGGACCCCTCTGCCAATGAGATCGGATCGCCTGCAACAGGTCCTGCCGTTACGCTTGATGGTTCGATGTCCTACAAGTTCATCAAGTCAACTATGCGATGTGATGAAGAAAAAGTAGTGTATAACTCCACTTATGTCACAAATTACTGCATTAATGATTCAGTTTGGATCGGTTATGATGATGTGGAGGCTATCAGAACTAAGGTTCGGTACGCAAGGGAGAAAAGGCTTTTGGGTTACAAAGTGTGGCAGGTCGCCAATGATGACAATTGGGTGCTTTCTAAGGCGGCAGGTAAAACTTTAAAGCAATATCATGTAGCCAAACCTAATTGATTGAGGCTTAAAGCTCGCTTATTGTTTTGTTTGGTTTATCGTACTGCACTAAAGGAAGAATTTACTTACAGATATTGCATCAACCATCTCTGTGATTAACTTGCCGTATGAATGTTTATTAGTGACGGTTGATTCGGTAAATAAGCCTAGGAAGCACCCACGAGGAGCTAGCCACCACCCCTAGCCAACAAGAATTACAATGCCAAACTCATACAGCATCTCCATTCCACCTTGCTAGCAGTTGTAGGGCTCACCTCACCTCATGCATAAGTGTGTGAAACAACTGTGGGAGAGGTTGTACGTAGGAATTAGTTCGAGTTGTGCATAAACTGGTCCGGGACACCCTGCATTACAATAAAAAAATGGTAGAAAGCAAAGCAAAACAAAACAGTAGAAGCAGGTCACTGCTAACAAATTAAACACTTAAAGTCTAATGCGACGCAGAGCTGAATTTTTTTCGCAATTTGACGATGAATTGACGAAGTACTATTATTCTACTTCTTATTCATAACTACACCCTAGAGATAGGTGTTCATCTCCGGGTGTGCATCTACCACTGTGGAACACCCTGAGTTATCAAAACACAGAACCAAAAAAAAGAAAAAAACTAGAAGTATTCCCTAACGCCTTTCAAGTATTGTTGAAACTAATTTGGGCAATATATGATTTTCTTTTCCCACATTGGAAGGGATAGGAGTGTTCTGTTTCTCTCGTCTACTGCTATATTGTCTCCTCAAATTTCTCTCTAATGTACAATTTCATAGCACAAGAAGATGAGAATGATCCAAGAAATAAGGGACACCTGTTGCTAGTAATCTTGCTTTCAACTGCAGCCACAGTTACCCTTGTACTAGTTTTTGCGACGTGGTGTCTGCGTAAGAGAGCACGCAGAAACAAAGGTAAGTTCCTTCTAGTTGTGAAAATTTTGTTCCTAAATCATTTCCCTTCACCCTTTAAGCATCTTTCTTCGATTTTCCACATGTTCTTTTTATTGGTTACAGGATGGATGGACGGTGAAAAGGAATCGCAATCTTTATTCAGAACTACTGTGGCATCTCCTGGAAATGCAAATGCTCCTAATTTGCTAGTATTTAGTCTCACTGACCTTGTAGAAGCTACCAATAATTTTTCATTTGAAAATAAGCTCGGAGAGGGTGGATACGGACCTGTTTACAAGGTAAAATTATTCTTCTTCAAATAAATCGAGAAAACAAAACTAAATAAGCGGTGTCTATTTTGCCTGCAGGGTATATTACGTAATGGACAAGAAATAGCAGTAAAGAGACTCTCAAGGACTTCTACACAAGGATTTAAAGAGTTCAAGAATGAGGTCATGCTTACTGCTAAACTGCAGCATGTAAATCTTGTAAGAGTTCTAGGATTTTGCACTGAAAAAGAAGAACAAATGTTGATCTACGAATACATGCCGAACAAAAGCCTGGATCATTTTGTCTATGGTTAGCAATCCTTAATGCCTCTAACATAATCGTGAATCATAATTGAGTGTGGTTTTAACATGAGGTGTCACCTAAGTTTTAACTATCCAAATCTCTTTCATGTAGATCCAATGAGGGGATCACTTTTAGATTGGGGAAAACGAGTTCAAATCATTGAAGGGGTTACTCAGGGGCTGTTGTACCTCCAAGAGTATTCAAGATTGACAATAATTCATCGGGATTTGAAAGCGAGCAACATTTTATTAGACAACGAGATGAAGCCCAAGATCGCGGACTTTGGTATGGCTAGAATTTTCCAGAAAGATGAATTCGAAGGTAACACTGACCGGATTGTTGGAACATAGTAAGTGGCATAGTTCTTACAATACACACTACCTAATGTATTCTAGTCTCAAATAGTACACATCTAATTATCTCTTTTTGTTCACTTATGCTATATTGCAGTGGTTATGTACCTCCTGAATATGTAAAACGTTGCATATACTCCACTAAATTAGACGTTTATAGCTTTGGAGTTCTTCTTTTACAAATCATTAGCGGAAAGCGGAATAATTGTTCTCATGGCGTTCATGAGGACTTAAACCTCCTAGACTATGTAAGTAATTATGAAAATTGTGACATAAATATTGTTAATTGATTTCCATCCGGTGAACACTAAAGATGCACTGCATCAAAATACTTCAGGCATATGATTTGTGGAAGCGTGGGAAGGGCATGGAGTTCATGGATCCATCGCTCGATGATACAAATTCATCCTGTAAATTAGTGAGATGCATGCAAATAGCTTTGCTATGTGTCCAAGAAAATCCAGCTGATAGACCCTCCATGTTGGAGCTCTCGTCAACGCTAAAAAATGAAACTGCCGCCATGAACACCCCCAAAAGACCTGCTTTTTCTACGAGAAGAGATGAAGATGAAGTTCAAGTTCAAGTTCAAGAAATTTGGTCAGTTGGTCATGTATCCTTTTCTGAAACAGTAGCACGATGAATGTTTATTCTCCTCCTTTTTCTCATGACTAGAATACCCCAGTAACAATTCATTTTTTCAGTTAAGATTTTACTTTTGGTGGGACATTTTTGTGAAATTTGTATAAATATATATGGTTACTCCTATTCCCCTGTGTATTTTGTCCGAAATAGAACTCGTGTTGCTTCAATTTTCTAGTGGGTGAATAAGATTTTGCTCTGGCATAAGCATTTTTTTTTGGCTCTGGCATAAGCATTGCTCCTTTTAATAAACACCGCCCATGCCTTAAGAAAATAAGAGAAAAATTCAGTGCTCGAGCTAGCTATCTGCAATGTTGTTACTCTGGAAATTGTTGTCATTATTCTTTGACCAAATATAGTAATCACAATGGTTGTATTCATTCAAAACCGGGCAAGCAATTTGGAATTTGAACCAAACTCATCATAATTGGGGTTCTGTTTACACCCATTTTTGGCCAAAAATCAGGAAATGGATTTACGGGTTAAAAGGTAGCCTCGAGGGTCGAGGCCCTAGCCTTGAAAGACCTTACGACCAGTTGCCCATGAATTAGGGCCGGTTCTTAAGAAATGATGGGCCTTCCATATAGGCCTAAATCAGTCAAAGGCCTAAGGCTTGAATCAGTCTACCAAGCCTGAGTATTTCGTCCAGGCCTAACCCAAATTCCTAGAAGTAACGAAGGCCTAAGAAATGGGCCCAAATCGGTAGAAGCCTTGGTTTTCTCACCAGGCTTGGGCTCAGAAGGCTTACATTGGGCAAAGGCCCATGATTTACCAACAAGTTCAGGCCCAATTGATGAAAGGCCCACTACTTTAAGAGCATCGTTAAAGCCTTTAATGAGCAATGAGGGGGCTTAAGCTGCTCACAAGTAGCTCAAAGGCCTTAAACTGCTCACAAGCAGCTCACAAGGAGCTCAAAGGCCTTAAGCTGCTCACAAGCAGCTCCCAAGGAGCTCAAAGGCCTTAAGCTGCTCACAAGTAGCTCAACGGCCTTAAGCTGCTCACAAGCAGCTCACAAGCAGCTCAAAGGCCTAGAAGCTTCTCCCTAGCAAGCTGCTCAAGAAGCTCAACCAGGCCTGCGTTTTTTGGTCTTGGTGGGCCCAAATATCCCTTTTTTATAAACATCCATGCTCACAAGCAGCTTAAAGGCCTCAAGTTGCTCACAAGCAGCTCAAAGGCCTAGAATGTTCTTGTTTGGCAAATCTAGGTAAGTTGCTTACAAGCAACTCAAGGTCTGAACTGGTGGGACCCCATTCTTCAGCATGATGCAAGGCCAGGGACAGGTGGCGTACATGCAGCCCTTGGAGCTGTTGGTAACTGATTCATGTAGACCTAAGCAAGCTGCTCACAAGCAGCTCACCCAGATCTGGCTGAGCCTTTGTTTCTCATAAGGGTCAAGATTAGAGGATTTAAGGGCCCACAAGGGATGCAAGGACCAATAAAATAGTGGGAAAGCCTGAAGAAGCCTTGGTGGGCCCAAAAGACGTCCAGTCAAGTAGTAGCTGCTCACAAGCAGCTCAAAGGCCTGGATGCTGAAGTTCCTTTTACTCTTTTTCAAAGTTTTATGCAGAAAAGAAGGATTTTTCAGGCCTTTGCCCTTTTCTTGGAGTAAAAGGCACGTTTTGTTCAGAGAGCAGCCCCTCATTGGAGCATTTCGAAGCTGCTCAAGCTCAAGCCTCTGATAGAAGGCCATGTGGCAGCCATGCATTGGAGCATTTTGAAGCAGCTCAAGGCCTGTAGCTCCTATAAATCACAGTTCTGAAAGCCTTGGCCAAGGTCCCCGACCATCAAGCCCCTGGCTTATGCAAATTTATGTTTTAATTATCTTTTATCTTTAGGTCCACGACCATCAAAGCCCATGGCTTAGCCAAATTACATTTCAATTATCTTTTAACTATTTTTATCTTTCGGTCCCCGACCATCAAGCCCACGGCTTATGTGAATTTATCTTTCAATTATCTTTAGTTTTCCGTTCAATCTAGCCAAGCCTAGATTTTATTTCATTTCCTTGTAATCAGACTTTGTTAAACCGTTAATAAAGTCCTTTTATTTCTGTTTTAGGCCTTGCTCTTCCTTTCTTCCATTTTTCACACGATTAGGAAATTTTAAGTCCTTAGCCCGCAAAGGCAAATCTCGAACCTCCTCACGGTCTCCACCCTTAGGCCGTGCACTTTCGTCCGATTAGAAGTCAGATTGAGGCTTCCAGGCCTTGATACGAATTTGGGCAGCAATCCTGCCCTGGCACGCCCGCATCAGGCCTAGAACTGCACTACTCGCTGTTCCTAGGCCAATTGTTAATTTTTCGGAAGAATCAGGTTCATGACGAGTATGTCATTCTATCAGCATTTTAAGAGTCAAGTCGTCCTTTTTCTTTTTTATTGGCCAATTGGTTAAACAAAATAGTAGACGAGCAATTTAGTTTTCAAAAGAAAAGGCACAGATAATAAATTTTAACATGCTTTTTTGACCTTATAGCTTTTGGACCGAGCTGGTTGACCATTTTTTGTTTTGGGAAACAGCTAGATTGAGAATAAACTAAAACCTAGATAGTAGAGTGGGTGTTTTTTCTCCGGAAGAAGTGTATTCTAATTTTGCAATCTCTAGAAGCCGACCCATAATACATGTGTTCGTACGGGTATGAATGATTAACTTCTTTACTTTGTTTTTAGTGTCCGAACCAGCTTACCCCTTTAATTGCTTTCTTGATGATTTTGGCATTCATATCTCTCGAAAATTTATAATATTTACTAATTTACAATATTTTATAATTTTGAAAAGTTCATTTGAGAGAAGTAATTGTGTTCTATCTAATTAAAAACAATATCATACGTAAAAGGTTTCCCTGTAAGTTAACAAAGTCGTACTCCCTCCAGTCCTTTTTTAGAGTCCAGTATTTCATTTTGGGCTGTCCCTTAATAATTGTTAATTTTGTAAAGTTAGTGGATAAAAATTGGTGAATTTTCTATTTTGCCCCTAAAAGTATATTCCATTTTGAAAAGTAATTAGTGAGTAAAAATGTAATGATGATGTTTTCATAGAGGGTAAGAAGAGAAAGTAGAGGTAAAAATTGATGTGAAAGGTGTAATGATGGTGTCTTTTTAATAAGTTGAAATTACGAAGCAAGACACTTAAAAAGGGACGGAGAGGGTAGTTAACTTTTTGAGAGTTCTAAAATGATGACACTGTCATTCGGCATGGGATGAGGAGGTAACATTTAATTAGATTCATGGGGGCAATTTATGAAAAATTAACGGGTCAAATGAGTAACAGACTAACAAAAATTCTTGGTATTCTGCCTAAATTTTCCAAACCACATGCACCTACCACGACTAGTGCATGTAAGCGAGAAATTATTTTTGCAAATTTTGAGATTTTAAATTGTTAGAATCAACTTTGAGCATTTATCAAAAAATTTAGATAATAGATTTTTAGATTTTACGAATTCTTAAAAGCTAAAAATAATGAAATTCTGAAATTCCCAAATCTAAATATGGGTAGCTTTTAGAGGACTTTGATTTCAAATGAAAGCAAATGGAAGTTTTGAAGGAGTCGTTATTGACTACGAAGACCGGAAGTTGTCAACACGGGCACATACAGGGGGTGTGCCGCAAGGATCAAACCAAACACACAAAAACCCAAAGTTTTACGTGGTTCTCCAAAATCGGATACATCCACAGAGAAATCGGAGCAATCTCACTGGAAACAGACCAAAATTTAACAAGCGGAGTTCTCTCCCAACTCACTACCCTCGTGCAGGCCGATATTTTAGTTATTCTACAAATATATGAATTTCTTATTTTGTATGTTCGTAATTTTGGCAAATTCGTTCCGTTTAGTGTAAATTGCCTAGAATATTAGGTTTTCTCATCTCGGTTGATTCTTTTTTATTTTTTTATTCTCCAAGACTTAGATTTTTAGCTTTCTTTTATTTTATTTCTTTTTTAGTATTTTAAGATTATCATTACAAATAAGGATGTAAGCCTTAGGGCTAGGAAGTTGTTTATTATTTAATTAATAAAAATTTGAGAAGTTATCGTTTGTCCGTAGAGAAAGTATCTCTCATTCAAACTTATTTTATGATTATCCTTGTTGCGCGGCGTTCTTTTTTAACATGCCTCCCAACATCACTCTCCCTGTTTACATTGCTTAGCCCTACAACTAGATTCTAGAATACACCGCTTATAGAAGCTAAAACGGAACTCTTGTTCACGTTCCATGCTAGCCCAACCCTTTACAAAGATGTTACTCATACAACATCAAACACAACCACTCAAATACATGTGAGCTCCATATACACTATTATGTGTGGCCCCACATGTATGTGAGAAGGTTATATAAGATGTTGTGTTTGAATAGTTATGTGAGTAGATTGGTGAAGCCTTTGTTACTCCTGCAAGGGTGGTTGAAACACAATTGCTAGTTGAAGAATATCCGCACAAGTAGGTGGGAGAGGAAACGCTGAAGTCGAGAGGAGCGGAGCCATATGATCTCCATCCATCTTTCTCGGTCCACGAAATTATGAACCAGTCTAAATCTGTTTAAATGAGTAATAGACTACTCTAGAGAATTGAATAGATTTCACGAAATTATGACCAAGTCTAAATCTGTTTTAAGAAGGTTTTTACAGAGATGAATGGCACGCATGTAAAAGAAAATACAATCTTTTAAGTCCTCAGGATGGCAGCTACATATAGTTCAAAGGTTCATGAACAAGAACTCCAGGCTCTAGCCATCTTAAAATGTTGTTCACCATCATTTACATCGTGGCGTCCTCTTTCTTCCTTCATTAACAAGTTCTTCAGAGACCTGGATCAAAGCAGGTTCCGACCCATAATACCTGTGTTCGTATGGGTATGAATGATTAAACTCTTTACTTTGCTTTCAGTGTCCGAACCAACTTACCCCTTTAGCATGCTTTCTCAATGATTTTGGCATTCATATCTCTCGAAATTTATAATATTTACTAATTTACAGTATTTTGACTTTTGAGAGGTCTAAAATGATGAAACTGTCATTCGGCATGGGACGGGGAGGTAACATTAAATTAGGTTCTTGGGGGCAATTTATGAAAAATTAACGGGTCAAATGAGTAAAAGACTAACAAAAATTCTTGGTATTCTTCCTAAATTTTCCAAACCACACCTACGACAACTAGTGCATGTATGTGAGAAATTATTTTTGTACATTTTGAGATTTTAAATTGTTAGAATCAACCTTGAGCGTTTATCAAAAATTCTAGATAACAGATTTTTAGATTTTACAAATTCTGAAAAGCTAAAAAAATGAAATTCTGAAAATCTCAAATCTGAATTTGGGTAGTTTTTAGAGGACTTTGACTTCAAATGAAAGCAAATGGAAGTTTTGAAGGAGTCGTTATTGACTATGAAGACCGGAAGTCTAAATATTGAGAAAAACTTATTCACGAAGCTCTGTGAATTAGTTTTTTCAAAGGTGAATCGCACGCATCCATTTCGGCTTTAGATGGTCCGGGGGAAATGTACCGGATCTGAGTCCGTTGATTGGGACTTAAGGCTCAATTTTTGTTTTGTTTAGTTTATCATACTGCAATGAAGGAAGAATTTACTAACAGATATGGCATCAACCATCTCTGTGATTAAATTGCCATATGAATGTCTATTAGTGACAGTAGAATCCGTAAATAAGCCTAGGGAGCACCCACGAGGAGCTAGCCACCACCCCTAGCCAACAAGACTTACAATGCCAAACTCATACAGCATCTCCATTCCCCATTGCTAGCAGCTGTTGGGTTCACCTCACCTCATGTGTAAGTGTATGAAACGACCATGGGAGGGGTTGTACGTAAGAATTAGTCCGAGTTGTGCGCAAGTTGGCCCAAGACACCCTGCATTACGATAAAGAAATGGCAGAAAGCAAAGCAATACAAAACAGTAGAAGCAGGTCACTGCTAACAAATTAAACACTTAAAGTTTAATGTGACGCAGAGCTAAATTTTGTTTGAAATTTGACGCTAAATTGACAAAGTACTATTATTCTACTTCTTATTCATAACTACACCCTAGAGATGGGTGTTCATCTCCGGGTGTGTATCTGTGTCACGTCCTTAATTTTCAACATAAATATAAAAGATTTTCGTAAATAAAACCCCCACAATATTCCGTACGAAACCAAGATTACCGTACTTTTATTCCCATAATTATGCTTCCAAGTCCATTAGATTTTAAAATATTACATCGTTGCTCTACGGCTCCAAATTAACAGAAGTGTCAAGTCTCAAGAGAGTTAAAAGTTTACAAATATCTCGTAATTAAAAAATTATAACTCGATTTACAAATATATCTTTCAAAAGAAATTTACTAGGATAAAATAAGTAACTTCTTTGGTTTACTTTCAAAAAGGTGTATCCACACTCCAAACACTCCAAGCATGCAAGCTACTATTCTGGGTAAGCACCTGAAAATGATGTAAAGTTTGAGCTACACTAGTCTAGTAGAAAAGTCTACGCAAACTCTATATTCAAATGGACAATACAGAAGAACAAACGATAGAAACCCAATGACAACAGAGATAAGCATAACTATCATGATCAAGTATCTGACTATCGTCAATCCACCTTCTCATGCGGTACCACATTCTTTCTCATTTCTCCTTCGTTCGTCATCGAATCCTTTATCATGAAGCTTTTCTTTTTGATATCAGACAATTTAGAGAAAACTCAAGACCATTATAGGCCCAGCTCCGTTGATTCGGGCTGAATACCAGAGTCCATTAATTTGTGCCTAAAAACCAGAAACCGTTGATTTGCTCAAGAATATCGGAGAATTTCCATCATAATCCTTTAATCAAAACCAAAATCATTTCATTTACTTCATAAACCAATTACGTGTTGTTAAGAGTCTGAGCCAAAACTCTTGCCAGACACTTACTCGATAACGAGCCCTGAAAACATACGATATGAGCATTTAGCTCCTGCTAGGCATTTACCCATTTAAGAGCCTTAAAAGTATATGATATTAGCATTTAATTCCTGCCAGGCATTTACTCATTTAAGAACCCTGAAAGCATATGATATGAGAATGTAGCTCTTGCCAGACATTTACTCATTTAAGAACCCTGAAAGTTCTCTTTGTGTCTATTTATTATCCGCATTTATTGCACGTTCCCATTTCACAAACATCAAACCATTCAATCGAGTCCAAAGCCATTTATTTAATCACACGATACTACGATCGAAACCAACAATCTACTGCATAACATATAAGCAATACACACATTCTTACTGTACCTCTAAGTACACCCATGTACCTTCACATACCACATGTGAACCCTCAACTAGACTCTGCGATGCTCGGTCTTCTTGTTTCTATACTTAGAGTTCGTAAATCGTATGCTAAAGGAATCAAAACGATTCTACGAGTCGAGAAAAGACGAATTGCAATACTACTCATCGGATTACTACTAGACATGTTCATGTGTATCGTTCGTGTTTCAACATGCAATAACTTATATTCCTCATTTCTTTACTCAACGAGCCCATACAAATCCGTCGGATATCATCCTAAGTACGAAACAAGTAATATCCTCCAAACACTTAAAAGGATACACAAACAAACGCACTAGAGTCGATGAGAAGCTCCAAAATGATGATTTAGAAGATGTAGGAAAAGCAATTCATAGACACTGTGCCTACCGGCAGGTGAATGAGTCCTACCGGTAGAAAAGAGAAAATCTGCACTTTATCTACCGGTAGGTGAAAGTTCCTACCGATAGAAACTGGAAACAGATAGGCCAACATTTTGCAGAAAACGATTTTGCACTTGGCCTACCGGTAGAAGAAAGTTCCTACCACTAGGTGAATGAATACCTTTAGCTACTGCAGTATGTTTGAGCTAGTTATGAAAACTTGTCCTACCGGTAGGAAGGGTGTCTTTCAGGCGATTTCTATAGAAATTTTTAGATTTCAATCCAACCCCAACAACAACCAACACAGGCTCAAGAAAGGCAAAGAAACACTCAAATAACATATAAAGAGGGGTAGAATTTCCTACCTCGAATATCCAAGCTGAAATTTAAGAGATTGAGCAAACCCTAGCTTTCAGAATCCAAACCGAGCTAAATATACTGAACCAAGCTCCATCCAACACGATACGAGCCCCAATATGCAAGTAGAGGATGGAGTTAAGGTTGATTGTTGTAGATTTTGAGTTTGGAGGTGAGTTTTTGGGTGAGGGGGTGGGAGAGATAGAGAGAGCCGAGAGAGAGAGAGAGTGAGAGACCGAGAGATGGAGAGGGGAAAATAAATCTCCTACCACACAGACACACACACACACACACACATATATATATATATATATATAAAGAGAGAGAGAGAGAGAGCCCAGTTTTGATCCGGACTCCCGGACCACAGCTCCCGTCCGCACCCAATTTATAAGCCATTAATCCAACTGCTGGGAAATAATCCAGCCCAAAACTACTCCCACGTGCTCCTATTCCTTTTTCATTTGTACGCGTAAAAAGAGAGAGAGAAAGAGCAAGCGACGAATGAACCAACGAAGAACCAGAGCTCCCGCCCGACCCGATGCACGACGACGACGACGAACACTGCGAGGTATCTCTCTCACTCTCTCTTTCGCTCTTTCTCTTTCTTTGTCGATCTCTCAGATTATCTCCACAGATTGGGCTTTTTTAATTTTTTTTGTTTCGAACCAGAATCTAGCTCACTCTCTATCTCTCTCTCGAATTTGGGGTTGTTCAGGTTCAAATCTAACTGAACAATTTAGGGTTTTTCTTGTTTTTAACATTTTAGGATTTTTTTTTTTGCTTCAATATATTTCCTGTGAAACTTGCGAGGGGTTTTTTCCTCTTCAAAAATTCAGTCGGACCGTATTTTAAATAAATCTGTAGATCAGTTAGTTCATTATATTAGCTTGACATTCCACAGATAAGATTAATTGAGTGTTCACTTCTTTGCCCCTTGGACAAAGATAAATAAGTTCATACTTTTGTTGTGGGGAAACGAAAGAAATCTAATTATCTCAAATTGTATGTGCTTCACTCTTCCTATATGAATTTGTGTCACGCCCTCAATTTTTAACATAAATAAATAATCCATTTCAATAAATGATCCTCGCACAATATATATATTATACCCAAAAGAGAGTTTTCAAAAGATTATTTACAAACAAAGTTCCCTAAGTTTAAACATTTACAACATTGGCACCACGGCCCGAATTCCATAGCTAGTTAAAAGAGTAAAATTTAGAGGTTATATAATATCTGAAATTAAAAGACTTTAAATAAATTTACAATTTCATCTTTCCAAGAGATCATACAAAAGACGATGAAATCACTTCTCGGCGGCTTTCAAAAGAGATGAGATCAAGCATGCACACCATGCACTTCGCGTCAAGGTCTTTGAGATATACCTGAAAATAATAGGTTGAGCTATACTAGCCCAGTAGAAATTTATATACTCAAGCTATATGTAAATGCAATGAAACATGCAATAAGAGTGAATGATTTTCAATGAACGATCGAAAGTACAAAAGGCACAATAAACCGACGAACAACGACAACGGAATTCAATACGTCTTATAGATATGCCTAGCCATTTATACATCAACCTAGAGGTAGCGTTAAACACACATCAATCAAAATGACGACAATTTCTCAAACCAATTCAAGTCTCCTCAAATGAATGCCACACTTGACTTTCCCCTCTAAAAGAAAATATTCCTTTTTGATTTTCAAAATAATTTTGAGAAATACTCTCGACCTCTACGGGTCAAACTCCGTTGATTCGAGTTTGAATAACCGGGGTCCGTTGATTCTGTGCACGAATACCAGAAACCGTTGATTCGCTCAAGAATAGCCGGAGGATTTTAATAGAAATCCTTTTTCAAAAAAAGACAAGTTCCTTTCTTTTCAAATCCTTAGTAGAGTCAATTGTTTATCTCTTTCTTTAACAGTCATCATCTCAAACAGCAAACAGTTCAAATAACAATGTATACTTCTGACATCAACTTCAACATTCTTCATGTTATGAGAAATTCAATTGTGTTACCACCCCATGCGTGACAGTGAACTCTCATTCTACCCGGGTTTTCGCCTTAGCACACCTTGCGTAACGGGCCCTCTAGAGTCTCCGTACTACCACACCTTGCGTTGCAGGACCCTCAATTCAAAATTCACAACTCACATAAACACATAAGCATTAACAATCCGAATACAAGGAGACAACACTTCCCATGATCACATGCTTTCATTCATCATCATTCAATGTATTATAAACTCACAAATATGTCCCTTTGTACATCATTAACTACTTTAGGTTCACGTTATCCCTCAAAGTCTATCACGACACCTTACGTCACGTACCAATCCCACAACGACTCCCCAACACACCACTCGCTAGGTTCTAAATGAGAATCTGTTGAACGAACACCAAATGAACCGAGGATGATCAAGCAAAACGAAGCATGAAGATACGAGTTACCCTCTTCCCTTTCGGACCACTAGGCAAACCCCTATCGACCAACCAAGTACCCACGTCATACCTATAGCTTACGATATTTAATAACAACTCCATGGTACGTCCACCAATCCATCAATCACTACGTCACGCCATAACACTTAATAAGTCTATATCTTTCATTGGGACATGCCATGACATCTACTTCTATCAACCAAAAGCATAAATAATGTATGGATATCCTAATCATTTATTTCTACACCTTTCTAAGTAATTATGGCGAGAGTCCAAGGAGATCGATTGGTCAATGAATCCTCAAGGTGCAAATGATCAAGTTTGGAAGTGATTTGAAGCTATTCGAAAGGTGTTTAAGGTGTCCGGGATTCGAACGGGCACACGAGGAAATAAACGAACCAAATCTGCCCGAAACAAAATGGGGGTATTGATACCCCTGATCGAGGTATCAATACCTGGCCAGTGTCTGGTCCAGAGGAGAGTTGGGTATTGATACCCTTTTTGAGGGTATCAATACCACGGAGTTTTTCTGCAGATTTTTAACTTTTCGACAGCAAAATCCCAACAACGACGACGAACTACAGCACGATCAAGGCACATAATCAACCCATAAACACATAGAGAGAGTAAGAAATCCCTACCTCGAAGTCGGAAAGCAAACACGAAGAGAGATCGGGCCACGCAAGCTCTAGAACTCAAATCTCGAAATACGCCAAGCACACTCCTTGCTGAGCCGAACCCAATGAACACCAAGCTCGAGAACACGCGAGAAAGGTAGAATGATGGCTGTTTTTCATGGGTTTTGAGTTTGGGAGTGAGTTTGAGAGTGGAGGAGTGGAGAGAGAGGGAGGGCCGAAGGAGAGGAGAGAGATCAGGAGAGTGGAGAGAGAGTGAATTGGGGATTTTAATTCCCTGCACCCCCACACACACATATATATATACTCAAACACATACTAATCATACTTGCACTCCCTCAACTTTCAATCCCTAATTCAAATAGCCACAAAATAAACTATCTTCTCCTAATTAGTCAATTAATAAACAATTCAAATGAATAAAAAAAAAATACGGGTCTCTACAATTTGTAAAAAAGGATATGAAAAATCCGTAGTCTTTATATTTTTTTTTCTTTTGATTCGTATGTAGTTTTTTCACCTGTAAAAGCATAGAAAAAATGGGTAAAGATGGTACCAAGTGGCATATTGGTTGACAAATGAAGTGTGTATACAAATTTTAGGTATTTGTATTTTTTGCATTCTCCTGGACCTTGATTCCTTGGTTTGGTTTGTGGGTGGTTATTGTGCACCAATTTTTTGTATTGCATTATTTACTTAAATCTAATTGCATGTTTGCATTACACACCCCATATTACACTAACACCCAGATCTCCCAAATCCTTGCACATTAACTCCCAACCATAATTTCTACATTAAACCATCATTTATCCCTTTATAAACTTTAAAATTATATAAAAGAAATTACGGGTCTCTACAATCTGCCACTATCGGACACCCAGAGTTATCAAAATAGAGAACGAAAAAAAATAAAATAGAACTATTCCCTAATGCCTTCTAAAGTATTGTAGAAACTAATTTGGGCAGTATATGATTTTTTTTTCCCATATTGGAAGGGAAAGGAGTGTTCTGTTTCTCTTGTCTACTGCTATATTGTCTCCTCACATTTCTCTCTAATGTACAATTTCATAGCTCAAGAAGATGAGAATGATCCAAGAAACAAGAGACTCCTGTTGCTAGTAATCTTGCTTCACACTGCAGCCAAAGTTACCCTTGTACTAGTTTCTGCAACGTGGTATCTGCGTAAGAGAGCACGCAGAAACAAAGGTAAGTTCCTTCCAGTTGTGAAAATTTTGTTTCTAAACTATTTCCCTTCGCCCTTTTAACGTCTATCTTCGATTTACCACATGTTCTTTTTATTGGTTACAAGACGGATGGACGATGAAAAAGAATCGCTATCTTTATTCAGAACTACTATGGCTTCTCCTGAAAATGCAAATGCTCCTAATTTGCTAGTATTTAGTCTCATTGACCTTGTAGAAGGTACCAATGATTTTTCATTTGAAAATAAGCTTGGATAGGGTGGATACGGATCTACTTAAAAGGTAAAATTATTCATCTTCGAATAAATCGAGAAAACAAAACTAAATAAGCAGTGCCCGTTTTGCCTGCAAGGTATATTACGTAATGGACAAGAAATAGCAATAAAGAGAATCTCAAGGACTTCTACACAAGGATTTGAAGAGTTCAAGAATGAGGTCATGCTTACTGCTAAATTGCAGCATGTAAATCTTGTAAGAGTTCTGGGATTTTGCACCGAAGAAAAACAACAAATGTTGATCTACGAATACATGCCAAACAAAAGCTTGGATCATTTTATCTATGGTTAGCAATCTTTAATGCCTCCAAAATAATTGATAAGTGCCAAAATACATATTTTGGCCCTCCAATCTATACTTACTAGTCTTTTATATTTGTTAATTGGTATTTATTTTGCGTTTTTTATGTTTACAGGTTGCTCGAGCTCGATTTTCATGATTTTTGGGTAAAGATAGAAGTTAACAAAAGTTTTGGATTGAAGTGCGAAATGCATTAGAATTTTGGTGGTCAATTTAATATTAGACAAAATTCAAGGGACCACTATGTGATTAATCCATTCCTATAAAACCAACGTTATTTACCCTACTGTTGATCGGCAGCTTTTTGGAGAAAAAGGTTCGGAAGAGAAAGGAAGAAAAAGGAGTTGCGCACAGCGACGACCTTTTTCTGACGGACGAAACTAAAAGCGGGGGTTACAACACTTTTGTTCCGGACAGTTTTCTTTCAAGTTTGTTCTTTTCAAGTTATTAAGTTTTGTTCAATTACTCGCATTTCGGTAATTTATTTTAATTTCTGTTCTTTATAAAAGTTGTTTGTTGATCCTTATTTATCTTAGATCTTTTATTTATTTATTTTTACCTCCAATGAAAAGCATGATGCAAGTTAAGATTTATTTTGCTTTTTGTTTAATAATGAGTGAGTAGTCGTATGGGTAGGGTTGCAGGGTGATTAGCACACCGTGATTAGTTCGGACACTGCTCCTTTTATCAAACAATGTAAAAATGATTTTAGATTGGAAAATACTTCCTGCGGACGAACCCGGGTATCGTCGGAGCCTATGTGAACGGGAGAATAGGGGTCCAAAACTCGTTCTTCGCTGCGCATGGGTATACGGCGACCACAGGGTCTCGCATCTTGCGGGGTATCTTTTTTAATCTAAAATTAAACGTTTTTAAGAACTCCAACAGAGCAGGTTAATCCGGACTAATTACAAGTGCTATGAACCTTAAGACCATACCTCCTTTTAAATTATCTAAAAAGTTCAATTATTCGTAAGTTTAGTTAATCTCAATCAAAACGACAAGTGGTGGCTACCTAAGAGCCTATTTAAATTATGACAACCCGAGTTTTTAGTTAGCACACATCACCGTCTCTGTGGATTCGACTCCGGACTTACCGGATATTATGCTACGTCGATTTTAGGCCTACGCTTGGGGCAACCCATTAATTTAGGACTAGGAAATCGTCAAGCATTTTTGGCGCCGTTGCCTAGGACGGTAATGTGTATTAAGAATTCGGGTAGTTTTTTTTTATTATTTTTTTTTTATCGTTGAAAAGCAAAAAAAATAAAATGGCCCATTTTGCGGGGAGGTATGGAGATTATGCAAAATAATTTGATTGTTCAGTGTCGCTTCCTATATTTTATGGTTTTGCATCATAAAATCATTTTTCGCATGTTCATAAACTTGAGGAAGCTTTTGCTAGTGATGAAGTGGCTCTTTTACATGAATTTTCAGTATCTTTGCGTGATAGTGCTCTAGATTGGTTTAATTGTTTGAGTCCAAGATTGACATGGGGTGAGATTGTAATACAATTTTTCAATCATTTCAATCCCTCATATGAGACTCACATGCTTTTACAAGAACTATCAGATTTCTCTCAACATGATGATGAGTCTTTGTCACAGTGTTGGGAGCGATTTAAATTTGTTGTATTCTCTTGGTCGTTTAATTATGAGCTTGGCAGTCTTCTGGTTATCTTTTGCCGTGATTTAAACCTTAAGTCATGCGAGGTGGATTTTAGGTCCACTGACGAATTTCTGGATAAAACCCCTGAAGACGCTTGGGATTTCTTAGATGAATTAACCCAAAAGCTCCAATTTAGTGAGTTGACCAAAAGTTCTGAGGATACCAATTTTGATGCCAGAGAAAGAGAGGAAATATAGTCACTTTCTAAGGATATTAATTCTGATGCGAGGAAAAAAGAGTCACTTCCTAAGAATTCTGATGCGAGAGAAAAAGAGGAAATAGAGTTACTTGTCATTAATGAAGGCTATATGCCTTTTGAGGAGTCATTGCCTATAGTTGCACCAGGTTATATGCCTTTTGAGGAGTCATTGCCAATAATTGCACTAAATAATCAAGTACTTTCAGCTCTAGATTGTGCCACTCCTGCTACTGAATCTACACTTTCGTAAGAGTTTTTAAATGTGGAGCTAATTGATTTTCTTGGTGTTGATGAATTTAATTTAGTTTATCATCCATATCTTGTGGATTTTGTCAACGCTTTGAAAATTGATCTAGTTTGGGCTATACATTTGTTGGAATTTAAATGTCTAAAACGAATTCGGCAAATGTGCTACTCGAAGTATCTTATCTTATGGCATGGTCAGGTTCAATTCTTGATAAAAGGTGTAGAATGGAGCGTTATGTTCATTGTCTTAACTTTCATTGGCATGATAAATATTCGGTACCCACGTTTGGCTGCTTGTACATAATTTTTTTTTGATCGTCTGGTATAGCCACCCGTTTCTCGCTTGAGAAATAGGAAGAAAAGTAGTACCCGTGTCTTTCACGTGAAGAAAGTGGATGATTTTTTGTCTTTTATTTTATTTCTTCCTTTATTTATTTCTTTTAGTTATTTTTCTTATTATTTGGAGGCTAACATTTTTGCAGGTTTGTTCGATCCAAGTTGGGGGGTCTCCCTCTATCTATAGTTTACTCTGTTTAGCCTCTCTTTTTCGAGGTGATATCTATCCTCTCTTTTATGTTTATGTCCTATCTTTATTTTTCATACTTTCAATGTGGACATTGAATAGTTTAAGTTGGGGGGGAAGGATCACTTTGTTCTTTATTTTGTTAAAAAAGAAAAGAAAAAAAGAAGAAGGTGGAATTCTTTTTGCATGAGACTAAAAGCGGTTGAGATTGGCTCTTCATTGATTGAGTTTGAGATATGATAGTCATTCTTTTAATATTGTGATGGCATTGTAATTCTTTTTGCTAGCTTGTCGCGAAGTGTCATGGCATTTATTTTTAGCACATTTGCACTTCACGTCTATTTGGGCTTTGGTTGCTTGTGAGCTGTGACTTAATTATTCTCGATGGCTAGTTTAGTGGAGACTTATGCCCATGTGAATTTAAAGCCTTATCTTTTCTTGGAGTGATGTCAAATAAATTCTTGTTGTCACTAAAGAGTAAATTCGTTGTTGATCTCATTATTTTTGTTGTTGTAAAGTGTTGAGAATATTTTGAATTGCCTACTTGTCTCTTGGATTTGAAAAGTTGCATGGTTGTATTGCCCCTTGGAGAGGATTATAAGCCATCTTTGATATCTTGAGCCAGTTCATTTCTTTTCTTTCCATACATTTATCCATTATGAGCCCATTTGAGCCTCATGCATACAGCCTTTTTCTTGTTGAGCTCCACCATCTATATTGTGTCTTGAGAAGGCTTAGTAATTATGTTGAGGTGAATTATTTAGAAAAAAGAGGGTAAACGTTGTAAGAATTGAGTTTTGATTGTTGGTGATCTTTCCCATTCAAAAAAAGAGGAAAAAAAAATAAAATAGCAAAAAGGGAAGATACCAATTTATTGTGAAAAGGAGATACACTTGTTCCTAATGTGGGATTGTATTAAAGGTAGCAGAGAGAGATATGGTGAAGTTGAAAAGAAAAGAAAAAAATTAAAGAAAAGGGGCACGCATTGTTTTATTTGCCCTATATGAGTTGTGGTTAGCCTATTCTCAGACACTTGAATGTTTTTATCCTAACCTTGAAATACTTTCTCTACCCTAACGTTATCATCGGAACTGAAATCCTATTTGATCCTAAAGGCAATTGGTTGTGAATTGGCGGATAGAGAGAGTTTTCAATACTTGGCATTCTGTTCATGAGATCGTGTGTCCACTATATAATGCTTTCTTTTCGTGTCAACTTATGCAGGATACTTTGCTTTCATTTACATAATTTCCGCCTGCAGATATTGAGAGTAATATGTACCTTTGTTTCGAGTGATTTCATTTGTTGAGTGCATAACACGGTGAGATTTGAAGTCGAGACTCGGTCCGAAGAGAAATTTTGATTATTTTTCACTTGTAACCGAAGCCCTTGTTCACACACGCTGAATATCAGTGCCATGACTTATTTTTCTGACTTGATAGTATCTAGAACTGCTTATGTCGTTATCTCTTTGCGTTGGCTTCATAATCCTTACTTGAGATATCATTGAGCAGTCTTACAGGTTTTTGGATTTCATGTGAAAAGATTCTTGGTGTTTTGTGGGTGATCACTGCTGAAAACCCTCACGAGACTTCACTCGTCCTACCAGGGCTACCTGAGGGTTTAAAAGAACTATCGGTTTAATTTGTTTTCTTTACTCGGGACTAGCAAAGTGTAAGTTGGGGGGTGTGATAAATGCCAAAATATACATATTTTGGCCCTCCAATCTATACTTACTAGTCTTTTATATTTGTTAATTGGTATTTATTTTGCGTTTTTTATGTTTACAGGTTGCTCAAGCTCGATTTTCATGATTTTTGGCTAAAGATGGAAGTTAACAAAAGTTTTGGATTGAAGTGCGAAATGCATTAGAATTTTGGTGGTCAATTTAATATTAGACGAAATTCAAGGGACCACTATGTGATTAATCCATTCCTATAAAACCAACGTTATTTACCCTACTGTTGATCGGCAGCTTTTTGGAGAAAAAGGTTCGGAAGAGAAAGGAAGAAAAAGGAGTTGCGCACAGCGACGACCTTTTTCTGACGAACGAAACTAAAAGCGGGGGTTACAACACTTCTGTTCCGGATAGTTTTCTTTCAATTTTGTTCTTTTCAAGTTATTAAGTTTTGTTCAATTACTCGCATTTCAGTAATTTATTTTAATTTCTGTTCTTTATAAAAGTTGTTTGTTGATCCTTATTTATCTTAGATCTTTTATTTATTTATTTTTACCTCCAGTGAAAAGCATGATGCAAGTTAAGATTTATTTTGCTTTTTGTTTAATAATGAGTGAATAGTCGTATGGGTAGGATTGCAGTGTGATTAGCACACCATGATTAGTTCGGACGCTGCTCCTTTTATCAAACAATGTAAAAATGATTTTAGATTGGAAAATACTTCCTGCGGACGAACCCAGGTATCGTCGGAGCCCATGTGAACGGAAGAATAGGGGTCCAAAACTCGTTCTTCGCTGCGCATGGGTATACAGCGACCATAGGGTCTCGCATCTTGCGGGGTATCTTTTTTAATCTAAAATTAAACGTTTTTAAGAACTCCAACAGAGCAAGTTAATCCGGACTAGTTATAAGTGCTATGAACCCTACAACCATACCTCCTTTTAAATTATCTAAAAAGTTCAATTATTTCGTAAGTTTAGTTAATCTCAATCAAAACGACAAGGGGTGGCTACCTAAGAGCCCATTTAAATTATAACAACCCGAGTTTTTAGTTAGCACACATTACCGTCTCTGTGGATTCGACTCCGGACTTATCGGATATTGTGCTACGTCGATTTTAGCCCTACGCTTGGGATAACCCATTAATTTAGGGCTAGGAAATCGTCAAGCAATAATCATGAACCATAATCGAGTGTGGTTTTAACATGAGGCGTCACCTAAGTTTTAACTATCCAAATCTCTTTCACATAGATCCAATGAGGGGATCACTTTTAGATTGGGGAAAAAGAGTTCAAATCATTGAAGGGGTCACTCAGGGGCTCTTGTACCTCCATGAGTACTCAAGATTGACAATAATGCATAGGAATTTAAAAGCAAGCAACACTTTGTTAGACAACGAGATGAAGCCCAAGATAGCGGACTTTGGCATGGCTTGAATTTTCCAGAAAGATGAATTCGAAACTTATACTGACCAGATTGTTGGAACATAGTTAGTAGCATATTGCTTACGATACACACTACCTAATTGTTCTATTCCCAAATAGTACTCATCTAGTTATCCTTAACCCAAACAATAGCACGATAAATGTTTATTCACCTCCTTTTTTCTCATGACTAGAATAGCCCCCGTAATAGTTCATATTTTCCAATAATATTTTGCTTTTGCTGGGACACTTTTGTGAATTTTTTTTTTTGATCCGCTTTTGTGAAATATTTTGAATAAATATAATTGCTCCTATTCCCCTGTGTATATTGTCAGAAATAGAACTCGTGTTGCTTCAATTTCCTAGTGGGTGAATTGGCTCTTGCAGGTTGCATAATAAACACCATGCCTAAAAAAAGTTTAAAAAAAAGTTCAGTGCTCGAGCTGCTACATATAGTTCATCAAAGTTTGAAGAACACATGAGCTGGCCACCTGCAAAGATGTTTAAATGGTTCAAATTCCTCACCGTTCCGATGGCCATTGATTGATCGAAAACCAACTTTGGCAGTGCGTTGCATGGATTTGGAAAGCTAAATTCTTTTTCTTTTTCTTTTTTCAGATCAAATTTTTTTTGAGGGCTCTGTTAATCCCAAAACAGCCTTTTGCTGGGCAGTTGAATGAGCAAGCTTTTGCAGGGGAAAATATTACCTCAAACAACTGATGAAGAAACTTAAGAAGAATCAATTGATGGAACGAATTCCTTGGGGAGAAAGTTTCCCATATTTTCAAATGATTCCTACATTGTTAACTTTGCATTATATGTGGACGAAAAACCATTTTACAGAATTGATTTTTAGGCTCCGTTTGTGTTTGTTTAGGTGTAAAATGTTTATCAATAAAATATTTTACCTATTTTTCAGTGTTTGGTTGTGTAAAAAATTAGAAAAATATTTTACATGTAAAACATTTTTCATCAATTGGATGAAAATGACTTACTCTTAAATCTTTCTTAAGTTATTTTCCAAAATGAATCCGATACCTTCTACTGCAATTCTCACTACTCAGTTTTCTCGATCGTCAGTCATGACCCACGTTCAATTCCAATATTCTCAGATCTCTCCACTGTTTAAGCTCCCCCCCCCCCCCCACACACTATTTTGTTGATTTCTGAAAATATTTTCAAGTGCCTATCAAATACCGAAAAATAAAAGTTTGAAGTTTTTTTTTGAGAAAATTTCTTTTATATCCCTTCGACTTTGACCAAAAAACCATTTTGATCCTTCACCTTTCAATTTCGGTATAAAAATACTTCGACTTTCCAATTTTTTTCAATGTCATCCTTTAGGGATATATACATATATATACGAAAAATAGGGTGTTTGGATCAAGCACCCTAGACACATTGAATGCTGTTGATTCCCACGCTAGCCCGCTCAATTTTTTTTTATAGTTTTTTTGGACAGCTCGGATTGGCCGTTCTTTGGCCGGAGACGGCCCGGCGCTACCGTTGGTCCCTATAGCAGGATTCAAAGAAAACGGATTCCTTCTAAATGATGACATTGAAAAAAATTGAAAGTCGAAGTATTTTTATTCCAAAATTAAAAGGTAAAGGATGAAAATGAATTTTTAGTCAAAGTCAAAGATTCAAAGAGATATAAAAGAAATTTTCCCTTATTTTGTGAAAAAATATTTTACATTGTAAAACATTTTATATTGAAACAAATGGAGCCTTATACTCTCTCTCTCTCTCTCTCTCTCTCTCTCAAATTGGAATTGATTTTTATACCTAGCTTGATTGGGCTGTTTGGGGCACTATTTTGAGGTCTCGTTTTTTTAACCTTCTCGATTATAAATGGAACAAATAAGACACATTAGATTCGATGCATTTTGGGCCCCTTTTTTTTAACTGTATGTATGAATTATATTTTTCTGACAGGGAGTGAATTTGCATTTTTAACAGTTTGATGATTTTGTTGGGACAATCCTTTGGAACGGTGTGATGGTACTAAATTTTACTCAATCTATATGTACTTTCCCTTAGGCGTGCTTGGCTAATGAGTAAATATATGGAATTCATCTTTTCAAATTGAGGTATGTTTCTTCCCATATATTATTTGTTTGATTGAATTTGAAAAAGATATGCAAAATCAAGACTTCTACGCGCATCGCATGTGTCCCGACTTCTTACAAAATAACCGAAACCCAGATCCACTATCGTGACACAGATCACATGTTTGGTGTATAAATTTCTATATTTGTTAGGAAAAAGGGCTCATGTGCTTTTCGAATTCCCACATCTAAAAGAAAAAAAAAATCTGAAAACAACAAAATTTTATTAAGAACTCAACAAAGGGTACATTGAGTAATTTTAAAAAAAAATAATAAGAGTAGTCACATGTGTTGTTCAGGTGGACTCGTCTTTATTTTTTTTTGGATATATAGTTAACAAAATTTTATTAGGAACTCAACAAGGGGTATATCGAGGAGAGACCAAATACGAATCACAAAGATTGAGGCACCGTATAGGCCTATAGAAAAGAAAAAAGAAGAAAGAAAATACATTCAATGAAAATTGAATTAGGCTCAACACGATTCAACATCCCAACCACAAACTCAGACTCCACCACAGAAGTAGCTTCAGCAAAGATCAACAAGGATTCACTTCATCACTTTGAACAAGTCCAATATCAGCATCAGATGGAGTAGAAATAAGCACACTCAGAATTTGAATGAGTCTCAACACAATTCAAACAGTCAAACCAAAACTCAGTCTTCACCACAAAAAGAATTCCAGCTAGATATCAGCTAGGTTCGCTTTTTCACTCTGATCAAGTCCAATAGCAACAAATTTAGCATCAGTCGGAGTATAGAATAAGCAGATCTGCATATCCATATCCAACCTATCAATGTTAGCTAAATATCCATTAGACCTCTTTGCCCTCCCTAGAATTAGGAGTTGAAAAGAGGGATGCTACACACCTGAAACTACTAAGCACTGAGTAATTGAGATACCCAACACAAAGCAGCTTTCTCCATTAAAGACCCCCACAGCAATAGTTGACAGCTTAGCCTCAGAGCAGAGGAAGCCAAAACTGGTGTAACACTGTTAGCCCTTCAAATCTGTGAAGTTGAGTAGTGGAATTTCAGACAATAGCATACCTACACCTTGAGCCATCTTCATTTCATTTTGCATAACATCAGAATTTGTTAGCTTAGCCTCAAATCAAAAACGGCCAAGACTGATGTAAAACTCTTAGCCCTCCAAAACTGTGGAGTTGTTCAGGTGGACTCTTGTGGGAAGTTTTTATCCGTGGTTATGGATGTGAACTGGTTTTTGGACTTGCTATGGGGCATATCACATTCTCTAATGGAAAACGTAAGTGGCCCATGAAGATCAGATCAATAACCAAAAAAAAAAAAAAGAAAAGGAAAGAGGCTGAAAAGATATGACCATAAGGGTATCGATGCTTATAAATATCAGGTCAATGTTTTAAAGGAAAGAGGCTGAAAAGATTTGGTTGACGTGGCTCCCACCGGTGGTCGCTGTTGAGTGCATCAGTTGTTGCCTAACGGCTTAGGTGAGCTCCTGTGGCAGTGATTGGGCTGGTTGTTTGCCGTTTTGTTTCTCCGGTTGGGATGGCTAATGGTGGTGATCGGAGAAACCTGGTCCGCAGAGGTTGGGTTGTCGCTGTCTGTTCGGTGGTGTTGAGGCGGACGGCAAAGTTGCTTGAAACTAAACTAAGGTTTGTTTGTGTTTCTTGGGTTGGGCCTAGCCCACTTTGGTTGGTTAGGTTCTCTTTTTTGTGCTTAATTGTAAAATCTGGGCTATGTAGGCCATTAGGTGTTCTTGAGCTTCATTGTATCATTTGGGCTTTTAAGCCTTCAGGTGTTATAGGCTTTGCTTCTTTGATGTATTTTCAACCTTTGGATGGAATTTCCTTTCCCCCCTTTCCCTTAATAAAGTGTTACTTTTGCCAATCAAAAAACGGATTTCAAAGTGTATCCCAAAGGTAAGGCAAGTGTTTTGAATGCAGAATGGGCGGCTCAAATTGAGCACTACACCCTCGTAGTGCATTCCTGATCAACACGACCACATATGACCTATTCACACATTTAATTAATGTCGTGACCAATTGTTTTTAAAATCAAAAAACATGGTTAGCCAAGTGTTGTGGCACTTTCTTGGAAGAGTCCAGGTCACTTTTCAATAGAGATATAGAGACCAAAACTCAAACTTTTAAAATTCTATTCAACCAGGGAATCCACACTTGGGTCACAGTTTCACACACAATACTTCAGTAGGTGCTCTTAAATATCATCGCTCAAATAGCTTCGATCTCAATCTTTATTCTCGCATTGTTCACGCTATTTTTTAAAGACGCTTTTTATGTTTGTAGCATACGAAAGATGTGGAACAGAGTACATATGATTTGAATCACAATTCACGCAATAAGGAAGAGAGAGAGAGAGAGAGAGTTGGAAACCTCGTGAATAATATTCTTGGTCCACATTCTCAGCTCATGAAATTATGGAAAAGTCTTAATTGCACGGAAATTCTCCCAAAATATGGAGTAATACTAATGGATCAGCACGACTTTTGTTCTTGGACTTTTTTTTTTTTTTTGGGTCAGAGGAAGTAACACATAAAAGAAAATGTCTTAAAAGTCCTCAGAACCCAGAAACCTTAAATTCCAGGCAGAATTGAGGCCCAGAAGGTTGAAAGGCTTCTCAATTCAACTCCTCACCCCGGCAGCAAACTAACAGCTTTTGGGATAGAGCTGGTCGACCTCTCCTTTTTTTTTTTTTTTTTCTGTAAATGGATTGAATAAATTAAAACCTAGATAGTGGAGTTTGGTTGGGGAAAACTATAAAGAGAAGGAAAAAAAACGGCGATCTTCTCCTAGAAACATTCTTGTGGGGTCTACCACTCAATGTATGAACCCCACAGAAACGTGTAGTTATAAAGTGGCCTGCAGTATCACGTGACGGTACTCCAGGACCATTATATTTTGACAGTTACGGTAAACATGTTTATTTGATTCTACCAAGATCTAAAATTTAGATTCTATAACAGAATCTAAAGCTAGAATGCAAAATCTTTATATATAGCTATAGTGAACATGCCCTAATGCAATTCATGAAATCCCCCAAATGCGTGACTGCGAGAAGCTATTGGGACATGCCCCTAGAGCAGCCAAAAATTCCCCCGAAACGAAAGCAAATGGAAGTTTGGAACGAGCCGCCTTATTGACTACAGACTGGAAGTTATCAAAACGGCCACGTATTGAGCCTTTGTTGTCGCCACCGAATTGGCATACATCAAAAACCTTGCCTGCCAAGTTGTGACTAATGTGAGAGAGAAAGAGAGGGTCTCATTCTCGCAAATTTCAATATTTTTCGATAGTGAAAAATTTGTAAATTTTTATTTGTGGTTAAAAAGTTGTTAGGTGTTTCCGGTAGTGAATAAGTTATTGAGAAATATCAAGTTGTTTCCGATAGTGAAAAAGTTTTTGATGGTTATGTGAGTGAAAAAGTTATTGAGTTGGTAAAAAAAAATTTGTTAGTGGAAACCAATTAGTAAAATATGTTAAGTTTTTAGTTTTTTAGTGAAAATAAGTTAGTAAAATGTGTAAGGATTTTTTGTGGTTTTTGTTAATGGAAACGAGATAATAAAATGCGTTAAATTTTTTTGTGATTTATTTCTAAAGACACTTTCACGTTTGTGCTTATACTCGCACCCCTGCCTCGTTGTTGTGTCCCAAGGATCAAAACCATACACACACAAACAATGAGTTTTACGTAGTTCTCCAAGATCAAACATCCACGAAGGAATCGGAGCAATCTCACTAGAAACAGACTTTAAAGCTTTACGAGTGGAGTTCTCTCCCAACTCACTTAACACACACATCCACACCCCCCCAACCCCCCCCCCCCCCCCCCCCCCCCCCGGTTTACATTGCTTAACCCTACAGAATACACTGCCAGAGGTTTGCACTTGTGGGCTAAAATGGAAATCTTATTCATCCTCCATGCCAGACCCTTTACTCCTAGTGGTTGAAACTAGGGCCGTAAATGAGCTAAATCGGGTTGAACCCTGTTAAGTTCGGCTCGGGTTTGTTAAGGTACTAGTCTGGCTCAAGTTTGGCTCGGATTCGATTCGAACCTGAACAACTTGGCCAAAATTTGGCTCGTTAAAATTTTTCAAAGCTCGGGTTCGGCTCGTTAAGCTCAAACAAACCGAGCCAAGCCAAATCTAGGCTCGAATTGATCGAGTTCGTCAAGGCTTGGGTTTGGCTCGGCTCGGCTCATTAAACTCAACCACATCCAAACTCTCTCATTGGTCATATATAGAATTTAGGAGAAAAATAAATACTAAAATATATATAACCTTGAAATTTTTTATATTTGCATATAGACTCCTATAGAATTATTAATTATATTTTAACTACAGGTTCGCGAGACTAACCAAATAGAATACTGTAAGGTTCAGACTCGGCTTATATATCAAACAAGCCTAACATTGAGGTTCAGGTTTGGTTCATTTAATAGGCAAATCGAACTCGAACAAATGCTTACTGAGCCGAGCCTCGAATAGTTCTCGAATGGCCCAATTAATTTACAGTCCTAGTTGAAATACAATGGTAGTAGATAAATGTCTACACAAGTGGGTGGGAGAGGAAATGCTGAAGTAAAAAGGAGTGGAGCCATATCTCCATTCATCAGTCAACACTCGCTCCATCGCCATCGTGCATGTTCTGTAATGGTCCATTTGATTAGAAAGAAATTTGTACTGAAAATGGAAAATGAGAGAAAGTAAAGTAAAAGAAAATTCATTTTCTCACATGTCTACGTGTTTGGTTAAAATAAACAGTTTTTGCTTGACGATTTTCTAATCCTAAATTAATAGGTTGCCTCAAGCATATGGCGGAGATCGATATAGCACAATATCCGGTAAGACTGAAGTCGAATCCACAGAGATGGTGATGTGTGCTTACTCAAAAACTCGGTTTAATACTATTTAAACAGGCTCTTAGGTAGCCACCCTTGTCGATTCATTGAGATTAACTAAAACCTATAAATTGATTGTATTTTTCAGATAATTAAAAGGAGGTACAACTGTAGAGTTCATAGGACTCGCAACTAGTTTCGGACTTATCTACTCTGTTCGGTGTTCTTAAAAACATTTTATTTTAGAGATAAAAAGCAACCCCAAAAGATGCGAACTTTTGTGGTCGTCGTTTACCCATGCACAGTGAAAAATGAGTTTTGAACCCCTATTCCTCCGTTCACATGGGCTCCAACAATGCCCGGGTTCGTCTAACGAATGTTCTTTGTTAACCTAAAATTGTCTTTTTTTTAGTGTTTTAAAAACTGGAACAGAACATGTCTGACCTGGCAATGGTGTGCTAATTACCTCTCGACCCTACCTATACAACTACTCACTTATTATCAAGCAAAAATTGAAAGGAACCCTAATTTAAAACATACTTCTATTACTTAGGATAGAAAATAAGTAAAAGATTTAAGTTAAATAAGAATCAACGAACAATTTTGATAAAGAACGAAAATCAATGGGAGTTATTGGAGTGCGAGTAATTGAACAAAACTTCAAATAACTGGAAGAGAAAAAAAACTCGGAAGAAAACTAACAATATTCGAAACAAAAGAATCGTCCTGATCATAACAGCCCCGTTCTTCGTCTTTTGCGTCGAACAGTGATCGGTTGTCCAGTTCTTCGTGTATGGCCGCAGCCCCATTTATTTCAACTGTTCTTTCGTCAGAATATTCTATCGAGCAGCACTACGGCCACCGCATGTATCTTGCGGTGACCGTTCATCGCACATCTATTGGGATCCACTTCAGGTTTCAAAAACATACAAAAAAATATTTATATATTTTAAAATAATATTTTATGGGACCCTGTAAAAAATCAGCTCCAACGAATATCTGTAAATATGTTTTTTGAATTTGTAGCAGTTTCGTCCCTACGAATTTCGAAAAACATACCTACCGATATCTATTGGAACTGATTTTTTACAGGTCCCATGAAATATTATTTTAAAATTTATGAATATTTTTCTATATTTTCTTAGAGCTCACAATAAGCTCACGGTTGACGGTCACCGTATTTTCATGCGGTGTATCTAGACTCTGTATTCTATTCCCCGGAACCCTTTTTCCTCCTTCTATAATAGTGTCTGTACCTCATGGGCCCACCAAGCAAAGAAACTGCCAATTCAATATCTTCTTTCGCGTTTTAGTCCAAGCCCAGTTAAGTCATAACCCAATTAGTTGCAAATCAATCACTGAAGTCATATGTTGGCAACATGTGCTTGTGCCCATTTGACTTGTCTTTGCTTTATCACCTCATTAAATCTCGTACTCTTCAATTCCAGACTAGCTTTGCACTAATTAAACTTTAGCGGCGGAAATATCAAATACCGTTTAATATTTCTATTTTGCATATTTTTTTATTAAATCCTCCAAATATCTACAATACAAAAATTAAGTATTAAACTCCGATAAACAATATAAATAGACTTAACAAAGACAAATTAGGTGGCGCTAATGTGAATATTTACGTGCCTATCACACACACACACACACACCCCCCCACCCCAACTTATACTTTGTTAGTCCCGAGCAAAAAAAACAAAATGCAACTAAGGAAAACTGATTAAAATCGATAAATCTTTTAAACCTCCAGGCAGACCCAATAGGACGAGTAAAGTCTCGTAAAAGTTTTCAACAGTGATCACTTACAAAACACTATGAATTCTTCTCACATGAAACTCGAAAACCCATAAGATAGCTCAATGATATCTCAAGTAAAGAATATGAAGTCATCACAATGAGATAACGGGTATAATCAGTTCTAGATACTCTCAAGTCATAAAAATGAGTCACGGCACTTATACTCAGCTTGTGTGAACATGGGCTCCGGTCACAAGTGTAAAATAACTAAACGTTCTCTCCGAACCGAGTCTTGACTTACAAATCTCACTGTGTCATGCACTCAACAAATGAAATCACTCGAAACAAGGTGCATATTACTCTCAATATGTACGGGGGGAAATTATGTAAATGAAATTAAAGAATCCTACACAAGTTGACACTAAAAGAAAGTTTTATATAGTGGACACACGATCTCATGAACAGAATGCCAAGAATTGAAAACTCTCTTCATCCACCAATTCACAGTCCATTGCCCTTAGGATCAAATAGGACTTCAATTCCTGTTATAACGTCAGGTAAGGGAAAATATTTAAAGACTAGGTAAAATATTTAAGTGCCCAAGAATGATTCACAACAATTCACATAGGGTAGATATAATAATGCGTGCCCTTTTTTTTCTTTTTCTCTTTTCAACTTCGCCACATCTCTCTTTCCTACATTTCTTTCCCATATTTAGAATAAGCATTTCTCTTTTGCATAATAATTTCGTATCTTCTCTTTTTGCTTTTTTTTTTCCTCTTCTTTTTTCTTTTTTTGTTTTTGACTTTTTTTTTCCTTTAATAGAAAAGATCACCCACCAATCAAGCATAATTCTCCACTCCATTCCTCCCTCTTTTTTTTCCTCAAAAATTCACATTCAAATCATTACCTAACCCTTCTCAAGACACAATATAGATGGTGAAACTCAACAAGAGAATGGTTATTATGTAAGAGGCTCAAATAGGCTCACAATGGATAAATGTATGCAAGGAAGAAACGAACCCGCCTAAAATAGCAAAGATGGCCTATAATCCTTTCCAAGGGGCAATACAACCATACACTTTCCAAACCGGAGAGATAAGTAGACAATTTAAAACATTCTCAATATGCACTTGACAAAAAAAAAAAATAAGATCAGCAACAAATTTGCTCTTTCGTGACAAACAAGAATTCATTTGACACCAGTCCAAGAAAAGTTAGGCTCTAAACTCACATAGATATAAGTCTCCACTAATCAAGCCATTGAAAACGTTCAAGTCATAACTCACAAGCAACCAAAACCCAATTAAGTGTGAAGTGCAAAGGTGTTAGAAATAAATGTCATGACCAATTATTCGCGACAAGTTAGCAAAAAGAACTACTATACCACCACAATATCAAAACAATGACTATCACATCTCAAACTCAATCAACCCAGAGCCAATCTCAATAGCCTTGAAGTCTCATACAAAAAAAAAGTATTCCACCATTTTTTTTTTCAAAATTTTTTCCTCTTTGTTTTTTTGAATCTAACAAAATAAAGAATAAAGTGATCCCTCCCCCCAACTTAAACTATTCAACGTCCGTATTGAAAGCATGAAAAATAAAGATAAGATAAAAACGTAAAAGAGATGAGAGATATCACCTCGAAAAGAAGGGGCTAAGTAGAGTAAACTATAGAGAGAGGGAGACCCCCCAACTTGGATCGAACGATCTGCAAAATGTTAGCCTCCAAGACAGCAAGAAAAAAAACTAAAAAAAATAAACAAGGTAAGAAATAAAATGAAAGACAAAAAACCATCCACTTTCTACACGCGAAAGATACGGGTACTATTTTTCTCCCCATTTTGCAAGCAAGAAACGGGTAGCTATACTAGACCATCAAAAAAAAAGTTTATGTACAAGCAGCCAAACGCGGGTACTGAACATTTATTATGCCAACGAGAGCTAAGACAATGAACATAGCACTCTATTTTACACCTTTTATCAAGAATTGAACTTGGCCATGCCACAAGTTAAGATACTTCGAGTAGCACATTTGCCGAATTTGTTTTAGACATTTAAGTTCCAGCAAGTGTACAGCCCAAACTACATCAATTTTCAAATTGTTGACAAAATTCACAAGATAGGGATGATAAACTAAATTAAATTCATCAACACCAAGAAAATCAATCAGTTCCATATTTAAAACTCTTGTGAAATTGGAGACTCAGTAGGAGGAGTGACACCAATTAGAGCCGAAAGAATTTGATTATTCCGTGTAACTTTGAGCAATGACTCCTCAAAAGGCATATAGCCTTCACTAATGACATGTGGTTCTATTTCCTCTTTTTCTCTCGAATCAGAATTGGTATTCTCAGAACTTTCAGTCAACTCACAAAATTAGATCTTTTGGGCTAATTCATCTAGTAATCCCAAGCCTTTTCAGCATTTTTATTCAGGAATTCGTCAATGGATCTAAAATCCACCTGGCATGTCTTAGGGTTTAAACCATAGCAAAAGGTAGCCAGAAGACAAGTTCACAATTAAAACTGACTAAGAGAATACGAAATTTTTAAATTGCTCCCAACACTGCGAAAAAGACTCATCATCTTGTTGATAGAAATGTGATAGTTCTTGTAAAAGCATATGAGTCTCATATGAGTGCATGAAAGTTTTTAAAAAATTGTATTACAATTTCACTTCATGTCGATCTTGGACTCAAAAAATTAAACCAATCTTGAGCACTACCACGCAAAGATGCTGGGAATACACGTAAAAGAGCCACTTCATCGCTAGCATTAGCAAAAGCTTTATCAAGGTTAGCAATATGTGAAAAAGGATTTTCTGAGGTCAAACAATAAAATATAGGAAGTGACACTGAATAATTAAATTATTTTGCATAACTTTCATAGCACCTTGCAAAATGGGCCAATTTTTTTTTTCAACAATAAAAAAAAAAAAACTGGCTAGAAGTAATTATTTTCCTACATAGAGGATTGCCTACCTCTACTAATAATGACTCAAAAAAAAACTAAAAAGAAAATAAATAAAAATAACTACCCGAATTCTTAACACACATTACCGTCCTCGGTAACAGCGCCAAAAATACTTGACAATTTTTTAGTCCTAAATTAATGGGTTGCCCCAATCGTAGGGCGGAGACCGACGTAGCACAATATCCGGTAAGACCGGAGTCGAATCCACAGAGACGGTGATGCTTGCTGACTCAAAAACTCGGGTTAATACTATTTAAACTGGCTATTAAGTAGCCACCATTTGTCGATTGATTGAGATTAAATAAAACCTATAAATTAATTGTACTTTTTAGATAATTAAAATGAGGTACAGTCATAAGGTTCATAGAACTCACAGCCAATTCCGAACTTATCTGCTTTGTTCCGTGTTCTTAAAAACATTTGATTTTAGAGAGAAAAATCTACCCCGAAAGATGCAAACATTTGTGGTCGCCGTTTACCCATGCACAGTGGAGAATGAGTTTTGGACCCCCGTTAACATGGCTCCGACAATGCCTGGATTCGTCTAACGAATGTTTTTTGTTAACCTAAAATTGTCTTTTCTTTATTGTTTGAAAAATAGGACAAGAACGTGTCCGACCTGGCCACAGTGTGCTAATCACCTCGCGACCCTACCTATACAACTACTCACTCATTATCAAGCAAAAATTCAAAGAAACCCTAATTTGCAATATCTTCTATTACTCGGGATAGAAAATACTTCACAAAATATCTAAGTTAAACAAGAACCAACAAACAACTTTAATAAAGAACAAAAATCAATACGAATTACTGGAGTGCGAGCAATTGAACAAAATTTCATATAACTGAAAGGGAAGAAAACTCGAAAGAAAAACAATATTCGAAACAAAAGAATCGTCCTGATCATGACAGCCCCGTTCTTCATCTTCTGCGTTGAACAGTGATCGGCTGTCCACTTCTTCGTGTTTGGCCGCAGTCCCTTTTAGTGCCCATATCTCATGGGGCCACCTAGTAAAGAAACTGCCAATTCAATTTCTTCTTTCACGTTTTAGTCCAAGCCCAATTAAGTCATAACCTAATTAAATTAGTTGAAAATCCATCGCTGAAGTCATATGTTGGCAACATGTGCTTGTGCTTGTGACCCTTTGACTGGTCTTTGCTTATTGCCTCATCAAATCTCGTACTCTTTAATTTCGGATTAGTTTTGCACCAATTAAATTTCAGTGGCCGAAGTATCAAACACCATTTAATATTTCTATTTTGTATATTCTTTTATCAAATCTTCCAAATACCTACAACACAAAAATTAAGTATTAATTAAACTCCGATTAACAATATAAATAGACTTAACAAATATAAATTAGGGGGCACTAATGTGAACATTTATGCGCCTATCAGTTTTGTAAGAAAATTGCTAGAAAAATATATATTTACTAGCTTATCCTTATACATATATCATAGACACTATAGAAAAGAAAACTAGTTATGAACATAATGGAAACTGTCAAAATGTGACAACTTTCACAAGAATTTTTTTTTTTTTTAGCAAGAAAGTGGAAGCTATGTAATAATGCTTTAATGTGTTGTACAAGAAAATTCACTTTCTTATATTTTTTTGTATTTTTATGCTAATCAAACACTAAAAAAATGTCATTTTTTTCTCTTTCCTACATTTTCTTTCACTTTCACACTATTCAAACGGACTCTAAGATTTCTTAAAAAATAATTACTCCTACTTATTTGTAATTTTTAAGTTTAAGAATAATGGACTTAATTTTTTGAGCAATATAAATCTTGTTTGGTAGATGCCGACGAGATCTTTTGAACGATGCAAAAAAAAATCAAAAAATTATTTTTGTAAATACATTATTTTTAAGTTTGAAAATTACAAACAAGTACTTACTATTTTTAAAAGGCTACTCTAGCTAATTAAATAGACAGAGATATTTTATAGGACTTTGACTTCTATAACGTGAAAGTAAATTCACTTTGTGGAGATGGCAGCCTTTGACATTCAGTGCTTGTGAAAAAATAGTGTCTAGGACTCTAGGGAGTGGTCGAGAGGCGTGTATATAGCATGATCTTTTTTGTTTTTTTTGAGTAAGACGAAGTCGCATGTAAAAGAATGTCTTTTAAGTCCTCCGGATGCAGCTACATATAGTTCAAGGTTCATGAACAACTCTCCAGGGCTCTAGCCATCTAAAAAATGTTGTTCACCATCGTTTCCTTCCTCCTCTTTCTTCCTTCACAAACAAGTTCTTCAGAGGCCCAGACCTGGATCAAAGCAGGTTACTGGTTTTCCGGAGGCCAATCCCCAGTTCCCGATATAGACTCAACTCTGTTCACTCACTTGACATTTGCTTTTGCATATATCAACAATTCAACTTATGAGCTCTGGATCACACCCTATGATGAGCCTTATATGTCCACCTTCACCAACATCGTTCGGCAAAAAAACCCATCAATCACAACACTTCTGTCCATTTGGGCAGGAGATTCAGACTTCTCAACCTTCTTTTCAATGGCTACCCAACCCTCTCACAGAACTTCTTTCATTGAATCATCAATACAGAGAGCTAGGCTTTATGGGTTTCACGGCCTGGATCTTTGTTGCGTCAAACCGGACACAAACACCATCAAGATGGAAAATATGGGAATTCTCTTTGACGATTGGAGAACTGCGATAGATAGGGAATCAAAGAATTCGACCCGATCACCGCTCCTTTTAACACTGGCCGGTCATTATTTGCCTTCAAAAAACACCGCAAGTTATCCTATGGAGTCGATTCGAAGGAACTTCGATTGGGTACTCATCATATCGTATTTCTATCACTTGCCTACCATGGAAAACTTCACAGGCGCTCATTCTGCTTTGTATGACCCCTCAAGCAATATAAGTACGGATTATGGAATTAAGGAATGGATAAGTAGAGGATTACCAGCTAAAAAGATCGTTTTTGGGTTACCATACCATGGGTACGCCTGGACTCTTTTGGACCCCTCGGCCAATGAGATTGGATCGCCTGCAACAGGTCCCGCCGTTAGGCCCCTTACGTCAGAAGGGTTGATTTTCTACAAGTTCATCAAGTCATATATGGGATGTGATGGAGAAAAAGTAAGGTATAACTCCACTTATGTCACAAATTACTGCATTAATGGTTCGGTTTGGATCGGTTATGATGATGTGGAGGCCATCAGAACTAAGGTTTCCTACGCGAGGGAGAAAGGGCTTCTGGGTTACAAAGTATGGCATGTCTCCAATGATGACAATTGGGTGCTTTCCAAGGCAGGTAAAACTTTAAAACAACATCATGTAGCCGACCCCAAATGATTGGGGTTTAAAGTTCGGTTTTGTTTTGTTTGGTTTATCATACTGCAATAAATGAAGAATTTACTTACAGATATGGAATCAACCATCTCTATGATCAACTTGCCATATGAATGTTTATTAGTGACGGTTGAATCCGCCCAAGAGCCAATCCTTTTTTTTTTTGGTAATCGAGGCAGGAATTACATTAAGAAAATCCTGCTTACAATCCGTAAATAAGCCTCGGAAGAACCCACTAGGTGCTAGTCACCACCCCTAGCCAACAAGAATTACCATGCCAAACTCACACAACACCTCCATTCCCCTTGCTAGCAGTTGTTGGGGTAGGGATTAGTCCGAGTTGTGCGCAAGCCAGCCCGGTACACCCTACGTTACAATAAAGAAAAGGCTGAAAACAAAACAAAACAGTAGAAGTAGGTCACTGCTAACAAAACACCTACAGTCTAACTTGACCCAGAGCTGAATGTTGTTCACAATTTGAAATTTTGTTGAATTGACGAAGTATTATGCAACTTCTTATTCAAAACTACACCCAGTCCCTAGAGATCGGTGTTCATCTCCGGATGTGCATCTGCCACTACCAAACACCTTGAGTTATCAAAAAACTAAACGAAACAAAAAAAAACTAGAACTAGGGAACACAATTGTTGCCACGAGGATTCTCCCCTAAAGCCTTTTAAGTATTGTTGAAACTAATTTGGGCAATATAGGATCATTTTTTTTTTTACATTGGAAGGGATAGGAGTGTTCTGTTTCTCTTGTCTACTGCTACATTGTCTCGTCACATTTCTCTCTAACGTACAATTTCATAGCACAAGAAGATGAGAAAGATATGTTCAAAAAAAAAGATGAGAAAGATCCTAGAAACAAGAGACATCTGTTGCTAGGAATCTTGCTTCCAACTGCAGCCACATTTACCCTTGTACTAGTTTATGCGACGTGGTATCTACGCAAGAGAGCACGCGCAAACAAAGGTAAATTCCTTCTAGTTGTGAAAATTTTGTTCCTAAATCATTTCTATTCACCCTTTTAACGTCTTTCTTCAATTTTCCTCATGATCTTTTTGTTGGTTACAGGAAGGATGGAAGACGAAAAAGAATCACAATCGTTATTCAAAACTACTAAGGCATCTCCAGGAAATGCAAATGCTCCTAATTTGCTAGTATTTAGTCTCACTGACCTTGTAGAAGCTACCAACAATTTTTCATTTGAAAATAAGCTCGGAGAGGGTGGATACGGACCTGTTTACAAGGTAAAATTATTCTTCTTTGAATAAATCGAGAAAACAAAACTAAATAACCGGTTGTTTTGCCTTCAGGGTATTTTACGTAATAGACAAGAAATAGCAGTAAAGAGACTCTCAAGGACTTCTACACAAGGATTTGAAGAGTTCAAGAATGAGGTCATGCTTACTGCTAAACTGCAGCATGTAAATCTTGTAAGAGTTCTAGGATTTTGCACCGAAAAAGAAGAAAAAATGTTGATCTACGAATACATGCACTACAACAAAAAAGGTCTATGACGACGAAAAAATTTCGTCGCCAAAGAAGCCAAATTCATCGCTAAAGCTTTTGGCGACGAAAAATTTCGTCACCCCATTTCATCGTCTTTTGTTTCACGCAAAAAGGGTCGGCCCCTTCAACGACGAATTTTTTCGTCGTCAAATGTACACTTCGCCGACGAAATTTATTTTCGTCGCAAAAACCCTCAGACTCAAAATTTTTTTCCACTTCGCTGTTGCACGGAATCGAACTCAGGACCCATGGGTCCTTGAACAATGATTCCAACCACTCGGCCAACCAACACTTTGTTGATAGTTATGCAAAATCAAATATATATAGACATTTTTTGAGAATTTTCAAATTAACCAATGTGTGAAATATATGTAATATACATAGAAAATTCATTTAAATAAATTTACTTTTTTTCTAAATTTTTTAAATTTTTTTAAGAAATGGCGACGAAAAATCAATTTCGTCGTCAAATTGTACCAATCAGCGACGAAAAATTAATTTCCTCGTCAAATTGTACTAATTGCCGACGAAAAATTAATTTCCTCGCAAAAATGCCCCATTTGACGAGGAAATTTTTTTTTCGTCGCCCATAGGTATCGTTTGGCGACGAAATTCAATTTTCTCGCGAAAAAAGTCCCATTTAACGACAAAATCTGATTTCCTCACCAAAAAGTACCATTTGGCGACGAATTTTGGATTTCGTCGCCAGTTTTCGTCGCGATAGACCGTTTTTGTTGTAGTGATGCCAAACAAAAGCCTGGATCATTTTGTCTATGGTTAGCAATCTTTAATGCCTCTAAAATAATCGTGAACCATAATTGAGTATGGTTTTAACATGAGGTGTCACTTAAGTTTTAACTATCCAAATCTCTTTCATGTAGATCCAATGAGGGGATCACTTTTAGATTGGGAAAAACGAGTTCAAATCATTGAAGGGGTTACTCAGGGGCTCTTGTACCTCCAAGAGTACTCAAGACTGACAATAATTCATAGGGATTTGAAAGTGAGCAACATTTTGTTAGACAACGAGATGAAGCCCAAGATCGCAGACTTTGGCATGGCTAGAATTTTTCAGAGAGATGAATTCGAAGCTAACACTGACCGGATTGTTGGAACATTGTAAGTGGCATATTTGTTACAATACACACTACCTAATGTGTTCTAGTCTCAAATAGTACTCGTCTAGTTATCTCTTTTTGTTCACTTACGCAATATTGCAGTGGTTATGTACCTCCCGAATATGTAAGACGTGGCACATACTCCACTAAATCAGATGTTTATAGCTTCGGAGTTCTTCTTTTACAAATCATTAGCGGAAAGCGGAATAATTGTTTACATGGCCTTCGTGAAGACTTAAACCTCCTAGAATATGTAAGTAATTCTGAAAACTATGACATGGATATTGCAAATTGATTTCCTTCCATTGAACTCTAAAGATGGACTACTTTAAAATACTTCAGGCATATGATTTGTGGAAGTGTGGGAAAGGCTTGGAGTTCATGGATCCATCGCTCAACGATACCTATTCATCATGCAAATTGACGAGATGCATGCAAGTAGCTTTGCTATGTGTCCAAGAAAATCCAGCTGATAGACCCTCCATGTTGGAACTCTCGTCGATGCTGAAAAATGAAACCACCGCCATGAACACTCCCAAAAGACCTGCTTTTTCTACAAGAAGAGATGAAGATGAAGTTCAAGAGTCTACAATATCTCAACAAGAAATTTGGTCTGTTGGTGATGTATCCTTTACCCAAACAGAAGCACGATGAAGGTTTATTCACCTCCTTTTTTCCTCATGACTAGAGTAGCCCCCGTATCAGTACATTTGTTCCTTTAAGATTTTGCTTTTGCTGGGACATCTTTGTGAAATTTGAATAAATATTATTCCTCCTATTCCCTGTACATATCGTCTGAAATAGAACTCGTGTTGCTTCAATTTCCTTTCAAGTTGCATTTTCTCAAAAGCAGGTTGCATAAATAATAAACACCATGCCTGCAGAAAATAAGAGAAAAACTCAGTGCTCTAGCTGCTACAGATATATAGTTCATCAAAGTTTCAAGAACACATGAACTAGCCACTTGCAATGATTCTTTGACCAGGTACAGTAATCTAAGGATCTGCGATTAAAATGGTCGAAAGTCCTCACCGTATTCATGGCCATTGATTAATCGAAAACCAACTTTGACAGTTGGATTTGGAAGGCTAAATTCAATTTCTTTTCTTTTCTTTTTCAGTTCAGGAAAAAAAAAATTTGAGGGCTCAGTTAATCTCAAAATAGCCTTTTGCTGGGCACTTACTGAATTAAGTACTTGAATGAGCTCTAATGGTTGGACCTCTCTTGGAACAAGCTTGCAGGGGAAATATTCCCTCAAGCAACTGATGAATAATCTTAAGCAGAATCAATTGATGGAACGAATTCCTTGGGGAGAAAGTTTCACACCTTTTCAAATGATTCCTACATTGTTAACTTTGCATTATGTGGACCTCCATTATCATCTAGATGCAAAAACCCTACGGTTCTCCATCCACCGCGATTGATGTTCTTACAAGAGAATTCATTATTTCCAAGGGTTCGGCCTTGTAGTTAAGGTCTGGGCTCTAGGAGTTTGCTCCTTTTTAGGTCTTATATCTTTACTCGGCCTCCTTAGTAGACGGCCCTTGAGATTAGTCGATGTGCGTGGAAGCTAACTATGACACGGAAAAGTCTATAATGCACACCCTTTAAAATTGTATATCCTTATGCACCTATTAATGTATGGTTTATTCATATTTTTTTTAATCGGCGTTCATTCGTATTCATAATACCTTGATGTGTTTCATAACTTTTGCTTTAAAACTTGCAACCTTTCAGCAATAGGATTCGTAACATGTTCACTATGATTCATAACATCTTTGTGCATCTCGTAACTTTTTTACTAAAAAATCGTAATTTTTAGCAATAGAATTCGTAATGTTTAGAATTCGTAATATTTTCAGTAGATGGCATTTCGGCGTTTCTCGTAACTTTTATACTGAAAGCTTTGTCTCAGAAAAATAATTGGATTCTATCAAATAATTCCATAAAATATTTAAAAAGTATCATAAGCTTAAAAACATGTGGAGGCTTCGGTTATGACCTCGGTAAATAGACTCCCGATAACCGAGAACTTATGGTTGGAACAATCTGTAGTCCTATATAGGCAAGCCCTTGAAGATACACTTACTTTCACCGGCTCGATATCGATCCTCCTGTTAGCACTTCGGTTAATTACTGAGACATGCGTTCCACTGAGATCTTTGGAAGGAATGTAACCTATCAGGAGGGTCCGGCGTTACGTGGCAGATGAGACCACCTAGGCCAGGTCTGGCCATGTGCTTCGTAACCGCCTTATCCGGTGCATCACCTATGACGTTACCAGAGGCGGTTACCTAAGCGTGACTTCCACGCGCTACCTTGGAAGCCAAGTAAACCTAGGTCTATAAATACAAAGTGACTCTAACCTAAAGAGGTATGCCATTCTGCCCTAACCCTAAACCTAAACTTCTCTCCTTACATCTAACTTGATCGTCGGAGGGTCACTGGGCGGTCCAAGCCCTAGTGACTTGTTGTAGGTTCCAAGGCGGGTGAACGGAGCAACGGAAGAGGAGTATTGAGTCAGGCGAAGGTCCCTCCAAATCTGAACCCCTACAAAACATATAGTCAATTTTTTGAAAGGACAAAAATAATGAAACTGTCACTCATTAGGAGGGAGTAATTTTTATTAGGTTCTTGGGGCAATTTATTGATGTTTAAGGCGTCAAATGTTTATTATACTAACAAAATTTCTTGGTATTGTAACGATATTTTCCAAACCCCACATACCACAACCGAGGTTAAGTTCTCTCTGCCCGAGGTGCCGGTTGCGGGCCTCACCAGACCTTTTTTTTTTTTTGTTAAATTCTTAACCGTTCATCTTGTAATGCTCACAAATTAATATATTTATGTACAAAATCAACTTTATCCGATATCGATAGATATATCAAACATTAATACATAATGGATGTTCATAAATTTTGAAGGTAAACAATCCATAACCGTTCATTTTATGAACCAAAATTTGATTTTTAATATACCTATTGATATCTAATAATTTTTTGCGTGAATATACTATTTTGTGAGTTATACAAGATGAACGGTTCGAATTATAACAAAAAAATACAAAGTGAAATCTACAATGGACGGTGGTGGAAAACTCAAAGTTTTCACCATAAAGAAATTAAACTCACCACGACCAAGTGCCTCAAAAATCATCCAAATGTGTGAATGCAAGAAGCTATGGGGACATGCCCCAAGAGCAGCCAAAAAGTGCCGTGAAACGAAATTAAAGCACGTGGAACCACGAAGTTTGGAATGAGTCGTTATGGACTTTTAAAGAGCGGGACCCTGCAGTGCTCCTGGTTTTTATTGACCATAAAGACCAAGCACATTCCTGCACGTGCTGCAGAGGTATAGACCGTATAGTACACAATTTGATCCATAAAAAAAAATATTTTTAGTGGTTCAGATTTCAAAAATAACCCAAAAATAAAGTAAGTGCATTGATTGTAGATTAAATGGCGGAAGCGAACTGATCAACGAGAACGAGAAAGAAGCCCTATAGTGCACACCTGACCAACAAGGCCAGTGGGCCACATAGTGGCACTTTCTTGGAAGAGTCCAGGTCACTTATTAGAGAGAGAGAGAGAGAGACTTTTATGTTTGTACTCGTACTAGCAATCGCGCACGCCTCTTTGGTCCACACTTGTAGAAAGAGCGATGGACTACTGATCCCTCTATTTTTTTTTTTTTTTTTTCTTTTCGAGATTCATATGGACGACTGATCACGTATGAAATATTTGGGAAAGAGTACACATTTGAGTCACGATTCACGAAATAATTAAGCTGTGACAGTGATACCTTTTCGAGAGAGAGAGAGAGAGAGTTGGAAACGTCAAGGGTGCGACTATTCGCAACTCCATATTTTATTCCTTAATCCACTACATTTCAGTAAATAGTCGTTGAAAATTATACATAACATTTCGGTAAATAACTGATGAAAACAAGATTATATTTCGGTAACTACATATCGAAAATATATTCAACCTTCGGTAAACAACTGCCGAACATACATTTTCAGTAAATAGCTGTTGAAAAAAATTATTATATTTCAGTAATTGTATGCTGAAAATGTATCTCAATTTCGGTAACTAACTGTCTAGTATAATTGAAAATGTTTAATGGACTAAGGGAGAAAATACGAGGTTGCGAATAGTCGCCCCCAACGTCAAATAATATTCTTGCTCCTCATTCTCAGCTAATAAAATTATGCAGAAGTCTTAAAACTATGTATACACTATACATACACTGTAGGGAAGTTTTTGTTTTACCACTTTGTAGTATAGGATGGAACCGAAAACCCTTGGTGCACTACAGGGCGTGTAGGGCGTATCATAATCGTCTCTGAGTGTTTTCAACAATCCTGTAAGGCGCCTTGCAGAATCTCAGGTCCGTATAGAATTGCACGGAAATTCTCCCAGAATATAATACTAGTGGATCAGCACGACTTTTGTTCTTGGACTTTTTTTGTTCTTTTGGCGGTCAAGGAAGTAACACGTAAAAGAAAAAAAAAATGTGTTAAAAGTCCTCAGGATGCCCAGAGCTAGATCAAAGTAGGTTACTGGTATTCCGGTAGCAACTTGCCAATTCCTGATACAGACTCAACTCTGTTCACTCACTGGACATGTGCTTTTGCACATATTAAAGGAGAAGGAGGTTAGCAGCTCCAGCTCAACTGCCACGTCACCTGGATTAGTTAGTAGTTAGCTTTCAGTTGTAATTAGTTAGAGTTAACTACTGTTTTAGTTTTGTTAATCTCTGCATATATAAGGGCCAGGGGCCCTGCTTTGTAATCATCGAACAAAAATCAGAAAGAAACGTAAAAGAGAAAACCACTTTCTCTCTCTCTTCTTCTTGAAACTTCTTCTTCTTCTTTCCTTTGTTACTGTTAGGTTCAGTGGAATCATGGAATTCTTTATGGTATCAGAGCCACTACGACGAAAGTCTATTAGATCCTAGGGTTTCATATCAAGAACGCTTGTTTACCTCAACTTAAGGTTTCAAGATCTATCCGACAACATGGCTACAAATCCGAATGAAAGTGCAGTGACGGTGCCACCAGCTCTGGCCTTTCTCGTCTCCAACTTCCACACGCTTGCTTGACCGACCGGGTGTTAATAAATAAAGACTAAAAACGCGTCCCAAGCGTAGGACTCTCGACCAATGTAGCACAATAATTCCGGAAGTACCGGAGTCGAACCACAGAGACGGACGGACGGTGTTGACTCAATTGTGATGAACTTTAGTTTAATCTGGCTCTTAGGTAGCCACCCCTTGTTTGATTGATTGATTTACTACCTAAATCACTAAATTGATTTAATTAACTATAAATTTAAAGGAGAGTACAGCCGTGGGAACCCAGTGTCTGCAACTAACCTAACCAATACGTACTCGGGACACAATTATTCAATTCACTGATTTCAGAATAAGGGAAGAGGGGGATCCCAATAAATGCCTACCACCTGTCACCAGCCCTCATGCGCATTTGAAATCTGATGATGCCTGGGTTTTGTTTATTAGAAAATGATTCTCTTACGTATCCCAAAATTGTTGGAAAAATAAATTAATTCGTACCCGAGGTGAAATATTGATTAAATTAGTCACAAGACGCCCTCGTCCCGTGGCTGCACCCTAAGGAACTACTCACACATGCGTGAAGTAACAGGAAATAAAAACCTAGATCGAAACATGATCATCTATTTTAAAAGAAACGGAAAATAAAAGAGCAGATCCACGTAGAGTAATTAATAACGAATAACTTTAATTAATGAAGAAAATCTCAAACATTACCAGAATCCAAGCGATTGAAAGAAATAGTGCAGAAAACTTAAGAACTGAGAGAAAACAAAACAACGTTAGTGAAAAGCTGCTACGTAAAAGTCTGGAATGAAAAAAATCTCCCTAGACTAACCTAAAACGAGGTATTTATATTAATCCCCGTTAAAAACAATAAAAATCCTAAAATTAATCGGAATTGGAACCGGCTTAACCCAAAACGTCAACGTTTTAGGCCCTTTTTAAGCAATAGGTAGCGCTACACCAAAATAGGTGTAGCGCTCGCGAGCCCCTTCGGCTGACGCCTTGGCCGTTGACTGGTGCAAACCCGTTGACCCTGAACCTTTGTATAGCGCTATACCAAAATGCCTATAGCGCTCGCCAACTCTCTGTTCTTTTCGTGCAACAAATTATGCTACTCTGAGCGCTATACCACTTCCGTGTAGCGCTCACGAAATCTTTACTTCAACACTTAGTCTCCTTGACCCTTTTTGCTCTCAAACTCCATCTCGGCTCTCCAGGACACCTCCTCATAGCGTCAAAACATCCCAATTTCCTGCAATTTAAGCACAAATACAAAATCCAACCACGTGCACGCATTAAATGGAAAATTGAGAATTAAATGCTCGTCTGACGCACTCATTTCCCTACTTAGGCGCTTAAATCCATGAATTTCGCGCGCCTATCACATCCCCCAACTTGAACGTTGCTAGTCCCTAGCAACGAACGAAATAAAGAAAATAAGAAAATAGACTTAACAAGGGATACGAGAGTTATGCACCCTGTACAAAAAATTTAGTGAACATAAAATTTCCTCCTCATTACCACCTTTTACTCAGTCACATGCATGCCCTAGCTATTATTTGAACAATTCCGCACCAAAACATACATAGAGATGAAATGTCCCCACAAAGTCACAATGTTACTCTTGCTTACCGGAACACTCAACATCCCATGCGAGGCGCTTGGCGACCAACGTGAGATGGAACAAAAATCACCACGTGCCAATCAAAACAACGCCAGTTATAACAATGAACGCTCAACGGAATAAAAATACCACATGTTCATAGCTAAATATAAAACATGCATGCAAGAGAGTTAACAACGTGCATTGGGTCAACTAAGGGCTTCATTGGCTTTTAACGACCGTGGTTACTAAAAAAAAAAAAAAAATGCAAAGGGTAGCGGCCTATAGAAACGCATGGTTAGTCTACCCTGACTGGCCGCCACCATGACTCCTGCACCACACCGGTGCTCAACACAAAACATCAGTCACAAACATAACAAAGTACGAATTATTACACAATATCTGAATGACAAGACTCAATCCACCGACTCACAAAACACATGAAATAACACAAAAACTGACATGACTCGACAATGGAACATAGAATAACACCACCACCATCCCAGCTCTATGCTCAGTTACCATCTCCAGCATCCGAATGCTCCTCCTCCTCAGGCTCATCCGCAAAATCATCGCTCACCTCTAACACCGGCCACCGCCTAGGTTGGAAAGGCCCTGGATTTTGCCCAGACAGCTGTGCCTCCATGTGGCGCTGCCTCTCAAGTAAATCCGCCTGATTCCGGGCCAACTGCCTCTGCTCTCTCTTCAACTTGCGCTGGCTCCTAGCAAGGCCCGTCACACACCCAAAAATTTTCTCCAGCCAAGTCTTAGTACTTGCGCTGGCTGGCGGTGGAGTAAGCAATGACCCTTCAGCCCCTCTTATCTGAGCCCTACTCCTCTGGATAAACGAAGAGTCCAAATCCCCAGGCAATAGATCATCATTGCTATAAAAACGCCTCCCCGGGACATTCCTGCTCCTCAGAATTGTGGTAATCAAGCACGGAAAAGGCATTCTCAATGTCGTCGGGGCATCCCTAAAATCGCACATCTGCCCAAAAATATATAGGGCCCAATCAGAGACCGTGTCCTCACCCATGAATGCATACAACAAGTTTCCAACCGACCTCTGGGGTGCGCCCTCCCGTCCCCTAGGATACAAATTATAGCAAACTACTTGGTTGAGAAACCTATATGCAGTCGTGAATCTACCGGGCCAATGAGGAATCCTAGCATTCCTTCGGTGCTCATACAGATATCCAGCTATCTCATTCTGATCAAAAGTTTCGTCCGGCCTAGGAAAATTTACGGGTCCCGTGGGCCTCTGATAATCCAAAGCAGTGGCTATCTCAGCCACATCAACAAAAACTGGAGTATTACCTATTCGTGAAGTAATCCGGGCACCCGGAGCCAAAAAGTGACCCGGTTCCGGCACAACCATATTTTTGTAAAACTCCTCAACTAAAGCATTATTGTACCCAGGATTAGGTTCGAACCAATACCTTAGACCTTGGTCCCGAATGGCGGCAAAAGGTTCAAAGTTTGCCGGCCATAACCCATCATCAACAATGTGCCTCTCGTTCTTCACTCCCCTTTCCTTAATAGATGCCTCCCACTGCGCCTGATTATCCCGCTCAATCTGCTCTCGGTCCCTACGCTTAGCCCGACCCCTTGGAACTTCTTCTTCCGCTCCAGAGGTTTCAGCCACCGCCTTTCCCTTGCCAGTGTTTTGCTTTTTAGGTGCCATGACTTGGTGGGTTTTGGGATTTTCGGATCTGGAATTTTTGGGAGGTTAGAGGAAATTTGGTTTGGGTATTATGGTAGAGGAGGGTGGAAGGAGTGTTTATGTGAATTTTGGTGAAGATTGGTGAAGTTTTGAGGGAGTAATGGAGTTTTAGGGTTTTAGGTTTTGGGTGGTTATGGAGGATGGAGAGTCTGGTATGGAAAGAAGAAAAGGAAGAAGATGATGGTGATGGAAGGGAAAGAGAGAGAGAGAGATTCGTGGGTTTGTGGGGAAGTGGAAAGGGTCTGATAAGGAATTGATATGGGGTGGACCCCCCTTTGACCGACTCCTGCCGTTTTTTTTTTTTTTATTTTTCTAATTACCCCTAGCGCTACACCCAAAGTGGTGTAGCGCTCCCGAATGCTCAACCCCTTTTTTTTTTTTTTTTTTTTAATAATACTGCTCTCTCTCTTATTAAGATGGGATTAAAAATGGTTTAAGGGTTGGGGTTTTGGCTGAATATTAAGGTTTTCGGTTTACCAAGACACAGCACCCAAAAAGCAGTAAAAATTACGATGCTCCTCTATCTCAACAATTCGAGGCCTCTAAAATGCGCACAGAGCTGGACTACCAAACTAACACCCCATCCAAACACCGGTTCCCTAAGTTTGACAGCGAAACTGACCGACACGGACAGGTTTAAAATGGGATCAACGGGACACATATAGTGGTTTAATCACACAAGAATTGCCTTGTTTCATCCCCTAAGCGCGTTTCCAACTCTCAAAAATGCATGCAAAATATTCAGACTACGACAAGTGGTACAAACGCCTACTATTTTATGCAATTGCGGAAATTGATGAACAAGAAACATGGGAATGCTTTAAGGGACACACTGTGAACTAAGTGGGAACACCTACTCAAAATTGCTTATAGTACGAAAATATTCACAGAGATACTAGATATATGCATGTAAACGAGTTAAACAGGCAAACAATGAGATAAAAATCTAGCATGCTCACCTAACTCATACAAATAAGCATAACAATCGTATCCCCATACAAAAATAAAAATAAAATAAAATAAAATGAAACCCAAACCGGCAAAAATAAAAAATATACAAGTGTACACAATACACCCGTTCCCCCAACTTGAAATGCGCTTGGTCCCCAAAGCATGGAGACACAGAAAAATGAGAGCATAAAGAAGGAAAGAGTGAACCTGGGGTGGCAGCCAACCACCGTGACCTCGGCCGATGTTCGAGGAATTTACTGTCACTGTTGCTTTTCGTCATTAGAACTGCTTCCAGAATCCGCTCCTTCGGACCACAAGAGGTCCACAGCTAGTCACATAGAGCCGCGCCAATGCTTTATCGGACTGACAACCGCCACACTTAGTGGCACCCCTGCTCGAGGCTCCTGAATGCCTCACTCACACCGGCGGAGAGGCCCAAACTACCAAGGCTGATGTGGTAGCATGCTTGTCCTGCAAAAGTCTTAAGAACCAACTACCTACTAGGCAACATATGACATTAGTACTGCCCGCTAATAGAAGCCGGGACACAACAAGAAATAATAATGAAATAAAAAGAACACCACCCGACATTCACGCAGTCTCACGAGTCATACTTTTCTTCCCAAGTCTCACCGAAAAGACAAAACTCGGGTGGCTATACTAGACCGTCAAATGTGTTACATTACGCTCGAAGTAAAATTTACCGCTTGACCTCGCTAAGCAATTAAGCCCAGCGTTCCCTTGGTCGAAACAAAGTGAGACAAGAATAAAAGCAAAACTCACCCACAGACCTAAGCTGCCACCGATAGGGACAATTTCGGAGAGCACGGATCATTAACGGTAAACTACCACAAAGACGGACTACTAAAAGTCCGATACAATAATGCTTTGCTGAAATCTTTTGAATGAAAAGCCCGAAACACCAAGAAACAACTAACCAACAAGAGAATTATGTACAAGATATACAATAAGTAATAAGGAACAAAGAAATAAAAGACGAAAATACATAGATTGTGCCAAAAGCAAAAGATCTTAGGAAAATCCAATGGTACTGACACAAAATTGCCCTTACTAACCGGAGCTGGGCACACGATCCTTATTTTAATAGCGGCGTGCGAAGCTATAGACCCAAGTCAATGATGGGTACCCCTATCGCTAGGGGCCGGGTCCGACAAACAATTAAGTTCAGCGGTACGCTTTCGCTCCCCGTGCAAATCATGACTAACAAGTTATGCAGCCGGGTCATCCTGATAGACAGGATTGACCAACTCCTCATCTGGTTCACCTACTTCAAGAAATTCCAAATAGGGTTTCAGACGCTGCCCATTAACTTTAAACACATGATCATCCTTAGAATCTTGGACGTCGACTGAACCATTTGGATATACCTGAACCACTACATAGGGACCGTCCCAACGTGACCTCAACTTCCCTGGAAATAAATGGAGACGCGAATTATAGAGCAACACTTTCTGACCAACCCTAAAGGTTTTGCGCTGGATATTCCTATCATGATACGCCTTAACCTTAGCCTTATAGATGCTAGCATTCTCATACGCGTCATTTCTAAGCTCCTCTAGCTCACACAACTGCAATTTCCTATGCTCACCCGCCTCGCTCAAACTAGAATTCACTTTCTTTATGGCCCAATAGGCCTTCTTCTCTAACTCAACTGGCAAGTGGCAGGCCTTACCGTAAACGAGCCGATAGGGTGAAGCACCCAATACGGTCTTGTAAGCTGTGCGGTAAGCCCACAATGCATTATTCAACCTGGTGGACCAATCTTTCCTAGTCACACCCACCGTCTTCTCTAAAATCCTCTTAATCTCTCTGTTAGCTAATTCGGCCTGGCCATTGGTCTGGGGGTGGTAAGATGTAGACACCCTATGAGTAACTCTAAACTCCCCCATCAATTTCGCAAATGACCGACTCGTGAAGTGCGTGCCCTGATCCGATATAATGGCGCGAGGCACGCCAAACCTGGACAAAATATTTGTCCTAAAAAACTCTAGGACAACTCTGGACTCCATTGACTTGGTGGGAATCGCCTCCACCCACTTTGACACATAATCTACTGCTAACAAAATGTACTCAAAACCATGAGACTTGGGAAATGGACCCATAAAATCGATGCCCCAGCAATCAAACACCTCTAGAACAAGAATGGGCTGGAGGGGCATCTCCTGACGTGAAGATAATTTGCCAAGCCGTTGGCAACGGTCACAAGACCTACAGAACGCCTGCACATACTTAAACATATCGGGCCACCAGAACCCGCACTGCATGATCTTTGCGGTGGTCTTCTTGGCAGAGAAGTGACCCCCACATGCCTCCCCTGCTGATCAGACTCGGGGACACATCTACGCACAATTTGATCCGCACAGTACTTGAACAAATATGGGTCATCGAAGATGTACTGGCGGATACTCCTTAAGAAACGCTGTTTCTCCTGGGTAGACCAATGGGAAGGGATCTGCCCAGTTGCCAAATAATTGGCAATATCAGCGTACCACGGGCACTCGTTAGCAGTGAACAACTGCTCGTCCGGGAAAGAATCTCTAATGGGAAGATCCAAAGTGGGATCCTCGAACTCCAGACGAGATAGATGATCAGCTACTACATTCTCTACCCCTTTCTTATCCTTAACAATGAGATGGAATTCTTGCAACAACAGAATCCACCGAATGAGGCGAGCTTTCGCATCCTGCTTGGTCATCAAATACTTCAGGGCCGCATGATCGGTGAACACCGTGATCTGCGACCCCACCAGATAGGATCGAAACTTATCTAAGGCAAACACCACTGCTAACAACTCTTTCTCGGTAGTGGTGTAATTCATCTGTGCCTCATTAAGTGTCTTACTCGCATAGTAAACCACAAACGGGTCCTTCCCTCTCCTCTGTCCTAAAACAGCTCCGACTGCATAGTCGGATGCATCACACATTAACTCGAAGGGAAGACTCCAATTAGGAGACTGCACAATAGGCGGAGTAGTGAGACTCCGCTTCAACTTTAGGAATGCCTCCTCACACTTATCGGACCACACAAAGGGTGCGTCCTTTACTAACAACTGACACAACGGACGGGAGATAGCACTAAAATCTTTAATGAACCGCCGGTAAAAACCAGCGTGTCCAAGAAATGAACGCACATCTCTGACAGACTTGGGAGTAGGAAGTTTACGAATTAAGTCTATCTTAGCCTTATCCACCTCGATACCCTTGGAGGACACAATGTGTCCCAAGACAATCCCTTGGGTTACCATAAAGTGGCATTTTTCCCAATTCAGCACCAAGTGCTTCTCTTTACATCTCTGCAACACCTTTCCTAAATTCTCGAGGCATCCATCAAATGAGTCCCCGAAGACCGAGAAATCATCCATAAACACCTCTAATATCCTCTCTACCATGTCGCTAAAAATTCCCATCATGCACCTGGAAAAAGTACCAGGTGCATTGCACAACCCAAAAGGCATGCGACGGTAGGCATATGTACCATACGGACACGTGAAAGTGGTCTTTCCCTGGTCTTCTAACGCAACCTCTATCTGATTGTACCCCGAATACCCATCCAGGAAACAATAAAAAGCTCGACCAGCGACCCTCTCCAAAATTTGGTCAATGAAAGGGAGAGGGAAGTGATCTTTCCGGGTGCTCGCATTGAGCTTCCGGTAGTCTATGCATACTCTCCATCCTGTGGGAATCCGGGTCGGCACTAACTCACCTCGCTCATTGGTGACAACTGTCACCCCAGCCTTCTTAGGCACTACCTGAACCGGACTCACCCACTGACTATGGGCAATTGGGTAAATAATACCCGCATCTAAGAGCTTCAAAACCTCAGCTCGAACCACCTCTTTCATGTGAGGATTCAAGCGCCGCTGAGGCTGCCTAGAAGGTTTCACGCTATCCTCAAGATCGATTCGGTGTGTACACACCGTTGGGCTTATACCATGTAAATCAGCTATAGTCCAGCCAAGCGCGCCTATATGCTCTCTCAACAACTCAAGCAACTTCCTCTCTTGATTCTCCTCAAGAGATGAGGAGATCACAACCGGATAAGTATCATTGCCCTTTAAAAAGGCGTACTTTAGTGTGTCCGGCAGAGGTTTTAACTCTGGTTTAGGCGGGTGGACCGAAGATGGAAGAACCTTAGGCGGAGGGTCGCCTAGAGGCTCGAACATTGGGTCATAAGAGACCCCACACACATCCTCCACTGAATCCTCGACACTCAATAGTTTTAACAAACTTCCTACCTCTGGAGAATTTAAAAATGACGCCTCCTCGGCGGTAAGCGCAATCTCCAGAGGATCCTTATACAAGACTGTATCGATATGCTTCTGTACTAACGCGTTGATCAGGCTCACCTCTTCTACCTCCTCATCATCCTCCTCAAGAGTATTCACATTATAGACATCTACTTCCATCATCTCCTCGCCCACAGACAACTGGACTCTGCCAGTTTTACAATTCATGACGGCATTAGAAGTAGCTAGGAAAGGGCGACCGAGAATGATGGGAGTCTTCTCTAAAATCTCAAGATTCTGGCAAGTGTCCAGAACAATGAAGTCTGCAGGGAAATGGAACTCACCTACCCGAATCATCACATCCTCTACCACACCCTTGGATACTCTCACACTCCTGTCCGCTAACTGCAGCGTGACCGGAGTAGCTCTCAGATCGCCTAGACCTAGCCTCATGTATACTGAATAGGGAAGTAAGTTAACACTTGCTCCTAAGTCCAGCAATGCCTTATCAAATGTCTGGCCAGCGATATCTATGGTAATAGTTGGACACCCAGGGTCCTTGCACTTTGCAGGAATCTCAGTTTGGAGAATTGAACTCACCTGCTCAGTCAGAACTATATTGTTTTGGCTCTTGTGTTTTTTCGTGCAAAGGTCTTTCAATACCTTCGCGCACTGGGGAAAAGACTCAATTGCCTCCATCAAAGTGATAGGGAATTGCACTTTCTTTAAAAGTTCTACCATCTTATGGTTCATGTTCTGCTTAGGTTTCACCGCCAACCTCTGGGGAAATGGAGCTACTGGCACAACCTGCGGTGTTGGAGTCGTGGGGGCTGCAGCTGCAGGCACCACCACCTCAGGTGACTCCTCATCATCCTTAACCTCTTCCCTAGGGACATCAACAACATCAGGAGTTGCTTTTGTTGCATCAAACGGCCCTGGGGGTAGAGCTGGTTTTTGCTTTGGCTGGATGGACTTATCGATCTCCTTCCCACTCCTAAGAATGGTGATCGACTTAGCCTCCTCCTGATTTGGGTTATGAATATTGGAACCTGAAGAATTTTCTAAATAATGGGCCCCTGCTGTACTACCCTGGGCTGGAAACTTACCCTTCTCCTGCTGCAATTGACTGATAACTGCAGTGAGTTGTGACATTTGGGTTGTAAGGGCCCCAATTTGCTGTCTTGATTCCGTCTGAAAAGTCATCTGTGACTGCATCAGGGAATTGACAGTATCCTCTAACTTATGATCACGCTGGGCCATCTGCGAATAACCTGGGGGAGGACCACGAGTGGATGGACCTGCCCCTCTTCCAGGCTGTGGCTGGAAGTGGAATGGGATGACCTGACCCTGAGGAGGCCTAGATGATTGGGCCTGTTGGAACTGTAGCGGCGGAGGTAGCGCAAAGGGTTGAGCTTGGCCTCCACCTACGGGTCTGGAATCCGACCATCCAAAATTGGGGTGATCCTTCCATCCCGAATTATATGTGCTCGAATACGGATCCCAAGTCCTAATTGCATTTACTTCTTCCTGAGTAAATTGGCTCGCCCCTTTGGCGGCAATAAACCCAGGGCAAACAGGTGCGGTGTGCCCTTTACACTCGCACCACACACAAACTTCCTCCACTGACACCTCATTGACTGGTCGAACCTGCCTAACCTCTAGGTCCTCTAACCTCTGGGCCATTTTCTCAACCTGAGCCTGGAGTCGCTGGTCACGAATGGTGACCGGGATAACGTTGGACCCAGAAGGTCCGGATCGCTCAAAATCTGATGGCTCTAAAGCCCTCTGCCTATCAGCTAGGTCATCTAAGAAATCCCAAGCCTCCTCTGCTGTTTTAGACAAGAAATCGTCCCCTTTGCAGGAATATTCTATGTGCTGGACTGACTCAGCGTTAAGTCCCAAATGAAAGAAACCGACCAACTGAAGCCTATCAAAGCCATGGTGTGGTAACCTTAGGAGCAACTCTTTAAAGCGCTCCCACGCCTTGAGAAATGACTCGTCTCTCTCTTGTCTAAAACCTTGGATTTGACGCCTAAAAATCTTAGTCTTAGCCTCAGAAAAATACTTCCTATAAAAGGCATCACGCACTTGCGTCCAAGTGGTGAAGGACTGAGACTTTTGCATTCGGAACCACAATAGCGCGCCATCCCTCAATGTTGCCTCAAACAGCTTGAGGCATGCGTTCTCATATTGGGTATTAGACGCTAGGTTGCGCACCAATCCCTCAAATGTCCGCACATGCTCGTACGGATCATCGCACTCCCTCCCGTGGAAATTAGGGAGGCTATTAAGGACACCGGGTTTGACGGTGAAGGCATTACGTGCCTCCTGTGTCTCTTGTGGAAACACAATGGGTCCGGGAGGAGTAGTCCTCTCAGGATGTAGGTGCTGCTTCAGAGACGGCTGAACAACTACCTGCCGATCCCCCATCTCTACTGATTCTGATTCTGACTCTGTCTCCGACTGGTAAAGCGGATTGCTGACCCTAACTGACTCAAAAGGTAACTCTATATGAAGACCACTAATGGGGATAGACTCTGACTGGTAATCAGCTGAGCCTGACTCTAAACTAGAAGAGGAAAAACTAGAAAGCACAGGCTGACTCGACTCCAGTTCTTTTTGAACTAAACGATGAGTCGAGTCGCGATAATAAAGAGGGTCCTGTTTAAAGGACACCTTTTTCTTAACACCTATGGTGAACCACTAAAAGACAACGACACGAAAACTCACAATCTTGAACACACGTCGCCGCTCCCCGGCAACGGCGCCAAAAATGCTTGACCGACCGGGTGTTAATAAATAAAGACTAAAAACGCGTCCCAAGCGTAGGACTCTCGACCAATGTAGCACAATAATTCCGGAAGTACCGGAGTCGAACCACAGAGACGGACGGACGGTGTTGACTCAATTGTGATGAACTTTAGTTTAATCTGGCTCTTAGGTAGCCACCCCTTGTTTGATTGATTGATTTACTACCTAAATCACTAAATTGATTTAATTAACTATAAATTTAAAGGAGAGTACAGCCGTGGGAACCCAGTGTCTGCAACTAACCTAACCAATACTTACTCGGGACACAATTATTCAATTCACTGATTTCAGAATAAGGGAAGAGGGGGATCCCAATAAATGCCTACCACCTGTCACCAGCCCTCATGCGCATTTGAAATCTGATGATGCCTGGGTTTTGTTTATTAGAAAATGATTCTCTTACGTATCCCAAAATTGTTGGAAAAATAAATTAATTCGTACCCGAGGTGAAATATTGATTAAATTAGTCACAAGACGCCCTCGTCCCGTGGCTGCACCCTAAGGAACTACTCACACATGCGTGAAGTAACAGGAAATAAAAACCTAGATCGAAACATGATCATCTATTTTAAAAGAAACGGAAAATAAAAGAGCAGATCCACGTAGAGTAATTAATAACGAATAACTTTAATTAATGAAGAAAATCTCAAACATTACCAGAATCCAAGCGATTGAAAGAAATAGTGCAGAAAACTTAAGAACTGAGAGAAAACAAAACAACGTTAGTGAAAAGCTGCTACGTAAAAGTCTGGAATGAAAAAAATCTCCCTAGACTAACCTAAAACGAGGTATTTATATTAATCCCCGTTAAAAACAATAAAAATCCTAAAATTAATCGGAATTGGAACCGGCTTAACCCAAAACGTCAACGTTTTAGGCCCTTTTTAAGCAATAGGTAGCGCTACACCAAAATAGGTGTAGCGCTCGCGAGCCCCTTCGGCTGACGCCTTGGCCGTTGACTGGTGCAAACCCGTTGACCCTGAACCTTTGTATAGCGCTATACCAAAATGCCTATAGCGCTCGCCAACTCTCTGTTCTCTTTGTGCAACAAATTATGCTACTCTGAGCGCTATACCACTTCCGTGTAGCGCTCACGAAATCTTTACTTCAACACTTAGTCTCCTTGACCCTTTTTGCTCTCAAACTCCATCTCGGCTCTCCAGGACACCTCCTCATAGCGTCAAAACATCCCAATTTCCTGCAATTTAAGCACAAATACAAAATCCAACCACGTGCACGCATTAAATGGAAAATTGAGAATTAAATGCTCGTCTGACGCACTCATTTCCCTACTTAGGCGCTTAAATCCATGAATTTCGCGCGCCTATCAACGCTTGTCAAAATTCAGTTAAGTTCTGATAACTACCTTCTCTGGAAAACTCAAGTCTTAAACGCTCTTCGCGCAAACGGATTTATTGAATATGTTGATGGAACAATTGGTACTCCACCAATACAAATTCGTGATGCAAACAATAATCTGGTGACTAATCCTACGTTCTTGCGTTGGAAGCTTATAGACAACCAGTTACTTTCATGCTTGACTGCATCTTTATCCATTTCTGCTTTACCTTTAGTCTTAGGGTTAGAACATGCTTTTGAGGTTTGGAGTTGTTTAGAGCACCGATTTAATTCTTTGTCTAGGTCGAATATTCATGATCTCAAGCACAAATTGTTTAATTTTACCAAAACTGGTACAATGAAGCAGTATATTGATGAGATCAAACTTTGTGCGCAAAAGTTAAGTGCTGCTGGTTATATTGTGGACAACAAAGAAATGATTTTCATACCTTGAATGGATTACCAGGAGAGTTTGATCCTGTAAATTCAGCTATTGGTGCACAGAGAGATTTGAAATTTCATGAACTTGTTTCTATCTTAAAGTCTGAAGAGGCTCGTCTACATAAGTTTAAAGCATTAGACATTGGTTCCACTAGCGTGTTTGTTGCTACTCAAAAGCTGCAAGACCTTAGTGTTTCTGGTGCTAGTAGTTCTACTCAAGGTTCAATACTTCAGAATAATGGCCTTATTTCTGCCGCTATGGCTCAATCTTCCCAACCTCAAGTGGTACAATCTTGTCAACCTCAAATGGCTCAAGTTTAGACTCCCATGTTTACTGGTTTTCAATCATAGTTTCCTCAGGGTTCTTTACTTCCTCAATTTTCACAGCCTGGTTCTAGATTTAATAATAGTAGGAGCAAGCCAAGAGGACAAGTGTTTGTTCCCTTTTCTAAGCCAGGATGTTGTCAAATTTGTGGTAAAGATAACCACACTGCTCGAACTTGCTATTACAGAAACACATAGTCCTCATTCTCACCCTTAGCATCACAGGTTCAGCACTTTCCATCAGGTTTTCTTCAACCAAATGTGTGGAGATCTGATCACCCCTTTCAGCATGGACAACCTCATTTCTCCGTACCTCATTTTGCTTATGGGCAATCTTATCCTTCAACACCTCAGATAGATTTCCAGCTCAGCATGGACCTCCTCAAGCTCACTTTGTTAATGCTCCTTTCTCTCCGAATGTTGGTCAGTGATAAGTGCCAAAATATGCATATTTTGGCCTTCCAATCTACATTTATTAGTCCTTTATTTTTGTTAACTGATTTTTATTATATGCTTTTTATGTTTATAGGTTGCTCGAGCCCGTTGTCCGAGATTTTGAATAAAAAGAAGATTTTAAAGAAGTTTGGGATTCAATGCAAAATAATTCAAAATTGAATGGTTCATATGTTATTTCATAAAGCCCAAAGGACCTTTGTGTGATTTAATTTCTCAATCCCTATATAAACAACTAACCTACTGGTGAAAGGACGGCTCCTTGGGGAAAAAAAGGAAAAAAGGCTGCTGTTGCCGTGGGAAAAGGGTTCCGGACGAAACAGGAGCACGCCGCGAGATTCAATAGTGTTTAGTTTTCAAGTTTTGTTTAATTACTTGCACTCTAGTAACTCAATTTAATTTCTGTTTTTAATTAAAGTTGTTTATTGATATTCAATTAGTTATTATATTCCGTTTATTTTCTTTCTCCGCAATAGAAGCATGATTAATTCTAGGGTTTATTTATTTTATTTTTAATAATGAGTGAGTAGTTTATCTGAGGTTTGGTCGCTGGGTAAAGGCGCGCCGCGACCCAATTAGGATTCGTCTCGCAATTTTTCTGCACATTAATTTAATTAAATAATTTAGTTGGTGAAAACTACGTCCGTTGGACGAATCCGAGGCATTGCCAGGGCTCATGTGAGCGGGAATGGGGGACCAAAACCTATTCGCTGCTATGTACGGGACCGGCAACCTTAGGATTCGCATTCTTCAGGGTTTCCAATTCTCCCTAAATTTAATCGTTGTTTAGAAGTTTGAAAAGCGAGCGGATTCTGATTTGGTAGCAAGGGCTAGATTCCCTGCGACTGCGCCTCTCTTTTTTATCATTTGAACAAGTTATCTGTTAGTATTAATTAATCTCAATCAAATCAACAAAGGGTGGCTACCTAAGAGCCCGTTAAATTAGTAACAACCCGAGTTTTTAGTCAACACACATCACCGTCCTTAGTGGATTCGACTCCAGTCTTACCAGATATTGTGCTGCATCGGTCTCAGCCCTACGCTTGGGGCAACCCATTATTTTAGGTCCAGGAATCGGTCAAGCAGTCAGACATGTGGTTCAAGTGGAAATGGCTATTACTCTCATTATCCTTCATCTGGTTTTGAGACTTCTTCAGAGATGTGTTCATCAGGATTTCCTTATGCTGCTGCATTTTCTGCTACTCATTCTCTAACTATAGGGAATTCTGGTCCTGGTTCTTCTTCTCAACCGTGGTAGTTTGATAGTGGAGCTACCAACCATGTCACTCCTGATGTTACTACTCTCACTAACACTGTACTTTATTCAGCGGGTGCAGGAGTGATGGTTGGAAATGGCAATTCTCTCCCTATTTCCTGTACTGGAACCGGAATTTTACCTACACCAAGTGCCAAGTTTCATTTAACCAATGTCTTGCACACACCTGCTATTACTCATAACTTGCTCTCTGTTTTTCAGTTTGCTAGAGACAATAATTGTTCTCTAACTTTTGATTCCTCTGGTTATGTCATTCAGGACAACCATTCTCATCAAATTCTATTCCAAGGCCCATGTCACAAGGGTCTCTATCCTATCTAGAGTTGCTCTAAGCTTCCCTCTCCTCAGGTTCCTATTGTCTTTCATAGCAATAAGACTTTGCTAGCATCTTCTGCCACTTTGTGGCATCAGAGGCTTGGCCATCCTAGTTTTTCTCTTTTTCAATCTTTAATAGAGCAATATGCTCTGCCTGTAAACAAACCTTATGATGTTTCTTGCTATAGTTGTAACTGTGTGAAAAGTCACAAGTTGAGTTTTCCTTTGTCTGTTTCCAAATTTCATAATCCTTTTGATTTGATGCATATAGATGTATGGGGACCTGTTCCTATTCCTTCAGTAAAAGGTTTTAGATATTATCTTCTCATCATAGATGATTGCACTAGATACTCTTGGTTGTTTCCTTTGCACTATAAATCTGATGCTAAGACAACCCTTGCTTAGTTTAAAGCTTATGTGCAAACTCAATTTCATACTACTGTTAAAACTGTTCGATCCGATAATGGGAAAGAGTTTGTCAATCACTATCTTACTTCTTTATTCCTTATTCATGGTATTGTTCATCAAACGTCTTGTCCTCACACACCAGAACAAAATGGTGTGGTGAAAAGGAAACATCGACATCTTATGGACACAACTCTTACTCTTCTTCATCAAGCAGGCATGCCTGCTCATTTCTGGTTGGAAGCTTTGATTACTACTGTCTTCCTAGCAAATCGTTTACCTCACTCCTCGTTAAATTTCCAAGTTCCTTTTGTTCTTCTTTTCAATGCTCAACCTGATTATCTTACCCTTAAACCCTTTGGATGTGCTTGCTTCCCTTGGTTAAAACCATATCCTTCTCATAAGTTGATTCCAAAATCAACTCCTTGTGTATTTTTAGGATATTGCTCTACTTCAAAAGGTTACCGGTGCCTTGATCCTACAACAAATAAAGTGTACATTTCTAGGCATGTTAAATTCCTTGAGACTGATTTTCCTTACTCCTTACTCCTTACTTATTTCTCAGTCTTCTACTACTCCTTCTGAATCAGCTATCTCTCATTTTTCTGTTCCACTGACAAGTTTTTCTGATATTGTTATGACTGTTAATCCTAAAATTCCTGTTGTTCCTTCTCAATCTATTTCAGCTCCTAGTCTTATTCCTGTGTTTGAGTCTTCTTCTTTCCCTATTCATTCTGGTTCTGAGTTTCTTGATTCCTCCTTACCCAGTTCACCTTCTGCTCCTATTTGTTCTAGTCCACTTCATTCTTTTCCTATTGTTGCATCTCCTGATATTTCTACTGCAGCTCATGCTGTTGAGTCTACTCATGTACCTGGTCCTTTTCACCCTATGAGAACTCGATCTCAGAGTGGTATTTTTAAACCAAGACATCCCTTTTCCTTACTTACCTCTGTTCCCTCGTCTTCTAATTGTTCTCCTTCTCTACCCACTAGAGAACCCTCTCATTTTTCTGAAGCAATTCATCATCATGTGTGGCAAAAGGCTATGGCTGAGGAGTATGAAGTATTGGTTAAACAAGGTACTTGGCATTGTTCCTCCTCCGTCTCATGGTACCATCATCGGCTGTCAGTGGATTTATAAAATTAAGAAGCATTCAGATGGCACAGTGGCCAGATACAAAGCCAGACTTATGGCTAATGGTAATCAACAAACAACGGGAATGGATTTTACCGAGACATTTAGTCCTGCCTTAAGCAACCAACCCTCAGAGTTATTTTAAGTCTTGTTGTGCATAATCACTGGGCCCTTCGGCAGTTGGATGTATCCAATGCATTCTTGCATGGTGTGCTTTCTGAGGATGTCTATATGAAGCAACCCTTGGGGTATAAGGATCCAGCACATCCTGATTTTGTTTGCAAGCTTTCCAAGGCTCTTTATGGTCTCAGACAAGCTCCACGAGCTTGGTATGCTATGTTCTCCTCTTATCTAGTTGAATTGGGTTTTCATTCTAGCAAAGCCGATACATCTTTATTCATTCTGACTCAAGGCAGTTCTATCACTCTTGTTTTGATATATGTGGATGATATAGTTATCACAAGAAGTGATTCTACCTATATCACTAATCTCATTCAGCTTCTTAGTACCAAATTTGTTATGAAGGATTTAGGCAACCTTAACTACTTTCTAGGGATTGAGGTCATTACTTCTTCTTCTGGTTTGTTCCTTTCTCAAGCCAAGTATGCTTCTGAATTGCTTCATAAAGCTAGTACGGTGGACTGTAAACCCTGTGATTCACCAGCATCTGTAAAACCTGGTATTCCTAATCCAGATTCTATTTTTGAGGATGTTCATCTCTATAGAACTCTTGTGGGTTCTTTGCAATATTTGACCTTGACAAGGCCAGAGATCACTTATTCTGTCAATGTTGCATGTCAACACATGCATTGTCCTAAGATCAGTGACTTTATTGCTGTCAAACGTATCCTTCGATACATTAAGGGTTCTATCCATCAAGGTCTCCACTTTACTTTTGCCTCTTTATCCCTTACAGCTTATGCTGATGCAGATTGGACAGGGGACCTTGTTACTCGAAGGTCCACTTCTGGTTTTGGTATTTTTATGGGTCCTAATCTTGTATCTTGGTGTGCCAAGAAATAACATACCGTAGCTCGATCCTCAACAGAGGCTGAATATCGTGCCATGGCACAAACCGCTAGTGATTTGGTATGGCTGCAACAGTTGCTTACTGAGTTGCATATTCCCTCTTCACAGCCTCATGTCTTATGGTGTGACAATAAATCTGCTATTGCTCTTGCCTCTAACCCTGTTTTCCATGCTCGGACAAAACACATTGAGCTCGATTATCATTTCATCTGAGAACAAGTGCTTAGTAATCATATTGTTTTGTTTCATATTGGCTCAGACGAACAAATCGCTGACATTTTTACCAAGGCTTTGCCTGTGCTCCGCTTTCAGACTTTGGAGACCAAACTCATGGTAGGTGATCCTCCCACTCGTTTGCGAGGGAATGTAAAGGAGAAAGAGGTTAGCACTCCAGCTCAGCTCACCTGGATTAGTTAGTAGTTAGCTTTCAGTTGTAATTAGTTAGAGTTAACTACTGTTTTAGTTTTGTTAATCTCTGCATATATAAGGGCCAGGGGCCCTGCTTTGTAATCATCGAGCAAAAATCAGAAAGAAACGTAAAAGAGAAAACCACTTTCTCTCTCTCTTCTTCTTGAAACTTCTTCTTCTTCTTTCCTTTGTTACTATTAGGTTCAGTGGAATCATGGAATTCTTTACATATCAACACTTCTACTTATAAGCTCTCAATCTCACCCTCTGATGAACCATATATTTCCACCTTCACCGATATCGTTCGACAAAAAAATCCATCAATTATCACACTTCTGTCCATCTGGGCTGGAGATTCAAACTTCTCAACCTTTTTTTCGATGGCTACCCAACCCTCTCACAGAAGTATTTTCATTGAATCATCAATACGAACAGCTAGGCTTTATGAGTTTCATGGCCTGGATCTTTAATGCGTCAAACCGGACACAAGCACCACCAAGATGGAAAATATGGGAATTCTCTTAGACGATTGGAGAACTGCGATAAATAGGGAATCAAAGGACTCCACCCGATCACCGCTTGTTTTGACAATGGCTGGTCATTATTTGCCTTCAAAAAACATCACAAGTTATCCAATGGAGTCGATTCGAAGGAACCTTGATTGGGTACATATCGTATCGTATGACTATCACTTGTCTACCTCAGCAAATTTCACAGGTGCTCATTCTGCTTTGTATGACCCCTCAAGCAATATAAGTACTGATTATGGAATTAAGGAATGGATAAGTAGAGGATTACCTGCTGACAAGATGGTTTTGGGGTTAGCATACCACGGGTACGCGTGGACGCTGGTGGACCCGATGGCCAATGAGATTGGATCGCCTGGACGAGGTCCCGCCGTTACACTTGATGGTTCGATGTCCTACAGGTTCATCAAGTCATATATGAAATGTTATGGAGAAAAAGTAGGGTATAACTCCACTTATGTCACGAATAACTGCATTTCTGGTTCGGTTTGGATTGGTTATGATGATGTGGAGGCTATCAGAACTAAGGTTTCCTACGCGAGGGAGAAAGGGCTTCTGGGTTACAAAGTATGACAAGTCTCCAATGATGACAATTGGGTGCTTTCTAAGGTAGGTAAAACTTTAAAGCAACATCATGTAGCCTTAAGGCCCAATCAATTGGGGCTTAAGGCTCGGTTTTGTCTTGTTTGGTTTATCATACTACAATAAAGGAAGAATTTACTTACAGATATGAAATCAACCGTCGCTGTGAACTGGCCAAATGAATATTTTAACCTCTATTTTGGAGCATAGAAAGCCCCAAGTTAGGGATATTGAATCAAATAGTCACTTTTAAGCAAAAGTGAGATTTTCACATACTTTGCAGCACTCTGCTTGTCCAGACGAAATTAGGTATGTCAAAAAACTGAATGCAAGAGTTTCTAAAACATACTTATTGCAAATGCAATAAAACTACTACTGCAGCTCAAGAGGAAGGAAAAGATCAAGGAAACAACAAAGTGTTATGGGCTATTGTGCTAGCTACGATTGCTGTAGTCACTCTCCTACTCGGGACTCTAACGTGGAAAGGTAACTTGCTACAATGTTGGGAGTTCATGTCATCAAATTATTTGTCAAGACAACTATAAGGAGATTGGCATTGTTCATCTATTTTTTTTGGTAAGGAAAAACTACGAGTCTGACATGTTCATCTTGTACAGTACTAGTTACGAGGAGAATTGCTATACGGGAAAAATCGCAATATCCAAACCTGAAAGCATTTGGTTTCACTGACATCAAAACGGCCACAAGTAACTTTTCACATGAGAATAAGCTTGGAGAGGGTTGATGGGCGCGTAAATACTCACATACGCGTCCCTTAATTTATCATTGCTAAGTCTTTTTAATATTGTTACTCGGAATTTAATGCTTAATTATTGTGTTGTAGGTATTTAGAGAATTTGATACAAAAATATGCAAAATTGAAATATAAAATGGTGTTCGAAGTTGGGCCGTTGGAATTCAATCAAGTGAGAGGTCTGGACTGTAATCGGGTAATGATTCGCAAGTCAAATTGGCGGAGGTTTGGTTGAGTGAAAATAAAGAATTGAACTTATATGTATATTTAGATGGGCCCAGTGGTTAAAACGAAACAGTGGGCCAAGAAGGAAAAAAGGGGAGTCTGCTGGAAGCAAAAGAAGAAAAAAGAAAATAGGTTTTTTTGATGTGGACAATCAGCAACTCATAAAAGGACATCAGTACTCACGTACGAAGGGATTCCGAGGGACGGAGCTGCAGAGGCAGAACGGGTTACGAAAAAAATAAAAAGGAAGGGGAGGAGGCAGCGGTGATACCTTCTTGGGTTTCACGCACATCTTTGTTCCCAGGGGCGACGATCACAGTTCACAAAGGAAGAACGGGGCTGTCATCAATATTGTGTAGTTTTTAAGTTTTGTTCAATCCATTCGCACTTCGGTAACTTGTTTTAATTTATGCTCTTAATTAAAGTTGTTCTTTAGTATTCAATTAGTAATTATCTTTTGTTTGATTTAATTAGTTGTTATCTTTTGTTTGATTTTCATTCTAAAATTATAGAAGCATGATGCAATCTAGGATTTCTTTTATTTTTTTTGTAACAATGAATGAGTAGTCGTATAGGTAGGGTCGCGGGATGATTAGCACCTCGTGACCAGTTCGGATACTGCTCCTAATTTCAAACAATAAAAAACGATTTAAGATTGGAAAAATACTTTCTGTGGACGAACTCGGGTATTGTCGGAGCCATGCGAACGGGAGAATAAGGGTCCAAAACTCATTCTCCGCTGCGGATGGGTATACGGCAACCATAGGGTCTCGCATCTTGCGGGGTATCTTTTCAATCCCAAAATTGGATGTTTTTAAGAACAACAAATGGAGCAGATCGATCCGGACTGGTTACGAGAGCTATGAACCTTACGACTGTACCTCATTTTAATTATTTGAAAAGTACAATTAATTTCTAGGATTTAGTTTATCTCAATCAATAGACAAGGGATGGCTACCTAAGAGCGAATTTTAATTCTACAACCCGAATTTTCACAGCACACACTCACCGTCCTTAGTGGCGGGATTCGACTCCGGTCTTGCCGGATATTATGCTACATCGGTCTCAGCCCTACGCTTGGGGTAACCCATTATTTTAGGTCTAGGAATTGGTCAAGCAAGGGTGGTTTTGGACCCGTTTATAAGGTACTATGCAGTTGTTCATCTTTGTATTGCTATTTGGTGTCCTATACACGCATTCAATCTTTTACTAGGAAAATTGTCGATATATACATATCACCGTAAAATTTGTAGTACTTCACAGGCAGAACAAGTTTTGTAGTTCAAATGAAGCTGAGTGGTTAAAATAAAGAATAACAACAAAGGAAAAACAAGGAATGGTGTGACTTTCTTTGAAGCTAAACATGTTGTGGGTCATTTAGTTGCCGAAGGGAAATTATGTCCCGCATTTCAGGTTTATACGGAGATCTAGAAGCCATAAGTAGGAAGAATAAAAGCACAGGTAACATTCCTTTTGCTAACCATTTTGGCTAAGTTCCCTTGGCTGACTTGCTCTACTATCCCTCCTTTTCGAACCAATGTTACACTTGCTGCCACAGATTTCCTATAAGAGAACTGAGAAAATGTTCATCAGTTCATTTTGTTTCCAGCCCGTGTATGTGTTAGAAATATGTAAACCCAATTTGGGTATTTTCTTGTTTTATTTTTTGGGGGGCTTTCATGTAATATCTTTATACTTTTGTACTTAGTTTGTAATAAGTTAAAAGTTAGTTCTAGAAGTACTAGAAATATCTAGTGGTGTCTTTGTCTTTGTAAGGAAAAAGAAAGAAAAAAACGTGGGACAGAGAGAAAAGAGAAAAGAAGGGTTTTGTGTGCTGTGGTGTGTGCTCTGCTTTGGAGGTGAAAATAAAGCTTTGTAAAGCTTAGATTTGTGAACGAAAGATCAATTTTTAAGTGCCCAGATTGGTCTACTTCTTGCTCTGTTTTATTGCTAGAAAAACTGCAAGTTTGTAGCTTGATAGTGTGAAGAAAATTTGATCTGTTACTGCTGCGTTTCTGCTGTGATTCTGCTCAGTTTGTAACTGTTTTATTGGTGATATTTGTGTGCATTTGGGCCCTTATTCCCCCCAATAAATCTGGTATCAGAGCTTAGGGCTTGTTGCTTGAAATTAGGGTTTTTATTGGTGTATTTGTGCTTTGATCTGTGATGGCTGCCATGAATAATTTCCTCCAGCCCCAAATTCCTAGATTGGGGAAAGATAATTATGAAAATTGGAGTATACAAATGAAAGTGTTGTTGGGTTATCAAGATTTGTGGGATTTTGTTGAAAATGGGTTTGAACAACCCGCTTCGAGGGAGGATGAAGAGAGATTGACGGAAGGTCAAAAGGTTTTACTCAAGCAAATGAGAAATAAAGATAAGAAAGCCTTGTTTCAAATCTATCAAGCTATTGATGAGTCTAGCTTTGAGAAAATTTCCTCCGCCACCACGTCCAAAGAAGCTTGGGATATCCTCCGGAATGCAAATAGAGGTATTGACAAAACCATAAGGATGAGACTTTAAGTTTTGAGGGGTGAATTTGAATCTTTGGAAATGAAGGATAATGAGACCATTGCGGAGTATTTTACTAGAACCATAGTGATTGTGAATCAAATTAGAAGGTATGGTGGCAACCTTGATAATGTATATGTGGTGGAGAAAATCTTACGATCTCTAACATAAGTCACATAAGTCACAACTTGGCCAGCAAGGTTTTTGATGTATAACCAATTCGGTCGCGACAATAAAGTCTCAATACATGGCCGTTTTGGTAACTTCTAGTCTGTAGTCAATAACGCGGCTCGTTCCAAACTTCCATTTGCTTTCATTTCAGGGGAGTTTTTGGCTGCTCTTGGGGCATGTCCTAATAGCGGCTTCTCGCAGTCACGCATTTGGAGGATTTCAAGCATATACAGATTTTGTATTCTAGCTTTAGATTCTGCTATAGAATCTAAATTTTAGATTTTGGTAGAATCAAATAAACATGTTTACCGTAATTGTGAAAATATAATGGTCCTGAAGTATTGTCACGTGACACTGCGGACCACTTTACAACCACACGTTTCTGTAGGGTTCATACATTGAGTGATAGACCCCACAAGAATGTTTGTAGGAGAAGATCGCCATTTTTTTCCCCCTTTATAGTTTTCCCTAACCAAACTCCACTATCTAGGTTTTAATTTATTCAATCCGTTTACAAAAAAAAAAAAAAGGGTCGACCAGCTCGATCCAAAAGGCTGTTAGTTTGCTGCTGGGTGAGGAGTGGAATTGAGAAGCGCCCTTTCAACCTTCTGGGCCTCAATTCTGCCTGGAATTTAAGCCTTCTGGGTTCTTGATGCTGCTGAAATTCTGTTACTAATTGGACCTGTTTGGGGCTTACTTTCCAAATCTGAACCAATTCAATTTCTCATTGGATGTATCACTTTTTTCTTTCGTTTCTCCTTTGGCCTCATACTTTGCCTCTTTATCTGTGGCTAGTATTTTGTCTTTTTCTCGATGTATCCTTCGTCGAGTTTTAATAAAATCTCATTGCTTATTAAAAAAAAAAAACTAGCCATAAGGTCAAAAAAGCATGTTATACAATCTTTGCTTTTTCTTTTGAAACGAAATTGCCCCGTCTACTATTTTTTTTTATTCCTAATTGGCCAATAAAAAAGGAAAAGGACAAATTGACTCTTAAAATGCTGATGGAATACAATATTTGTCATGAACCCCAAGGTGTGAGTGGGTTTGAGAAAACAACTAAAGGGGCTTGCTTTCAAGATTTCGCAAGATCAACATCCACTAAGACCAAACATTCCAAATTTTGGACTTTATTTTTTTATTTTTGGACTTATAAGAGGTTTGTTCGAGTTCCGAAATTAATCGAGATGCGCACAAACAGTCCCAAACATCCGGTTATCCATATATGTGTGTACACACATATATTCATGTATCATAGTGGAGTATCTGTTTAAAGAATTTGGCTTGTCCAAACTCCTCCACGTCAGCCAAGTTAGTGGAGTGGATGAAATTGTCTTAGGATATTGTAAAAGACCTTGTCTCATGCACAATGATTGTATAATGCATTCAAACAAGACAAGTTGTATTTCGGGCAATATATACCCACAGAGAGATAGGAATAATCATATTTACATCAAACTTCAGAAAGATATGACAGCAAAAGTAAAATCCTAACGAAAAAATGAACTGTTACAGGGCTTACTCTAGTCATGAAAAAAAAAGAAAATTAACCTTCATCGGGCTACCATTTGGGTAATGGAAACATCACCAGCTGACCAAATTTCTTGTTGAGATGTAGACGCTTGAACTTCATCTTCATTTCTTCTTATAGAAGAAGCAGGTCTTTTGGGGGTGTTCATGGCGGCAGCTTCATTTTTTAGCATCGACGAGAGTTCCAACATGGAGGGTCTATCAGTTGGATTTTCTTCTTAGACACAGAGCAAAGCTATTTGCATGCATGTCATCAATTTGCAAGATGAATATGTATCGTCGAGCGATGGATCCATGAACTCCATGCCTTTCCCACACTTCCACAAATCATATGCCTGAAGTATTTTAAGGTAGTCCGTCTTCAGAGTTCACAGGAAGGAAATCAATTCGCAATATCCATGACACAATTTTCAGAATTACTTACATATTCTAGGAGGTTTAAGTTTTCATGAAGGCCATGTAAACAATTACTCCACTTTCCACTAATGATTTGTAAAAGAAGAACTCCGAAGCTATAAATATCTGATTTAATGGAGTATATGCCACGTTTTACATATTCAGGAGGTACATAACCACTGCAATATTGCATAAGTGAACAAAAAGAGATAATTAGATGAGTACAATTTGAGGCGAGAATACATTAGGTAGTGTGTATTGTAAGAAATATGCCACTTACTATGTTCCAACAATCCGGACAGTGTTTCCTTCGAATTCATCTTTCTGGAAAATTCTAGCCATGCCAAAGTCGTTGTCTAACAAAATGTTGCTCGCTTTCAAATCCCTATGAATTATTGTCAATCTTGAGTACTCTTGGAGGTACAAGAGCCCCTGAGTAACCCTTTCAATGAGTTGAACTCGTTTTTCCAAATCTAAAAGTGATCCCCTGATTGGATCTACGTGAAAGAGATTTGAATAGTTAAAACTTAGGCGACAACTCATGTTAAAACCACGCTTAATTATATATGGTTCATGAATATATTAGAGGCATTAAGGATTGCTAACCATAGACATAATGATCTAGGCTTTTGTTCGGCATGTATTCGTAGATCAACATTTGTTCTTCTTTTCGGTGCAAAAACCCAGAACTCTTTCAAGATTTACATGTTGCAGTTTAGCAATAAGCTTGATCTCGTTCTTGAACTCTTCAAATCCTTGTGTAGAAGTCCTTGAAAGTAGTTCCAGCACACGGTGGCGGCGCTGGTTGTGCTGGTGTTCTCCACTCTACTTGTTTATATCTTGTTTATATGTACCATAGTAAATTCCACTAATGTATACTTAAGTATTTTATTTGACACTTTAGATAAATTGAAAATATTTCGATTAATTTTACGGAAATGCTTTCTTTTGTGTGGTTACTTTTGATGCTTTGCTGTTGAACTTTCTTGGTTACTGTGGTGGAAATGGTGTCGGAAGAGAGGAAGGATGCTGAAGATTCTGTGAGAAAGAAGTGGAAAAAGATTGATTGTCCGCCGATCTAAACTTGAGGTGAGAGAGGTTTTTGGGTGAATATGTACGAAAGAACAAATCAAAAATAGAATCACTCCAATTTGATTACCTTTTTTGTTTTTTTGTTTTTTTGTTTTTTTCAATTTTTGTTCGTGTGTGTATTTTCTATGAGAACTATGTATTTTTTCTATGAGTAACTGTGTATTTTTTCTATGAGAATTGCGTATTTTTCTATGAGAATTGTATATTGTCCATAAAAACTATCTATTAGAACCGTGTATTTTCTATGAGAACTATATATTTCTTATAAGAACTGTGTATTTTTCTATTAGAACCATGTATTTTTTATGCGAACTATATATTTTTTTTATGAGAATTGTGTATTTTAGTGTATGATAAAATTATGTGAACTGTGTATTTTTCAATTCACATAGTCCAACTCTCATAACCAGTTTACAAAGCTAATTTTCTATAAGAACAGTCATTTCTCATAGCCAATTCTCATATAACTGATTATGAAAGTTGGCAATTCTCATAAAATTGACTATGAGAATTGACAGTTCTCATAGTCAGTTCTTCTCAATTCTCATAGCTCAATTCACATAGCCAATTCTTTTATGAGAACTGAACAGTTCTCATAGAACTGATTATGAGACTTGACAGTTCACATAGCCAAGGGTATTTTTGTCTGAAATAATATGATTCTGGAATTGTTATTTTCTATGAAAACTGTTATTCTCCATGATAATTATCTATGAGAACTGTCTATAAGAACTGTGTATTTTCTATGAGAATTATATATTTTTCTGTGACAACTCCCTACGAAAATTGTGTATTTTATATAAGAACTGTATATTTTTTATGAGAATTGTCTATGAAAACTGTGTTTTTTTCTATGAGAACTGTCATTGTCTATGATGATTGTCTATGAGAACTATGTATTTTCAATGAAAATTGTGTATTTTAGTATGTGATAAGGATATTTGAATGGTATATTTTTCAGTTCACATAACCATTTCACATGAGAACTGTGTTTTTTATATGAAAATTGTATTTTTTTCTATGAGAACTGTTATTGTCCATGATGATTGTCTATGAAAATTGTGTATTTTCTGTGAGAACTGTCTATTTTATATAAAAACTATATATTTCTATGAGGATTGTGTTTTTTTCTATAAGAACTATTATTGTCCACAATAATTGTCTATGAGAACTGTATATTTTTCTATGAGAATTATGTATTTTCTTTGAGAACTGTGTATTTTAGTGTGTGGTGAGGCTATTTGAACTATATGTTTTACAGTTCACATAGCCATTTCTCATAAGAAATGTCTATGAGAATTTTGTTTTTCTATGAAAATTATGTTCTGTTCTATAAGAATTGTTATTATCCATGATGATTGTCTATGAGAACTGTGTATTTTTCTATGAGATCTATGTATTTTCTACGAGAACTATGTATTTTAGTGTGTGGTGAGGCGATTTGAATTGTGTATTTTTCAATTCACATAGTTCTCATAGAACTGACTATGAGAATTGGCAATCCAATTCACAGAGCGGAGGGTATTTTTCTATGAGAATTATGTATTTTCTACAAGAACTATGTATTTTAGTGTGTGGTGAGGCGATTTGAATTGTGTATTTTCTAATTCACATAGTTCTCATAGAACTGACTATGAGAATTGACAGTCCAGTTCACAGAACCAAGGGTATTTTTGTCTGAAATAATATGTGTCAAAAATTGATTCTATAAATATAAATTTTACTAAAAATGGACAAGTAGACAAAAAATTAAGAAGAATGGACAAAATAGTAATAATGTATGAAAAGTCAAAGGAAATGACTAAAATAAAGAAGAAATATATTTGTCAGGACTATTTGAAATCCGAACCTAGAAAACGGGGCCGGCCTAAAAATTCTCCGTCTTCTTTTTCTCTTTGTTTTTTCATTATGATTTTGAGCTGTATTTGGGTTGTGATTGAGTGTTTTTGTTTTGGGTTGAATGTTCAATTCTTTTTGGGTTAGGTGTTTAAGATTTTTATAATTCGGTGTTCATTGACATTTGAATTATGTGTTTATTGATATTTGGGTTGAGTGTTCAACGTAAGGTTAGTTCAAAATTTTTACATAAATTCTAAGCAAAATTTTTTGTTTTGAGTGTTCAGTTGACTATTGAATCATAAATGTGGAGCCGCCTCTGGCTCAAATTGAGTTCGTCAAGGCTTGGGTTTGGTTCGGCTTGAATCATTAAACCCAACCACATCCAAACTCTCTCATTGATCATATAGAATTTATGAGAAAAATAAGTATTAAAATATATATAACCTTGAAATTTTTTATATTTGCATATAGACTCTCAATAATTATTAATTATATTTAACTACAGGTTCACGAGCCTAATCGAGCAGAATACTGTAAGGTTCAAGCTCGGCTTATATATCAAACGAGCCTAAAATTGAGGTTCAAATTTGGTTCATTTAATAAACGAATCGAACTCGAACGAACTCTTACTGAGCCGAGCCTCGAACAGTTCATGAATGGCACAATTAATTTACAATCCTAGTTGAAATACAATGGTAGTAGATAAATATATATCTACACAAGTGGGTGCATATGGGAGAGGAAATGCTGAAGTAAAGAGGAGCGGAGCCATATCTCCATCCATTAGTCAACACTCAGCTCCATCGCCATCGTGTATGTTCTTCTTAAAAAATAAGTACTCCTATTTATTTGTAATTTTTAAGTTTAAAAATAATGGACTTAATTTTTTGAGCAATATAAATCTTGTTTGGTAGATGCAGATGAAATCTTTTGAATGATGCAAAAAAAAAGATCAAAAAATTATTTTCGTAAATACATTTTTTTTAAATTTGAAAATTGCAAACAAGTACTTACTCCTCCATCCCTTTTTAAATGTCCTGCTTCGTAATTCCAACTTATTAAAAAGACATCATCATTACACCTTTCACATCAACTTTTACGTCCACTTTCCCTCCTTTCCCTCTATGAAAATATCATCATTACATTTTTACTCGCCATCTTTTCAAAATGGAATCTACTTTTATGAGCAAAATGGAAAATTTATCAACTTTTACCCACTAACTTTACAAAATGGACATTTATTAAGGGACAGCCTAAAATAGAATACTGGACTCTAAAAAAGGGACGGAGGGAATACTATTTTTAAAAGACTACTCTAGCTAATTAAATAGACAGAGACATTTCATAAGACTTTGACTTTTTAAAATACTACTCTAGCTAATTAAAAATAGACAGAGACACTTTATAGGACTTTGACTTTTAAAAAGACTACTCTAGCTAATTAAATAGACAGAGACGTTTTATAGGACTTTGCCTTCTATAACGTGAAAGTAAACTCACTTTGTGGAGATGGCGGCCTATGACATTCAGTTCTTGTGAGAAAATAGAGTATGGGTGGTCGAGAGGCATGTATATAGCATGATCTTCTGTTTTTGTTTTTTTGTTTTTTGAGTCAGACGAAGTCGAATGTAAAAGAATGTCTTTTAAGTCCTCAGGATGCAGCTACATATAGTTCAAGGTTCATGAACAAGAGCTCTCCAGGCTCCAGCCATGCATCTGTCGTTGAAAATTCAAGTCAGTTATCGAAAGTTTTATTGGATCTTTTTCCGAACAAGAAAATTCAAGCTGGCATTTTAGACCAATGCGACAAAGCCAACAATAGCATTATCATATGCCAAAAGATCAAAACAACACTCTACATTCCAATAGACTAATTACCCATTATCAGGGGCGGAGGCACATGACTACAAGGATGGCAGCTGACTCCACTAGACTAATTACCCATTATCAGGGGTGGAGGCACATGACTACAAGGATGGCAGCTGACTCCACTGGTTGCCAAATTTTCCCTTAAAAGGTGTAATTTTTACTCAATTTTTACTAATTTGACCCCAAATTTTCATAGGAATAGGTATAATTTAGCTATTTTGACATCTCAAAAAATCTCTAAATTGCGCCAACTTATTTTAAGTGCTTATGAATCTAATTTTTAACCTCATTAACCAAAATTCCTGACTCCGCCTCTACCCATTACCTATCTATAATGAAAAATGTTTTTTTTCTTCTTTTTTGTGTGTGGGTGTATTCTCCTCCAATAAAAACCATTAGATCTACGTTCGCATTTTAATTGCAGAAGAAGAAGATCAAGGGTTCACAATCTTATGATCTACCTAATAGTTATAAATTCATACAAATTTGGTGCAATGGTTAAGTTCAGAGTTTCTCATTCGATAAACATATATACTCCTCTGTGCCTGTAGGATATGGTGGGATCATAACTTTGGTCTCGATAAACGTGCTATGAGACCCATTGCAAATATGACTATGTGGTGCTGAGAGCAATACTCTTTGACCGATATGTAAAGTAAACTATTTGCATATCTATTATTTGGTCAAAAGAGTTGTTAAGAAAAAGCGAAAGATGTATTATTGATTAACTATGGAATAAAATCATCCTAATTATAATCAAATCACAATCTCAAGATCACGATTTGATCGCAATATTATTTCGTATATGCATTTATTCTAACATTCTCCATCAAACTCGATCAAGTAGGTCTACCAACTTGAGTTTGAAAAAGCTAAGAGAAACTAGGAACATCTAAGTAAAAAGAAACCAGGAGCCGCCATGCTACGCCAAGCCAAGCCAAACTCAAGTAGATCTACCAACTTGAGTTTGAAACAAAACAAACGAAGAAGCCATGAATCGAAAAGCAACGAGCTCTGGTTGTGAAGAGACGCGCTGGTAATGAAGAGATGTTCTAGTGAGTGAAAGCAGCCGAAAAGTGTGGAGGGGATTGACAAAGTAACTAAGTGCCCGGCGGACAGCAGCGAGGCTTAAGCCGCCCGCCAGGAGCAAATATCCACAGTGCCTAGATCTTATAGCTCTGATACTATGTTAAGAAAAAGCGAAAGATGTATTATTGATTAACTATGGAATAAAATCATCTTAATTACAATCAAATCACATTCTCAATATCACAATATTATTTTGTATATGTATTTATTCTAACAAGAGTAATGGATAACTAGTCCTTCAGAGATCACTATATATGTGCAATACTTTCTCATCCTAACCTATATATATACTAGTACGTATAATTCATGACAAAACTCATCCCCTTGTGTCCAATGGCTTCCAAGTATTCCCTTTTCTCACTCTTCTTTTTCCCTCTCCTATCTCTCCACTTCCACTTCTCAACAGGACAAACTTTTGTGAACTCTGTTTATTGGTTCCCTGACAGTGGTCTAGCAGCATCAGATATAGACTCCACTTTGTTCACTCACATATTTTGTGCTTTTGCTGATCTTGATTCCAATACAAAGCAAGTTACTATTTCCTCCTCAAACAATGCCTCATTTTCTCAGTTCACCAAAACTGTCCAGCTTAAAAATCCTTCTATCAAGACCCTTCTGTCCATCGGCGGTGGCTCCGCCAATAGGACTGTCTTTGCTTCTATGGCTAGCCAATCGGCTTCTCGGAAAAGTTTCATCGATTCTTCCATAAAATTGGCGAGGTAAGTAATGTTCCAATTTTGAGAAATCAATCCCAGTAAGGTTATAATTAGGTTTATTCCATTTGTATTGTTTCTTTTAGAACAATTGTTAGGAATAATTCGTCCCATTAATTAATTATTGTACGTAAAAAAGATGTTTTGCGTAGATAAAAGATGCACCTTTTAGGTTTGAACTAAAAGACATGTCTTCGCCCTAAGGTGTCAATTACTAACCACAGGACTTTTGTGAAAGGTTTGACTTGAAATTTCTTTCCTCTTTCTTACGAAATTAATTTGTTTTATCACATTAATTCAATTTTTTCTTTTTTTTTTGGAACACATGAGAATGACTTGGTACTCCATGCGTCTCGTGCTCTAAAATGATGTAGGACAAGATTGGGGTGTTTCTATATTTTATTTCTATTGCTTTAGACTAAGATTTTTACTAGGAATATTTTCGTTTAGGTTAGAATTATTAAATTTCCATATTCGGTTTCATTTTAATTTCTACCTTTATTAGGATTCTTGGTCTACAAGAATTAGGATTTTATTTTAATTAATTAGAAAATATTTTTTCTTTAATGCCGCTTGTTTTGACATAGTTTAAGATTTCTTTTTCAGTAGGATATCTAGGGTTATGGTCTTATAAAAGGGGCCAATAAGACTTTTACTATGAATATTTTCATTTAGGTTAGAGTTATTAACTTTCCATATTCGGTTTGATTTTAATTTCTGCCTGCAAACGAAAATATTTCTAATAAAAATCTTATTCTAAAACAATAGAAATAAAATATAGAAACACCCCAATCTTGTCCTACATCATAAAATATTTGTGAGACTTGTGATTGTCATTAAGTTGTATTAAATTAACCATCAAAATTTGCCACAAAAAAAAAAAAAAACTCGTGTATATTATTTTAGAATTAAAACAGCTTATCGTCTTATTGATCTCCCACGCTTTGTTAACAAGCAACTGTAACCTAGTTTTCTTTATTCTCTTTACCAAATATGTACTTTAATGAGCTGCAAATGTGTATCAATTTTGGTGTCTCAAGGGAGTAATTCTTTTGTGATTTTAATATTTTAAAGCTTAATTCACCCTCAAAAGGGTAATATTGGAAATTCAAAGGCGGACCACCTGGGGTGGTAGCATAATGGCTAGTGAGTCGCTCCAAGTCTCCAACATGGATGTCAAAAAGTTGTGAATTCGCGGTGTGCTATTGACGCTCCCTCGAATGTTGCAATCCAATTAGCCCACCTTCTGGTCCACTTCATCGTCGGTGTTGGAGCAATTGCTTTGGCTATACGAAAACCAAGTGTGACATTGTCTGAAAAGGAGAGCCATCTTATGCCCGGAAGCGAATTGATGAATTCCACTAAACCTTCTTAAAAAATAAATACTTATTTCAATTTTTAAAACTTAAAAAGCTTATGAAAATATTTTTTTAATTTTTTTAAAAAGACTTCATCGAAGTCTTTCAAACAAAATTCATATTACAAATTTTAGACTTCAGAAAGCTCATAATCTTTTGCATAGGGTCCTTTTTTGACGTCTAGATATCCAACAGGTCATATGGCTTCCATGGCTTGGATCTTGACTGGGAGTACCCACAATCCACTTCAGAAATGGCCAACCTGGGTGCCCTCCTCAATGAATGGCGGGCTGCGGTGGCAACCGAGGCCAATTCCTCCGGAAAACCGCCGTTGCTTCTAACCGCGGCCTTCTATTACGCATCAAGCATTAATGGGCTGAACTATCCAGTCCAATCCATATCCAATAGCTTGGACTGGATCAACTTGATGGCCTATGACTTCTACGACCCTACATGGGCCAAAGTGACCAACTCACATGCAGCCCTATACGACCCGTCGGGCCCAATTAGCGGAAGTTACGGAGTCGTTTCTTGGATCCAGTCCGGGATGAGCCCAAAGAAGTTGGTACTCGGAATGCCGTTTTACGGGTACGCATGGCTGCTTGCGAACGCAAATAACCACGGGCTTATGGCACCGGCTAATGGGCCGGTTGGATCAGGCAATGGGGCGATGCGTTACGGGGATATCATTGGGTTCATAGCCACAAACAAGGCCGCGACAGTGTACAATTGAACAATTGTTTCAAACTATTGCTATGCTGGAACAACTTGGATAGGGTACGATGGCACCCAGAGCATCTCTGCCAAGGTTTCATATGCTAAGCAGAAAGGGTTGCTTGGTTACTTTGCTTGGCATGTTGCAGCTGATAACAATTGGGATCTCTCAAAACAAGGTAGATCTCAATCTAACCATAAATTTCATGTTTTTTGTTTTATAACCAGGTGTCCAGACTAGTTTGAACACATCTCGACTAGCATTTTGAAGTTACTAAAATTTAAGGAAAATGAACTAGGATTCCATGCCTTCTTTTTTTTTTTTATCGGCAAACGAAACTTTTATTACAAACTTGAAGGGATATATCGAGGAGCTCAACCACAGTAAGCATTAGAACTTACAAGATCAAGCACGAAAGGAAACATCAAACAAAGTCCTCCAACAGAACGTTGGAGGAGACACACCTCACCTCACCCGTACTACAAGCACATATTACAGATTTAACAACCTAATTCCATCCAAAAAAACCTTAAAATCCTCCACCGTATACATCTTAATGTCGAACTTGGCCTTTATCCACATGGCAACTTTAGCTTTTACCTTCTCAATCACAACCTCGGTTGGCACTGTTGCATTGTTAAACACGTACTCATTTCGCACCAACCACAACAACCACAGCGTCACAAAGAAAGAAATTTCCCACAAACTTTTCTCCAAATTTCTGAACCGATTATCCCCCCACCACCTGAATAAAGTTTCCAATGATTCGGGGCATACCCATTTCACATGCCACCAATCCAGAATCTGCGACCAAACCTCCCACGAAAATTGGCAATGCAAGAATAGGTGTTGCAGAGTTTCCAAGAACAAAGAACAAAGTGGGCAAAAAGAAGATTGTCCCTCTGCAATCATATTTCTGCCCAATAGCACTAATCTCGTAGCCACCTTGGATTGAATAGCCAACCAAGCAAAAATTTCCACCTTAGGGGGGCTAAGGTTCTTCCAAATGGATTCCAACGCCGAACTACCTGAATGCCCATTACTTTCCCACTGATTGTACACCGACTTAACTGAGAAACGATGTTCAGAAGACCAACTCCAAAACAAGGAATCATGACTAGACGAATCTAGACAAACTGGTTGAAGTCGTTGCTTTAAAACCTCCACTTGAACAACTTCCCAATCTCGTAATTCTCGACTAAAGGTCAGGTTCCATCGATCAACTCCCGAACCATTCTAGAGAGCATTGACACTCGCCTCTTTGTGAGTAGAAATTAGGTACAAACGAGGGTAGTCTTCTCTAAGAGTTGTGTCCCCCAATCATACGTGGTTCCAAAATGAGATCTCCATGCCGGAACGAATCTGGATTCTAAATCCCTCCTGTATTTTGTTCCCAATACACGAAGAAACTTCCCCGAGTGCGCATATATCCTTCCATAACTTCGTAGCTTTACCCGAGCTTGGCATACGAGGGAGCCAACAATTCTGCTCCAGGTTATACTTACCTTTGATCACTTTCACCCACAATGAGTCAGGCTCCTTATTGAACCTCCACCACAGCACTAAATATTTAACTTTTCTAATGATGTGCTTTTTGTTTTCATTGCAGCCAAACAAAAATGGGGAGCATGAACTCATGGAAAGCAGAAAATATAAAACTATACAAGGATTAGCCGAATAAAAGGGCTTACGTAAAACCCTAATTTAGCAAGCTGATGAGCTACTTTGAAGAATAATGTGGGTGTAGTAATAATTAACAATAATGCGCTAACCAATTTTTGTTGGTGCGCTATCAATCGTAATGATTTAAATAAAAAAGAGAAGTGACAGATTTTTCACGCATAATTTTATGGTGACTGACGAAGGGTTCACCATCATGCACGGAACCCACGTTTAGATTCCACACAAGTGATTCAAACTGTTCAAAATATTTTTCCTAGCGGCCTTATAGAGTGAAAATTTGGGTTGCATATCATATCTATTTATGGAGAGGAAGGATCAGATCAAATAATGTCGGCAGAAGGGGATCAAGACTTCAAGTGGTCAATGTCAATAACCTCCTCGATGACTTTCGATCCAAAACATTAATTCTGTAAAGTACTACTCTCTCCGTCCCGCAATGTTTGGTACTTTTGGGAATTCCCACTTTTAAGAGAAAAATTTTGTTGTACAATTGATGAGCTAACTTTCCAATTTTACCCTTATATAATTTCAATACTATTTGAAAATTTTCAAATTTGGGCCGGATACCAAAAAGTTTTGCCGCTAATTGTGGCTCCCAAAATGTAAAGTGTACTTTTGTTACTGAAAAGTGTGCTTTTGTTTTTTTGAATAAATTGTTGTTTAGAGTACAAAAGAAAACGGTAAAATGGAAAGTTCATCTAATTTTGCTATTGACTTTTCAAAATAGCCAAATATTATGGGACAAAGAAAAGTACAAAAGTGCCAAACATTGCAAGACGGAGGGAGTAATGTCTACGTCAGCACAAGCTGCACAACTCACAGAGCCATTTATTTCTGGGAGGGATGTAGAACAGCAGAAGTGCCTTTCCTATCAAGAAGGATTGTGCGTTTGTTGTTTTTCCCCCTTTCGTGGGCACATCAAAAAAGACGGTTACCTCTTCGAGGGGAGACAATAATCAAGCACGAGGTTTTACTTTTCAAATTCTAATATCAGAATCTTACAATCCCGAACTTGCCAAAGAACCTGCAAAAATATTCTCTGACTTCTAAATAAATCGAAACTCGCGCTCTCTCATCTTCGGACCATGTGAAACACAAATAGGCCTCATTCTAGAATTTAAAAAGATGGTATGTATAGTTTTTCGTTCGCACCCACTGAGTTGGTCTCTTGACAAAGAAATCACACATTTAAAATATCAGCAAAAACATGAACGACTTACATTTATACAACTCGCTACACATATTTAGGCTATTTAGTGGGTATTATGAATTTGAGACAAAGTCTTGAAAACAAATGTGTTTCGCTCATGCCTCTGCCTGTGCCTATATCCGATCAATGTGATTTTTGCATACCTAAAAATCTAACAAGCCTAACAAAATGAATGATCCCCGATCAGTCGATCACGTCTTTTTTGAGAAGAAATGAGGCCCATCTGTGTGAAACAGGGCTTGTTGTGCCTTAAAGCAAAATAACAAATAAGGCCTCTGTTTCCGGGGGGGGGGGGGGAGGAAAGAGAGAGAGAGAGAGGTTGTAGACACTCCATTCATTTTTGACGACGCTACGTCATATTTTTGTTCTCCTTTCATATCAAGTAACAAGTAATACTACGATGACCATGCATGTTTATGCCACACAACAGTGATTGAACTTATTCATCTTATAGATTCCGAAGAGAAGCACATCCATACAAATTAAACATCTTGATCAAATATAAATAAATGCGTGGATAGTTTGCAACTTTTTTTTACTTAATAGTTGACAAGAAAAATTTGGAACATAAATTTTCCATTTTATACGATATGTTCATGGCCAATCTAATATTTTGCATAGATGTTTTGCTCGCATAATCTACGAGATGAACTGGGGTGGATCATTGTTATGCACCCCAAGTGAAGCCCAAAAAAGTGTCTCGAGGAGTAGGCTTAAATAGGGGTCCTTTTCTACATATATATACTTGTGTCCTAATCTTAGAAGCTTAATTTAAAAACTTATGTTGTCATTCTAAAATTTAAATAATGCCCATCTTACCCTTAATAATTGGATTTTAGCTCTTGATAATTTTTTATATTTTAATAGAGCCGCTACGCAGACCAAATTAAACAAGGGATATTGACTTTGTCCATATTGATCCGCACAACAGTTTTCTTAAAATCATCTGAAATCATGAAAAAATTATGACAAATACAGAAATCATGACAAATACAAGAGTCATGCCAAAATCATCTGAAATGTAAAACTAACATAAAAAGTTAATAAAGGTCCTAATTAAAATTCTTTACTATATAGCTAAAGAAATTTGGGATGTAAAATTAACATAAAAAGTTAGTTTGAGATCCTGAAATTCTTTACTATATAGGTGAAGAAATTCATGATGTAAAACTAACGTAAAAAGTTTAACTGACTTTTTATGTTAGTTTTATATACCGGATGATTTTGTCATAATTCCGAATAACTTTGCTATAATTAATTCCTGTACTTGTCATAATTTCTGTATTTGTTATGATTAATGTTGTTTTAGGTATTCTTTAAATTTCAGGATGTCGACTTAAGTATTCAAACCTAGTAGAATGAGCACCTAAATACATCTACGAAACAGGAAGGCTATTTAATTTCTTCATGAATCTATCAATATATTATAGAAATGTATCTGAGCCCTACAAGCCTTTAAACACTCCTTCCTAATTTTTTGGATTTCTCACTTTTTTTTTTGTTTATAAAAAGAAAGAGAGAGAAATGTGGGAGAGAGAGAAGAGAGAAGAGAGATTTTAGGGAGATAGTGGTTGAGTTTTATTAAAGAGAGGGGCGGGGGGGTGGGGTTGTGAATAATGAAACAAAATTATTATACACCTCTGGAGCACAAGAACATAATGTCCCATATTCATTCTCTACCACACATGTCTTTCAGTGCATAGAACGGAAATAATGTTAGCACAAAAAAATTAAATTATCTTTTTCATCAGATACTTTTGTGCCTATTCGTTTGATACGTGGGCCAAAATGCACCAATATGAATTTTCTGCGCGGGCCAAAATGCACCAATATGAATTTTTTGTCCTGTGCATCGAATGGGTACAAACGCTAGTACTGTAGAAATGTGTGTTGGCCTCTCATTTCTCTAAACTCTCAATCCTAACTCTCTCCACTCATTACCCATCTCTCCAATCATTATTGTAGACACCCCAATCTGGGCTTCCAGATTAGTTTACTTACGGTTTTTGATTCCCCAATGATGAAATGGATCAAGAACACCCTGGGAATGATAGCGTGTTTGAGTTTTGAGTGTTTGCAAAACCCTTGAACCTAACCTAGCCTAAGCCACTTCAAAAACCAAAAAACCCTACTGGTCCGCGCCAGGGCGCAACCATCGCGCGCCCGACTAGCTCCATCGCGCGACAATGCGCCAGCGCACACCATCGCGCGCTAGACTCACTCCATCGAGCGATGGTCAAAGCTGTCCCCATCACCTTTATCAGCTGGGATGCTTAGCCACCAAGCAAACCTCAGCCAGCCTCGTGGACTGGCTGAGCTCCTCTCATTGCACCGACCAGATTTATCACCATCCATCCCTATAAATACTCCCATTCTTCTTCCATTAAAAGGGTTCAAAAAAATTGATACATGAAGGGCTAGAAGATCCATACACCTTGGGTTCAAAAAATTGAAAGGCTAAGCACAAGCTCTAGTGCTTTTCTTCCAAATTCACATTCCTCAAAACACTTAAACACTTCAATCAAGCCTCAAACACATCAAAGCTCAACACCTTTCAAACTCAAAAACCAAAGGTATAGCTTACCTTTGTTCTATTTTCTGTTCTGATCTCTGAGGGGGGCTGGCAGGGCCAAGGCTGGTAATCAATACCAGTTCTGGTCCTAAAGCTGGCAAGGTTTCAAAAACCGTCGAGGTAGGAACCAACGCGCGACGGTCCCACACTCGCGCACGACTATTTCAGTCCAGCGCGCGATGGACCGCGTGGGGATTGGTTTCCTACTGTTTTATGCTTTTATTTCATATAGATCACTGTTAAGCATGTTAAAAATCTGTTTACTGCTTTCCTTCGTTAGAAACTGCTAGTATGTAGTTAATTTGTATTTCTGCTGTTTTGGAGTACCCCTGGGATCATTCTGGACCTGCCCCAGAGCCCAGAAATGTGTAAACCAAGCACTGGTCTGGTTGCGCCAGGGCGCACCATCGCGCGTTGAACTGGCTTCATCGCGCGACAGAGCGCCAGGGCGCACCCTCGCGCGCCAGACTGACTCCGTCGCGCGATAGTATGCCTCTGACTAGTGAGTGGCCTTGCACGGGTAGCTTAGTTTTAGGTTATTATTTTGTCCCCACACTGTTTATGGGATGTTTTATTAATTTGTAGGGCTTTACAACCTTTAAACTATATACTATGCTGCTATAAACTGCGTGGTTTGTTCTGGGTGTGCACTGGTCCTTCCAGAGCCCAGATGGTTTGAGAATAAAAGCTGTGGGTTTGAGCTCACCGGCGCGCGCGTGTCTTGAAGTTGTGCGCGCAGGAATTAACAGCATGTAGTGACTTGTTCAGTGCATGCTGGTTTCTTCCTGCGCACGTCATTCCAAAACAGGGGCTTCCCAGTTTGTTTAAACTCCCACAGTAGTCTGTTCTCATCCTATACTAACTGCTCATCCATGCTATCTGTCACATCTTGCAAACTGTTACAGTTTTAATCCCCTTAAACTGTTCCCCCGCCCTAATTGGCTAAAAAATTGATTAATCAAACAGAATCGCAAACAAACATTTTCGTAAATGCCTAAGTAGAGACCGATCTCCGGATTGGGCGAGAAGGGTGCCATAAAACCCTTCCCCTCTCGTAACCTGGCTCCCGAACCCAGATATGGTTATGACGGACTGGTTCCTTAACTTTTTCAAATCAAATAGCGCGACAAGTGCTTCGAAATACGGTTCCTTAGGTGTCGGACCTTCAAAACCCGAGTGGCGACTCTGTATTTTGCGAGCGCTTGCTTCCCCGCTCGCGCTCCCTCGATCTGGGCCCTTGCCTTGCATTTTGGAATCCGGAAATTCCAAGGGCACGCTGTCCACAGTGGCGACTCTACTGGGGATCGAATCGATATTGGTCTATACTTAGATTTTAATACGCTTGAGAACAATCCCACAAAAGTCTGTCAAAATAGTGAGCTTCGCGCTGCTAAAGAAAGGATTGGTGATTTAACAGGACCTCGTGTCCGGCCATCCAATCTGGGGCTTTTCCGATTGTTCTCTCGTGTAGTTTCTTCTAAGTATTGATCAATAAAGAGAGCCAAATTTTAAAAGGCATTTGCAAATTTGCGATTCTATTTCATTAATCAATTTCTTTAGCATTCTCATTTGCATCGATGTGGGATAAGCCTCGTTGGATCGTTTTGGCAATCCGGCACGGTTTACCGGAGCCCGGGGACCCCGAATAACTAACAACCTCCGACGATGATGGGTCATTCTACCGTTCGACTGTTGCTCTGCGGTTACGCGGGCAACGGGAGGTATATCTTTGGCCCTAGCCCGAGGAACCTGTTACAAGCCAAAACCAGCCTTTGCATATACAAAACATTAGAACTTTCCAAAATAGGACAGATACCTACAGGGTAAGATCTATTTGCATCTAACCCCAATATATTGTCTATGTGTTACTGCTTTCCCTATCGCATGTACTGTACATCCATAGGAGCATGCTTAAGGTTGTTTTGTCTTTCGAGTTTGTCTTACGCTGTCCTAAGACGTTATTGGACCCGATGAGGAGTCGTTCATTCTGTTGAATGTTCGTTATCAATCGCAAAGTCCTTAGTTCAATGAGACTTTGAGAAATCAAAATTTACTACATCCTTGGCTCATGCCCGATTGAGGATTCAACCGAAAATATGGAACAATAAAAGTAGTGATGCCATGTTACTGGCGCCACCCAGGTTGAAGTGCGAAGTCACTATACACCGCGGCGTTCAAGGTTAAGGTGCCATGTCATCACCACCGAGTCATTCCAGATTCAAAGTTGAACCTTCAAATGGGACTAGTCGAAGATTTAGTCTATTTTGACATCTTTTAGGATATGTCGATCTACTCAGGGACACATCGCCGAAAAGAATTCTGAGGATTCTGGCAACGTCTGAAATTCGTGAGGCAAACTCGTCTCTGTTTTTGTACATACATACCATTATGCGTAAGAGCATGTTTAGGGCGATTTCTAGGTAGTCTCTCTTTCGAGTCTGTCTTATGCTTACTAGGACGCTGCTATACCCGATGAAGAGTCATGCATCTCGATGGTGCACGTTGTTGATTTTTCAAAGTCCTTAGATCAGCGAGACTTTGAGAAATCAAACCTTATTTTGTCCCTGGCTCATGCCCGATTAAGGATTCAACCAACAATAAGGAACCACAAAGTATTGATGTCGTGACATTGATATCATTCAAGTCACAAGTGCCTTGTCACTTACAACCACCCCGGCTAAAGCACAGCGTTGCTCACGCCACCCCAGTTAAGGTGTCATGCCGTCAATACCAAGTTGTTTCTTATTCAAAGTCGAATCTTCAAATGGGACTAGTTGAAGACTTAGTCTGTTTTGACATCTCTTAGGATCAGTTTGATCTATTCAAAGGATATACCCTCAAAAAGAATTCCGAGGATTCTGGCAGCGTCCGAACATCATGAGATAGACTTGTCTCTAGTTCTACAGTCTAGGGTTGACACCGACGACAACGTGTAAATTGCATTTTGCTAAAGGAACACCACTGAGCTTTTGTCTTACTTTGTTGTCCAAAGCTTCGGGCCATTGCACCGAACAATAGAGTACCGAAAAGAAGAGCCAAACCTGCTTAGGAACATCTGCCGGAGCTGTTGTACCTTTGCTTCCAAGGTCATATCACCTGCCTGGTTCATCAATTCAGAATGGCAGTACAAATGGAGCTGGCTGCGCTCAAGAAGGCTATAGAGGAATTGGGTCACAAGATGGACAAACAAATGGTTATGGTCAAGGGACTGATTGGCCTCTTTACCTCCATAGCCCCGCAACCAGATATGGGGCAAGTCAAGGAACCCTCTCAAGCCTGCCACACTCCTGCGGTTGGTCTCAAGTTGTGCTCGAAGGACATGTTCAAAGACCTGGCTGAATTTCATGAGGTTAGGACCTACCCAAAGGAGGATGCTGGGTCTTTATTCACAAACATTGCCGAAGGGGAGGACATGCTTAGTGATGAATTCAACCCCAAAGGCAAAAGAATGCATCCTGTTGATGAGGCGATGTGGTGCAATTGCAAAGCAAACAAGGGTTCCGTTTTAAATTCTCAATTCACTCGCCGGAATTCACCAAGGACTTTCTCATGCTTCACTGCACCTTTGGCCTCAGTTTATAAGAAGCTTCTTGATGCTGGTTCTATCAAGCCCCTCAATCCAACTCCATTACCCAAGAATCCACCTACCAATTTCAAACTTAATCTCTACTGCGCCTACCATCAAGGGGCTGGTCATTCTACCAATGCTTGCTTCCGGCTTCGACATGCCATTCAAGATCTCATCGATTGTGGCATCATCACAACCCCACCTCCATCAACAGCCGATACTGACTCCAACTCCTCGCCTCAACACAACTCTGACTCTCTGGTTGGTCAGATATCTATCACCTCCACTCAAATCAACCCGAGCTCCACCATATTCAACCCTAGCTACTATATCGTCCCGAAAAGCCAACCCAAACCAATTGTATCCATCCCGTTTGAACCGGAGATTAACATGATGACTGTAGGTTGGGCAATTGAGGTCTTCACTGCCGACACCAGGATTGACAGTAATGAGGAGCTTACAAAGGAGTAGACTGACCGACTAAGGTCCATTTTTCATGGGCGCACCGAGTAGGTTTGGTCGAAGAAGCTGAGGAAGCCGAAGTGCTGTTGCTTGGGCCTAACATCCGCTAGATTCTACCTCTTTTTGTGGAAGCTATGGGTAGCTTTTTAAATATTGCATTTTCAAACCGCGTCTAGTTTGCATTGGCATTTTGTCTGAGTCTGACACGGAGTCTTTTGAGTCGTCTAAGTCTAGCTCTGAGTCGGAGGTTGTGCCTCTTGGCCCTCCACGTCGTAGCTTTTGTTTCAAGTTTTGAGTCTGTTGTACTTGGCAACCCCGGAGCTTTCTTTATGATATACATTATCTTGCTTCTAAGTACTTTGCTGGCTTGTGAATAAACTGTGTCGACCCAGACGACGAAGGGATAGATTTCGATGGGATCATTCCCAAGGAAATGTGTTCCCTCGCCGAAAGGGAAGACGAAAGACATGCTCAGCCTATAAATTGAAATAATAGTTTTCAAATAAACTTGAAAGATAAAGTAGACCTCCAAATGGTTCAAACTGGTTCAACACTGTCCCCAGAGGAGCATTGCACCTAGTCAGGCAGGCTCGAAGAGTTCATCAATGTTTTGGCATGGTCTCTCAAATGACATGCCTAACGTAGACCCTGAGATAAAGGAACATAAAATCTTGTTGATATCAGGTGCCAAACCATGTAAAGCAAAGCTCAGAAGGTCTAGCGCCTCATGTCATGTTCAAGTTTGCAGGAACAGCATTCTGCCAAACGTAAGTTGGAAAAATTCAAAAGTGGTCTGGAGCAGGGCATGTCAGTTGAAGCACTATTGACCCTGCGTCATCAAAGCCATTGTATCTGGGGCTGCAACCATATTATCGACCTCAACAACAATAAATTCAATACCTTGGTCAGCATGGATCAATTCAAAGGCCTTTTCCCTGAGAGAAGCTCGTTGGGCTAAAAACCACAAGGGTGGGCAGTTCCAAGCAAAAGTTAGAGCAGCCTGCTAGACCGAGAACCTATGAAGGCGGTTTAGGCAAAAGTAATGGCAATATTTGAAAGCTCGCTAGACCGAAAACCCGAATGGGCGGTTCTAGGCAAAAGTTAGAGCGTAAAAGGTGAGGTAAAATACTCGAGTGGACCTTGGCCTGAACTACGTTTTGACCTGATTCCCTAGCTTGGGATACGTAGGCAGTCTCTCTTTGAGACTCGGTCACAATCTATCAATTGGATCCATGGTTGACGTTTGGTACACATCAAAGGTTGAAGAGGATCGAAGATCAAGCTGCATGGGAGGCGTCTGAAAGGGGGAAAACCTTTTGTCTTTCAGTTTTATTGCAAACTACTAATTCGATTTCAAAGCTGAGCATAAAGCCTTAAAAGATTTTAAGCATAAAAAACAGAATGAAATGCTGGCGAGGCCTAACGGCTCACAGTTTATTCTAAGTTCAGCGAAGTCTGGTGTGAGTAGTTGTGGTAGCTTTGCAGTCATGTGCGCTAGTTTGAGGTTCACGCGCACTTATTTGTGGTTATGTGCGTTGGTCTCAACCCTGCGCGCGCTTTTTCAATTCGCGCAGCGATCAATAGCAGTCAGTTACTGCCTTCGAGTCCTGTTCAAGGGGCTTTTACCAAGTTTTGTCATGCTGTGCAGACCTAATGTGACTGCACGGGGGTGTCGGTTTTAGTCCGGGCCTATATGTGTCTTTATCTGCGTCTTATGTCCGTCTTTATGGCATTTTTCTAGATTTCAATCCATTGTCATGTCGAGATGGTAGTCTCAGTTCTATTTGTTCATCTAGGTCACCGTACATATGTTTGACCTTACAAGTGTCAGTTTCCCCTGTCTAAAGGGATATTGTGAGTTTTGGCACGTTAATACCCAAAATTTCATTATTTTCCATATATCTAAGGATCCTCATTGTATCCTGGGGTCTTTCTCCCTTTTTGTTCTAGCTAGGCACGTTTGTACATGTATGAGTGTCTGTGTGTTGACTCAATTCACTTGTCAATGCAAATTAGATATTAGCGCATGGTTTATATGTCAATAAACTGGAAAAATGCAATTTTTACATTGCTACCCTTGCTTCTGTAATCCACAAGCTGTGGGATCTTATGGACGGCAAGGGCGCGTCAGCCCAAGGCCAAGCAAAGCATATCTCCGGGGCTTATCCGCCCAAGCATCGAAGAAAGGGCATGCAGGCCCAATGCCACACCGCTGTATGTCAACTGGGCACGCTGGCTCACTCAACGTCTCTCTATTTGGATTCGCATCTCAGAAACAAAAGACAATAAAGTACTGGGGCTCAGTGGTAGTCCTTAGGCATCGTTGTCCTCCTAGGAGCCGCCCTTAGCTTGCATCTACATTTTCAATTTGTGCATTTTGTTTGTATACATCTTTGCATATTGTGTATATCAACTGTTGAAAACAGGAAAGTGGCCAGAATGGTTACCATCAAGTCTTTGTTCTCGAAGGATGCGATGCAATCTCTTGCGATGTTGTTCTCATTGGTCAGCGGATGCGAAGAAATCTCCCTGAATCCATGGTTTGTTTGCCGACGGAAGCGATTGAAAATCTCTGACGGTATTGTTCTCATAGCAGGATGCGATAAAATCTTCTGCGGAACCAATCAATGACAGCCGGTCCTGTCAAAAATCTCAACAGCTCGATCATTCTGCACACTGATCCGGCCTTCCAATTCAACGATGGTCAGCCATATCATCCATGACGGTCAGCCATATCAGTCATTCAACGATGGTCAGCCATATCATCAATGACGCTCAGCCATATCAGTCATTCCACGATGGTCAGCCATATCATCAATGACGGTCAGCCATATCATCAATGACAGTTAGCCATATCAGTCATTCAACGATGGTCAGCCATATCATCCATGACGGTCAGCCATATCAGTCATTCAACGACGGTCAGCCATATCATCCATGACGGTCAGCCGTATCGTCTATCTCCACCAAATCAACGGCTTGATCTTTCGGTACACTGATCAGCCCGTCTCCTGTCATGTTTGCAACGGTTTGATCATTTATACTGATGATCCTCCAATCCAGACTTCAACGGTTCGATCATTTATACTGATGATCCTTCCATCCTGTCTGCAACGGTTTGATCATTTATACTGATGATCCTCCCATCCAGACTTCAACGGCTCGATCATTTATACTGATGATCCTCCCATCCAGACTTCAACGGTTCGATCATTTATACTGATGATCCTTCCTGTCAAATCCCCCAACGGCTTGATCTTTCAGTACGCTGATCAGACCGTCTCTTGTCAACGTTCCCCAACGGTTTGATCATTCGGCACATTGATCTCTCCGTCCGCATTCACGACAGTTGGTCCTATCAAATCCCCCAACGGCTTGATCTTTCGGTACACTGATCAGCCCGTCTCCTGTCAAAGTTCCTCAACGATCTGATCATTCGGCACATTGATCTCTCCGTCCGCCTTCACGACAGCCGGTCCTGTCAAATCCACAAACAACAACCAGAACATCATTCGATGGTCTGTTCATCCGCAACTGATTGTTCCCCAGGAGAGTCTGTCTTGGCCTGTCCCGAACGACAATCACCCTCGGTCTAGCCGCAAATGCATCTTCCAGTAGGCTTATTGCTCTGTCTCGGATGGTCATTGATAAGGAGATTGACTCTGATTCCCTACAGATGGAATTCAACCTACCTGACACGACCTACCCGTGTTTGTTGGAATACTTTGTGCCGAGGATAACTTGATCCCCAGCAACGACGGCCTGTCCCGTCCAAATCTGCAACGACAGCCTGTCCTGTCCAAATTCGATCAACAAGCGGCGATTCGCTCGTCCACTTCTACTTCCATCCCCAGCAATGGACCGTCCAGTCCATTCCACCAATCAGGTTCCTTAAGTTTACTTGTCTACTTTGCTAGTATGCTTTGCTCTGGATTGCCTCGAAGGGTGTCTAGAATTCTTTGACGTTACTTGTACCAAGTCGATGGTGCTTCAAGTGCCGTCAAAGAGGGGCTATGCAGACACCCCAATCTGGGCTTCCAGATTAGTTTACTTACGGTTTTTGATTCCCTAATGATGAAATGGATCAAGAACACCCTGGGAATGATAGCGTGTTTGAGCTTTGAGTGTTTGCAAAACCCTTGAACCTAACCTAGCCTAAGCCACTTCAAAAACCAAAAAACCCTACTGGTCCGCTCCAGGGCGCAACCATCGCGCGCCCGACTAGCTCCATCGCGCGACAATGCGCCAGGGCACACCATCGCGCGCCAGACTCACTCCATCGCGCGATGGTCAAAGCTGTCCCCATCACCTTTATTAGCTGGGATGCTTAGCCACCAAGCAAACCTCAGCCAGCCTCGTGGACTGGCTGAGCTCCTCTCATTGCACTGACCAGATTTATCACCATCCATCCCTATAAATACTCCCATTCTTCTTCCATTAAAGGGGTTCAAAAAAATTGATACATGAAGGGCTAGAAGATCTATACACCTTGGGTTCAAAAAATTGAAAGGCTAAGCACAAGCTCTAGTGCTTTTCTTCCAAATTCACATTTCTCAAAACACTTAAATACTTCAATCAAGCCTCAAACACATCAAAGCTCAACACCTTTCAAACTCAAAAACCAAAGGTATAGCTTACCTTTGTTCTATTTTCTGTTCTGATCTCTGAGGGGGGCTGACAGGGCCAAGGCTGGTAATCAATACCAGTTCTGGTCCTAAAGCTGGCAAGGTTTCAAAAACCGTCGAGGTAGGAACCAACGCGCGACGGTCCCACACTCGCGCCCGACTATCTCAGTCCAGCGCGCGATGGACCGCGTGGGGATTGGTTTCCTACTGTTTTATGCTTTTATTTCATATAGATCACTGTTAAGCATGTTAAAAATCTGTTTACTGCTTTCCTTCGTTAGAAACTGCTAGTATGTAGTTAATTTGTATTTCTGCTGTTTTGGAGTACCCCTGGGATCATTCTGGACCTGCCCCAGAGCCCAGAAATGTGTAAACCAAGCACTGGTCTGGTTGCGCCAGGGCGCACCATCGCGCGCCGAACTGGCTTCATCGCGCGACAGTGCGCCAGGGCGCACCATCGCGCGCCAGACTCACTCAGTCGCGCGACAGAGCGCCAGGGCGCACCCTCGCGCGCCAGACTGACTCCGTCGCGCGATAGTATGCCTCTGACTAGTGAGTGGCCTTGCACGGGTAGCTTAGTTTTAGGTTATTATTTTGTCCCCACACTGTTTATGGGATGTTTTATTAATTTGTAGGGCTTTACAACCTTTAAACTATATACTATGCTGCTATAAACTGCGTGGTTTGTTCTGGGTGTGCACTGGTCCTTCCAGAGCCCAGATGGTTTGAGAATAAAAGCTGTGGGTTTGAGCTCACCGGCGCGCGCATGTCTTGAAGTTGTGCGCGCAGGAATTAACAGCATGTAGTGACTTGTTCAGTGCATGCTGGTTTCTTCCTGCGCACGTCATTCCAAAACAGGGGCTTCCCAGTTTGTTTAAACTCCCACAGCAGTCTGTTCTCATCCTATACTAACTGCTCATCCATGCTATCTGTCACATCTTGCAAACTGTTACAGTTTTAATCCCCTTAAACTGTTCCCCCGCCCTAATTGGCTAAAAAATTGATTAATCAAACAGAATCGCAAACAAACATTTTCGTAAATGCCTAAGTAGAGAACGATCTCCGGATTGGGCGAGAGGGGTGCCATAAAATCCTTCCCCTCTCGTAACCTGGCTCCCGAACCCAGATATGGTTATGACGAACTGGTTCCTTAACTTTTTCAAATCAAATAGCGCGACAAGTGCTTCGAAATACGGTTCTTTGGGTGTCGGACCTTCAAAACCCGAGTGGCGACTCTGTATTTTGCGAGCGCTTGCTTCCCCGCTCGCGCTCCCTCGATCTGGGCCCTTGCCTTGCATTTTGGAATCCGGAAATTCCAAGGGCACGCTGCCCACAATTATCCTATTTCTCTCTCCACCCACTACCAAAACTAAAATAGCCAAATGTGCTAAACGAACAAGGCCATTACTTTTTCAATTTGCTTTATTTATCTTATACTATATTTTATAATTGTGTGCCAGAGAGGGAGAGATTGTAGGAGAAGTTACAGTTTTCATTTTACAAAAAATAAAAAACAATACTTTTTCAATTTGCTTTATTTACCTTATATATTTTATAATTACATATTAATTTGAACATCACGGGGCTCCTAAATTCCTAATATGATACTTCATTTCTTATTCTATACTTTTTTCTTTAATCATATTTTTCTATCAACTAGCGTTCTACCCGTTCGATGCATGAGACATTTAAAAAAAAATTTCTTAAACTATATTTTCTATCAACTAGAGGTGTACCCGTTTGATACACGGGAACAGAAAAGAAAATATCAATATAATTTTTTCATCCCGTGCATCGAACGGGTACAATGATAATTATAGGTATGGAGAGGTGCTTAACCTGTAAACATTGATGAATGCAGAAGAAAACTCACAGTTTTGGTTTTGTGGTATGAAAAAAGGACCCATTGCAAAGAAGTCTCTTCTGTTCAATTTTGACAGTTCATTTCAACAATCAATGGTATAACATATCTGTAGGATACATTCAGTAAATATGTTATCTAGTTCATTGAAAACACTTTTGATCAACTTGGATCATGCAAATTGTCCTCTAAAGTCCGCTTTTGGACCGCAGAAAAGCTGTTTTTCATTAAAGTTGTGTTTCTAAGCCACTTTATTTTCAAAAATATAGGGCAATGGTGGACCAAGTCCATACATAAATTTCAGGATAAACTCTAAAACCTTACCAAGTCAATTATGCAAAGTTGCAAACAAGTACACCAAGTCAAAAAAAAGAGACTTTTCATCCTTAAGTGGTAAATCTAGCTGCTTCCTAAGGAGTGATTACTCAGTGCTCCTAGAATACCACCACGTGACAGTTTGGTGATGACTGGATGACGATGGGGTGATGCTTGTTCAGTTGGTTTAATTTAGTTTACATATTCGTAAATCAGTATAGTTTTAAATTTTAAAAAGCCAAAACTTTTTTGAAGACTCGCGTTACAATTTGACATTTTCAAATTTGGCATCTGCATATTCTAACACACTGATCTTAACTTCAAATTTTGGAGTGGAAAGTTTGGCTCTGAAATGGTTGCTTCCTCTTAAAAAAAAAATGGATTTGACCTTGGCTGTCAGACATTAAGCAAGGGTTGCCCAAGATTGCAGACTTTGGCATCGCTAGAATTTTCCAGAAAGATGAATTTGAATGTAACATTGGAAGGGATAGGAATGTTCTGTTTCTCTTGTCTACTGCTATATTGTCTCCTCACATTTCTCTCTAATGTGCAATTTCAAAGCACAAGAAGATGAGAATGATCCTAGAAACAAGAGACACCTGTTGCTAGTAATCTTGCTTTCAACCTCAGCCACAGTTACCCTGGTACTAGTTTCTGCGACGTGGTATCTGCGTAAGAGAGCACGCAGAAACAAAGGTAAGTTCCTTCCAGTTGTGAAAATTTTGTTCCTAAATAATTTCCCTTAACCCTTCTAACGGCTTTCTTCAATTTTCCACATATCCTTTTTATTGGTTACAGGATGGATGGACAACGAAAAAGAATTGCAATCTTTATTCAGAACTACTATAGCATCTCCTGAAAATGCAAATGCTCCTAATTTGCTAGTATTTAGTCTCACTGACCTTGTAGAAGCAACCAATAATTTTTCAATTGAAAATAAGCTCGGAGAGGGTGGATACGGACCTGTTTACAAGGTAAAATTATTCTTCTTTCAATAAATCGAGAAAACAAAACTAAATAAGTGGTATCTGTTTTGCCTGTAGGGTATATTATGTAATGGACAAGAAATAGCAGTAAAGAGACTCTCAAGGACTTCTTCATAAGGATTTGAAGAGTTCAAGAATGAGGTGATGCTTACTGCTAAACTACAGCATGTAAATCTTGTAAGAGTTATGGGATTTTTCACCGAAAAAGAAGAACAAATGTTGATCTACGAATACATGCCGAACAAAAGCCTGGATCATTATCTCTATGGTTAGCAATCCTTAATGCCTCTAACATAATTGTGAATCATAATTGAGTGTGATTTTAACATGAGGTGTCACCTAAATTTTAACTATCCAAATCTCTTTCACATAGATCCAATGAGGGGATCACTTTTAGATTGGGGAAAACGAGTTCAAATCATTGAAGGGGTTACTCAGGGGCTCTTGTACCTCCAAGAGTACTCAAGATTGACAATAATCCATAGGGATCTGAAAGCGAGCAACATTTTGTTAGACAACGAGATGAAGCCCAAGATTGCGGACTTTGGCATCGCTGGAATTTTCCAGAAAGATGAATTTGAATGAAACACTGACTGGATTGTTGGAACATAGTAAGTGGCATATTTCTTACAATACACACTACCTAATGTATTCTAGTCTCAAATAGTACACATCTAATTATCTCTTTTTGTTCACTTATGCTATATTGCAGTGGTTATGTACCTCCTGAATATGTAAAACGTGGCATATATTCCACTAAATCAGATGTTTATAGCTTCGGAGTTCTTCTTTTACAAATCATTAGCAGAAAGCGGAATAATTGTTCACATGGCCTTCATGAAGACTTAAACCTCCTAGACTATGTAAGTAATTCTGAAAATTTTGACATGAATATTGCGAATTGATTTCGTTCCGGTGAACTCTACTGAAGATGCACTGCATCAAAATACTTCAGGCATATGATTTGTGGAAGTGTGGGAAAGGCATGGAGTTCATGGATCCATCGCTCGACGATACAAATTCATCCTGTAAATTAGTGAGATGCCTGCAAATAACTTTGCTATGTGTCCAAGAAAATCCGACCGATAGACCCTCCATGTTGGAACTCTCGTCGGCGCTGAAAAATGAAACTGTCGCCATGAACAACCCCAAAATACCTGCTTTTTCTATAAGAAGAAATGAAGATGAAGTTCAAGCGTCTACATCTCAACAAGAAATTTGGTCAGTTGGTGATGTATCCATTACCCAAATGGTAGCCCGATGAAGGTTAATTTTCTTTTTTGTTCATGACTAGAGTAAGCCCTGTAACCGTTCATTTTTTCGTTAGGATTTTGCTTTTGCTGTCGTATCTTTCCGAAGTTTGATGTAAATATGATTACTCCCATCTCTCCGTGCATATATATCGCCGGAAATACAACTTGTCTTGCTTCAACTTGTCTTGTTTGAATGCATTATACAATCATTATGCATGAGACAAGCTCTTTTACAATATCTTAAGACGATGTCATCCACTCCACTAATTTGGTTGACGTGGAGGAGTTTGGACTGGCCAAATTCTTTAAACAGATTCTTTGGTACATCGAGTGAAAGACAAAATATTAGCCACAGAGAAAGAGGCAAAGTATGAGGCCAAACTAGAAACAAAAAAAAAAATTGATACATCCATTGAGAAATTGTATTGGGTCAGATTTGGAAAGTAAGCCCCAAACAGGTCCAATTAGTAATAGAATTTCAGCAGCATGAAGAACCCAGAAACCTTAAATTCCAGGCAGAATTGAGGCCCAGAAGGTTGAAAGGCTTCTCAATTCAACTCCTCACCCAGCAGCAAACTAACAGCCTTTTGGATCGGGATGGCGAACTTTTTTTTTTTTTTTTTGTAAACAGATTGAATAAATTAAAACCTAGATAGTGGAGTTTGGTTAGGGATCGAAAACTATAAAGAGGAAAAAAAAAAAATTGGTGATCTTCTCCTAGAAACATTATTGTGGTTGTAAAATGGTCCGCATGTCACGTGACAATACTCCAGGACTATTATATTTTCACAGTTATAGTAAACATGTTTATCTGACTCTACCAAGAACTAAAATTTAGATTCTATAGCAGAATCTAAAGCTAGAATGCAAAATTTGTATCTATAGCTATAGTAAACATGCCCTAATGCAATGCATGAAATTCCCCAAATGCTAAGACTGCGAGAAGCTATTGGGACATTGAAAACTCTCGTTTTTGTCACGCATACACCGAGCAAGGCGCGGATGCGATTGCGGGCGTCGGTTGGTGATAAGCACCCAATATTGTATATATTTGGTGCACTAAGTTCCGGTTTTGTTGGTTATTTCGTGTTTTTAGTAGTTTGTATTTAAGTTTGCACCATAAGGTGTTTTCTCAAGCGTTTCAGGTAAACCGGCATGTTTTGATGCCTTTTTTTATGCCAACTTGTGCCCATGAATTTTCCCAAGTGCTGGAGGTAGCGTGGGACAAGGCTAGGCTGGCGATGTTTTGAAGGCATTTGGAGAGCCGTCGGGTCATCGGGTGACCAGCCAAGGCCATAGCATGGGATGCTGGTGAAAAGCAGGCGGTATCGATACCATCATAATGGAAGTATCGATACAAAATTGAAACAGAACAAATGGAATTTATCTGTAAGGATGTTGTATCGATACAGGAAAAAAACCATATAGATACGGGTGCTTTTTTGCAGATATTTTCTGCTTTTTGGACTTTCTACTTATAGCATGTTTTCTACTTTTAGGATATTTTCAGATATTTTACTGAGGAGGAGGGGTTACCTTGTATAAATAGCCACACTCTCCCTCCTTAACTCTATTCTATTACACCTTCAAGTCTTTTACATTTTTGGCTTTCCTCCATTAAAGCTCTCAAGCTTTTTGAGCTATTTCCTTCAAGAACTTCTTAAGGTATTTGTTGTTTGTTAATTTCTTGTTTATTAAAGTTGATTGTACGGTTTGGATCTTCACTAATATGAAGTTTGTTTTCGATTATATCGGTTAAAAAATCATGTCTTGTTTTTATGTTTTCTTTTGTGCTTTAGTTATGAGTGAATAGTTGTTTGGCTAAGTTTCGGGATAATCTTTCCCAAAGACTTAGGTGGTTAGTTGGTTCTCAAACCCTCGGGCTTAAAAGCATGGTTTTTGGAATTACGGTAACTTAGCCATTTTGATCTAAGCGAGGGGTATTAACTCCTTAGTAGGTCGTTTAGTCAAGCGGTCTTGGCAAGCGATGTACTAAGGACTCGTGGCCTCTTACGTGTTAGATACATTAGCAAAAATAGGTTGATTTAATTCTGTTTAATCACATCTTTTAATAAACGTAATCTTTAAAGTTAAATCTTTCGGGCGTGAGCATGCAGTCGTGACTCTCGCTTGAGTTATAATTGAGAACCGGTAATGGCCTTCGTTAAGGGATAGACGATCCCTCGACTTGCCGCTTTCAGTTTATAATGTTCATTCATAGTCTTTTATTTATCACTTCCACCGTTTAAAGCAAAACCAAGTTGGCCGTCTTTAACGCCAAAATTCACGTTACAATACCTACAATCCAATTAAGCTATCTCTGATTCCCTATGGTACGATCCCGGTCTTACCGATTTATTATGCTACCGACAATCTAGCCCTACAATTGGGGTTTTTTCAACCTTATATTTGAAGGCGAAGTTTGCGGATTTAAGCAGTTGGTTGAGTGCGGACATGCCAAGACTTGTAGCGCCTAACTTTAGATGAAGATTGCCGTGAATCTTGACTTCTAACTTGTAAGCGATTGTGTGTGACCCAAAGGTTAATGATCACAAGAAGATTTGTGGTTTGCCACACAGTTGTGGACTTAGAATTTCCTAGTCGTATAGGAAATGCATAAAACGTAAAACGTAAACTTTATTACTCCGGGATAATAAAGTGGTACAAAAAAGGTAAAATTCAAACTACTTGAAGAAGTGAGTTCAAATGGGTTTGAGTACGAAATACTCGATAGTCTACTTTGCTGAAAGTAGGAAAGTATTTTTAAGAGCTGGGCATTGATTGGTGTTGGACCCAATTTTCTCCTTCGAAATTAGTATTTATAGGCAAAACAATAAGCTGGTTCAGGTCTGAATCCGAATTTTCCTCTTGCTCCATTTGCTGCCAAATGTCCCATGATTGTTCCTTCTTTTGTGCATGCAAGATCATGGGCAGTTTCTGGCAATTGAAAGATCATGGAGTGATGTGGCAATAACTCATCACTTCTTCTTTTTGTGCTAGCTTGACATTTAGTCAATTGGCCTTTAAATTTGCAATCGTGGCCTTGCTTCCTAAACCAAATCGGCACCTTCTTCATGGGCTCCACCCTTCATGGGCTGTGTTTGGTTATTGGGCCAAAACATTAATAGTAAATCCATGGCCCAATAAACCCAACAACCAACAATTACATAATTTCGGCCAATCTAATTACAAAATTAATTAAATGGCCATTCACGGCTAGGTCGATGCGCGGTACCAAAAATGGGTATAAACAGACATGCCCCAAGAGCAGCCAAAAATTCCCCTGAAATGAAAGCAAATGGAAGTTTGGAACGAACCGCTTTATTGACTACAGACTGAAAGTTATCAAAACGGCCACGTATTGAGACTTTATTATCGCCACCGAATTGGTAATACGTCAAAAACCTTAGCCTGCTAGTTGTGACTTATGTGTGTGTGTGAGAGAGAGAGAGAGAGAGAGTCTCATCCTCGCAAATTTCAATCTTTTGAAATTTTCTTGGGTATGCTTTTTCGCTTCCTTCTTAAATATCATCACAATCAATAGTGTCAATTTCAATCCTCATCCTCGCAGATTTCAATATTTTCCAGTAGTGAAAAATTTATAAATTTTTATTTGTAATTAAAAAGTTGTTAGGTGTTCTGGTAGTGAATAAGTTACGGAGAAATGTCAAGTTATTTCTGGTAGTGAAAAAGTTTTTGATAGTTACGTGAGTGAAAAAGTTATTGAGTTGGTAAAAAAAAATTTGTTAATGGAAATCAGTTAGTAAAATATGTTAAGTTTTTAGTGTTTTTTTGTAAATAAAAACCAGTTAGTAAAATGTGTTAGATTTTTTTTGTGTTTTTTGTTGGTGGAAACGAGATGATAAAATGCATTAAGTTTTTTTGTGGTTTATTTTTAAAAACACTTTCACATTTGTGCTTATATATACTCGCACCCCTGTCATGTCCCAAGGATCAAAACCATACACACAAACAATGAGTTTAACGTGATTCTCCAAGATCGTACATCCATGGAGGAATCGAAGCAATCTCACTAGAAACAGACTAAAGCTTTACAAGTGGAGTTCTCTCCCAACTCACTACCCCCTCTCTCTCTGTCTACATTGCTTAACCCTACAGAATACACCACCAGAGGTTAATTTGCACTTATGGGCTAAAATGGAACTCTTGTTCATCCTCCATGCTAGACCAAGCCTTTACTCCTGGTGGTTGAAACTAGGGCCGTAAACAAGCCGAATCGAGCCAAACCCTGTTAAGTTCAGCTTGGATTCGTTAAGGTACTAGTCTTGCTCGAGTTCGGCTCGGGTTCGATTCGAACCTGAATAACTTGGCTAGAGTTTAGCTCATAAACATTTTTCAAACCTCAGGTTCGGCTCATTAAACTCAAACAAAGCGAGCCGAGCCAAATCTAGGCTCGAATTGAGTTCGTCAAGGCTTGGGTTTGGTTCAGCTCGACTCATTAAACTCAACCACATCCAAACTTTCTCGTTGGTCATATAGAATTTAGGAGAAAAATAAGTATTAAAATATATATAACCTTGAATTTTTTTATATTTGCATATAGCCTCCTAAATAATTATAAATTATATTTAACTACAGGTTCGCGATCCTAACTGAGCAGATTACTATAAGGTTCAGGCTCGGCTTATATATCAAACGAGCTTAACATATATTGAGTTTCAGATTCGGTTCATTTAATACAATGGTCCAATTAATCTACCAAACGAGCTTAATGAGTCGAGTCTCGAACTGTTCATGAATGGCCCAATTAATTTACCGTCCTAGTTGAAATACAATGGTAGTGGATAAATGTCTACACGAGTGGGTGGGAGAGGAAATACTAGAGGAAAGAGGAGTGGAGCCATATCTCCATCCCTCAGTCAACACTCGCTCCATCGCCATCGTGCATGTTATGTAGGTTTCTTAAAAAATAAATACTCCAACTTATTTGTAATTTTTAAATTTAAAAATAATAGACTACTCTAGCAAATTAAATTGACAGAGATATTTTATAGGACTTTGACTTCTACAACGTGAAGTAAATTCACTTTGTGGAGATGGCGGCTCTTGACATTCAGTGCTTGTGTGAAAATAGTGTTCGGGAAGTGGTTGAGAGGCGTGTATATAGCCTAATCTTTTTTCTTTTTTTTTTTGAGTCAGACGAAGTCGCATGTAAAAGAATGTCTTTTAAGTCCTCAGGATGCAGCTACATGTAGTTCAAGGTTCATGAACAGCTCTCCAAGCTCTAGCCATCTAAAAAATGTTGTTCACCATCGTTTCCTTCCTCCTCTTTCTTCCTTCATGCTTGACGATTTTCTAGTCCTAAAATAATGGGTTGACACAAGTGTAGGGCGGAGACCGATGCAGCATAATATCCGGTAAGTCCGGAGTCGAATCCACAAAAACGGTAATATGTGCTGACTAAAAACTTGGGTTATTATTAATTAAATGGGCTCTTAGGTTGCCACCCCTTATCGATTGATTGAGATCAACTAAAAGCTAGGAAAATATTTATTCTTTTCAAATAATTAAAAAGGAGGTAAGGTTGTAGGGTTCATAGCCTTCGTAACCAGTCCGGGTTAATCTGCTCCATTCAGTGTTCTTAAAAACATTTAATTTTATATTGAAAAAGATACCTCGTAAGATGCAAAATCCTATGGTCGCCGTATACCCATGCCTAGCAGAGAATGAGTTTTGGACCCTGATGAAGCAACTTTGATGATAGCTCCGATCCGAACCTGCAAAACAAGAAGATAACTTATGTCACCGGTATGGTGGCGTGCCAACCACCCTCCGATGCCTAAGTCAGTAGGAACTTTCTCGTCAATTAATGGAATTTCTCTGTGTTAGAGTTGTGTACCTAATTTGGTGTTCTACCATCGTATTTATAGGCATTTACTCTCGGAGTTTGAGTCCTTGTTGAACTATTCTTTGTAGATTCCGGATCTCCTCCTTGTGGAGTGTGGAGTCCTATCTTAGCTAGTAATCCACGTGATTCCTCTCATTGTTAGGACTCTTATCTTTTATCATGGTTGTGCTTATCTTTGCCCTTTGGGTTTATCTCATCCTTCTTTTATCCCTTAGGATCTCTTCTTCCAGCCGTGGTATCTTTTCTGACACAAGTATACCTTTCGTATGACATCGTAGAGGTTAAGCTTCTCAAGGGAGCTAGGAGTCGGAGCTGGTCCTAGGACTTACCTTCCAGCTTTGGCCGTAGGACGGACCTGGAAGGTTATTGCTCTGTTCTCTCGTAGATCCTTTACAAGAGCTTGTAGAGAAGGGAGCTCGTACTCCCCAGGTCCGTAGGCCTGGTAGTGCTGAGCTCGTTAGGTATATTTATACTTATCAGACCCCCATTCCCCCGTTCACATGGGCTCTGACAATGCCCGGGTTCGTCCACGGGAAGTATTTTTCCAATCTAAGATTATTTTTCCGTTGTTTGAAAAATAGGAGCAGTGCCCGAGCTGATCACTGTGTGCTAATTACCCCGCGACCCCACCTAAATAACTACTCACTCATTATTAAGCAATAAACAAAGGAACTCTAGATTTAAGCATGAAAGAAAATAGACGAGAGATAACAATTAACAGAAAATCAACGAACAACTTTAATTAAGAACAAAAATTAAAACTAGTTACGAAAGTACAAGTAATTGAACAAAGTTTGAAAAGAAGAGAGAACTCGCAGCCCCCGATCTTTGTTTCGGCAGCCCCCGTCCTTTTTTTTCTTTTCCACCCCAGGTACCTCACGTCATCAGCAGGGTTATATAGGGACTGTAGACCTTAATTACACAAAGGCCCTTAAACTTCAAGAAATAATAAATGAACCACTCAATTTTGGATCATTCGCATTTTAACTCCAAACTTCTTTAAAATCTTCTTTTTATCCAAAGTATCGGACAATAGGCTCGAACAACCTATAAACATCAAAAGAACAAAATAAATATCAATTAACAAAAATAAATGACTAACAAATATAGTTTGGAGGGCCAAAATATGTATATTTTGGCACTTATCACTTCACTAACAAGTTCTTCAGAGGCCCAAACCTGGATCAAAGCAGGTTACTGGTATTTCGGACGCCAATCCCTGGTTCCCGATATAGACTCAACTCTCTTCACTCACTTGACATTTGCTTTTGCATATATCAACAATTCAACTTATGAGCTCTGGATTGAACCCAATGATGAACCTTATATTCTACTTCTTATTCATAACTTGAGCTCTGGATCGAACCCAATGATGAACCTTATATTCTACTTCTTATTCATAACTACACCCTAGAGATCGGTGTTCATCTTCGGGTGTGCATCTGCCACTACCGGATACCCTGAGTCATCAAAACATAGAACGAAACAAAAAAAAAACTAGAACGATTTCCTAACGCCTATTAAGTATTGTTGAAACAAATTTGGGCAGCATAAGATTTTTTATTTTTTATTTTTCAAGTAGGAAGGGATAGGAGTGTTTTGTTTCTCTTGTCTACTACTGTATTGTCTCCTCACAATTCTCTCTAATGTATAATTTCATAGCACAAGAAGATGAGAATGATCCTAGAAACAAGAGACACATGCATGTTGCTAATCTTGCTTCCAACTACAGCCACATTTACCCTTGAACTAGTTTCTGCGACGTGGTATCTGCGTAAGAGAGCACGCAAAAACAAAGGTAAGTTACTTTCAGTTGTGAAAATTTTGTTCCTAAATCATTTCCCTTAACCCTTTTATCGTCTTTCTTCGATTTTCAACATGTTTTTTTTATTGGTTATAGGATGGATGGACGACGAGAAAGAATCGCAATCTTTATTCAGAACTACTATGGCATCTCCTGAAAATGCAAATGCTCCTAATTTGCTAGTATTTAGTCTCATTGACCTTGTAGAAGCTACCAATAATTTTTCATTTGAAAATAAGCTCAGAGAGGGTGGATACGGACCTGTTTACAAGGTAAAAAATATTCTTCTTCAAACAAATCGAGAAAAAAAAACTAAATAAGCGGTGTATGTTTTGCCTGCAGGGTATATTACGTAATGGACAAGAAATAGTAGTAAAGAGACTCTCAAGGACTTCTACACAAGGATTTGAAGAGTTCAAGAAAGAGGTCATGCTTACTTCTTAACTGTAACATGTAAATCTTGTAAGAGTTCTGAGATTTTGCACAGAAAAAGAAGAACAAATGTTGATCTACGAATACATGCCAAACAAAAGCCTGGATCATTTTGTCTATGGTTAGCAATCCTTAAAGCCTCTAACATAATCGTGAACCATAATTGAGTGTGGTTTTAACATGAGGTGTCACCTAAGTTTTAACTATCCAAATCTCTTTCACATAGATCCAATGAGGGGATCACTTTTAGATTGGGGAAAACGAGTTCAAATCATTGGGGCTCTTGTACCTCCAAGAGTACTCAAGATTGACAATAATTCATAGGGATTTGAAAGCGATCAACATTTTGTTAGACAACGAGATGAAGCCCAAGATCGCTGACTTTGGCATAGCTAGAATTTTCCAGATCGAATGATGAATTCGAATGTAACACTAACCGGATTGTTGGAACATAGTAAGTGGCATATTTGTTACAATACACACTACCTAATGTATTCTAGTCTCAAATGGTACTCATCTAATTATCTCTTTTTTTTAACTTACGCAATATTGCAGTGGTTATGTACCTCCCGAATATGTAAATCGTGGCGTATACTTCACCAACTCAGATGTTTATAGCGTCGGAGTTCTTCTTTTACTAAACATTAGCAGAAAGCGGAATAATTATTTACATGGCCTTCATGAAGACTTAAACCTCCTAGAATATATAAGTAATTCTGAAAACTGTGACAATTGGGTGCTTTCTAAGGCAGGTAAAACTTAAAAGCAACAAAGCCGACCCTAATTGATTGGGTTCAAGGCTCAATTTTTAAGCAATAAAGGAAGAATTTACATACAGATATGGAATCAACCATCTCTGTGAACTTGCCATATGAATGTTTATCAGTGACGGTTAAATCCGCCCAAGAGCCAGTCCTTTTTTTAAAAAAATTTGTGGGTGGCGGGGGGTTGGGTAATAGAGGCAAGAATTAGATTAAGAAAATCCTGCTTATAATCCGTAAATAAGCCTAGGAAGCACCCACTAGCCAACAAGAATTACAATGCCACACTCACATAGCACCTCCATTCCCCTTGCTAGCAGCTGTTGGGATCACCTCACCTCATGCGTAATTGTGTGAAACAACTGTGGGAGGGTTGTATGTAGGGATTAATCTGAGTGCAAGTTGGCCCGGGACACCATGTATTACAACAAAGAAAACGCAGAAAACAAACAAAATAAAATAGTAGAAGCAGGTCACCATGCTAACAAAACACTTACAGTCTAACGTGAAGCAAAGTTGAATATTTGAAATTTCGTTGAATTGACCAAGTATTATGCTACTTTTTATTCATAACTACACCCCTAGAGATTGGTGTTCTTCTCCAGGAATGCATCTATCACTGCTGAACACTCTGAGTTATTAAAAAACAAAATGAAAAAATATATATATAGAACTTGGGAACACAATCCTCGTCACAAGGATTCTCCGCTTATCGCCTTTTAAGTACTGTTGAAACTAATTTGGGCAATATATGAAGATTCTTTTTTATCTTTTTCTTTTTTTACATTGGTAGGCATAGGAGTGTTCCGTTTCTCGATCTTGTCTACTGCTATATTGTCTCCTCCCACATTCCTCTGTAATGTACAATTTCATAGCACAAGAAGATGAGAAAGATCCTAGAAACAAGAGACAACTGTTGCTAGTAATCTTGCTTCCAACCGCAGTCACAGTTTTCTTGTACTAGTTTCTGCGACGTGGTATCTGCGTAAGGGAGCATGCAGAAACAAAGGTAAGTTCCTCCCAGTTGTGAAAAATTTGTTACTAAATCATTTCCCTTCACCCTCTTAACTTCTTTTTTCGATTTTCCACATGTTCTTTTTTATTGGTTACAGGATGGATGGACAACGAAAAAGAATCCCAATCTTTATTCAGAACTACTATGCATGGCATCTCCTAGAAATGCAAATGCTCCTAATTTGCTAGTATTTAGTCTCACTGACCTTGTAGAAGCTACCAACATTTTTTCATTTGAAAATAAGCTCGGAGAGGGTGGATACAGACCTATTTACAAGGTAAAATGATTCATCTTCGCATAAAATCGAGAAAACGAAACTAAATACGCGGTGTTTGTTTTGCCTGCAGGGTATATTACGTAATGGACAAGAAATAGTAGTAAAGAGAATCTCAAGGACTTCTACACAATGATTTGAAGAATTCAAGAATGAGGTCATGCTGACTACTAAACTACACCATATAAATCTTGTAAGAGTTCTTGGATTTTGCACCGAAAAAGAAGAACAGACGTTGACCTACGAATACATGCCGAACAAAAGCCTGGATCATTATCTCTATGGTTAGCAATCTTTAATGCTTCTAAAGTAATCGTGAACTAGAATAGAGGGTTGTTTTAACATGAGGTGTTGCCTAACTTTTAACTATCCAAATCTCTTTCGCGTAGATCCAATCAGGGGATCACTTTTAGATTGGGAAAAATGAGTTCAAATCATTGAAGGGGTTACTTAGGGGCTCTTGTACTTCCAAGAGTACTCAAGATTGACAATAATTCATAGGGATTTGAAAGCGAGCAACATTTTGTTAGACAACGAGATGAAGGCCAAGATTGCAGACTTTGGCATGGCTAGAATTTTCCAGAAAGATGAATTTGAAGGTAACACTGACCGGATTGTTGGAACATAGTAAGTGGCATATTTCTTACAATACACACTACCTAATGTGTTCTAGGCTCAATAGTTCTCATCTAGTTTTCTCTCTCTCTTTTTTTACTTACGCAATATTGCAGTGGTTATGTACCTCCCGAATATGTAAAACGTGGCGTATACTCTGCCAAATCAGATGTTTATTGCTTCGAAGTTCTTCTTTTACAAAACATAAGCGGAAAGCGGAATAATTGTTTACATGGCCTTCATGAAGACTTAAACCTCCTACAGTATGTAAGTAATTCTGAAAACTGTGACATCGATATTGCGAATTGATTTCCTCCCAGTGAACTCTAAATTAGATGGACTTAATTCATGGAATTGCTTCAGGCATATGATTTGTGGAAGTGTGGCAAAGGCATGGAGTTCATGGATCCATTGCTCGACGATACATATTCATCATGCAAATTGATGAGATGTATGCAAATAGCTTTGCTCTGTGTCCAAGAAAATCCAGCCGATAGACCCTCCATGTTGGAACTCTCGTCGATACTAAAAAACGAAACTGCGGCCATGAACACTCCCAAAAGACCTGCTTTTTTACAAGAAAAGACGAAGATTGTTGGATTGTGTCCCACATCGCCTAGACAAGCCCTCTCTATGCTGGTTATAAGGCCCTAACTTCCCTCTCCTTAACACCTGGGTTTTAAGGAGACTTTATAGGCTGAGCTTTTCTAACAGGGTATCAAAGCCAGGTTTGAGCCTTTCGTTGGTGAACTGTTGATTGCTATCTAGTTGTCACGCTATGTGGACCAAGGGGTGTGTTGGATTGTGTCCCACATCGCCTGGACAAGCCCTCTCTCTGCTGGTTATAAGGCCCTAGCTTCCCTCTCCTTAACACCTGGGTTGTAAGGAGATTTTATGGGCTGAGCTTTTCTAACAAAGATGAAGTTCAAGAGTCTACAATATCTCAACAAGAAATTTGGTCAGTTGGTGATGTATCCTTTTCCCAAATAGTAGCACGATGAAGGTTTATTCTCTTCCTTTTACTCATGTCTAGAATAGCCTCCGTAACAGTTTCTTTTTTCGTTAAAGATTTTGCTTTGGCTGGGACATTTTTGTGAAATTTGAATAAATATATATAATTATTCCTATTCCCCTGTGTATATTGTTAGAAATATAACTCGTGTTGCTTCAGTTTCCTAGTGGGTGAATTGGCTCTGGCATAAACATTGCTCCTTTTAAGTTTCATTTCCTCACAAGCAGGTTGCATATAGTTCGTCAAAGTTTTAAGAACACATGAGCTAGCCATCTGCAATGATGCTTACTCTGGAAATTTTTGTCATGATTCTTTGACCAGGTAATTAATCAAAGGAAAGGGTCAGCGATTAAAATGGTTGAAATTCCTCACCGTATTCATGGCCATTGATTAATCGAAAACCAACTTTAACAGTTGGATTTGGAAGGCTAAATTCAATTTTTTTTTTTTTTTAAGGGCTCGGTTAATCTCAAAACAGCCTTTTGCTGGGCACTTACGTTAAGTACTTGAATGAGCTCTAATGGTTGGACCTCTCTTGGAACGTGCTCGCAGGGGAAATATTCCCTCAAACAACTAGCTAGTGAATAATCTTAAGCAGAATCAATTGAGGGAACGAATTCCTCGGAGATAAAGTTTGACATATTTTCAGATGATTCCTACCCTGTCAACTTTGCATTATGCGGAACTCCATTAGTCCATTATCATCAAGATGCAAAAACCCAACCATAGCGCAATTGATGTTCTGACAAGAGAATTCAAGATTTCCAAGGGTTCGGCCTGGAAGTTAAGGTCCGAGATTGAGATTATTCCCAATCGTGAAGAGCACTTCAGTATCATCGCTCAATAGCTTCCATCTCAGCTCAAATGAATCTCAATAGTACAAAGCACAAACTATTCAGGTGCTCTTGAATAGCTTAACTTCCACACTTAGGTCACAGTTTCACACAATACTTCAGTAGGTGCTCTTAAATATCACCGCTCAATAGCTTCGATCTCAATCTTTTTTTTTTTTTTTCATTTGGACGACTGATCAGTGATCACGTATGAAAGAAGTTGAAAAGAGCAAAAGTTTTTGGTTTACGACTCTGTACTATAGGATTGCACGGAAATTCTCCCAAAATATGGAGTAATAGTACTAGTGGATCAGCACGACTTTTTTCATATGATTTGTGGAAGTGTGGGAAAGGCATGAAGTTTATGAATCCATCGCTCGACGATACAAATTCATCCTGTAAATTAGTGAGATGCATGCAAATAGCTTTGCTATGTGTCCAAGGCTCCGTTCAGTTGTCAAGAAAGTTGTGTGAAAAATTGGTTCCCAAAAAAAGTGGAGTGAGGTGAAGTAAAAGAAAAAGAAAATTATTTTCCTGTGAGTGTTCATTTGACAAAAGAATTTTGCAAGAATAATTAAGGTTTAGTTGTTCATTTGTCAGGAAAAATGAACTTTCGGAAAAATTTTGTGAGTGTTCACTCATTTTCCTTTTCCCGCGACGCAAAATCCTGTATTTTTTGCAGGATCACTTTTGCAGGAAAGTAATTCCTGCAGGAAAACTTAAAAACATGTTTCCCACTACTTTCCTGTCAACTGAACACTACAAAAATCATGGAAAAGTTAATTTTCTCATCCTTTCCTGTACTTTCCTGGCAACTGAACGGGGCCCAAGAGAATCCAGCTGATAGACTCTTTATGTTGAAACTCTCGTCGATGCTGAAAAATGAAACTGCCGCCCTGATCGAACACCCCCAAAAGACTTGCTTTTCTACAAGAAGATCAAGATGAAGATGAAGTTCAACAGTCTACATCTCGACAAGAAATTTGGTCAGTTGGTGATGTATCCATTAACCAAATGGTAGCCCGATGAAGGTTAATTCTCCTTTTTTTGTCATGACTATAGTAAGCCCCGAAACAGTTAATTTTTTCGCTAGGATTTTGCTTTTGCTGTCATATCTTTCTGAAATTTTGAAAATATGACTATTCCTATCCCTCTGTGTTTATTGCCAGAAATACAACTTGTCTTGCTTCAGTTTCCTAGTGGGTGAATCGGCTCTGGAACAAGCATTGCTCTTTTCAAAGTTGCACTTCGTCACAAGCAGGTTGCATAATAAACACCATGCCCAAAGAAAATAAAAGAGAAATTCAGTGCTCGAGCTGCTACATATAGTTCATCAAAGTTTCAAGAACGACACATGAGCTAGCCATCAGCAATGTTGTTACTTTGGAAAATTTTGACATTATTCTTTGACCAAGTATAGTAATCAGAATGATTGTATGCATCCAAAACCGGGCAAGCAATTAGGAATTTGAATCAAACTCACCATAATTGGGTTCCCCGCAAGTGGGCGGTCAATTTGGACCCCCGCCAGTGGATGAGTGCGTGTCCTATCCCGTATACGTTTGTCCCAAAAATCTTTTCCCTAGATACGGGTATGAATGATTAAAACTTTTTAACTTTGTTGTTAGTGCCCGGACCAGCTTATCTATTTAGTTGCTTTCTCGATGATTTCGGCATTCATATCTCTCAAAATATTTACAAATATGCCACTTTTCTTTTAATGACTTGTCTTCTATTAACTTATCTTGTGCCATGTATTTTGTAGTACTTCGTATCCTCATACTTATTGACTTTTCAACGCCTTAAAGGTTCGCGCCCAATCAACCGTTCCAAAATCAAAGAGTCGATGGATTCTGATTTTGGGCCCACACAATAAATGTCTACACAAGTAGGTGGGAGAGGAAATATTGCTGAAGTAAAGAGGAGTACAGGAGCCATGCATATCTCCATCCATCAGCCAACAGTCTCGCTCCATCACCATCGTGCATATATAGATATAGACATATCCTAGGCAATTCTCAGGCCACAAAATTATTGAAAAAATGTCTAAATCTGTTAAATCAGTAATAGACTAAGTCAAGAGAACTGACTATATATATATATATATATATATATATAGTCCCCTTCTCTTAAGGACCACCTTAACTTAATAAAATAAGGACCTCCCTTTTCCGATCGAATTTCGATAATCCGAGCCGCTCAATGTGTTCAGAGCGTGATTTTAAGGGTACACGCGAGAAATCAGCAAAAAAAAAGATCGAGAAGGGCTTCATCCGAGCAGTTTTTGTTTATTTTTTATCAAACAGTTCAAATTAAAACTGTTCGGATGAAGACCTTCCCGGTCTTTATTTTTTGCCAATTCATAGCGCATACCCTTAAAATCACGTTTTGAACACATTGAGCGGCTTGGATCATCAAAATTCAAACGAAAAATGGGAGAAATGGAGAGGTTCTTATTTTAACTAAAATAAGGACCATCTTATTTGAAAATGACTGTATATATATACACACACACACACATACACTGAGGATCAAGTCAGGACGTCCTGATCTAGTGTTAGGTCCAGACTTTTACTCTTAGCAGTTGGATTGTGTTTTTAATAGTCCGAATCTGTGAAAAGTTTATGACCAGTCATAAATGATTTAAACCTTCACAGATCTGGATTATTGAAAACACGATTCAATAACTGAGTCATGGCTAGTCTGAATTTTAGCAAAAATCTGGACGCCTTGACTTGATTTGATCGGACCGTAAATATATATATATAGACACACACACACATATTTTATAGGACTTTGACTTCTATAACATGAAAGTCGCATGTAAAAGAAAATGTCTTTTGAGTCCTCAGGATGGCAGCTACATAAAGTTTCAAGGTTAATGAACGGGAGCTCCAGGCTCTAGCCATCTTTAAAAAATGTTGTTAACCATCATTTCCTTCCTGCTCTTTCTTCCTTCATTAACAAGTTCTTCAGAGGCCCAGACCAGGATCAAAGCAGGTTACTGGTATTTCGGTGGCCAATTCCCGGTTCCCGATATAGACTCGTGATATAGACTCGACTCTGTTCACTCACTTGACATTTTGTAGTACTTCGTATCCTCGTACTTATTGACTTTTCAACGCCTTAAAGGTTCGCGCCCAATCAACAGCTCCAAAATCAAAGAGTCGATGGATTCTGATTTTGGGCCCACACAATAAATGTCTACACAAGTAGGTCGGAGAGGAAATATTGCTGAAGTAAAGACGAGTACAGGAGCCATGCATATCTCCATCCATCAGCCAACAGTCTCGCTCCATCACCATCGTGCATATATAGATATAGACATATCCTAGGCAATTCTCAGGCCACAAAATTATTGAAAAAATGTCTAAATCTGTTAAATCAGTAATAGACTAAGTCAAGAGAACTGACTATATATATATATATATATATATATATAGTCCCCTTCTCTTAAGGACCACCTTAACTTAATAAAATAAGGACCTCCCTTTTCCGATCGAATTTCGATAATCCGAGCCGCTCAATGTGTTCAGAGCGTGATTTTAAGGGTACACGCGAGAAATCAGCAAAAAAAAAGATCGAGAAGGGCTTCATCCGAGCAGTTTTTGTTTATTTTTTATCAAACAGTTCAAATTAAAACTGTTCAGATGAAGACCTTCCCGGTCTTTTTTTTTTGCCGATTCATAGCGGATACCCTTAAAATCACGTTTTGAACACATTGAGCGGCTTGGATCATCAAAATTCAAACGAAAAATGGGAGAAATGGAGAGGTCCTTATTTTAACTAAAATAAGGACCACCTTATTTGAAAATGACTGTATATATACACACACACACACACATACACTGAGGATCAAGTCAGGACGTCCTGATCTAGTGTTAGGTCTAAACTTTTGCTCTTAGCTGTTGGATTGTGTTTTCAATAGTCCGAATCTGTGAAAAGTTTATGACTAGTCATAAATGGTTTAAACCTTCCACAGATCTGGATTATTGAAAACACGATCCAATAACTGAGTCATGGCTAGTCTGAATTTTAGCAAAAATCTGGACGCCCTGACTTGATTCGATCGGACCGTAAATATTGATATTGATATATATATATATATATATATATATATATACACACACACACATATACACATATACACACACATACACACACATATATTTTACAGGACTTTGACTTCTATAACATGAAAGTCGCATGTAAAAGAAAATGTCTTTTGAGTCCTCAGGATGGCAGCTACATAAAGTTCCAAGGTTAATGAACGGGAGCGCCAGGCTCTAGCCATCTTTAAAAAATGTTGTTAACCATCATTTCCTTCCTGCTCTTTCTTCCTTCATTAACAAGTTCTTCAGAGGTCCAGACCAGGATCAAAGCAGGTTACTGGTATTTCGGTGGCCAATTCCCGGTTCCCGATATAGACTCGTGATATAGACTCGACTCTGTTCACTCACTTGACATTTGCTTTTGCATATATCAACACTTCAACTTATGAGCTCTTGATCGCACCCTTTGATGTACCATATAATTTTAAAAAGTTCGTTTGAGAGAAGTAATTGCGTTTTATCAAATAAGATCAATATCATATATAAAAGGTTTTCATGTAAGTTAACAAAATCATAGTTAACTTTTTGAGAGGTCTAAAATAATGAAACTGCATTCGGCATGGGACGGGGAGGTAACATTTAATTAGATTCTTCGGGGCAAGTTATGAAAAATTAACGGGTCAAATTTTCCAAACCACACCTACCATGACTAGTGCATGTATGTGAGAAATTGTTTTTGTAGATTTTGAGATTTTAAATTGTTAGAATCAACTTTGAGCATTTATCAAAAATTCTAGATAATAGATTTTTAGATTTTACAAATTCTGAAAAGCTAAAAAAAATGAAATTTTAAAAACCTCAAATCTGATTTTGGGTAGCTTAATTTTTGAGGACTTTGACTACACATGAAAGCAAATGGAAGTTTTGAAGGAGTCGTTATTGACTACGAAGACCGGAAGTTGTCAACACAGGCACGTATTGAGACTTATGGGGTGTGCCCCAAGGATCAAAACCAAACACACACAAACACAAAGTCAAGAGGAGAACTGGAGCCATGCATATCTCCATCCATCAGCCAACAGTCTCTCTCCATCGCCATCGTAAAGTTTATGACCGGTCATAAATGGTTTAAACCTTTCGCAGATCTGGACCATTGAAAATATGATCCAATAGCTAAGTCGTGGTCTGAATTTTAGCAAAAATCTCGACGCCCTGACCTGATCTGGACCGTAGATATAGATATATATTTTATAGGACTTTGACTTCTATAGCATGAAAGTCGGATGTAAAAGAAAATCACCGTATTTGATTCAACGTTTTGAAAGTTATTTTTGATGTAATGAGTGGAGAGAGATATAGAGAAAACTATTGAAAAACATGTAGAGAAAAAAATAAGATGAGATGAAAGTTGAAACAAACAAAGTGAATGTCCTTTTAAGTCCTCAGGATGGCAGCTACATAAAGTTCCAAAGTTAATGAACGGGAGCTCCAGGCTCTAGCCATCTTAAAAAATGTTGTTAACCATCATTTCTTTCCTCCTCTTTCTTCCTTCATTAACAAGTTCTTCAGAGGCCCAGACCTGGATCAAAGCAGGTTACTGGTATTCCTATAGCCAATTCCCGGTTTCCGATATAGACTCAACTCTGTTCACTCACTTGACATTTGGTTTTGCGTATATCAACAATTCAACTTATGAGCTCTTGATCACACCCACTGATGAACCATATATACTCACCTTCACAGACATCGTTCGGCAGAAAAACCCTTCAATTGTAACACTTCTGTCCATCTGGACAGGACATCCAAATTTCTCAACCTTCTATTCAATGGCTACCCAACCCTCTCACAGAACTTCTTTCATTGAATCATCAATACAGAGAGCCAGGCTTTATGGGTTTCGCGGCCTGGATCTTTGTTGCGTCGAACCGGACACAAGTACCACCAAGATGGAAGCTATGGGAATTCTCTTTGACGAATGGAGAACTGCGATAAATAGGGAATCGAAGAATTCCACCCGATCACCACTCGTTTTGACACTGGCCGGTTATTATTGGCCTTCAAAAAACAGCACAAGCTATCCGACGGAGTCAATTCGAAGGAACTTCGATTGGGTACTCATCGTATCATTCTTCTATCACTTACCCACCATGGAAAACTTCACAGGCGCTCATTCTGCTTTGTATGACCCATCAAGCAATGTAAGTACGGATTATAAAATTAAGGAATGGATAAGCAAAGGATTACCTGCTGAAAAGATGGTTTTGGGTTTAGCATACCAAGGGTACGCGTGGACACTTCTGGACCCCTCGGCCAATGAGATCGGATCGCCTGCAACAGGTCCTGCCGTTACGCTTGATGGTGCGATGTCCTACAAGTTCATCAAGTCAACTATGCGATGTGATGGAGAAAAAGTAGTGTATAACTCCACTTATGTCACAAATTACTGCATTAATGGTTCAGTTTGGATCGGTTATGATGATGTGGAGGCTATCAGAACTAAGGTTCGGTACGCGAGGGAGAAAAGGCTTTTGGGTTACAAAGTGTGGCAAGTCGCCAATGATGACAATTGGGTGCTTTCTAAGGCGGCAGGTAAAACTTTAAATCAATATCATGTAGCCGAACCCAATTGATTGAGGCTTAAAGCTCGCTTATTGTTGTGTTTGGTTTATCGTACTGCACTAAAGAAAGAATTTACTTACAGATATTGCATCAACCATCTCTGTGATTAACTTGCCATATGAATATTTATTAGCGACGGTTGATTCGGTAAATAAGCCTAGGAAGCACCCACGAGGAGCTAGCCACCACCCCTAGCCAACAAGAATTACAATGCCAAACTCATACAGCATCTCCATTCCACCTTGCTAGCAGCTGTAGGGATCACCTCACCTCATGCATAAGTGTGTGAAATAACTGTGAGAGAGGTTGTACGTAGGAATTAGTTCGAGTTGTGCGCAAGCTGGTCCGGGACACCCTGCATTACAATAAAGAAATGGTAGAAAGCAAAGCAAAACAAAACAGTAGAAGCAGGTCACTGCTAACAAATTAAACACTTAAAGTCTAACGCGACGCAGAGCTGAATTTTGTTCGCAATTTGATGATGAATTGACAAAGTACAATTATTCTACTTCTTATTCATAACTACACCCTAGAGATAGGTGTTCATCTCCGGGTGTGCATCTACCATTGTCGAACACCCTGAGTTATCAAAACACAGAACGAAAAAAAAGAAAAAAACTAGAAGTATTCCCTAACGCCTTTCAAGTATTGTTGAAACTAATATGGGCAATATATGATTTTTTTTTTTTTTCCACATTGGAAGGGATAGGAGTGTTCTGTTTCTCTTGTCTACTGCTATATTGTCTCCTCACATTTCTCTCTAATGTACAATTTCATAGCACAAGAAGATGAGAATGATCCAAGAAATAAGGGACACCTGTTGCTAGTAATCTTGCTTCCAACTGCGGCCACAGTTACCCTTGTACTAGTTTTTGCGACGTGGTGTCTGCGTAAGAGAGCACGCAGAAACAAAGGTAAGTTCCTTCTAGTTGTGAAAATTTTGTTCCTAAATCATTTCCCTTCACCCTTTAAGCATCTTTCTTTGATTTTCCACATGTTCTTTTTATTGGTTACAGGATGGATGGACGGTGAAAAAGAATCGCAATCTTTATTTAGAACTACTGTGGCATCTCCTGGAAATGCAAATGCTCCTAATTTGCTAGTATTTAGTCTCACTGACCTTGTAGAAGCTACCAATAATTTTTCATTTGAAAATAAGCTCGGAGAGGGTGGATACGGACCTGTTTACAAGGTAAAATTATTCTTCTTCAAATAAATCGAGAAAACAAAACTAAATAAGCGGTGTCTATTTTGCCTGCAGGGTATATTACGTAATGGACAAGAAATAGCAGTAAAGAGACTCTCAAGGACTTCTACACAAGGATTTGAAGAGTTCAAGAATGAGGTCATGCTTACTGCTAAACTGCAGCATGTAAATCTTGTAAGAGTTCTAGGATTTTGCACTGAAAAAGAAGAACAAATGTTGATCTACGAATACATGCCGAACAAAAGCCTGGATCATTTTGTCTATGGTTAGCAATCCTTAATGCCTCTAACATAATCGTGGATCATAATTGAGTGTGGTTTTAACATGAGGTGTCACCTAAGTTTTAACTGTCCAAATCTTTTTCATGTAGATCCAATGAGGGGATCACTTTTAGATTGGGGAAAACGAGTTCAAATCATTGAAGGGGTTACTCAGGGGCTCTTGTACCTCCAAGAGTACTCAAGATTGACAATAATTCATAGGGATTTGAAAGCGAGCAACATTTTATTAGACAACGAGATGAAGCCCAAGATCGCGGACTTTGGTATGGCTAGAATTTTTCAGAAAGATGAATTCGAAGGTAACACTGACCGGATTGTTGGAACATAGTAAGTGGCATAGTTCTTACAATACACACTACCTAATGTATTCTAGTCTCACATCTAATTATCTCTTTTTGTTCACTTATGCTATATTGCAGTGGTTATGTACCTCCTGAATATGTAAAACGTGGCATATACTCCACTAAATCAGACGTTTATAGCTTTGGAGTTCTTCTTTTACAAATCATTAGCGGAAAGCGGAATAATTGTTCTCATGGCGTTCATGAGGACTTAAACCTCCTAGACTATGTAAGTAATTATGAAAATTGTGACATAAATATTGTTAATCTATTTCCTTCTGGTGAACACTAAAGATGCACTGCATCAAAATACTTTAGGCATATGATTTGTGGAAGTGTGGGAAGGGCATGGAGTTCATGGATCCATCGCTCGACGATACAAATTCATCCTGTAAATTAGTGAGATGCATGCAAATAGCTTTGCTATGTGTCCAAGAAAATCCAGCTGATAGACCCTCCATGTTGGAGCTCTCGTCGACGCTAAAAAATGAAACTGCCGTCATGAACACCCCCAAAAGACCTGCTTTTTCTACGAGAAGAGATGAAGATGAAGATGAAGTTCAAGTTCAAGTTCAAGAAATTTGGTCAGTTGGTGATGTATCCTTTTCCGAAATAGTAGCACGATGAATGTTTATTCTCCTCCTTTTTCTCATGACTAGAATAGCCCCAGTAACAGTTCATTTTTTCCGTTAAGATTTTACTTTTGGTGGGACATTTTTGTGAAATTTGTATAAATATATATGGTTACTCCTATTCCCCTGTGTATTTTGTCCGAAATAGAACTCGTGTTGCTTCAATTTCCTAGTGGGTGAATAAGATTTTGCTCTGGCATAAGCATTTTTTTTTTTGCTCTGGCATAAACATTGCTCCTTTTAATAAACACCGGCCATGCCTTAAGAAAATAAGAGAAAAATTCAGTGCTCGAGCTAGCTATCTGCAATGTTGTTACTCTGGAAATTTTTGTCATTATTCTTTGACCAGGTATAGTAATCACAATGGTTGTATCCATTCAAAACCGGGCAAGCAATTAGGAATTTGAACCAAACTCATCATAACTGGGGTTCATGACGAGTATGTCATTCTATTAGCATTTTAAGAGTCAAGTCGTCCTTTTTCTTTTTTATTGGCCAATTGGTTAAACAAAATAGTAGACGGGCAATTTAGTTTTCAAAAGAAAAGGCAAAGATAATAAATTTTAACATGCTTTTTTGACCTTATAGCTTTTGGACCGAGCTGGGTGACCTTTTTTTTTTTTTTTTGGGAAACAGCTAGATTGAGAATAAACTAAAACCTAGATAGTAGAGTGGGTGTTTTTTCTCTGAAAAAGTGTATTCTAATTTCGCAATCTCTAGAAGCCGACCCATAATACATGTGTTCGTACGGGTATGAATGATTAACTTCTTTACTTTGTTTTTAGTGTCCGAACCAGCTTACCCCTTTAGTTGCTTTCTCGATGATTTTGGCATTCATATCTCTCGAAAATTTATAATATTTACTAATTTACAGTATTTTATAATTTTGAAAAGTTCATTTGAGAGAAGTAATTGTGTTCTATCAAATTAAGAACAATATCATATGTAAAAGGTTTCCCTGTAAGTTAACAAAGTCGTACTCCCTCCATCCCTTTTTTAGAGTCTAGTATTCCATTTTTGGTTGTCCCTTAATAATTGTCTATTTTGTAAAGTTAGTTTATAAAAATTAGTTAATTTTCTATTTTGCCCCTAAAAGTAGATTCCATTTTAAAAAGTTAGTGAGTAAAAATGTAATGATGATGTTTTCATAGAGGGTAAGGAGAGAAAGTAGAGGTAAAAATTGATGTGAAAGGTGTAATGATGATGTCTTTTTAATAAGTTGAAATTACGAAGCAAGACACTTAAAAAGGAACGAAGGGAGTAGTTAACTTTTTGAGAGTTCTAAAATGATGATACTGTCATTCGGCATGGGACGGGGAGGTAACATTTAATTAGATTCATGGGGGCAATTTATGAAAAATTAACGGGTCAAATGAGTAACAGACTAACAAAAATTCTTGATATTCTACCTAAATTTTCCAAACCACATGCACCTACCACGACTAGTGCATGTATGCGAGAAATTATTTTTGCAAATTTTGAGATTTTAAATTGTTAGAATCAACTTTGAGCATTTATCAAAAATTTTAGATAACAGATTTTTAGATTTTACGAATTCTTAAAAGCTAAAAATAATGAAATTCTGAAATTCCCAAATCTAAATATGGGTAGCTTTTAGAGGACTTTGATTTCAAATGAAAGCAAATGGAAGTTTTGAAAGAGTCGTTATTGACTACGAAGACCGGAAGTTGTCAACACGGGCACGTATAGGGGGTGTGCCCCAAGGATCAAAACCAATCACACAAAAATCCAAAGTTTTACGTGGTTCTCCAAAATCGGATACATCCACGGAGAAATCGGAGCAATCTCACTGGAAACAGACCAAAATTTAACAAACGGAGTTCTCTCCCAACTCACTACCCTCGTGCAGGCCGATATTTTAGTTATTCTACAAATATATGAATTTCTTATTTTGTATGTTCGTAATTTTCGCAAATTCGTTCCGTTTAGTGTAAATTGCCTAGAATATTAGGTTTTCTCATCTCGGTTGATTCTTTTTTCTTTTTTTTATTCTCCAAGACTTAGATTTTTAGCTTTCTTTTATTTTATTTCTTTTTTAGTATTTTAAGATTATCATTACAAATAAGGATGTAAGCCTTAGGGCTAAGAAGTTGTTTATTATTTAATTAATGAAAATTTGAGAAGTTATCGTTTGTCCGTAGAGAAAGTATCTCTCGTTCAAACTTATTTCATGATTGTTCTTGTTGCGCGGTGTTCTTTTTTAACATGCCTCCCAACATCACTTTCCCTGTTTACATTGCTTAGCCCTACAACTAGATTCTAGAATACACCGCTTATAGAAGCTAAAACGGAACTCTTGTTCACGTTCCATGCTAGCCCAACCCTTTACAAAGATGTTACTCACACAACATCAAACACAATCACTCACAGACATGTGGGCTCCATACACACTATTATGTGTGGGCCCACATGTATGTGAGAAGGTTATATAAGATGTTGTGTTTGATGTTACTCCTGCAAGGGTGGTTGAAACACAATTGCTAGTTGAAGAATATCCGCACAAGTAGGTGGGAGAGGAAACGCTGAAGTCGAGAGGAGCGGAGCCATATGATCTCCATCCATCTTTCTCGGCCCACGAAATTATGAACAAGTCTAAATCTGTTTAAATGAGTAATAGACTACTCTAGAGAATTGAATAGACATCGATATTGAGAAAAACTTTTTCACGGAGCTCCGTGAAATTTTTTTTACAGAGGTGAATCGCATGCATCCGTTTCGGCTTTGGATTGCCCAGATTTAAATGAAACTTTTCCAAGGAAGAGGCCGTTTCGGCTTTGGACTGTGAATTTAAATAAAACTTTTCTAGGGAAGAGTTTTATTTTAATCCAGACCATTCAAAACCGAAACGGACGACCAAGATCGCGCAACTCTGTGGATAAGAGAATCACAACCCTCCATAAATAAGTCAATCTGATAAATATTTTAGAGGACATTGACTTCTTATATAATATTGCATTGAGGAATATCTGCCCAAGCCTTTATTACTCCTGCCTGGTGGTTGAAACACAAGTAGGTGGGAGAGGAAACGCTGAAGTCAAGAGGAGTGGAGCCTTATGATCTCCATCCATCTTTCTCGGCCCACGAAATTATGACCAAGTTTAAATCTGTTTAAATGAGTAATAGACTACTCTAGAGAATTGAATAGATTTCACGAAATTATGACCAAGTCTAAATCTGTTTTAAGAAGGTTTTTACAGAGATGAATGGCACGCATGTAAAAGAAAATACTATCTTTTAAGTCCTCAGGATGGCAGCTACATATAGTTCAAAGGTTCATGAACAGGAACTCCAGGCTCTAGCCATCTTAAAATGTTGTTCACCATCATTTAGATCGTGGCATCCTCTTTCTTCCTTCATTAACAAGTTCTTCAGAGACTTGGATCAAAGCAGGTTCCGATCCATAATTCTTGTGTTCGTATGGGTATGAATGATTAAACTCTTTACTTTGCTTTCAGTGTCCGGACCAGCTTACCCCTTTAGCATGCTTTCTCAATGATTTTGCATTCATATCTCTCGAAAATTTATAATATTTACTAATTTACAGTATTTTGACTTTTGAGAGGTCTAAAATGATGAAACTGTCATTCGGCATGGGACGGGGAGGTAACATTTAATCAGGTTCTTGGGGGCAATTTATGAAAAATTAACGGGTCAAATGAGTAAAAGACTAACAAAAATTCTTGGTATTCTTCCTAAATTTTCCAAACCACCTACGACAACTAGTGCACGTATGTGAGAAATTATTTTTGTCGATTTTGAGATTTTAAATTGTTAGAATCAACCTTGAGCGTTTATCAAAAATTCTAGATAACAGATTTTTAGATCTTACAAATTCTGAAAAGCTAAAAAAATGAAATTCTGAAAATCTCAAATCTGAATTTGGGTAGTTTTTAGAGGACTTTGACTTCAAATGAAAGCAAATGGAAGTTTTGAAGGAGTCGTTATTGACTATGAAGACCAGAAGTCTAAATATTGAGAACAACTTATTCACGAAGCTCTGTGAATCAGTTTTTTCGAAGGTGAATCGCACGCATCCATTTCGGCTTTGGATGGTCCGGGGAAAATGTACCGGATCTGAGTCCATTGATTGGGACTTAAGGCTCAATTTTTGTTTTGTTTGGTTTATCATACTGCAATGAAGGAATAATTTACTAACAGATATGGCATCAACCATCTCTGTGATTAACTTGCCATATGAATGTTTATTAGTGACAGTAGAATCCGTAAATAAGCCTAGGGAGCACCCACGAGGAGCTAGCCACCACCCCTAGCCAACAAGAATTACAATGCCAAACTCATACAGCATCTCCATTCCCCATTGCTAGCAGCTGTTGGGATCACCTCACCTCATGTGTAAGTGTATGAAACAACCATGGTGGGGGGGGGTTGTACGTAAGAATTATTCTGAGTTGTGCGTAAGTTGGCCCAGGACACCTTGCATTACGATAAAGAAATGGCAGAAAGCAAAGCAAAACAAAACTGTAGAAGCAGGTCACTGCTAACAAATTAAACACTTTAAGTTTAATGTGACGCAGAGCTAAATTTTGTTTGCAATTTGACGCTAAATTGACGAAGTACTATTATTCTACTTCTTATTCATAACTACACCCTAGAGATGGGTGTTCATCTCCGAGTGTGTATCTGTGTCACGCCCTTAATTTTCAACATAAATATAAAAGATTTCCGTAAATAAAACCCCCACAATATTCCGTACGAAACCAAGATTACCATACTTTTATTCCCATAATTATGCTTCCAAGTCCATTAGATTTTAAAATATTACATCGTTGCTCTACGGCTCCAAATTAACAGAAGCGTCAAGTCTCTAGAGAGTTAAAAGTTTACAAATATCTCATAATTAAAGAATTATAACTCGATTTACAAATAAATCTTTCAAAAGAAATTTACTAGGATAAAATAAGTAACTCCTTTGGTTTACTTTCAAAAAGGTGTATCCACACTCCAAACACTCCAAGCATGCAAACTACTATTCTGGGTAAGCACCTGAAAATGATGTAAGGTTTGAGCTACACTAGTCCTGTAGAAAAGTCTACGCAAACTCTATATGCAAATGAACAATACAAAAGAACAAACGATAGAAACCCAATGACAACAGAGATAAGCATAACTATCATGATTAAGTATCTGACTATCGCCAATCCACCTTCTCATGCGGTACCACATTCTTTCTCATTTCTCCTTCGTTCTTCATCGAACCCTTTATCATGAAGCTTTTCTTTTTGATATCAGACAATTTAGAGAAAACTCAAGACCATTGTAGGCCTAGCTCCGTTGATTCGGGCTGAATACCAGAGTCCATTAATTTGTGCCCAAAAACCAGAAACCGTTGATTTTCTCAAGAATATCGGAGGATTTCCATCATAATCCTTTAATCAAAACCAAAATCATTTCATTTACTTCATAAACCAATTACGTGTTGTTAAGAGTCTGAGCCTGAAACTCTTGCCAAACACTTACTCGATAACGAGCCCTGAAAACATACGATATGAGCATTTAGCTCCTGTTAGGCATTTACCCATTTAAGAGCCTTAAAAGTATATGATATTAGCATTTAGTTCCTACCAGGCATTTACTCATTTAAGAATCCTGAAAGCATATGATATGAGAATTTAGCTCCTGCCAGACATTTACTCATTTAAGAGCCCTGAAAGTTCTCTTTGTGTCTATTTATTATCCGCATTTATTGCACGTTCCCATTTCACAAACATCAAACGATTCAATCGAGTCCAAAGCCATTTATTTAATTACACGATACTACGATCGAAACCAACAATATACTGCATAACATATAAGCAATACACACATTCTTACTGTACCTCTAAGTACACCCATGTACCTTCACATACCATATGTCAACCCTCAACTAGACTCTACGATGCTCGGTCTTCTTGTTTCTATACTTGGAGTTCGTAAATCGTATGCTAAAGGAATCAAAACGATTCTACGAGTCGAGAAAAGACGAATTGCAATACTACTCATCGGATTCACTAGACATATTCATGTGTATCGTTCGTGTTTCAACATGCAATAACTTATATTCCTCATTTCTTTACTCAACGAGCCCATACATAATCCGTCGGATATCATCCTAAGTACGAAACAAGTAATATCCTCCAAACACTTAAAAGGATGCACAAACAAACCCACTAGAGTCGATGAGAAGCTCCAAAATGATGATTTAGAAGACGTAGGAAAAGCAGCTTATAGACACTGTGCCTACCGGTAGGTGAATGAGTCCTACCGGTAGAAGAGAGAAAATCTGCACTAGCTTTATCTACCGGTAGGTGAAAGTTCCCACCGATAGAAACTGGAAACAGATAGGCCAACATTTTGCAGAAAACGATTTTGCACTTGGCCTACCGGTAGAAGAAAGTTCATACCGCTAGGTGAATGAATACCTTTAGCTACTGCAGTACGTTTGAGCTGGTTATGAAAACTTGTCCTACCGGTAGGAAGGGTGTTTTTCAGGCGATTTCTACAGAAATTTTCAAGATTTCAATTCAACCCCAACAACAACCAACACAGGCTCGAGAAAGGCAAAGAAACACTCAAATAACATATAAAGAGGCGTAGAATTTTCTACCTCAAATATCCAAGCCGAAATTGAAGAGATTGAGCAAACCCTAGCTTTCAGAATCCAAACCGAGCTAAATACACCGAACCAAGCTCCATCTAACGCGATACGAGCCCCAATATGCAAGTAGAGGATGGAGTTAAGATTGATTGTTGTGGATTTTGAGTTTGGAGGTGAGTTTTTGGGTGAGGGGGTGGGAGAGATAGAGAGATGGAGAGGGGAAAATAAATCCCCTACCACACACACACACATATATATATATACAGTCCAGTTCTGATCCAGACTCTCAGACCACAACTCTCGTCCGCGCACAATTTATAAGCCAGTTGGATTTAATCCAACGGCTGGGAAATAATCCAGCCCAAAACTACTCCCATGCGCTCCTATTCCTTTTTCATTTGTACGCGTAAAGAGAGAGAGAGAGAGAGAGAGAGAGAGAGAGGAGGCGACGAACGAACCAACGAAGAAACCAGAGCTCCCCCCAACCCGATGCACAACGACGACGACGAACACTCCGAGGTATCTCTCTCACTCTCTATCTTTCGCTCTTTCTCTTTCTCTGTCGATCTCTCAGATTATCTCCACAGATTAGGCCTTTTTTGATTTTTTTTGTTTCAAACCAGAATCTAGCTCACTTTCTATCCCTCTCTCGAATTCGGGGTTGTTCAGGTTCGAATCTAACTAAACAATTTAGGGTTTTTCTTGTTTTTAACATTTTAGGAATTTTTTTTTTTTTTTGCTTCGATATATTTCCTGTGAAACTTGCGAGGGTTTTTTTCCTCTTCAAAAATCCAGTCGGACCATATTTTAAATAAAACTGTAGATCAATTAGTTCATTATATTAGTTTGACATTCCACAGATAAGATTAATTGGGTGTTCAATTCTTTGCCCCTCGGACAAAGATAAATAAGTTCATATTTTTGCTGTGGGGAAACGAAAGAAATCTAATTATCTCAAATTGTATGTGCTTCACTCTTCCTATTTGAATTTGTAAAAAAGGATATGAAAAATCCGTAGTCTTTATATTTTTTTTTTCTTTTGATTCGTATGTAGTTTTTTCACCTATAAAAGCATAGAAAAAATGGGTAAAGATGGTACCAAGAGGCATATTGGTTGACAAATGAAGTGGGTAGACAAATTTTAGGTATTTGTATTTTTTGCATTCTCCTGGACCTTGATTCCTTGGTTTGGTTTGTGGGTGGTTATTGTGCACCAATTTTTTGTATTGCATTATTTACTTCAATCTAATTGCATGTTTGCGTTACACACCCCATATTACACTAACACCCAGATCTTCCAAATCCTTGCACATTAACTCCCAACCATAATTTCCACATTAAACCATCATTTATCTCTTTATAAACTTTAAAATTATATAAAAGAAATTTACGGGTCTCTACAATCTGCCACTATTGGACACCCAGAGTTATCAAAATAGAGAACGAAAAAAAATAAAATAGAACTATTCCCTAATGCCTTCTAAAGTATTGTTGAAACTAATTTGGGCAATATATGATTTTTTTTTTCCACATTGGAAGGGAAAGGAGCGTTCTGTTTCTCTTGTGATCTACTGCTATATTGTCTCCTCACATTTCTCTCTAATGTACAATTTCATAGCTCAAGAAGATGAGAATGATCCAAGAAACAAGAGACTCCTGCTTGCTAGTAATCTTGCTTCACACTGCAGCCAAAGTTACCCCTGTACTAGTTTCTGCGACGTGGTATCTGCGTAAGAGAGCACGCAGAAACAAAGGTAAGTTCCTTCCAGTTGTGAAAATTTTGTTTCTAAACCATTTCCCTTCGCCCTTTTAACGTCTTTCTTCGATTTACCACATGTTCTTTTTATTGGTTACAGGACGGATGGACGATGAAAAAGAATTGCAATCTTTATTCAGAACTACTATGGCTTCTCCTGAAAATGCAAATGCTCCTAATTTGCTAATATTTAGTCTCACTGACCTTGTAGAAGGTACCAATGATTTTTCATTTGAAAATAAGCTCGGAGAGGGTGGATACGGATCTACTTACAAGGTAAAATTATTCGTCTTCGAATAAATCAAGAAAACAAAACTAAATAAGCAGTGCCCGTTTTGCCTGCAAGGTATATTACGTAATGGACAAGAAATAGCAGTAAAGACAATCTCAAGGACTTCTACACAAGGACTTGAAGAGTTCAAGAATGAGGTCATGCTTACTGCTAACTTGCAGCATGTAAATCTTGTAAGAGTTCTGGGATTTTGCACCGAAGAAAAAGAACAAATGTTGATCTACGAATACATGCCAAACAAAAGCCTTGATCATTTTATCTATGGTTAGCAATCTTTAATGCCTCCAGAATAATCATGAACCATAATTGAGTGTGGTTTTAACATGAGGCGTCACCTAAGTTTTAACTATCCAAATCTCTTTCGCATAGATCCAATGAGGGGATCACTTTTAGATTGGGGAAAAAGAGTTCAAATCATTGAAGGGGTCACTCAGGGGCTCTTGTACCTCCATGAGTACTCAAGATTGACAATAATGCATAGGGATTTAAAAGCAAGCAACACTTTGTTAGACAACGAGATGAAGCCCAAGATAGCGGACTTTGGCATGGCTTGAATTTTCCAGAAAAATGAATTCGAAGCTTATACTGACCAGATTGTTGGAACATTGTTAGTGGCATATTGCTTACGATACACTCTACGTAATTGTTCTAGTCCCAAATAGTACTCATCTAGTTATCCTTAACCCAAACAGTAGCACGATAAATGTTTATTCACCTCCTTTTTTCTCATGACTAGAATAGCCCCCGTCATAGTTCATATTTTCCAATAATATTTTGCTTTTGCTGGGACATTTTTGTAAAAAATTTTTTTTTTTTGGATCCGCTTTTGTGAAATATTTTGAATAAATATAATTACTCCTATTCCCCTGTGTATATTGTCAGAAATAGAACTCGTGTTGCTTCAATTTCCTAGTGGGTGAATTGGCTCTTGCAGGTTGCATAATAAACACCATGCCTAAAAAAAAGTTTAAAAAAAAGTTCAGTGCTCGAGCTGCTACATATAGTTCATCAAAGTTTGAAGAACACATGAGCTGGCCACCTGCAAAGATGTTTAAATGGTTCAAATTCCTCACCGTTCCGATGGCCATTGATTGATCGAAAAACCAACTTTGACAGTGCGTTGCATGGATTTGGACAGCTAAATTCTTTTTCTTTTTCTTTTTTCAGATCAAATTTTTTTTGAGGGCTCTGTTAATCTCAAAACAGCCTTTTGCTGGGCAGTTGAATGAGCAAGCTTTTGCAGGGGAAAATATTACCTCAAACAACTGAAGAAGAAACTTAAGAAGAATCAATTGTTGGAACGAACTCCTTGGGGAGAAAGTTTCCCATATTTTCAAATGATTCCTACATTGTTAACTTTGCATTATATGTGGACGAAAAACCATTTTACAGAATTGATTTTTAGGCTCCGTTTGTGTTTCTTTAGGTGTAAAATGTTTTTCAATAAAATATTTTACCTATTTTTCAGTGTTTGGTTGTGTAAAAAATTAGAAAAACATTTTACATATAAAACATTTTTCATCAATTGGATGAAAATGACTTACTCTTAAATCTTTGTTAAGTTATTTTTCAAAATGAAGCCGATACCTTCTACTGCAATTCTCACTACTCAGTTTTCTCGATCGTCAGTCATGACCCACGTTCAATTTCAATATTCTCAGATCTCTCCACTGTTTAAGCTCCCCCCCCCCTACACTATTTTGTTGATTTCTGAAAATATTTTCAAGTGCCTACCAAATACCGAAAAATAAAAGTTTGAAGTTTTTTTTTGAGAAAATTTCTTTTATATCCCTTCGACTTTGACCAAAAAATCATTTTGATCCTTCACCTTTCAATTTCGGTATAAAAATACTTCGACTTTCCAATTTTTTTCAATGTCATCCTTTAGGGATATATACATATATATACGAAAAATAGGGTGTTTGGATCAAGCACCCTAGACACATTGAATGCTGTTAATTCCCACGCTAGCCCGCTCAATTTTTTTTTATAGTATTTTTGGACAGCTCGGATTGGCCATTCTTTGGCCGGAGACGGCCCGGCGCTGCCGTTGGTCCCTATAGTAGGATTCAAAGAAACCGGATTCCTTCTAAATGATGACATTGAAAAAAATTGGAAAGTCGAAGTATTTTTAATTCCAAAATTAAAAGGTAAAGGACCAAAATGAATTTTTAGTCAAAGTCAAAGATTCAAAGAGATATAAAAGAAATTTTCCCTTATTTTGTGAAAAAATATTTTACATTGTAAAACATTTTATATTGTAAAACATTTTATATTGAAACAAATGGAGCCTTATACTCTCTCTCTCTCTCTCTCTCTCTCTCTCTCTCTCTCTCTCTCTCTCTCTCTCTCTCTCTCTCAAATTGGAATTGATTTTTATACCTAGCTTGATTGGCTATTTGGGGCACTATTTTGAGGTCTCGTTTTTTTAACCTTCTCGATTATAAATGGAACAAATAAGACACATTAGATTCGATGCATTTTGGGCCCCTTTTTTTTAACTGTATGTATGAATTATATTTTTCTGACAGGGAGTGAATTTGCATTTTTAACAGTTTGATGATTTTGTTGGGACAATCCTTTGGAACGGTGTGATGGTACTAAATTTTACTCAATCTATATGTACTTTTCCTTAGGCGTGCTTGGCTAATGAGTAAATATATGGAATTCATCTTTACAAATTGAGGTATGTTTCTTCCCATATATTATTTGTTTGATTGAATTTGAAAAAGATATGCAAAATCAAGACTTCTACGCGCATCGCATGTCCCCCGACTTCTTACAAAATAACCGAAACCCAGATCCACTATCGTGACACAGATCACATGTTTGGTGTATAAATTTCTATATTTGTTAGGAAAAAGGGCTCATGTGCTTTTCGAATTCCCACATCTAAAAGAAAAAAAAATCTGAAAACAACAAAATTTTACTAAGAACTCAACAAAGGGTACATTGAGTAATTTTTAAAAAATAATAATAAGAGTAGTCACATGTGTTGTTCAGGTGGACTCGTCTTTATGTTTTTTTTTGGATATATAGTTAACAAAATTTTATTAGGAACTCAACAAGGGGTATATCGAGGAGAGACCAAATACGAATCACAAAGATTGAGGCACCGTATAGGCCTATTAGAAAAGAAAAAAGAAGAAAGAAAATACATTCAATGAAAATTGAATTAGGCTCAACACGATTCAACATCCCAACCACGAAACTTAGACTCCACCACAGAAGTAGCTTCAGCAAAGATCAACAAGGATTCACTTCATCACTTTGAACAAGTCCAATATCGGCATCAGATGGAGTAGAAATAAGCACACTCAGAATTTGAATGAGTCTCAACACAATTCAAACAGTCAAACCAAAACTCAGTCTTCACCACAAAAAGAATTCCAGCTAGATATCAGCTAGGTTCGCTTTTTCACTCTGATCAAGTCCAATAGCAACAAATTTAGCATCAGTTGGAGTATAGAATAAACAAATCTGCATATCCATATCCAACCTATCAATGTTAGCTAAATATCCATTAGACCTCTTTGCCCTCCCTAGAATTAGGAGTTGAAAAGAGGGATGCTACACACCTGAAACTACTAAGCACTGAGTAATTGAGATACCCAACACAAAGCAGCTTTCTCCATTAAAGACCCCCACAGCAATAGTTGACACTTGACAGCTTAGCCTCAGAGCAGAGGAAGCCAAAACTGGTGTAACACTCTTAGCCCTTCAAATCTGTGAAGTTGAGTAGTGGAATTTCAGACAATAGCATACCTACACCTTGAGCCATCTTCATTTCATTTTGCATCAACATCAGAATTTGTTAGCTTAGCCTCAAATCAAAAACGGCCAAGACTGATGTAAAACTCTTAGCCCTCCAAAACTGTGGAGTTGTTCAGGTGGACTCTTGTGGGAAGTTTTTATCCGTGGTTATGGATGTGAACTGGTTTTTGGACTTGCTATGGGGCATATCATCGCATTCTCTAATGGAAAACCTAAGTGGCCCATGAAGATCAGGTCAATAAACAAAAAAAAGAAAAGAAAAGGAAAGAGGCTGAAAAGATATGGCCATAATGGTATCGATGCTTATAAATATCAGGTCAATGTTTTAAAGGAAAGAGGCTGAAAAGATTTGGTTGACGTGGCTCCCACCGGTGGTCGCTGTTGAGTGCATCAGTTGTTGCCTAACGGCTTAGGTGAGCTCCTGTAGTAGTGATTGGGTTGGTTGTTTGCCGTTTTGTTTCTCCGGTTGGGATGGCTAATGGTGGTGATCGGAGAAACCTGGTCCGCAGAGGTTGGGTTGTCGCTGTCTGTTCGGTGGTGTTGAGGCGGACGGCAAAGTTGCTTGAAACTAAACTAAGGTTTGTTTTGTGTTTCTTAGGTTAGGCCTAGCCCACTTTGATTGGTTAGGTTCTTTTTTTTGTGCTTAATTGTAAAATCTGGACTATGTAGGCCATTAGGCGTTCCTGAGCTTCATTGTATCATTTGGGCTTTTAGGCCTTCATGTGTTATGGGCTTTGTTTCTTTGATGTATTTTCAACCTTTGGATGGAATTTCCTTTACCCCCCTTTCCCTTAATAAAGTGTTACTTTTGCCAATCAAAAAATGGATTTCAAAGTGTATCCCAAAGGTAAGGCAAGTGTTTTGAATGCAGAATGGACGGCTCGAACCGAGCACTACACCCTCGCAGTGCATACCTGATCAACACGACCACATATGACCTATTCACACATTTAATTAATGTCGTGACCAATTGTTTTTAAAATCAAAAAACATGGTTAGCCAAGTGTTGAGGTACATTCTTGGAAGAGGTCCAGGTCACTTATCAATAGAGATATAGAGACCAAGACTCAAACTTTTAAAATTCTATTCAACCAGGGAATCCACACTTGGGTCACAGTTTCACACACAATACTTCAGTAGGTGCTCTTAAATATCATCGCTCAAATAGCTTCGATCTCAATCTTTATTCTCGCATTGTTCACACTATTTTTTAAAGACACTTTTTATGTTTGTAGCATACGAAAGATGTGGAACAGAGTACATACGATTTGAATCACGATTCACGCAATAAGGAAGAGAGAGAGAGAGAGAGAGAGAGAGAGAGAGAGAGAGTTGGAAACCTCGTGAATAATATTCTTGGTCCACATTCTCAGCTCATGAAATTATGGGAAAGTCTTAATTGCACGGAAATTCTCCCAAAATATGGAGTAATACTAATGGATCAGCACGACTTTTGTTCTTGGACTTTTTTTTTTTTTTTGGGTCAGAGGAAGTAACACATAAAAGAAAATGTCTTAAAAGTCCTCAGAACCCAGAAACCTTAAATTCCAGGCTGAATTGAGGCCCAGAAGGTTGAAAGGCTTCTCAATTCAACTCCTCACCCAGCAGCAAACTAACAGCTTCTGGGATAGAGCTGGTCGACCTCTCTCTTTTTTTTTTTTTTTTGTAAACGGATTGAATAAATTAAAACCTAGATAGTGGAGTTTGGTTAGGGAAAACTATAAAGAGAAGAAAAAAAAAGGCTTAATTGCAAAAACACCCCCTAAACTATCGCGTTTTGGCAAGTTCACCCCCTTAAGTTTTAATTTGAGCAACTTCACCCCCCAAACTACCAAATTCGAGCAACTTCACCCCCTCCCCCATTTTCCGTCCATTTCTGTTATAAATTTGGATGGAAAGTTTCAAAATTGGGTACCAGTACCACCTAAAATTCGGTACCAGTACCAAATTTGGACAGAAAATTGGTACCAGTACCACCTAAAATTCGGTACCAGTACCAAATGTGAAAACTTTCCATCCTAATTTATAACAGAAATGGACGGAAAATGGGGGAGGGGGTGAAGTTGCTCGAATTTGGTAGTTTGGGGGGTGAAGTTGCTCGAATTTAAACTTAAGGGGGTGAACTTGTCAAAACGTGATAGTTTAGGGGGTGTTCTTGCAATTAAGCCTAAAAAAAATGGCGATCTTCTCCTAGAAACATTCTTGTGGGGTCTACCACTCAATGTATAAACCCCACAGAAACGTGTAGTTATAAAGTGGCTTGCAGTATCACGTGACGGTACTTCCAGGACCATTATATTTTGACAGTTACGGTAAACATGCTTATCTGATTCTACCAAGATCTAAAATTTAGATTCTATAACAGAATCTAAAGCTAGAATGCAAAATCTGTATCTATAGCTATAGTGAACATGCCCTAATGCAATTCATGAAATCCCCCAAATGCGTGACTGCGAGAAGCTATTGGGACATGCCCCTAGAGCAGCCAAAAATTCCCCCGAAATGAAAGCAAATGGAAGTTTGGAACGAGCCGCCTTATTGACTACAGACTAGAAGTTATCAAAACGGCCACGTATTGAGACTTTGTTGTCGCCACCGAATTGGTATACATCAAAAACCTTGCCTGCCAAGATGTGACTAATGTGAGAGAGAAAGAGAGGGTCTCATTCTCGGAAATTTCAATATTTTTCGATAGTGAAAAATTTGTAAATTTTTATTTGTGGTTAAAAAATTATTAGGTGTTTCCGGTAGTGAATAAGTTATTGAGAAATATCAAGTTACTTCGGATAGTGAAAAAGTTTTTGATGGTTATGGGAGTGAAAAAGTTTTTGAGTTGGTAAAAAAAAATTTGTTAGTGGAAACCAATTAGTAAAATATGTTAATTTTTAGTGAAAATCAGTTAGTAAAATGTGTTAGGTTTTTTTGTGGTTTTTGTTAATGGAAACAAGATAATAAAATGCGTTAAGTTTTTTTGTAATTTATTTCTAAAGACACTTTCACGTTTGTGCTTATACTCGCACCCCTGCCTCATTGTTGTGTCCCAAGGATCAAAACCATACACACACAAACAATGAGTTTTACGTAGTTCTCCAAGATCAAACATCCACAAAGGAATCGGAGCAATCTCACTAGAAACAGACTTTCACTACAAGAAAAATTCAATTAGGTGACGAATGAAAATCGTCACAAATTGCATGTTTTTCGTCACAAATAATATAGGTGACGAAAAAAAATTTGTCGACTAAAGGTTGTCGAGGATTCCTACCTGGTGACGAAATCTATTTTTCATCACCTATAGTGCCTTTTGTTGACGAAATATTTAGTAACTAGTTGAAATATCGAATATATAACACATATATTTAACATGAAAATATATTTCGAATGTAATTTTGAATCTTTAAACATTAAAATTAGCAATTTTGATAAACATGAAAGTTGTAGGCAATTGAGTTATTGTTAAAACTCAATTTGAATTATCTCAATTGGAGTTTTTAGTGAAGAGTTATATCCGAAATACACTTAGTGACAAAGCACAATTCATAAATTTCGTCACGAAAGGTACCCATTTGAAGACGAAATATATTTTTCGTTGCTAAAAGAGTTAAAATGGTGACGAAATTATTTTTTGTCACCAAAGTTAAGAATTTGGTGACGAAATAAATATTTCGTTACTAAATTGCTCTTATTTGGCGACGAAATATATATTTTGTCACCAAATGATAATCTTTGGCGACGAAAAATAATTTCGTTACCTTTTTTAAGCTTTCGGCGATAAAAAATGTATTTCGTCGCCAAATGGGTACCTTTGGTGACGAAAATATTTTTTTCATCGCTAAACAAGTATAATTGGTGAAGAAATTTTTTTGTCATGGAAGTTGTCAAAACAGTGAGGAATTTATTTTTTCGTCGCCAAATATACTCATTTAGTGACGAAATTAAATTTCAGCGCCATTTTTTCGTCACCAATTTCCATTTTTCTTGTAGTGTTTAAAGCTTTACGAGTGGAGTTCTCTCCCGACTCACTTAACACACACATAACAACCCCCCACCCCCCCGCTCTCTCTGCTTAACCCTACAGAATACACCGCCAGAGGTTTGCACTTATGGGCTAAAATGGAACTCTTATTCATCCTCCATGCCAGACCCTTTACTCCGAGTGGTTGAAACTAGGGCTACAAATGACCTAAATCGGGTTGAACCCTGTTAAGTTCGGCTCGGGTTTGTTAACGTACTAGTCTGGCTCAAGTTTGGCTCAGATTCGATTCGAACCTGAACAACTTGGCCAGAGTTTGGCTCGTTAAAATTTTTCAAAGCTCGGGTTCAGCTCGTTAAGCTCAAACAAACCGAGCCAAGCCAAATCTAGGCTCGAATTGAGTTCGTCAAGGCTTGGGTTTGGCTCGGCTCAGCTCATTAAACTCAACCACATCCAAACTCTCTCATTGGTCATATAGAATTTAGGAGAAAAATAAATACTAAAATATATATAACCTTGAAATTTTTTATATTTGCATATAGACTCCTATAGAATTATTAATTATATTTTAACTACAGGTTCGCGAGACTAACCAAACAGAATACTGTAAGGTTCAGACTCGGCTTATCTATCAAACGAGCCTAACATTGAGGTTCAGGTTTGGTTCATTTAATAGGCAAATCGAACTTGAACAAATGCTTACTGAGCCGAGCCTCGAATAGTTCTCGAATGGCCCAATTAATTTATAGTCGTAGTTGAAATACAATGGTAGTAGATAAATGTCTACACAAGTGGGTGGGAGAGGAAATGCTGAAGTAAAAAGGAGTGGAGCCATATCTCCATTCATCAGTTAACACTCACTCCATCGCCATCGTGCATGTTCTGTAATGGTCCATTTGATTAGAAAGAAATTTGTAATGAAATAGAAAATGAGAGAAAGTAAAGTAAAAGAAAAGAAAGTGAAAAGAAAATTCATTTTCTCACATGTCTACGTGTTTGGTTAAAATAAACAGTTTTTCCTTGACGATTTTCTAATCCTAAATTAATAGGTTGCCTCAAGCATAGGGCGGAGACCAATATAGCACAATATCCGGTAAGACTGGAGTCGAATCCACAGAGACGATGATGTGTGCTTACTAAAAAATTCGGTTTAATACTATTTAAACTAGCTCTTAGGTAGCCACCCTTGTCGATTGATTGAGATTAACTAAAACCTATAAATTGATTGTACTTTTCAGATAATTAAAAGGAGGTACAATTGTAGGGTTCATAGGACTCGCAACTAGTTTCAGACTTATCTGCTCTGTTCGGTGTTCTTAAAAACATTTTATTTTAGAGAAAAAAAAAAAAGCTACCCCAAAAGATGCGAACTTTTGTGATCGTCGTTTACCCATACACAGTGGAAAATGAGTTTTGAACCCCCATTACTCCGTTCACAAGGGCTCCGACAATGCCCCGGTTCGTCTAACGAATGTTCTTTGTTAACCTAAAATTGTCTTTTTTTAGTGTTTTAAAAACTGGAATAGAACATGTCTGACCTGGCCATGGTATGCTAATTACCTCGCGGCCCTACCTATACAACTACTCACTTATTATCAAGCAAAAATTGAAAGAAACCCTAATTTAAAACATACTTCTATTACTTGGGATAGAAAATAAGCAAAAGATCTAAGTTAAATAAGAATCAACGAACAACTTTGATAAAGAACGAAAATCAATGCGAGTTATTGGAGTGCGAGTAATTGAACAAAACTTCAAATAACTGGAAGAGAAAAAAAAACTCGAAAGAAAACTAACAATATTCGAAACAAAAGAATCGTCCTGATCATAACAGCCCCGTTCTTGGTCTTTTGCGTCGAACAGTGATCGGTTGTCCAGTTCTTCGTGTATGGCCGCAGCCCCATTTATTTCAACTGTTCTTTCGTCAGAATATTCTATCGAGCAGCACTACGGCCACCGCATGTATCTTGCGGTGACCGTTCATCGCACATTTATTGGAACTCACTTCAGGCTTCAAAAAAATACAGAAAAATATTTATATATTTTAAAATAATATTTCATGGGACCCTGTAAAAAATCAGCTCCAACGAATATCTGTAAATATGTTTTTTGAATTTGTAGCAGTTTCGTCCCTACGAATTTCGAAAAATATACCTACCGATATCTATTGGAGCTGATTTTTTACAAATCCTATGAAATATTATTTTAAAATTTATGAATATTTTTATGTATTTTCTTAGAGTTCACAATAGACGCACGGTGGACGATCACCGTATTTTCATACGGTGTATCTAGACTTTCTGTATTATATTCCCCCGGAACCCTTTTTCCTCCTTCTATAATAGTGTCTGTACCTCATGCGCCCACCAAGTAAAGAAACTGCCAATTCAATATCTTCTTTCGCGTTTTAGTCCAAGCCCAGTTAAGTCATAACCCAATTAGTTGCAAATCAATCACTGAAGTTATATGTTGGCAACATGTGCTTGTGCCCATTTGACTTGTCTTTGCTTATCACCTCATTAAATCTCGTACTCTTCAATTCCAGACTAGCTTTGCACCAATTAAATTTCAGCGGCGGAAGTATCAAATACCGTTTAATATTTCTATTTTGCATATTCTTTTATTAAATCCTCCAAATACCTACAACACAAAAATTAAGTATTAAACTCGGATAAACAATATAAATAGACTTAACAAAGACAAATTAGGTGGCGCTAATGTGAATATTTACGTGCCTATCACACACACACACCCCCCCCCCCCCCCCCCCCCCCCCCACTTATACTTTGTCAGTCCAACTTATGCTTTGTTAGTCCCGAGCAAAGAAAACAAAATGCAACTAAGAAAAACTAATTAAAATCGATAAATCTTTTAAACCTCCAGGCAGCCCCAATAGGACGAATAAAATCTCGTAAAAGTTTTCAGCAGTGATCACTTACAAAACACTTTGAATTCTTCTCACATGAAACTCGAAAACCTATAAGATACCTCAATGATATCTCAAGTAAAGAATATGAAGTCATCACAATGAGATAACGGGTATAAGTAGTTCTAGATACTCTCAAGTCATAAAAATGAGTCACGGCACCTATACTCAGCTTGTGTGAACATGGGGTCCGGTCACAAGTGTAAAATAACTAAACATTCTCTCCGGACCGAGTCTTGACTTACAAATCTCACTGTGTCATGCACTCAACAAATGAAATCACTCGAAATAAGGTGCATATTACTCTCAATATGTACGGGGGGAAATTATGTAAATGAAATTAAAGAATCCTACACAAGTTGACACTAAAAGAAAGTTTTATATAGTGGACACACGATCTCATGAACAAAATATCAAGTATTGAAAACTCTCTCCATCCACCAATTCACAGTCCACTGCCCTTAGGATCAAATAGGACTTCAATTCCTGTTATAACGTCAGGTAAGGAAAAATATTTAAAGACTAGGTAAAATATTTAAGTGTCCGAGAATGATTCACAACAATTCACATAGGGTAGATATAATAATGTGTGCCCTTTTTTTTCTTTTTCTCTTTTCAACTTCGTCACATCTCTCTTTCCTACCTTTCTTTCTCATATTTAGAATAAGCATTTCTCCTTTCCATAATAATTTGGTATCTTCTCTTTTTGCTTTTTTTTTTCCTCTTCTTTTTTCTTTTTTTGTTTTTGACTTTTTTTTTCCTTTAATAGAAAAGATCACCCACCAATCAAGCATAATTCTCCACTCCATTCATCCCCCTTTTTTTTCCTCAAAAATTCACATTCAAATCATTACCTAACCCTTCTCAAGACACAATATAGATGGCGAAACTCAACAAGAGAATGGTTATTATGTAAGAGGCTCAAATAGGCTCACAATGGATAAATGTATGAAAGGAAGAAACGAACCTGCCTAAAATAGCAAAGATGGCCTATAATCCTTTCCAAGGGGCAATACAACCATACACTTTCCAAACCCGAGAGAAAAGTAGACAATTTAAAACATTCTCAATATGCACTTGACAAAAAAAAAAAAAATGAGATCAGCAACAAATTTGCTCTTTCGTGACAAATAAGAATTCATTTGACACCACTCTAAGAAAAGGTAGGCTCTAAACTCACATGGATATAAGTCTCCACTAATCAAGCCATTGAAAACGTTCAAGTCATGACTCACAACCAATTAAGTGTGAAGTGCAAAGGTGTTAGAAATAATGTCATGACCAATTCTTCGCGACAAGCTAGCAAAAAGAACTACTATGCCACCACAATATCAAAACAATGACTATCACATCTCAAACTCAATCAACCCGGAGCCAATCTCAATACCCTTGAAGTCTCATACAAAAAAAAAAAAAAAAGTATTCCACCATTTTTTTTTTCACATTTTTTTCCTCTTTGTTTTTTTGAATCTAACAAAATAAAGAATAAAGTGATCCCTTCCCCCAACTTAAACTATTCAACGTCCGTATTGAAAGCATGAAAAATAAAGATAAGACAAAAACGTAAAAGAGATGAGAGATATCACCTCGAAAAGAAGGGGCTAAGCAGAGTAAACTATAGAGAGAGGGAGATCCCCTAACTTGGATCGAACGATCTGCAAAATGTTAGCCTCCAATACAGCAAGAAAAAAAAACTAAAAGAAATAAACAAGGTAAGAAATAAAATGAAAGACAAAAAACCATCCACTTTCTACACGCGAAAGATACGGGTACTATTTTTCTCCCCATTTTGCAAGTAAGAAACGGGTGGCTATACCAGACCATCAAAAAAAAAGTTTATGTACAAGTAGCCAAACGCGGGTACCGAACATTTATCATGCTAACGAGAGCTAAGACAATGAACATAGCACTCTATTTTACACATTTTATCAAGAATTGAACTTGGCCATGCCACAAGTTAAGATACTTCGAGTAGCACATTTGCCGAATTTGTTTTAGACATTTAAGTTCCAGCAAGTGTACAGCCCAAACTACATCAATTTTCAAATTGTTGACAAAATTCACAAGATATGGATGATAAACTAAATTAAATTCATCAACACCAAGAAAATCAATCAGTTCCACATTTAAAACTCTTGTGAAAGTGGAGACTCAGTAGGAGGAGTGACACCAATTAGAGCCGAAAGTATTTGACTATTCCGTGTAACTTTGGGCAATGACTCCTCAAAAGGCATATAACATTCACTAATGACATGTGGTTCTATTTCCTCTTTTTCCCTCGAATCAGAATTGGTATCCTTAGAACTTTCAGTCAACTCACAAAATTAGATCTTTTGGGCTAATTCATCTAGATAATTCCAAGCCTCTTCAGCATTTTTATTCAGGAATTCGTCAATGGACCTAAAATCCACCTGGCATGTCTTAGAATTTAAACCATGGCAAAAGGTATAGCCAGAAGACAGGTTCACAATTAAAACTGACTAAGAGAATACGAAATTTTTAAATTGCTCCCAACACTGCGAAAAAGACTCATCATCTTGTTGATAGAAATGTGATAGTTCTTGTAAAAGCATATGAGTGCATGAAAGTTTTTAAAAAATTGTATTACAATTTCACTTCATGTCGATCTTGGACTCAAAAAATTAAACCAATCTTGAGCTCTACCATGCAAAGATGCTGGGAATACACGTAAAAGAGCCACTTTATCGCTAGCATTAGCAAAAGCTTTATCAAGGTTAGCAATATGTGAAAAAAGATTTTCTGAGGTCAAACAATAAAATATAGGAAGTGACACTGAATAATTAAATTGTTTTGCATAACTTTCATAGCACCTTGCAAAATGGGCCAATTTTTTTTTTCAACAATAAAAAAAAAAATAGGATAGAAGTAATTGTTTTCCTACGATAGAGGATTGCCTACCTCTTCTAATGATGACTCAAGAAAAAATTAAAAAGAAAATAAATAAAAATAACTACCCGAATTCTTAACACACATTACCGTCCCCGGTAACGGCGCCAAAAATACTTGACAATTTTTTAGTCCTAAATTAATGGGTTGCCCCAATCGTAGGGCGGAGACCGACGTAGAACAATATTCGGTAAAACCGGAGTCGAATCCATAGAGACGGTGATTCTTGCTGACTCAAAAACTCGAGTTAATACTATTTAAACTGGCTCTTAGGTAGCCACCATTTGTCGATTGATTGAGATTAACTAAAACCTATAAATTGATTGTACTGTTTAGATAATTAAAATGAGATACAGTTATAGGGTTCATAGAACTCACAACCAATTCCGGACTTATCTGCTTTGTTCCGTGTTCTTAAAAACATTTGATTTTAGAGAGAAAAATCTACCCCAAAAGATGCGAACATTTGTGGTCGCCGTTTACCCATGCACAGTTGAGAATGAGTTTTGGACCCCCGTTCACATGGCTCCGATAATGCCCGGGTTCGTCTAACGAATGTTTTTTGTTAACCTAAAATTGTCTTTTCTTTATTGTTTGAAAAATAGGACGAGAACGTGTCCGACCTGGCCACAGTGTGCTAATCACCTCGCGACCCTACCTATACAACTACTCACTCATTATTAAGCAAAAATTGAAAGAAACCCTAATTTGCAACATCTTCTATTACTCGGGATAGAAAATACTCCACAAAAGATCTAAGTTAAACAAGAACCAACGAACAACTTTGATAAAGAACAAAAATCAATACGAATTACTGAAGTGCGAGCAATTGAACAAAATTTCATATAACTGGAAGGGAAAAAAACTCGAAAGAAAACTAACAATATTCGAAACAAAAGAATCGTCCTGATCATGACAGCCCCGTTCTTCATCTTCTGCGTTGAACAGTGATCGGCTGTCCACTTCTTCGTGTTTGGCCGCAGTCCCTTTTAGTGCCCATACCTCATGGAGCCACCTAGTAAAGAAACTGCCAATTCAATTTCTTCTGTCACGTTTTAGTCCAAGCCCAATTAAGTCATAACCTAATTAAATTAGTTGGAAATCCATCGCTGAAGTCATATGTTGGCAACATGTGCTTGTGCTTGTGACCCTTTGACTGGTCTTTGCTCATTGCCTCATCAAATCTCATACTCTTTAATTTCGGATTAGTTTTGCACCAATTAAATTTCAGTGGCCGAAGTATCAAACACCATTTAATATTTTTATTTTGTATATTCTTTTATCAAATCCTCCAAATACCTACAACACAAAAATTAAGTATTAATTAAACTCCAATTAACAATATAAATAGACTTAATAAATATAAATTAAGGGCACTAATGTGAACATTTATGCGCCTATTAGTTTTGTAAGAAAATTGCAAGAAAAAGATATATTTACTAGCTTATCCTTATACATATATCATAGACACTATAGAAAAGAAAACTAGTTATGAACATAATGGAAACTGTCAAAATGTGACAACTTTCACAAGAATTTTTTTTTTTTTTTTTAGCAAGAAAGTGGAAGCTATGTAATAATGCTTTAATGTGTTGTACAAGAAAATTCACTTTCTTATATTTTTTTGTATTTTTATGCTAATCAAACACTAAAAAAATGTCATTTTTTTCGCTTTCCTACATTTTCTTTCACTTTCACACTATTCAAACGGACTCTAAGATTTCTTAAAAAATAATTACTCCTACTTATTTGTAATTTTTAAGCTTAAGAATAATGGACTTAATTTTTTGAGCAATATAAATCTTGTTTGGTAGATGCCGATGAGATCTTTTGAACGATGCAAAAAAAAATCAAAAATTTATTTTTATAAATACATTATTTTTAAGTTTGAAAATTACAAACAAGTACTTACTATTTTTAAAAGGCTACTCTAGCTAATTAAATAGACAGAGATATTTTATAGGACTTTGACTTCTATAACGTGAAAGTAAATTCACTTTGCGGAGATGGCGGCCTTTGACATTCAGTGCTTGTGAAAAAATAGTGTCTAGGACTCTAGGGAGTGGTCGAGAAGCGTGTATATAGCATGATCTTTTTTGTTTTTTTTGAGTAAGACGAAGTCGCATGTAAAAGAATGTCTTTTAAGTCCTCCGGATGCAGCTACATATAGTTCAAGGTTCATGAACAGCTCTCCAGGGCTCCAGCCATCTAAAAAATGTTGTTCACCATCGTTTCCTTCCTCCTCTTTCTTCCTTCACTAACAAGTTCTTCAAAGGCCCAGACCTGGATCAAAGCAGGTTACTGGTTTTCCGGAGGCCAATCCCCAGTTCCCGATATAGACTCAACTCTGTTCACTCACTTGACGTTTGCTTTTGCATATATCAACAATTCAACTTATGAGCTCTGGATCACACCCTATGATGAGCCTTATATGTCCACCTTCACCAACATCGTTCGGCAAAAAAACCCATCAATCACAACACTTCTGTCCATTTGGGCAGGAGATTCAGACTTCTCAACCTTCTTTTCAATGGCTACCCAACCCTCTCACAGAACTTCTTTCATTGAATCATCAATACAGAGAGCTAGGCTTTATGGGTTTCACGGCCTGGATCTTTGTTGCGTCAAACCGGACACAAACACCATCAAGATGGAAATTAAATATGGGAATTCTCTTTGACGATTGGAGAACTGCGATAGATAGGGAATCAAAGAATTCCACCCGATCACCGCTCCTTTTAACACTGGCCGGTCATTATTTGCCTTCAAAAAACACCGCAAGTTATCCTATGGAGTCGATTCGAAGGAACTTCGATTGGGTACTCATCATATCGTATTTCTATCACTTGCCTACCATGGAAAACTTCACAGGCGCTCATTCTGCTTTGTATGACCCCTCAAGCAATATAAGTACGGATTATGGAATTAAGGAATGGATAAGTAGAGGATTACCAGCTAAAAAGATCATTTTTGGGTTACCATACCATGGGTACGCCTGGACTCTTTTGGACCCCTCGGCCAATGAGATTGGATCGCCTGCAACAGGTCCCGCCGTTAGGCCCCTTACGTCAGAAGGGTTGATTTTCTACAAGTTCATCAAGTCATATATGGGATGTGATGGAGAAAAAGTAGGGTATAACTCCACTTATGTCACAAATTACTGCATTAATGGTTCGGTTTGGATCGGTTATGATGATGTGGAGGCCATCAGAACTAAGGTTTCCTACGCGAGGGAGAAAGGGCTTCTGGGTTACAAAGTATGGCATGTCTCCAATGATGACAATTGGGTGCTTTCCAAGGCAGGTAAAACTTTAAAACAACATCATGTAGCCGACCCCAAATAATTAGAGTTTAAAGTTCGGTTTTGTTTTGTTTGGTTTATCATACTGCAATAAATGAAGAATTTACTTACAGATATGGAGTCAACCATCTCTATGATCAACTTGCCATATGAATGTTTATTAGTGACGGTTGAATCCGCCCAAGAGCCAATCCATTTTTTTTTTGGTAATCGAGGCAGGAATTACATTAAGAAAATCCTGCTTACAATCCGTAAATAAGCCTAGGAAGAACCCACTAGGTGCTAGTCACCACCCCTAGCCAACAAGAATTACCATGCCAAACTCACACAGCACCTCCATTCCCCTTGCTAGCAGTTGTTGGGGTAGGGATTAGTCTGAGTTGTGCGCAAGTTAGCCCGGTACACCCTGCATTACAATAAAGAAAAGGCAGAAAACAAAACAAAACAGTAGAAGCAGGTCACTGCTAACAAAACACCTACAGTCTAACGTGACCCAGAGCTGAATGTTGTTCACAATTTGAAATTTTGTTGAATTGACGAAGTATTATGCAACTTCTTATTCAAAACTACACCCGGTCCCTAGAGATCGGTGTTCATCTCCGGGTGTGCATCTGCCACTACCAGACACCTTGAGTTATCAAAAAACTAAACGAAACAAAAAAACTAGAACTAGGGAACACAATTGTTGCCACGAGGATTCTCCCCTAAAGCCTTTTAAGTATTGTTGACACTAATTTGGGCAATATATGATCAATTTTTTTTTTTTTTGGAAAATTTCACGTAGGCACCTGACCTTTCACACAAATCACACATAAACACCTGATCTTTCTTAAATTTCATATAAACACCCGAGCTTTCTAAAAATTCATCAATTCAACACCTGACCTTTCTTAAATTTCATATAAACACCTGAGCTTTCTAAAAATTCATCAATTCAGCACCTGCCGTCACTCCTCCATCTAAAACAAAACGGAAAAAAAGTTAAGTACTCCAATTTTTTATTTGTTTAAACCAGTGCTAAGATCTTATTTTTCTAATCATTCTATCCTAAAGAATCATAATTAATTTTTGACTCTAAAGCTCTCGTTAGTCAGCTCTAAGAAAATCGTAGAATAAAATATCTCTTAGGGCTAACTAACGAGAGCCTTAGAGTTAAAAATTAATTATGATTCTTTAGAAAAAAATTATCAGAAAAATAAAATCTCCGCACTGATTTAAACAGATTGAAAATTGGAGTAATTAATTTTTCAACTATGTATAGACCATTTATATATTAAAAAATATGGTTAAAAAATGAGGTGCTCCAATTTTCAATCCGTTTAAACCAATGCGAATATCTTATTTTTCTGATCATTTTATCCTGAAAAATTATAATTAATTTTTGACTCTAAAGCTCTCGTTAGTCACCCTAAGAAAGTCGTAGAATCAAATATCTCTTAGGGCTAACTAACGAAAGCTTTAGAGTCAAAAATTAATTATTACCCTTTAGAATAAAATGATCAGAGAAATAAGATCTTCACATCGGTTCAAACGAATTGAAAATTGGAGCAATTAATTTTTCAACCATGTATAGATTGTTTATATATTAAAAAATAAGGTTAAAAAATTAAGTGCTCTAATTTTCAATCCGTTTAAACCGGTATGAAAATCTTATTTCTCTAATCATTTTATCCTAAAGAATCATAATTAATTTTTTATTCTAAGGCTCTCGTTAATTAACCCTAAGAGATATTTGATTCTAAGACTTTCTTAGGGCTGACTAACGAGAACTTTAGAGTCAAAAATTAATTATGATTCTTTAGGATAAAATGATCAGAAAAATAAAATCCTCGCACAGGTTCAAACAAATAAAAAATTGGAGCACTTAACTTTTTTTCCGTTTGGTTTTAGATGACGGGTTGACGTCAGGTGTTGAATTGGTGAGTTTTTAGAAAGCTCAGGTGTTTATATGAAATTTAAGAAAGATCAGGTATTTATATGTGATTTGTGTGAAAGGTCGGATGCCTAAGTGAAATTTTTTCCTTTTTTTTTACATTGGAAGGGATAGGAGTGTTCTGTTTCTCTTGTCTACTGCTATAGTGTCTTATCACATTTCTCTCTAACGTACAATTTCATAGCACAAGAAGATGAGAAAGATATGTTCAAAAAAAAAGATGAGAAAGATCCTAGAAGCAAGAGACATCTATTGCTAGTAATCTTGCTTCCAACCGCAGCCACATTTACCCTTGTACTAGTTTCCGCGACGTGGTATCTGCGCAAGAGAGCATGCAGAAACAAAGGTAAATTCCTTCCAGTTGTGAAAATTTTGTTCCTAAATCATTTCCCTTCACCCTTTTAACATCTTTCTTCGATTTTCCACATGTTCTTTTTATTGGTTACAGGAAGTATGGAAGACAAAAAAGAATCGCAATCTTTATTCAGAACTACTATGGCATCTCCAGGAAAGGCAAATGCTCCTAATTTGCTAGTATTTAGTCTCACTGACCTTGTAGAAGCTACCAACAATTTTTCATTTGAAAATAAGCTCGGAGAGGGTGGATACGGACCTGTTTACAAGGTAAAATTATTTGTCTTCGAATAAATCGAGAAAACAAAACTAAATAACCGGTTGTTTTGCCTTCAGGGTATTTTACGTAACGGACAAGAAATAGCAGTAAAGAGACTCTCAAGTACTTCTACACAAGGATTTGAAGAGTTCAAGAATGAGGTCATGCTTACTGCTAAACTGCAACATGTAAATCTTGTAAGAGTTTTAGGATTTTGCACCGAAAAAGAAGAAAAAATGTTGATCTACGAATACATGCCGAACAAAAGCCTGGATCATTTTGTCTATGGTTAGCAATCTCTGATGCCTCTAAAATAATCGTGAACCATAATTGAGTATGGTTTTAACGTGAGGTGTCACCTAAGTTTTAACTATCCAAATCTCTTTCTTGTAGATCCAATGAGGGGATCTCTTTTAGATTGGGAAAAACGAGTTCAAATCATTGAAGGGGTTACTCAGGGGCTCTTGTACCTCCAAGAGTACTCAAGATTTACAATAATTCATAGGGATTTGAAAGCGAGCAACATTTTGTTAGACAACGAGATGAAGCCCAAGATCGCAGACTTTGGCATGGCTAGAATTTTTCAGAGAGATGAATTCGAAGCTAACACTGACCGGATTGTTGGAACATTGTAAGTGGCATATTTGTTACAATACACACTACCGAATGTGTTCTAGTCTCAAATAGTACTCGTCTAGTTATATCTTTTTGTTCACTTATGCAATATTGCAGTGGTTATGTTCCTCCCGAATATGTAAGACATGGCACATACTCCACTAAATCAGATGTTTATAGCTTCGGAGTTCTTCTTTTACAAATCATTAGCGGAAAGCGGAATAATTGTTTACATGGCCTTCATGAAGACTTAAACCTCCTAGAATATGTAAGTAATTCTGAAAACTGTGACATGGATATTGCGAATTGATTTCCTTCCAGTGAACTCTAAAGATGGACTACCTTAAAATACTTCAGGCATATGATTTGTGGAAGTGTGGGAAAGGCTTGGAGTTCATGGATCCATCGCTCAACGATACTAATTCATCATGCAAATTGATGAGATGCATGCAAGTAGCTTTGCTATGTGTCCAAGAAAATCCAGCTGATAGACCCTCCATGTTGGAACTCTCGTCGATGTTGAAAACTGAAACCACCGCCATGAACACTCCCAAAAGACCTGCTTTTTCTACAAGAAGAGATGAAGATGAAGTTCAAGAGTCTACAATATTTCAACAAGAAATTTGGTCAGTTGGTGATGTATCCTTTACCCAAACAGAAGCACGATGAAGGTTTATTCACCTCCTTTTTTCCTCATGACTAGAGTAGCCCCCGTATCAGTACATTTGTTCCTTTAAGATTTTGCTTTTGCTGGGACATCTTTGTGAAATTTGAATAAATATGATTCCTCCTATTCCCTGTACATATCGTCTGAAATAGAACTCGTGTTGCTTCAATTTCCTTTCAAGTTGCATTTTCTCAAAAGCAGGTTGCATAAATAATAAACACCATGCCTGCAGAAAATAAGAGAAAAACTCAGTGCTCTAGCTGCTACATATATATAGTTCATCAAAGTTTCAAGAACACATGAACTGGCCACTTGCAATGATTCTTTGACCAGGTACAGTAATCTAAGGATCTGCGATTAAAATGGTTGAAAGTCCTCACCGTATTCATGGCCATTGATTAATCGAAAACGAACTTTGACAGTTGGATTTGGAAGGCTAAATTCAATTTCTTTTTCTTTTTCTTTTTTCAGATCAGGAAAAAAAAAATTTGAGGGCTCAGTTAATCTCATAATAGCCTTTTGCTGGGCACTTACTGAAGTACTTGAATGAGCTCTAATGGTTGGACCTCTCTTGGAACAAGCTTGCAGGGGGAATATTCCCTCAAGCAACTGATGAATAATCTTAAGCAGAATCAATTGATGGAACGAATTCCTTGGGGAGAAAGTTTCACATCTTTTCAAATGATCCCTACATTGTTAACTTTGCATTATGTGGACCTCCATTATCATCTAGATGCAAAAACCCTACGGTTCTCCATCCACCACGATTGATGTTCTTACAAGAGAATTCATGATTTCCAAGGGTTCGGCCTCGTAGTTAAGGTCCGGGCTCTAGGAGTTTGCTCCTTTTTAGGTCTAATGTCTTTACTCGGCCTCCTTAGTAGACGGCCCTTGAGATTAGTCGATGTGCGTGGAAGCTAACTATGACACGGAAAAGTCTATGATGCACATCCTTTAAAATTGTATATCATTATGCACCTATTAATGTATGGTTCATTCATATTTTTTTTAATCGGCGTTCATTCATATTCATAATACCTTGATGTGTTTCGTAACTTTTGCTTTAAAACTTGTAACCTTTCAGCAATAGGATTCGTAACATGTTCACTATGATTCATAACATCTTTGTGCATCTCATAATTTTTTTACTAAAAAATCGTAATTTTCAGCAATAGAATTTGTAATGTTTAGGATTCGTAATATTTTCAGTAGATGGCATTTTGGCGTTTCTCGTAACTTTTATACTGAAAGCTTTCTATTAATGTATGGTTCATTCATATTTTTTTTAATCGGCGTTCATTCATATTCATAATACCTTGATGTGTTTCGTAACTTTTGCTTTAAAACTTGTAACTTTTCAGCAATAGGATTCGTAACATGTTCACTATGATTCATAACATCTTTGTGCATCTCGTAACTTTTTTACTAAAAAATCGTAATTTTCAGCAATAGAATTCGTAATGTTTAGGATTTGTAATATTTTCAGTAGATGGCATTTTGGTGTTTCTCGTAACTTTTGTACTGAAAGCTTTGTCTCAGAAAAATAATTGGATTCTATCAAATAATTTCATATTATATTTAAAAAGTATCATAAGCTTAAAAACATATAGTCAATTTTTTGAGAGGACAAAAATAATGAAACTGTCACTCATTAGGAGGGAGTAATTTTTATTAGGTTCTTGGGGCAATTTATTGATGTTTAAGGCGTCAAATGTTTATTATTTTCTTGGTATTGTAACGATATTTTCCAAACCCCACATACCACAACCGAGGTTAAGTTCTCTCTGCCCGAGGTGCCGGTTGCAGGCCTCACCAGACTTCTTTTTTTTTTTTGTTAAATACTTAACCGTTCATCTTGTAGTGTTCGCAAATTAGTATATTTATGTACAAAATCAGCTTTATCCAATATCAATAGATATATCAAACATTTATACATAATGGATGTTCATAAATTTTGAAGTTAAACAATCCATCACCGTTCATTTTATGAACCAAAATTTGATTTTTAATATACCTATTGATATCTGATAACTTTTTGCGTGAATATACTACTATGTGAGTTATACAAGATGAACGGTTCGGATTATAACAAAAAAATACAAAGTGAAATTCACAACGGACGGTGGTGGAAAACTCAAAGTTTTCACCATAAAGAAATTAAACTCACCACGACCAAGTGCCTCAAAAATCATCCAAATGTGTGAATGCAAGAAGCTATTGGGACATGCCCCAAGAGCAGCCAAAAAGTGCCGTGAAACGAAATTAAAGCACATGGAACCATGAATTTTGGAATGAGTCGTTATGGACTTTTAAAGAGCGGAACCCTGCAGTGCTCCTGGTTTTTATTGACCATAAAGACCGAGGACATTCCAGCACGTGCTACAGAGCTATAGTGCACAATTTGAACCTTACAAAAAAAGTATTTTTAATGGTTCAGATTTCAAAAATATTCCAGAAATAAAGTAAATGTATTGATTGTAGAATGAATGGCGGAAGCGAACTGATCAACGAGAACGAGAAAGGAGCCCTATAGTGCACGCCTGACCAACACGGCCAGTGGGCCACATAGTGACACATTTATTGTCGTGACCAAATTGGTTTTTCTAAATCAAAAAAACGTGCTTGCCAAGCGGTAAGGCACTTTCTTGGAAGAGTCCAGGTCACTTATTAGAGAGGGAGAGAGACTTTTATGCTTGTACTCGTACTAGCAATCGTGCACGCCTCTTTGGTCCACACTTGTAGAAAGAGCGATGGACTACTGATCCCTCGTATGAAATATTTGGGAAAGAGTACACATTTGAGTCACGATTCACGAAATAATTAAGCTGTGACAGTGATACCTATTCACAAGAGAGAGAGAGGGAGAAAGGGAGAGAGAGTTGGAAACGTCAATAATATTCTTGCTCCTCATTCTCAGCTAATAAAATTATGCAGAAGTCTTAAAACTATGTACACACTATACATACACTGTAGGGAAGTTTTTGGTTTACCACTTTGTAGTATAGGATGGAACCGAAAACCCTGGGTGCACTACAGGGCGTGTAGGACGTATCATAATCATCTGTGAGTGTTTTCAACAGTCCTGCAAGGCGCCCTGCAGAATCCCAGGTCCGTATAGGATTGCACAGAATTCTCCCAAAATATAATACTAGTGGATCAGCCCGACTTTTGTTCTTGGACTTTTTTTGTTCTTTTGGGGGTGAGAGGAAGTAACACGTAAAAGAAAATATCTTAAAAGTCCTCAGGATGCAGCTATATATAGTTCAAAGGTTCATGAAGACAAGAGCTCTAGGCTCTAGCCATCTTAAAATGTTGTTCACCATCATTTCCCTTCTCTTTCTTCCTTCAGTAACAAGTTCTTCAGAGGCCCAGACCTGGATCAAAGCAGGTTACTGGTATTCCGGTAGCGACTTGCCAATTCCCGATACAGACTCAACTCTGTTCACTCACTTGACATGTGCTTTTGCACATATCAACACTTCTACTTATGAGCTCTCAATCTCACCCTCTGATGAACCATATATTTCCACCTTCACCGATATCGTTCGACAAAAAAATCCATCAATTATAACACTTCTGTCCATCTGGGCTGGAGATTCAAACTTCTCAACCTTCTTTTCGATGGCTACCCAACCCTCTCGCAGAACTATTTTCATTGAATCATCGATACGAACAGCTAGGCTTTATGGGTTTCATGGCCTGGATCTTTGTTGCGTCAAACCGGACACAAGCACCACCAAGATGGAAAATATGGGAATTCTCTTTGACGATTGGAGAACTGCGATAAATAGGGAATCAAAGGACTCCACCCGATCACCGCTTGTTTTGACAATGGCTGGTCACTATTTGCCTTCAAAAAACATCACAAGTTATCCAATGGAGTCGATTCGAAGGAACCTCGATTGGGTACATATCGTATCAGTATGACTATCACTTGTCTACAGCAGCAAATTTTACAGGTGCTCATTCTGCTTTGTATGACCCCTCAAGCAATATAAGTACTGATTATGGAATTAAGGAATGGATAAGTAGAGGATTACCTGCTGACAAGATGGTTTTGGGGTTAGCATACCACGGGTACGCGTGGACGCTGGTGGACCCGACGGCCAATGAGATTGGATCGCCTGGACGAGGTCCCGCCGTTACGCTTGATGGCTCATTGTCCTACAGATTCATCAAGTCATATATGAAATGTTATGGAGAAAAAGTAGGGTATAACTCCAATTATGTCACGAATTACTGCATTTCTGGTTCGGTTTGGATCGGTTATGATGACGTGGAGGCTATCAGAGCTAAGGTTTCCTACGCGAGGGAGAAAGGGCTTCTGGGTTACAAAGTATGGCAAGTCTCCAATGATGACAATTGGGTGCTTTCTAAGGCAGGTAAAACTTTAAAGCAACATTACGTAGCCGACCCCAATTGATTGGGGCTTAAAGCTTAGTTTTGTCTTGTTTGGTTTATCATACTGCAGTAAGGAAGAATTTCCTTGCAGCTATGAAATCAACCTTTTCTGTGAAATTTGCCATATGAATGTTTTAACCTCTATTTTGGAGAATGGAAAGCCCCAAGTTAGGGATATTTAATCAAATAGTCACTTTTAAGCAAAAGAGAGATTTTCCCATACTTTGCTGCACTTTGCTTGTCCAGAAGAAATTAGGTATGTCGAAAACTGAATGCAAGAGTTTCTAAAACATACTTATCGCAAATGCAATAAACTACTACTGCAGCTCAAGAGGAAGGAAAAGATCAAGGAAACAACAAAGTGTTATGGGCTATTCTGCTAGCTACGATTGCTGTAGTCACTCTCCTACTCGGGACTCTAACGTGGTATTTCCGAAGGATATTGTTCAAATGGAAAGGTAACTTGCTACAATGTTGGGAGTTCATGTCATCAAATTATTTGTCAAGACAACTATAAGGAGATTGGCATTGTTTATCTATTTTTTTGGTAAGGAAAAACTACGAGTCTGATATGTTGTACAGTTCTAGTTACGAGGAGAATTGCTATACGGGAAAAATCGCAATATCCAAACCTGAAAGAATTTGGTTTCACTGACATCAAAACGGCCACAAGTAACTTTTCACATGAGAATAAGCTTGGAGAGGGTGGTTTTGGACCCGTTTATAAGGTACTATGCAGTTGTTCATCTTTGTATTGCTATGTGGTGTCCTATACACGCATTCAATCTTTTACTAGGAAAATTGTCTTTATGTTCATATCACCATAAAATTTGTAGCACTTCACGGGCAGAACAAGTTTTGTAGTTCAAATGAAGCTAAGTGGTTAAAATAAAGAATAACAACAAAGGAAAAACAAGGAATGGTGTGACTTTCTTTGAAGCTAAATATGTTGTGGGTCAATTAGTTGCCGAAGGGAAATTATGTCCCGCATTTCAGGTTTACATGGAGATCTAGAAGCCATAAGTAGGAAGAATAATAGCACGGGTACCATTCCTTTCGCTAACCATTTCGGCTGAGTTCCCTTGGCTGACTTGCTCTCAAGTATCCCTCCTTTTCGAACCAATGTTACACTTGCTGCCACAGATTTCCTATAAGAGAACTGAGAAGGTGTTCATCAGTTCATTTTGTTTCCAGCCCGTGTATGCAGCAATTTGTCTACTATGATGCTAAGGGTAGCCCTTTCATTTTGCTTGAAACACCTGCAAATATAATTAAGATATCAGAGGATATATACATTACACCAAGTGTTTCCTACAATTATTGTTCTTATATATTTTCACTAATCAGCCATTACCGGCTTATTGTCTTATGGTTCCCTGATCCGTCTCTATCTGCCTTATCTTTCCTCTTCTTTGCCTTGTAATTTCTGAACTGTGTAAATTTCACTAAGAATTGAGTTGTTTCACTTCCTGTCTAACACCCCTTCTTTTCAATAGTATTGATCTAGAAGACGAAACTTAAATCTCTAAACTCCTCACGTTGTTGTCAATCGTTAACTTGTGCTTTCCTAGTGATAATTTTTATGAGTGAGGGTTGATTATTATTCATTTGTATTCAATAGTTAACAATTTAAGAGCGTCGAGTATGAATATCTAGGTGGGACAAGTTCAGTTTAGTAAAATTTGCAGTAATCCTCTTTGCTGAAAGGCATCGCAAGCGTAGCTGTCTTCCGAATTTTTAATACTAACTAGGTGAGATTTTGCAGGGTAAATTGCAGGACGGACAAGAAGTTGCAGTGAAGAGACTTTCAGAATCTTCTAAACAAGGACAAGAGGAGTTCATAAATGAGGTTACACTCACTGCAAAACTTCAACATGTCAACCTAGTGAGACTTTTAGGATTTTGTACTGAAAGGGAAGAAAAGCTGCTGATCTATGTATGCCTAACAAAAGTTTGGATTTCTACCTCTACGGTATACATTCCCTTGCAGTCCCCCTTCTATGGTAATTGGCCGTTGTTCTCACATCTTATCGTTTTATTGGCTTAGTTTATGTTCAAATCTGACACATTACTCGGACACAAAATAAGCAAATAAGCAATGAGACGATGAGATATGATAACCAAACAGGCCCCAAAATCAGTAATTTTTTTTATGCCAAAGCAAACTCTTCCTGGCTCATACCCTCTCCCAGTATTGCTGCAGTCCTACGATTTTTGTTCCGTTTTTTCTCCCAAGTCCTAGGATTTTTGTTTAAAATGAAAGAACAAACACTCTAAACTACAATGCCAGATTTCCAAATAAGTCACAAACAATCAAAACTACAGCCATGACAGAAACAGAAGAATTGCAGTATCACAAAGAATATGAGCCAACTTGAAGATTTTGAAACGGCAGGTGGCTACTTTAGTACTTTTACCTGACTTACTGAGAAGTGACTTTGTTATGATTTAGATCCAGTTAGACAGGCACTGTTGGATTGGGAGAAACGGATTCATATCATTGAAGGCGTGACTCAAGGGCTTCTGTATCTTCAAGAATATTCTAGACTCACAATAATCCATAGAGATTTGAAGGCTAGCAACATCTTACTGGACAACAACATGAAACCGAAAATTGCAGATTTTGGTATAGCTAGAATTTTTCAGAAAGATGAACATGAAGCAAACACCGGTCGAATTGTTGGAACATAGTAAGTATGACAATTCTCTAATCTCTTAGACATGTAATATAGTAAGTGAAATGTCAATGTTGACTTGAATTGCAGCGGTTATGTTCCTCCAGAGTACGTAAAACGAGGCATATACTCCACTAAATATGATGTTTATAGCTTTGGAGTTCTACTCTTACAAATTATAAGTGGAAAGAAGAATACATGTCTATATGGTCCGGACAACAATCTTAACCTCCTAGAATGCGTAAGTGATCATTTTCCTATCATGCGATTCAACTTTCACATATCAACCCTTCAAAGGTTATATGATAAATTTCTATTGGCAGGCGTACGAGTTGTGGAAAGATGGCAAAAGCATGGAGTTCATGGATCCGCTAATGGATGACACGAATTCAGCATGTAAACTCACGAGATGCATGCAAGTCGCGCTTTTGTGCGTTCAAGAAAAATGGGAAGATAGGCCATCAATGTTGGAAGTGTACTCAATGCTCAAAAATGAAACTGAAGATGTGCCCACTCCTAAAAGGCATGCTTTTTCAACAAGACAAGATATGGATGAAGATAATAATCTGAAGTCAAAGGAAGAAATTTGTTCGGTTAATTTTGCAACTATGTCCCAAGTCATGCCCAGATGACCTCTATCTTTAGCTCGTTCATTATGCAGAATATTCTTCGTCCTAGTGATTACATATGTTATCTTATTAGTTCTTGTATCCATGTAGTGTCATCCAGCAAAAGAGTAGTTCTATGGTCCGAGAATTGTGGAAAACACGACAACAAAAAAGCTGTTCGTATAGTGAATCTGCTCCAAATACCCAAGTGGATATGAACTATTCAATGTACTTAGGGAATAAGATCCTCTGTAGACCGCAAAGGAATTGGACGGTCCTGTTGAGCCTTTTCGTGAGCCCTTTCCAAGCCTCTTTGATAATAGGAACCAGTTCACTTTTAGGGCACTTCAAAAATCCAGGGAAAACATCATGTTGATCATTTTGTTTGATATGACTTCGAAACACAGTCTTTATTCTGATAAAAAAATAAATATTGCAACACTAGATGGGAACCCATTTTTCTCAACATAGACGTGTTCAACATACCAAAATAGACCTGATCAACATGATTTTTGAGGTGGCTGATGTTCTTGACAACCTCCAAAAAAATAAATATTTTCAATCATCAAAGTTAACCCGGAAAGAACCCACAAAGAGCCCAATAGGACGTTCCAAGAGCAGGAGCTGGATCCATATACAAATTGGTCGATTTTTACCCCAATTATGAGAACGTAGACTTTTTAGCCAGCAAAATGCTTGGTATTAGGTATGGTACACATGGAAACCACAATGCTACAAAGTAAACATGAAATAGTTTTTCCATGAATTCTCAATTAAAATATAGTATAACTAGCACTAATTCAGAACACCACTAAGATTATCAACTTGACAAAGCAAATATAAGGGGAAAAAAACAGAATCTTCTTAGAACCCAGAATCACATCGTAGCAAATTAGGCAAGAAATACTAAGAAAAATCAACGAAATATAGTCTACCTTGAAATGAAGTGTGTTGTTCTGGGGATAACAAGGTGAGTTTCTAGAAGACAATTGTTCAAACACATAATGTGCACCCACACTGGCAATACAGGGAGAATTTTCGCCCTAGAAACTAAAGATGGGATTCTCTATTTGATAGGCAGGTGTCCGGTCAGTTTACTCGCACCTCGCCTAATAAGACCCCCTATCATCTTGTTCCTTCCATAAATAATACCCACAAAACTTATCTCGAATCCAATCAAGCCCTAAGTCCCAAATGTTCACAAGACCCCCTATTATCTTATCCCTTCCATACATAATACCCACAAAACTCGTCCCGCATCCAATCTAGCCCTAAGTCTAAACCTTCACCACAACTCAACCCTTCCAGTTGTGTCGTTATCGTTGCTAGACTATAAAGACCGGAAGTGAGTAGTGCCAAAAATAGTGGAGGCCGGAAGGGGTCCACACGGCCACATATTGAGACATTTTGTTGTGGTTGTCGTTATCGTTGCTAGACTATAAAGACCGGAATTGAGTAGTGCCAAAAATAGTGGAGACCGGAAGTAGTCCACACGGCCACATAATGAGACATTTGGTTGTGGTGACCAAATGGATTTGGAAATTGGAAATTGATTTTGGCATCCGCTTTTAGCCATTGACATTTGACACTCCATTTTTTGTATTTTTTTTCATTTGAAATTACAACAATACTCTTTAAAGTAGACGAACACTAACAAAATAAATTGTAATTTGGTAATTTCACGTAGGATAAAGACATAAATTGAAGGTACCAATTGTTAAATTTGGAGTGCCAAAATCACATGAGTTTTATATCAAAAACCATTGGAGTCCATATACTTATTAGATAAAGAGATCAAAAGGCCCGAATTCTACTCAAATCTGAGTAAAAGCTTCATTTGATAAAACTCATATCAATGGACAAACTCAACATTCATGAAATTGTCATGTGTTAACTGATCGTGTCGTTATCTACCTTGTCAAAATAAATAATAAAACGACACAATTACTACTGCTAAAAAGATAGCAATAAATATTTTGAGTATCGTCTTCAGAGATTACGAAGGTTAAATTAAAATTATTTCAGTTAATTTCTAAATTAATTTGGAAAAAGAGTTGATGGTTGATTTTGACAAAAGCAATAAAGACTATAATTAAAGGCAATTGAATGTAAAGAGATTCGAGGGAAGAAAAGGTCTAGGATTTCGAATCCACTTGTCCCTTTGCAACCTATATTTGTTTGAGGACTTCTTATTTGTATTTACCGGATACTCTTAGGGTTCGCGGGCCGTAAGGATATCTCCTAAAAATATTTAGGAATCATCAAGCGGCATAGATTATCTCTATCTAGCACAAATCATCTTCCTAGTATGACTCATTTCAACGATACAGACCAGTCTAATAGCACGGCGCGAATTACGGTAGCATAATCTATCACAAGCAATTACTACAAATCCAATTAAGAACCGTTGCATGGAAAGTACTCCATTTGATACCGTGGACAACAAACACACAATTATATGGGAAAATAAATCCAACTTCATGAACATGAAATCATCTAGTCCACACAACCAATCTAGATACTAAATCTAAAAAAAGTAATAAAATCTAAGATACTCAGACTTCAGAGTGCAAGCTTTATCTACGCCTGAGGAGAAGGTTTAGCGGCTATTGATTGGACCCCGCGAGCCCGATAGTTATGCGCGGCTGCTATGTTGCTTTCTGTCTGCAATGTCGTCATCCCCCTATTATGCAGGTAACCTCTCCTTTTAGAGGATGCGGGGTGCTGTTGTCCCTTAGGGGCAGCAACTTGTGGTTGTACTCGAGCTACGGGTCCATTCTAGTCTCGCTCTAATGATGGAAAGAGTTCACTTTATAGAGCTCGTCGAGTAGAATTATGCAAAAAATCAGCTCAATTGGATATCATTAAGTGCCTGATTGGAACCTTTTTATCTTGAAAAGAATGGATCCGAAATACTGGATCAAATCCACTGTAACTCATGGACCGAGAGTTATATGTGTTCCAATCAGGCACTTAATGATATCCAATTGAACTGATTTTTTGCATAACTGTTCTACTCAACGAGCTCTACGAAGTGAACAATTTCGATCATCGGAACAAGATTGGAGTGGACCCGCAACTCGGGCACAGCCGCAAGCTGCTGCCCCTAAGGGACAGCAGCGCCCCGCTTCCCCTTTTGTAAGCTACTGAGTGTTGATGCCGTGAATATCTCTAGGTAGTAGCAGCTCCTTTTTCTTCGTTCAAATTCAGGTTCCGTCTGTTTAAGGTTCTTATTTTTAACTATTTATTTTTTATTTTACAATACATGTAATTCTTTCAAAATAAATCACTTTTGATTCAAAAAATTAAATAAATAAATACTTATTTTTCTTAACGGAATGGGGCCTCATTAACTATTTATTTTTTATTTTACAATACATGTAATTCTCTCAAAATAAATCACTTTTGATTCAAAAAATTAAATAAATAAATATTTATTTTTCTTAACGGAATAGGGCCTCAATCACTTGCAAAAGTCCTAATAAAATATGTCTAACAAACGTTGGCCCCATCCTTGGTAAAAAAGCTAACAACCGTTGGCCCCATGTAGTAGTTATTCCTCCTTTCAGTGGAAGTCCAACCCATTAGCTTTGAATATTGGAACAACCCAATTAGCAATTGTTAACCGCTAATAATACTAATTATGGGAAGTGCTACAATACACACTCTTTATTTAGGTGTGTATCATATGCACCCTTATTAAAATACACCAAAATGTTATGAATTCCAAAATATTAAGAAATCTATTGCTAAAAAGTTACAAATCATATTGTTGAAAAGTTACGAATTTTTAGTATAAAAGTTACGATACAAAATAAAATGTTATGAATGACCGATCCTACAAGTAATTTTTTATGAGGTGACACAATATGAACCACACAATAGGTACATATGGTACACACTTTAAAGGGGTGTATATTGAAGACTTTCCTTACTATATTATTATCATCTCTTCAACATATGATAACGGAGCTTTAAGCCTCCAAATACCTACATGGCTACATCACAAATATTAAGCATTAAACTCGAAGTAACAATATAAATGAACTTAACAATGATAAATTAGGGGCGTTTAGATAGAAGAGGACAAGTGTCGTGTTTGGATTGCATAGGATTTGAGTAAATTAAAAACGGATCTTCAGTGATTTGAGTATGAGTATGAGTAAAAATTCATTTCGGTAAATGATTGGGGATGTGATTTTTACTCAAATTTTGAGATTAAGTCGATAATAGAGTTGGAGATGCCGTAAGAAAAGAGCCATTGACGAGGGATCACGAACGAGACCTGCTATTCCCCCCTCCCCTGACACGGCCCCACCTCCCTTTCCCAGATTACCAACACCCCCCCCCCCCCCCCCCCCCACCCACCCCCACCCCCACCCCCACCCCCTCTTCCTTTTCTTTCCTTCTTTCTTTCTCTTTTTTTTTTCTTTTCAGTTTGATTTTTTTTTTTATTTTATTTTATTTTTCTTTCTTTCTAGTTTGAATTTTTTTCTCTTTAATAATAGGTTTAAGTCTAATTCTAGACTTTATAAAGTAATTGAGAGAAAAAAAGTGTTTCAATTGATCATGTTTATACGACTATTTTATTTTTCTTTTTTTGTCCTTTATAGATTAAAAAATATAGTTACTAAAATAAGTGTTTCAATTTTCAATCCGTTTGAACCAGTGCAAAGATGTTATTTTTCTGATCATTTCATCCTAAATGGTCGTAATAAATTTTTGGCTCCAAGGCCTTTTAATGAACACCCTAACCCTAAGAGAGTCCTGAAACTAAATAATGAGTCTTAGGGTGCTCGTTGAAAGGCCGTAAAGCAAAAAAGTCATTAAGATTACAATTAGTGTTCGGGAACTAATTACGAAATGTATTTTGCAAACGACGTACTAATCCAGAATACAAATGTTATATTTAGGATTACTTTTTAATTTATTTTTTTATTTAATTACTTATATCTTATTTATTTAATTTCTATAAATACACCCTTTGTATATTTAAAAATATAATTCAAGAATTAAGTGCTTTAATTTTCAATTCAGTTAAATCAGAGCAAAGATCGTTTTTTATTATTATTTTATTTTAAATGATCATAATGAATTTTTTTGGTTTAAGGCCTTTCAACAAACACCCTAAGACTCATTATTTAGTTTCAAGACTTTCTTAGGGTGTCCATTGAAAGGCCTTGAAGTCAAAAATTTATTACAACCATTTAGGATGAAATGATCAGAAAAATAATATCTTTGCACTGGTTCAAACGAATTGAAAATTGAAACACTTATTTTCGTAATTATATTTTTTAATCTATAAAAGACAAAAAAAAACAGTCGTATAAACATGATCAATTGAAACACTTTTTTTCGCTTAATTACTTTACAAAGTCTAGAATTAGACTTGAACCTATTATTAAAGAAAAAAAATCAAACCGAAAAGAAAGAAAAGGAAAAAAAAATGAAAAAAAAAATCAAACTGAAAAGAAAAAGGAAAAAACAGAAAGAAAGGAAACTGTAAGGAAAGAATGAAAGAAAAGGGAGGGAGGGAGAGAGGGAGAGAGAGCGGGGGGGGGGGGGGGGGGGGGGGGGGGGGGATTAGGGATTTGCATCACGAACAGGTCAAGAGTTCACATTTATGTCGGGGAAAGAGAAAGACAATAATGCTAGGGACTAGTGAAGATGACGAACTTCTAATTGTCTTGGTAGTCATGATCACCCGGCCCACTACCCTTTCCATTTGAATTATCGCAAGACCACGAAGCTGTGTGGGGGTCATTTTGACATATTCAAAATCCCATAAAAATCACCGGGATAGATAAATATAATCTTTCATGAAATAATCTACTCCATTCTAGAGAGAGAGAGAGAGAGATGGAAACCTCAATGAGTATTGTTCTCAGAGATTATGAAGACTAAGTCACAATTATTTCGCTGTTCAAATAAAGTCACAATTATTCATTTACTTTCTAAATTAATTCGGAAAAAGAGTTGATTGTCGATTTTGAGAAAACTAAGTAAAGATGGTCATTAAAAGCAATTTAATGTAAAGATATTTGCAAGCGGAGGGAAGAGCACTACGATAGAATAGATTAGGTTTAACAAATGACAAAAAAAAAAATGTAAAGAGATTCGATGAGATAAAAGGTCTATGGTTTCAAATTCACTTGTCCCTTTGCAACCTAGATTTGTTTGAAGGACTTCTTATTCGGATTTACCCGATACCATAAGAGTTTGCGGGGCCCTTAGGATATCTCCTAAAAATATTCATATATCATCAAGCGGCATAGATTATGTCTGCCTAGCACAAATCATCTTTATTAGCATGGCTCGTCTCAATGGTACGGATCGTCTAATAGCACAACGCATGCTAGGTAACATACCCTTTCACAGTCAATTACCACAAATCCAATTAAGAACCGTTGCATGAAAAGTACTCCATTTGATACCACGGATAACAAACACACAATTATATGGCAAAATAAAACCAATTTCATGAACATAAAATCATTTTTAGTCCATATATACAACCAATCCAGATATTTAAATCTAAGAAAAGCGATAAAATCTCAGAGTGCGAGCTTCGTCTAGACCCTAGGAGAGGGTTTAGCAGCCGGCCATTGATTAGACCCCGGGAGCCCGATAGATATGCGTGGCTGCGTTGTTGCTCTCTCCCCTTTCTGGCTTCTTACAAAAAGTACTTTTTGAAAAGGAAAGTAATTTCAAGTTTAAAAATGTGTTTACGCAAATAATTTTCCTACCGATATAGATCTTATTTGATAAATCTCATTGAAATCTTTTAAACGGTGCAAAAAAAAAATTGAAAATTTATTTTTCATTTTCATTATATTTGAGCTTGAAATTATATTGTTTTTGAAAAAGAAAGTTTAAAAAAAAAAAAAACGGAATGGCACCGCAATGTCGTCATCCCCCTGTTACGCATGTAACCTCTCCTTTTACAAGCAGCTGATGAGGCCGTGAATATCTCTAGAAGGTAGTAGCAGCCACTTCAATCACTTGCAAAAGCCCTAATAAGATATGATTACCAAACGATTGGCCCCATCCTTTGTCAAACACTGAGTCTAAAGTCTATCGCACAAGTACACCCTCGTAACGTGCGGTCTACTTCAGGCCCTACAGAAATACACAAAAATATACATAAATTTTAAAATATTTTTTTTATGAGATCTTGTAAAAAATCAGCTCAAACGGATATCGGTAGGTATATTTTCTGAATTCATATGGTAGAGACTGAGCGTTTTCTGAATTCGTAGGGATACGAATTCAGAAAATATACCTATCGATAAGCGATATCCCTTGTAGCTAATTTTTTACAAAGTCTCATAAAAAAATATTTTAAAATTTATGTATATTTTTTTGTATTTATGTGGGGCCAGAGTAGAACCCATGTGATGTGCGATGGATATGTGTGGTGTACGTAGCATTGTTGTTGGTCAAAATAGCTAACAAACGTTGGGCTCATGTAGTAGACGAGCACGTCCAATTGCCCCTTTGGATTTTTCTTGATTGGCTTGGGTCTCGAATGAGCACTCGTTGTCCTTCTCCTTGCTTTTTTTGATCTTTGTATTCACATTCAAAAATTAATAAAATATTTTTTCACCGTTAAAAAAAAAAAATTTCCTCCTTTCAGTGGAAGTCCAACCCATTACCCTGAACAACTCAACCCAATAAGCAATTAACAGCTAATACCGTTCCAATATCAATTGATTAATTGGGAAAAAAGAAGGGGAAGCTCCCCTTTTTGGAATGGTATTAGCAGTTTGCCCGCCACAGTCTGCACCATGTCCATATGGTCCACATCCAAAAAAGGGGAAGCTCCCCGCTTGGACCCGGGAATGGTGTTGTGCGTTGTGCACATCTCAACCGTTGATCTAAACAATTAAAGGTCGGCATTGCCAATGGTTGGAGAAAAAAAAAAAAGACAATAATGCAAGGGAAGATGACGAACATTTAATTGTCTTGGTAGTCATTCTCACCCGGCCTACTACACTTTCCATTTGAATTATTGGAAGACAACAAAGCTATGACATTACAATTTAAGACGTGTGGGGGTCATTTTGACATATTCAAAATCCCATAAAAATCACAGGGACAGGGGTCATTTTGACATAGTCAAAAGTTTTCACCAAATAATCTATTCTAGAAAGAGAGACTTGGAGACCTCAATGATATTCTTGCTAGTTGGTAGTCATTCTCAGCTCATAAAATCATGGAAAAGTCTAAAACCACACACGCATTACACAACACATATGCTCAGCAGAATTTTTCACAATATGTTTAGGTGATATCATATCATCGGGCAATGAATGAAATGTCATTTTACAATTTTACAATGCCCATAGATTCGGGGATGGTATTGTGCGCACTGCGGTGATGTGCATTTTTCGTCCGTTGATCTCGGTAATTAACAGTCCGAATTGCCTGACAGTTGGAAAAAATAAAGAAAAGACACTAATGCTAGGGAAGATGGCGAACATTTAATTGTCTTGGACCCTTGGTAGTCATTCTCACCGGGCCTACTACACTTTCTATTTGAAATATCTGAAGACGACAAAGCTATAAGTTTATGACATTAATTTGACAGCTGTGTGGGGATCATTTGGACATATTCAATATCCCATAAAAATCACAGGGACAGGTAACATAACTTTCACTAAATAATCCGAACCGCTCATCTTTTTTAAAATATTTTTTGGAGCGTTCTTTAAAAAATCAGCTCCAACGGATATCGATAAGAGCTTTCTCAGAAATCGTAGAGCGAATCATTCTGTTTTGCCCTATGATTTCTGATAAAGCTCTTACCGATATCCGTTCGAGCTGATTTCTTACAGGAATCCTTCCAAAAATAGTTTTAAAAAAATGAGCTGTTCGGATCATTTTGTGAGACCACAATATGAGCCCCACAAAAATATATGTACATGATATGTGCACAAAAGTATGTGCAAGTAGCATTGTTGGATCATAAAATCATGGAAAAGTCTAAAACCACGCTCACGTTACACAACATCGCATGCCCAATGGTATAATTAACAACATGTTTAAATGACATTGTATCATTGGGCAATGAATAAAATGTCATTTTACAATGCTCAACATTACAGTGTTACTTCAGCATATTGTGCACATTGTTGTAGAGAGTATTGTGTTAATAGACTTTCCCATAATTTTATCGGGTTTGAGGGCGTAACCGTAACCACAAAAAGAAAAAAGAAAGGTCTTTTAAGTCAAGAAGATGGTACATATAGTTCAAAGGTGGATGACCACATGAGCTCAAGGCATCCTCAAATGTTGTTCAACATCATTTCCCTTCTCCTCTTTCTTCCTTCATTAGCAAATTCCTCAGAGTCTCAGACCTGGATCAAAGCAGGTTACTGGTTTTCCGGCAGCGAATTCCCGGCTACCGACATAGATTCATCTCTGTTCACTCACCTCATATGTGGTTATCCATATATCAACAATTCCACGTTTGAGCTCTTAATCTCACCCCCTGATGAAGAACGCTTTTCCAACTTCACCGATATTGTTCGCCGAAAAAACCCAACAGTTAAAACACTTCTATCCATCTGGACTCAAAATTTAAACTTCGCAACCTACTTTTCAATGACTAGCCAACTCTCTCACCGAAGTAGTTTCATTGAATCATCAATACAGAGAGCTAGGCTTTATGGGTTTGATGGTCTGGAGCTTAATGGTGTCAAACCGGGCCCGAACATGAACAACATGACAGACATGGGATTACTCTTTGATGAATGGAGATCTGCGATAAATAGGGAATCGAAGAATTCTTCCCGATCACCGCTCATTTTAACAATGGAAGGTTATTATATGCCTTCACAAAACACCACAAGTTATCCACTGGACTCGATTCGAAGGAACCTCGATTGGGTAAATATCAGAGCGTACGACTATCACACGCCTACCAAAGATAGTTTCACAGGTGCTCATTCTGCTTTGTATGACCCCTCAAGCAATTTAAACACTGATTATGGTATTAAGGAATGGATAAGCGGAGGATTACCTGCCAAACAGATGGTTTTGGGGTTAGCATACTATGGGTACTCGTGGACGCTTGTTGACCCCACAGACAACGGGATTGGATCGCCTACAAGAGGAACCCTTCAGGTTGATGGGTCGATGAACTACAAGTACATCAGGTCATTTTGGAAATGCGAAGGAGAGAAAGTATTGTATAACTCCACTTATGTCACGAACTACTGCGTTACTAGTAGTTCGATTTGGATCGGTTATGATGACGTGGAGGCTATCAGAACGAAGGTATCCTACGCAAGGGAGAAAGGGCTTCTGGGTTACACAGTATATCAAGTCCCCAATGATGACAATTGGGTGCTTTCCACGGCAGGTAAAATTTTACATGTAACATCATGTAACCTACCCCAGGTTTGATTTTGTTTGGTTTATACATATATCATAGTATTGTAATAAAGGAAGAATTTACTTTCAGACATGGAGGCAAACCATCTCTGTGCACTTGCCATAAGAATATTTGAATCTGTATTTTGGAGAACAATAAACCCCAAGTTAGGGATCGATATTGAATCAAATAGTCACTTTTAGGCAAAAGTGAATTTTTTCCATACTTTGCTGCACTCTGCTTGTCAAGAGTCTCTAAAACGTACTTATCGCAAAGGCAATAAACCTACCTCTGCAGCTCAAGGGGAAGGAAAAGATCAAGAAAACAACCGATTGTTATGGACTATTTTGATACCTACAATTACTGTAGTCACTCTCATACTCGGGACTCTATCGTGGTTTTTCCGAAGGAGATTGTTCAAATGGAAAGGTAACTTGCTACGATTTTGGGAGTTCACAATTAGTTGTCATCAAATGATTTGAAAAGACGACTATAACGAGGACATTGTTCATCTTTTACAGTTCTGGTAACGAGGATAATGGCTAGACAGCCCCAGAAAGAATCGCAATATCCAAACCTGCAAGAATTTAGTTTCGCTGACATCAAAGCGGCCACAGGTAACTTTTCGCATGAGAATAAGCTCGGAGAGGGTGGTTATGGACCCGTATATAAGGTACTATTCAGTTGTTCATCTATGTATTACTATGTGCTGTCCTATCCATGCCTTCAGTCTTTTAACTACGAAAAGTAATCGATATGTACACATCTCCTTACATTCTTTAGTAGTTCACGGGCAGAACAATTTGGTAGTCCAAATGAAGCTGGGTGGTTAAAACAGAGAATAACATCTAAGGAAAAACAAGGAACGGTGTGACTTTCTTTGAAGCTAAATATAGTTTGGGTCATTTAGTTGCCAAAGGATAATTATGCCCCGCATTTCAGGTATATATGGAGATCTTGAAGCCATAAGTAGGAACAATAATAGCACAAGTAACATTCCTTTCGCTAACCCTTTCGGCTGAGTTCCCTCAGTTGACTTGCTCTCAACTATCTCTCCTTTGCGAACCAATGTTAAACTTACAACCACAGATCTCCTATAAGAGAACTGAGAAGGTGTTCTTTTAGTTGATTTTGTTTCCAGACCCTATTTTCAACAATTTGTCTAGTTTGATGCTAAGGGTACTTCTTCCATTTCAGCAAATCAATATGTCATTCCTGGCTTGCTTGAAAAGCCTACAAATACAATTAAGATACCAGAGGATATATACATTACACCAAGTGTTCCCCACCAATATTGTTTTCATTTTCGCTAATAGGCCATTACCGTCTTATTGTCTTCTGGTTCCTTGATCCATCTATCTGCCTTATCCGTGCTCGTTTTTGGCTCGCGATTTCAAAACTCTGTAAATTTGTCTAAGAATTGAGTAGTTTCATTTTCCTATCTTACACTCCCTTCTTTTCAATAGTACTGATCTAGAAGGTGAAAGTTAATTCTCCAAACTCCTTACGTTGTTGTCAATCATTAACTTGTGCTTTCCCACTGATAATTTTTACAAGGTGAGGGTTAACTTGTGCATTTGTATTCAATAGTTAACAATTTAAGAGCATCAGTTCAGTTTAATAGAATTTGCAGTAACCATCTCTGCTGAAGGCATCGTAAACGTATCTTGTCTTCTGAATTTCTGATACTAACTGGGTGAGATTTTGCAGGGAAAATTACGGGACGGACAGGAAGTTGCAGTGAAGAGACTTTCACAGTCTTCTAGACAAGGACAAGAGGAGTTCATAAATGAGGTTACACTCACTGCAAAACTTCAACATGTCAACCTAGTGAGACTTATGGGATTTTGTACTGAAAGAGAAGAAAAGCTGCTGATCTATGAGTACATGCCTAACAAAAGCTTGGATTTCTACCTCTACGGTATGCAATCTCTACCTCTACGATATGCAATCTCTAACACTTCCCCAAGTCCTAAGATTAGCGTTTAAAATGAAAGAACAAATGCTCAAAATTACAATACCAGATTTCCAAATAAACGGCAAACACTCAAAACAACAGCCACGACGGAAACTGAAGGATTGAAATATCACAAAGAATATGAGCTAACTTGAAGAATTGTGAAACGGCAGGTGGCTAATTTAGTACCTTTTTATTGGCGGTTTCATTGAGGGGGACATACATGGGTCCGGCATAGTTTTCTTTCCCACTTTTAGTTTGCTGAAGAACATACCCGGAATTAATGGTTGACTAAGCAAAAGATGACCTTTAGAGTATCTCCAGCCTTCACCCATATTTTTCCTCAAATTTGAGTTAAATTTTGGGTAAAAACCCATTTTGGGTAGACACATCTCTAACCATCAAACCCAAAATTTACCCAAATATATATACATTTTATTCTTAATGGCATAATGATAAATAAGGTAAAACAATCAAATCCAAAATGAGGAGACCTGGTATTTGTATTTTTCTCCATCCATCTCCGTCTCTCTCCCCCCAGGAATCAAACACAAAAAAAATTTCACACAAAACCCATAACGAATACAACGACAAAAGACAATTCTGAAACTCGTTCATCATCATCATCGAAGGCCAGAAGATAACGACAACTCTAGGGGACCCAAGACGGCTTAGAGGTCACAACGCCATTGCCACTTTCTGCATCACCTCTCAGACCGCCGGCTCTCAGCCTGCCGCCACTGCCGACGAGGTTCTCTCTCTCTCCCTCCTTCTCCCACTTTCTCTCTCTCTCTCTCTCTAACTAGCCATTGGAGAAATGGGTCAAGACAAAAGTTGTCTCATATTTGGGCAAAAAAATAGGTAAAACCCAAAATGGGAAAGAGTTTGGGTCAAAGATTGGAGAGAGGTTTTTGTGATTTTTGTCCCATTTTTAAATTTGAGTTTTAAAATGGGTCAAGGCTGGAAATGCTCTTAAATACCTAAAATACCCTTGAAAAAGCCTTTTCTTCTTGACTAAGCAAAGTAAGACCTAAAATAACCTCAACTGAAGACATCCAAAAGAAATTTGGAAGACGAAATCTACAAGGGTAATTTTGTCTTTTAACATGGTAGCTTGGCTTGCCTTAAATTAGGGAAAAGAAAGTTTTTTTTTTTTTTTTGTACCTATAAAAAACAATATCCCTCAAATTAGGGAAAAGAAAGATTTCTTTATTAAGTCCCTCTGGCTTATTTCCCGCCTTCTTCCAACAGTCAAAATATTCTCTCGTTATCCCACCCTACCCAAACATGGTACAACTAATCCTTTGCGGTTTGTTATCCCAACCACAGGGTACATAGCTAAATTTGAAGTGCTTGTTGCTAAAAGAGTTTCACTTAGTTAGAAGTATGCTATGTTATACTACATACCATCAACCTAGAAAGAAGGTGTGATCATTTATAGCCTAACCTTCTAGTCCAAGCTCCTACCTGACTTATTCAGAGGTGGCTGCTTCATTTGTATGACTTAGATCCAGATAGACGGGCACTGTTGGATTGGGAGAAACGAGTTTCTATCATCCAAGGCTTGATTCAAGGGCTTCTGTATCTCCAAGAATATTCAAGACTCACAATAATTCACAGGGATTTGAAGGCTAGCAACGTCTTACTGGACAACGACATGACACCGAAAATTGCAGATTTTGGTCTAGCTAAGATTTTTCAGAAAAATGAACATGAAGCAAACACAGACCGGATTGTTGGAACATAGTAAGTACATCAATTCTCAAATCTCTTAGACATAGTAAACGAAAATGACTATGTTGACTCCTGAATTGCAGCGGTTACATTCCTCCAGAGTACGTAAAACGAGGGATATACTCCACCAAATATGATGTGTATAGCTTTGGCGTTCTACTCTTACAAATTATAAGTGGAAAGAAGAATACATGTCTGTACGGTCCGAACAACAATCTCCACCTCCTAGAATGCGTAAGTGATCACTCAATCAATGACTCCTATCACGACTAGGATTCAAACTTTCGCATGTCAACACTTCAAAGGTTATATCGTAAATTTCTATTGGCAGGCGTACGAATTTTGGAAAGACGGCAAAAGCATGGAGTTCATGGATCCGCTAATGGATGATAAGAATTCGGCCTGTAAACTTGTGAGATGCATGCAAGTCGCGCTTTTGTGCGTTCAAGAAAAATGGGAAGATAGGCCATCGATGTTGGAAGTGTACTCAATGCTCAAAAATGAAATTGAAGATCTGCCGACTCCTAAAATGCATGCTTTTGCAGCAACAAAAGATATGGATGAAGAAAATTTTCTGAAGTCAACGGAGGAAACTTGTTCGGTTAATTATGCAACTATGTCTTGGGACATGCCCCGATGACATCTATCTTTAGCTATTTCATTATGCAGAATATGACTCCTAGTGATTACACATGTTCTCTTATTTTTTTCTTGTATCTACCAAAATAGCAGTTCTACGGTCCCAGAATTGTCAGGAAAAAAAACGAGAAAGGTACTTGTAAAGTAAATCTACTCCACGTACCCAAGTGAATCTGAACTATTCAATTTACTTGGAATAGGATCCTCTTTAGACCATAAAGGAACTAGATGGTCGAGTTGAGCCTTTTGTGAGCCCTTTCCATGCCCGCCTTGATGAAA